>JAJTUV010000636.1:0-681283 GCA_021653895.1 Mastomys natalensis | reverse complement strand
TAGCAGCCTCTTACAAACAGTGGCCTCACTGGAACACTGAAAGTTTCCTGATTTCAAACCTCCCAGGGCAGGATCCCTTTTCAGGCTCTGCTGGGGTTCACCCAAGGAAGCACAACTATCCTGTTGGAGTTGTCCATTATGCACAACAAATCTTGTCCAAACCTTGCCCGCCATTTTATTGCTCTTTTTGCTGGCAGCTCACCTGCACAAGCTGAGAAATGTCAATGGGGGATGCACCATCTGGAGACTTTACCTAGACTGAGAAGTCCAATGTGGCTCTTCAGACAGCTGCTAACTGCTGGTGGGCTATGCTGAGCCGACTCTACCCCTGGTCTCCGGTGTGTGGGGACCACCCACAGACCAGTGGCTGGGCCTGGAGAAGTAGAATCCTAATAGCAAGAGTTCTTAAGAGGGGCTGAGCAAGGTTCCTGTGTCTGTAACCTCAGCCTTCCAGAGGGAAGGTTGAGTGTCCTCTAAACTACATAGTGAACTCCAGGCTGGCCTGCATTACTTAGCCAGGCCTTGTCTTGAAATCCACTAATTATTTGCTGCTTAAAAAAAAAAAAAAAAAAAGATTTATTTTATTTTATTTGTATCAGTGTTTTGCTTTAAAAAATATACTCGTACCACATGTATGCCTGGTGTCTGCAGGCGCTAAATGAGAGCATTGGATCTTCTGGATCTAAAGTAATAGATGGCTGTGAACCACTGTGTGAGTACTGGGAGTCGAAGCCGGGTTCTCTAAGAACAATAAATGGTCTTACCACAGAGCCATCTCTCCAGTCCCCATTTGTTAACTTAAAAAAATTCCTACAATATGTTTGTGTCATATTCTTTCCCTTCTCCCAACCCCTCTTAGGTCCTCCCTGAAGGGCTAACAGGCCTGAGCACTGCAAACATGGACCAAGCAGTTTTTGCCCTTTCCCCCTCCCTCACCGTTGCTAAACTGTTAGATTTCTTTTTTAAGGCTAACCCCCAAGGTCTACTCCTTTATTTGGCCACTGACTCCTTCCTGAGACTGAACACCAAGGTCCAGTCGTCTACATTGTTTGGCTACACTGGCTGACCTGTCCATCAGGACTCACCAACTTCCCCAGCACAGACTCCCCCACCCTTTTTTTCTCCTTAAAAACCAACTCCTGTTAAAAAACAAAAAACAAACAAACAAAAAAAACCCAGAAAACAAAAACAAACAAACAAAACTACCACTTGCTGTCTGTCTTTGTCTGACCCAGGGGAAGTCCCACCTCCCCAGCCCCCTCCATCCCCACTTCCTCTACTCTTCCCACCTACCAGTACCTCTCGTCCCAAGGGGTAATAAGTACCTTTGTGCTGTTTGGTGTCTGGGTGTGTTCTGTACCGACTCTAAGGGGCGGCCCCTTACACTTCCAACCTTCATACCCACCCAGCTTCATATTCTCTCTCTCTCTCTCTCTCTCCACACACACACACACACACACACACACACACACACACCACACGTCCAGCAATGATGGCGTACACCTTTAACACCAGCACTAGTAGGCAGAGGCAGGCAGATGGAAGCCAGCCTGGTCTACAGAGTGAGGACAGCCAAAGCTACACAGAGAAACTCTGTCTCCACCCCCGCCCCCCCAAAAAACCCCAAAACTGAAAATAAAAAAATAAAAAAATAGACAAAACAAACAGAACAATAATATTAAATTAATACTCTTCTCTCATTCCTAAACCTGAATACTCTAACCTCATAAATTCACCCTATAATTCCATTTACAAAAGGAAATTTTTTTATAACTAATTAAGTGAAAATTTGACTAATTAAAATTAAAAAATAGGGAGTGCTGCTTCAAAACAAAGATTTGGAGCTGAATTCAGCTTTAGCATTCTGGCCTTGGATGAGTTAGTCTCCTGGAAATGCAGTTTTCCCAGGCACCAGATGAAAAGACTATCTTCCTCATGTGATCCACAGGGGAAGTAAATGAAAATGGGGCCGGGGGGCGGGGGGTGGGAGGACTTTTCACAGTGCTCCATAAACAGGAGTGAATTATAGTAATGAACACTAATTTTGAGAGTGTATGGATCGTCTATAGCCTTGAGGATTTTGTGCATTTCTCAGAAGAGACCCCAAAGTCTGAGCTTTAGAGAGTAGGGTAGACTCATGTAGCTTTGGGAGTGGGGGCATGGCAATGTGTTAAAGGCTGTCTGATCCCGGGAAGGCCCAGCAGCTTCTGCATCTACAGATAGAGCCGCCAGAGCACAGCTGTTCTGTACGGAGAGGCTACAGGTGGAGAGAGAAGGCTCTCCTGCCACCGCAGCACCAGCTGCCAGCCTACTGAGGACGCTTTGGATCCCACTCTCATCAAGCCTCAGATGGCTGCAGCTTTAAACAACCTACTCTGGAACAGAAGGGTCACTATACTGAGACCTCTTAAGCAGAGAAATGATGTGCAAATACAGTTGTTTGAAATGTAATTTCAGATCGGCTCTGCTGATACCCACCTGTAATCTCAGCAGAGGGAGGTGAGGCAGGGAGATTGGAGGTTCAAAGCCATTATAAGTTTGAGGCCAGCTTACTCATACACGATACATGAGAAACGAAACACACACACACACACACACACTCTGAAATCTAATTTTAGAGTTTATGGAGGCCAGCCTCAAAGACGGTCCTCATGAACCCTACCTCTTGATAGTCATGCCCTTTTTCTAGACCTTTGCATTTCTTATCAAAGCCAGTCTGTGTGGTCAATGGAATGTACCAGAAAAATGCATGGTATGCTCCTTCCAAGATTAGACTATAAAATACTTTCAGTCTTAGTCACTGTTTCAGACCATCTCATGCTGTGAACAGCCTCATGGAGAAGCCCATAGAGGGTGACCAACTAGTCTTGATGTTGCTAGGACCATCCTGCTTTTATCATAGAAATTCTCACATCCTGAGAAGCCCTCAGTCCTGGACAACACAGATGCTTGGTCACCCCACCATGTGGTGTAGAACAGAAGCATCTAGACAAGCATGGGTGGAAGAGGCCTCCAGCCGACAGCCCCACAGGAAGCCATCTTGGAAGTGAGTGCTCCAGCCCAACCAAGGTTGGATTGATTGAGTCGCTACTGACTCTACTCCCATAGGAGACCCCAAGCTGGACCACTCACCTAAACTAACTGTCAAAACTGGGAGATAGTGAATATCTGTGTTTTTAGGCCTAGTTTGGGGCTCTTTTGTTGCATAGTAATAGACATCTTCTGTAGATGGATTGCTGTCTCCCATCAGATAATAGAGAGGGCAGAGTGGGTTGTTCTCACTCTGTCTGGAACAGCTAAGATAATCATCTGTTTAAAGCATTCCTTTCCACAGAAGGGAGGGAGCGTGGTTTCCATGTTCCTGGAAGAGCAGAGCTGGGCAGGCCCTGGCTGCTGCTGGAGGAGCTTGCTCTGCTCTAATTGTTTTCTCAGTTTCCACCATAATCCCAGGGGTCAGAGCCCAGGAGGCCCTCTCCTGGCTCCAGTCAGCTAATTTCCCTCAAGGCCTGAGGTGCCTACCTGGGTTGCTTAGACAGCTAGAAAGGATCCCTCAAGTATAGCAGAAGGGACTCTGTGTACCAAAAAGTATCACAATAACATGGTACCTACAAGTCAGGCAGATGTTTGTGAGAGTTGTGAGAGTCTCTCAAAATCTTCCAATTGTAACCCATGGAATCTGAAACTTCACCATTATACTATGAGGAATTCACACAGCACCCAAAAGACGTCCTTGCGATTAGACCGTTCTCCCTGTCCAGTGTAGCATGAGGGCAGTCAGAAGTAACCCAGGGGGGAGCACAGAGGGCAGGCAGGACCCCTGCAAAGCTGACTGTGTCACCACATCATCATGTCCTGTAAGATGAATCCTGACTAAAGAATCAGGCTTCCGTGCTGGAACCCTCAAGGGGGGGCTGATGTGCACACCTGAAACTCTCATAGTAGATTAGAATACAATTCATATCCACCCCAAAACAAGGGCTGGAGCCCAAGTTCCAAATAGCAAAGATGGTGATCTTTAGGCTTGCTAAGATAGCACTTATTTTGAATCTTCACTGTATTTTGTGTATAGTCATAATCTTTACTTGTTTTGCCTGGCTATAAGTAAAACAGTTTAACATTGTTAAACTTCATATCTCTCTCTCTCTTTCTCTCTCTCTCTCTCTCTCTCTCTCTCTCTTTCTCTCTCTCTTTCTCTCTCACTCTCTCTCTCCCTTCCCCCTCCCCCTCTCTCTGTGCATGTACATGTAGGTTTGTGTGCATGCTTGCATGTGTGCATATGTACATGCATGTGTAGGTCAGATATCAATCTATAATATCACTTCTCAGAAACAATCCACCTTGTTTTTAAGAAAATGTGCCCCCCTCCCCAGCAGGGATCCAGGAATGTGCCAAGAGTCCCACTGGCTTCTGCCAGGTGAGCCTGGATATAGGTCCATGTGCAATAGGGAGGGGTATCTGCTATTTTTGCTGCCTCCTTCCAACTCATTGTCTGAGAAAGGGGAGAAGGTATTTTTGAGACAAAGCATAGGCACTATAAATAAAGTTGTGACATTGTCACTCCAAGAAAGAAAGGAAGGAAGGAAGAAGGAAGGAAGAAGGAAGGAAAGGAAGGAAGGAAGAGAAGGAAGGAAGGAGGAAAGAAAAAAATAAAAAGAAAGGTCCCTTCCCACTGGGACCAGAGACTGGTTGATTAGGCTTAGCTGAGCAGCCAGTGAGCGGCAGCCTCTTGTCTCTGCCACTGCCACTATGACTAGAAAGTATGCACCACCATGCCCAGGTTTTTAGGCTGGTGCTGGGGAATCAAACCTAAGTACTCACGTAATGCAACAAGCAATTTATCAGCTGAGCCATCTCCCCAGTTTCCTGCCCCTTTTCAGTATTTTGGGATGTACACACGTATGTGAGTGCACGCATTCAGAGGTCAGAGGAGGACATGGCTATCTTCACTTGACACCTTATGTCACTAGATTTATTTTTAATTACATACATGCTAGTAGGTTTCTCTGTGTACATGCAGTGTACTTGGAGGTGTGTTTTGTTGTGTGTGTGTGTGTGTGTGTGTGTGTGTGTGTGTGTGTATTTGAGACAGAGTTTCTCACTGAACCTGAAGTTTACCATTTCAGCAAGGCTTGCTAGTCAATGAGATTCCAGAATCAGGCTACATCCACTCCTTCCCCGGACACTGCAGGGTTACAGGTATATGCAGCAGTTGAGTGGGTGCTGAGATTTGAACTCAGGTCTTGGTGTTTTCAAAGCTTTTCCTCTACTGAGCCATCATAGCAGCCATGTTTTATTTTCTCTTAATCCATTCATTAAGGGGAAACAAGCGTTTGCAGCAGGGTATGGTGGTACACATAACCTCAGCATTCGGGCAGTAGAGGCTGGAGAGTTCTAGGTCATCCTTACTTACTGGATAGTTTGACGTCATTCTGGGCTACAGGAGACCTTGTCTCAAACAAAAACAAAAGCAAAATAAAATCTGTTGGAAACATAGATGATGAAAAGATGCAATTAACAGTTGGAAAAGCTGGACACAGTGATGCATACCTGTAATCCCTTCACTGCAGAGGCAGAAGCAAGCCAGTCACAGCCAGCATAAGGCAGGTAACCTGTCAATGTCTACAAAGGGCACATATGGCAAGACACTGTCTCGGAAACAAAAGGCACGCTGTCATTATGAAGTGTCACAAACTGGGTGGCTTGAAATAATAGGGCTGCCTTTTCTGACAGCTCTTGAGGCTGCACTTCCAACAGGAGGGTGTCAGCATGCTGGGTTCCTCTGCAGCCAGGAAGGGTAATCATGCCAGACCTTCTCTGGGCTTCTGGAGTTTTGCCAATAGCCTTTAGCTTCCCCGGGCTTGTTGAGGCACCATCCCAACGCCTTCCTGTACCAGCAAACAATGCTCTTGTTGTGTGTACGTCTTCTACCTGCATAGACATCTCCACCCTGGACACCTCAATTTTACTCCTTCAGCAGCAAAGACTCTGTTTTCAACTGTCACCACATTTACAGGCATCAGGTGGTTAGGTTTTCAACATCTTTGAGGGGAACACAAATCAATTACACTGACTGTGGTGGTCGCAATGGGCCTGATCCTCACCCAGTTGGTGGAACTCTTTGGGAACGAGTAAAACGTGTCTGTGTTGGAAAAAGTATATTATGGGGAATGACCCATACTAGGCCCAGTCTCCCTCTCTTTCTGCCTGCAACTTGCAGATCAGATGTGCTCTTAGATACAACTGTAGCACCATGCCTGCCTGCCTGCCTCTGCTTTCTGCTATGATCGGAGCCATGGACTAACCTTCTGAAACTGTAAGCAAACTCCCAATTAAATGCTTTTTCTTATAAGTTGTCTTGGTCATCATTTCTCTTCACAATAATAGCAATAGAACAGTAACAAATACATTGACCATTTATTTTTTTTAAAAATCACAATCCATTAAATGCCAGGCACTGCCATAATTACTTCCTATGTGTTTTCTATAAACCTCACAGAGATTCCTCTTCCACTGCATGACTTAAGATACTGAAGAGAGATGGGCAGTGGTGGCACACGCCTTTAATCCCAGCACTTGGAAGGCAGAGAGAGGCAGGCAGATTTCTGAGTTCGAGGCCAGCCTGGTCTACAGAGTGAGTTCCAGGACAGCCAGGGCTACACAGAGAAACCCTGTCTTGGAAAAAAAAAAAAAAAAAGATATTGAAGAGAGATGGTTCGGGACTACCAAGATCACATAGTTAGATAATATAGCTACAAGTCATATCTGGCCTCTTTTCTAGGATCTCTGGAACAAGCTATTTAACCTCTGAACCCCATTAGCAAAGTGAGATAGCAATCATCCACCCAATCCGTGTTGAATTAGTGAAAGGATTTATAAAGACAGTTGAAACATCATGGCACAGAGCAATTTCTGAATTCTCAGTAGCTGTTATCTTTCACTTTGTATGCTCGAGTGTGTGTGTGTGTGTGTGTGTGTGTGTGTGTGTGAGTGTG
The DNA here is from genome assembly GCA_021653895.1 of Mastomys natalensis. Classification (NCBI taxonomy): domain Eukaryota; kingdom Metazoa; phylum Chordata; class Mammalia; order Rodentia; family Muridae; genus Mastomys; species Mastomys natalensis. The sequence goes on along the minus strand of JAJTUV010000636.1, from coordinate 674,291 downwards.
TGTGGATGCAGGAATGAGTGTGCTGTGGAAGTCAGAGGACAGCTCTTGGAGTCACTTATCTCCCACCGTCTTGTGGGATTTAGTTATTGAACTCAGGGTCAGGTCTATCCAGTCGCACCTCTCCATGCAGAGGCATCTTGCTGGCCTAGTAGTTGTTATTCTAAGTGGTGGAATCAAGGAAACATTTTTCGTGTTTTGCGAATATGGAAGCAGAGTGTCAGTTCTCCTGGACTATATAGCAAAATCCTGTCTCGATGGTGTTGATGAGGATGAGAAATGTGTCTGCTGCATGGTCTGCCAGGACATTTCGAAATTCCAGCCGCACGCTTCTGCTAACATGCACTCAGCCACGCCTTCCCTGCTATGGTGATGGTACCCTCTCAAACTGTGAGACAAGATTAACCTTTCTTCCCATAAAAAAAGAAAAAAAAAATTCTAATTCTAGTGCCAGTGACCACATCCAGGGCCACAGATATATTCTAGGTCAGTGCTCTACCCCTAGGCTATGCATTCCCTGGGTTTGCAGTAAAGTTTTAAGTGTTTATCTCCTTTGCTCCAGCACCTGCCTTCTCTATCTCTCCACCACTGGGAGATAAGCACTTCTGCATCAAATTTTCACAATACCGTGCAAGGTGAACATTTTTCTGCCTACACTTTATGGATATGGGAAATGAGACAGCGCAGAGGTGACCTTCCCAATCACTCAGCAGAGTAGGTCCCCTGATCCTAGTGGTACATTCTTACAGTCTCTATCATGCCCTAGTAAATGCAGATCACAGATACAATAAAACCAAAACAAAGACAAAAGGACCATATTCTTCCTTCCGTGGTTTGCTAATAACCTTTGTATTTAGAGCCATCAGGAGCTAACTGTGATGCTCACACCTGCAGATCTGAACATTCAGACCTCCAGAAGCTGAGGCAGGAGGATAAGTGTAGTTTGAGGCCCAGCTGGGTTCATAGTGAGTTCCAGACCACTTTGGCTACCAGGTTAAAAAAAATAAACAAAAATAAACCAAGACTATGAATTCAGTCAGGAGCCCCATCCCAAGACCAACAATCTACAGAGTCAACTCCTATCTGCACAAGACCAAGCTGGTCAACATTGAGCTTGCAGGGGAGGGGCCTTGTGAGTCTGACCCTGCAGAGCTGTGGACAGTTGACGGCTTCCGGGAGAAGAGTCAGTTTTCTTAAAGGGTATGGCTCCTGATAGTGCAACTGTGCTTCAGTGGATGATCCGAGTGCAGAAGTATATGGGCATCATAAAGTAGGCAAATGAGTTATTAGCAAAAAGAAAAGGCCATGCAGTTTAGGGTTGGGGGTAGGGATATGGAGGTAGACCTGGCTAGAAGGAATTAGGAGGAGTCTGAGGAGGGTTTGAGCCGTAACACCACCAAACACAGATAAGTAGATAAACAAATAAATGAATCTATCTGAATCTTTAAGTTGAGGAGCTCTGTAGACTTATAATTCAAGCATTGAGAAGGATGGGGTGGTCTAGAACCCTTTCCTGGGGGAGATCAGTAGTCTTCTGGTCCAGTCATCTTCATAGCCTTTGGAATCTCCCTACCGTCCCCATTCTCCTACCGATCCTGCTGTGGCTTCCCAGGACACCCAGTTCACTGGGCTGGTCAGACCTGTAAGGGATTTACCAATTGGTTCCAGGTCTATATGATCAAGGCTATCAGCCCACAAGAGCCCTAGGCAATGAGTATGTAGACGTTAACTTGCCTTCCCAAATCGTAGCTGTGCTGGAACTTTGCCTTAGACCACCCCTAACTCGACAGGTCCAATAGAATGGAATCTCCCATCATTCAGAACCAGATTCCTACTTGCGGTCTACCCACTCAGTAACCCTGGGTAGAATCCTGTGTCATGCAGGCATAACTTCCCTCCTTGATCCTCCCTTCCCTTGATCCAGGTGTCTTCTGACCAGATTCCAAAGAATCTGGCCAGCCCACAATTCCTCATTCTTAAAGCCCTGAGAGCTAGGTGCAGTACCACATACCTTCAATCCCAAATACCTTGGAGGCTGAGACAGGAGGATAACCATGAGTTCCAGGCAAGTTTGCACTATCAAGTAAGACCTTGCCTTAAAAAAAAAAAAAAAATCAGTTATAAATTCAACAGCTACCTATAACCCTTTGGTTAAATCTCATTTTTTAATTATTATTTTATTTTATTTTTTTTTTTTTTTGGTTTTTTCGAGACAGGGTTTCTCTGTGTAGCCCGGGCTGTCCTGGAACTCACTCTTGTTATTATTTTATTTCTGATACTTGAAATAGGTCTCTTGTAGCCTAGCCTAGCTAGGAGCTGTTATGTAGATAACCATAGCCTTGAATGGCTGATTCTCTTGTCTCCACTCCCTTGACTGCTGGAATTACAAGCATGTAACACCATGCATAGCTTTGAAGACTGAAATTCTTAACAGGATTTACGAATCCTTCATCTGGTCCTTTGTGATCAAGGATTTATAATCTTTTCAAAACTGGTAAGCATCCTGGGATGATCTTAATTTTTCTGGCTGTCAAAGCTATTTAAGATTGATGAGATCTGGCTAAACTGCTTAAAGGTGATTAACTCAGCCTGGATGGCATGTGAATTCCAAGGGAGCTGGTTTTCTCCCACTCACCCTCTCCACCCTCTGACACAATAGCTCCTTTCTTCACTGAGACAGTAACCAGGCTCTTGAGGGCCTCCAGGTGAAGCCTGGAGGTGAGCAAGGAGGGGAGAGAAAGGAACAGAAAGAAGATGCCAAATGCAGATGGCCTCCCACCCTCTAAACCAACCTGATAGAACTGCAGAATTCGAAAAAGGGTTTGCAGGAAGATAAAACACTCATACCAGGGAATGGTATGAAGATGTTAGTTGGACTAATGTGGGGCCTGAAATGTAAAGAGAAGTCTTCAAAGGCTTTGTAGCAACGTGGAAAACCATATATGATGTCATACTAAGTGGAATGTAGACAAGACAGGTGGTACAGGGATGTGTTCGGGTGTGAGGAGGTGGACTTTCCGGCTCAGTAGACCAGGCTGGGGGCTCACTTCCCATTTCCCCCAACATGTGGGCAGAGTGAGCAACCACCCACATACACAAAGTCCCTAATGTCTCCCGGGCCTTTTTTTCTTCTCCCTCCTCTATGCCAAATAGTCTTATATAGGTAAAGCTAGCTTTTCATTGGCTACATAGCTCAGGTTGACCTTAAATTCCCGACCCTCGCGGGCGGTGGTGGCCACCCTTTAATCCCAGCACTTGGGAGGCAGAGGCAGACGGATTTCTGAGTTCGAGGCCAGCCTGGTCTACGAGCGAGTTCCAGGACAGCCGGACTACACAGAGAAACCCTGTCTCGAAAAAAAAAAAAAACAAAAAAAACAAAAAAAAAAAAAAGAGATACTATTGCCCATAGATTTAGGCTGGTCTTGACTTCACATTATCCTGCCTCAGACTGTTAGAGTAACTAGAACTATGAACAGTCGCCACCCACACTCCCCTTAATGTTTGTTGCCATTTTGAACAGAGTCTATACATAAGCATGAAGTATGGTTACTCTTGCTCAGATGATCCATATTCCAATTACCTCCGATCACTTTGTTTATCTCGTAAATACTGTCACATCTAAGCCTCAGAGGCAGAATTGAGGTAGGACCTCCTGTTCCATCTGCTTGGTAGCCCACACAAACATGTTGTCTGTTGCAAAACTTGTCTTTCAATGATAAACATTTTTATGGCAGACAAAGTGAGCCTACTTTGATGTCAGACAAGGCTGTGCTAGTTCTGTTTCTTCCTTACATCAAATATGGATAGAACAGATGGTCACCAGGGTATAGATACTTGGAAAGGGAAGGCAGCTAAGGCTTCAGAGCTTACCCTCCAGTCTGAGGTAGAGGAGGGTAACTGAGGATAGGGAACAGGGCCCTGTCCTCCCCTGGGCTCCACACTTGAACACCTGATTCAATACTCCACTAGGGCCAGCCTGAAAGTCTTATTAAATTTTAAACAGAAGCCCACGTTCCAGGTTCGCTATGGCCCCCCAAAGTGTTAATTATAGCAATCGTCTCCCAAAGCTGTTTATGATGGAGAGTTTTTCAATGCCTTAGCAAAGGGAGGAAGGGAGAGACACAGAAAGAAACCATTTCAAAGCCACAGCAGAGCAGTGAACTGGGAAGCATGCCTGTAATCTCAGGAGATGGAGGCAAAACCAGGCAGATGTCTGTAAGTTTGAGGCCAGTCTGCTCTATATAGAGAATCCAAGATAGGCAGGGCTAAATAGACCCTGTCTCAAAAATATAAGTAAATAAATAAATAGAATTGTATCCTTCCACTGGTGGGTAGGAGCAGGGCATGATATTCTTGGAAGGGAGAAAGCCATGTGTGAAGATTCAAAGACAGATACCGTGTGTCCTGGAGCTGAGGGACATTTGCATGGTTTTCTGGATGCATAGATGCAATGGTTTGCTCTGTCCATGTCAACGACATTGCTGTCTAGGACAGCAGTCTGGATTTGGAGCACTGCCAGCAATGGTAGAGATGGAAAGCTCCTGGTGACATCATCTAGGATTGTTAGGAAGTAGTCAGCTTGGGCTACATGGTGAGTCTGACAACCAGCCTGCTCTATATAGTAAAATTCTGTCTCTCAGTTTTTAAAGAGGGTCAGTGAGTAACATGGGTCAGTGGGTAAAAGCACTCAGCACCAAGGCTGGTAACCTGAGTTTGATCCTTGGGGTCCATGTCATGAAAAGAGAGAACTGACTCTTGCAGTTGGCCTCCAACTCACTATGTAGCCCAGGCTAATCTCAAAAATCATAACTCTTCTGCTCACACTGAATCTTCAGCTGTGTTCCCTCGAATCTCATGGATGAATATATATGAGCAGAATAGTCAGGGTCCAGCAGAGACCCAAAAGGTAAGGCATAACACTAAATGAAATGCAGGAAATACAGGCTGGAGAGATGGCTCAGTGATGTTGCTGCTCTCACAGAAGACCTGGGTTCACTTCCTAGCACCCACATAGAGACACACAACCATTTGTAATTCCAGTTCTAGGGGATCTATCGTCTTATTATGACCTCTGAGGGGAACAGGCACACATGTCATATATATATATGCAGGCAAAACACACACATAAAATAAAAATAAACGTTATAAATGTAAAGATAGAGGTTTCCAGGCTTCATATCATCTATTCCCAGGCCAGGAGGCTCCAGCCATCCTGGGGAATGTGGAGGCCTGGGGATTGGACTGGGATTCCATCCATTATGCTGACAAAGGGGAGAGGAGGCTGGGATCTAAGCTGTTCTGCTATAGAAGTAAGAGGAGAGCTAAAGACACAGCACCCCACAAAAGCAGGTGTAGTGGTGCATACCTATAATCCCAGCATTCAGAAGGAGGAGGCAGGAGGATTGGAAAGAAGTTCAAGGCCAGTTCAAGCTACACAAGACTGTGTTTTGAAAAAAATTAAAGGCTGGGCAGTGGTGGAGCACTCCTTTAATCCCAGCACTTGGGAGGCAGAGACAGGCAGATTTCTGAGTCTGGCCAGCCTGTCTACAGAGTGAGTTCCAGGACAGCCAGGGTTACACAGAGAAACCCTGTCTCAAAAAAAAAAAAAAAAAAAAAAAAAAAAACCAAAAACCAAAAAAAAAAAAAAAAAATTTAAAAAAACAACAAAGAAGAAAAAACTAAGAGTGCCAGGTGAGCACCTCTCACCCCAGCAGAGGGTGGCAGAGCCAGGCACATCTCGGAGCTCAAGCCTAGCCTCATCTACATAGTAAGCTCCAGACCAGCCAGTATGTAGTGAGATCCTGTCTCGATTAAAACAAAAGGTGCTCCATATAATATTTGAATTGGAAATAGCTATTTGACACTTGTTTTATCATTCTTTCTCTCTCTCTCTCTGTCTCTCTCGTCTCTCTCTCTCTCTGTGTGTGTGTGTGTGTGTGTGTGTGTGTGTGTGTGTGTGTGTACTGAACTGAAATGGTCAGAGAGACAGTAAATGACTTGCCTGGGCACAGGAAGATTGCTCTGTGTCCTTCCATTCCTGGACCCACCCCCCACCCTCCCCACCCTCGATCTTCTCAGGAAAAAAGAAAGGCAATGCCATTGACTTACTGACTTGACCTGGTAACCAGCATTGGGGAAGCTGTGAGTCAGAAGCAGAAAATGCCACACCTTCTTGTTGGGTTCGAGAGGTAGGAAGAGGGTCAGAGTAGGGATCAGAGACAGGATAATCCCACCTTGACATGTAATTATATCCTTTGCCCTCCGGGATCAAAGTGAATGAGGCAAGAGGACTTGCACTGTGCCAGCTGTCTGTCTGATAGCTTTTCTTCAGTGAGTTTACCACGTGTTGCAGGTCTGTCCCAGGTAATCCAATGTACAGTATGCCAAAAGTATACAATCGAATAGTGATATGTTAAGTCGGGGTTCAGCCTTCAGTAACTTGCTGTTGGGGCACCTTTTCAATATTAGCAGTCCAGGGAGCCAAAGCAGTCACCAGTGGGTTGGCTACTGAATGTAACCTGAGTTAAGCAAGGCAGACATTTTGAGGCCATTTCATCTAAGGCAGGGTGGGGCCCCGTGACTCATCTCTGCCTCACAGCTGCCTGGCCTGAGAGAGCACCAATTTTAATTCATGCTGCTGTTTCCTGGACAGTGGTGGAGATGCTTCTGGTCGTGTAGCTTTATCCTATCTTTTCCTTTCCTTTTCTGGTCTCCAGTATTGCCTCACCCTTCAACTCGTACCCTTTATACAATAAAACAGACTGAGGTTGTTGGGCGTAGTGGCGCAATTCTAAAATCCCATTCACTGATCGGGAAGCAATGGCAGGAGGTTCACACGCTCAAGGCCAGCCTGGCCTGCATCGTGAGACTGGACCTCCAAAAACCCAAAACTCATGGAAACGGGGCTGTAGAGATGGCTCGGTGGTTAAGTGCTTGTTCTTCTTGCAGAGGATCAGAGTTTGGGTCTCAGTATCCACCATAAGGTGACTCACAACTGCCTTTAACTCTAGTTCCAGAAGATCCAGCACCTTCCTCTATAGCGTCCTAGGTACACACACACACACACACACACACACACACACACACACACACGTCTTAGTTCAGATTACAATTGCCGTGATGAAACACCATGACCAAAGCAACTTTGTGAGGAAAGGGTTTATTTGGCTTACACTTCCACATCACTGTTCATCACCAAAGGAAAGGAAGTCAGGACAGGAACTCAAACAGGGAAGGAACCCAGAGGCAGGAGCTGAGGCAGAGGCCATGGAAGAGTTCTGCTTTCTAGCTTGCTCAGCTAGAAAGTTGCTTTCTTAAGGAACCCAAGGACTGCTAGCCCAAGGTAGCACCACCTACAGTAAACTGGGCCCTGCCTATCAATCACTTAAGAAAATGCCCTGCAGGCTTGCCTACAGCTCAGTGTTATGGAGGTATTTTCTCAATTGAGGCTCTCTCCTCTCTGATGAGCCTAGCATGTGCCAAGTTGATACAAAACTAGCCAGCACAAATACACATAATTAAAAAAAAAATAGTTTTGCGAAGTCAAAGATAGTCCTAGCTATTTAGGATACTAAGCTAGTAGGATCACGAAAGCCCAGGACTTTGAGGCCAGCCTGGAGAAAGCAAAACCAAACCAAACCAAACCAAGCAAGCAAAAGGAAACCAGGTATGGTGGCACCCAACAGTAATTCCAGCCCTCGGAAGGTGGAGGCATGATCTCCTATCGCTGTGATAAGCACCATGTCCAAAAGCAACTTGGGGAAGAAAGGGTTTATGTCCCAGTCATAGTCCATGACTGGGGGAATCAGGGCAGGAACTCAAGCAGGGCAGAAGCAGGAACTGAGGCAGAGCCTACGGAGGAAGGCTGCTTACTGACTCACTCCTGGGGCACAGTAAGCTTGGGGTTTGTTGTTTTTGTTTGTTTCCAATACAACTTAAGACCTCCTGCCCAGGGTGGCATTGTCTACGAAGATCTGGGTCCTCCATTAATCTAGAAAATGCCCAGAGATGTGCCTACAGGCCACGGTGACAGAGGCATCTTGTCAGTTGTTCTTTCCTCCCAGATATCCCCAGCTTGTGTCGTGTTGACAAAAACATTCACCAGCACATAGAGGGATCAGGAATTCAAGTTCCAGATCAAACCCAGTGCCTCACACGTTAGGTAGGCAAGGGCTTTACCACTTGGAGGGGAAATGGTGTGGCTGCCTCTGCATAAATGCTGGGGGTGGGGGGGAGAGAGCGCATAGCTGCAAAAGCATCTCCTGCAGGAGGACCTAAATGAGGACTGCCTGAGAGACCAAGGATTGGTGACAAAGACAATGTCAGACAATCAGGAACTGCTGTTTAGAAGAGATGCTTTCTTGGGACCAATGGAGCAAGGGTGGAGGGCATTAAAGGAGCTTGCAGCATTCCTATGAGCTTGCTTGCAGTGTTTCTCACCTGCTCTCAGAGTCTGTGCCATTGATTCTGAGACACCTCACCCCCAACCCCAAAGGGCAGGTAGGGTCCGGAGGCGAGTAGTCCAGAGCGCAGGCAGCAACCATACCTCTCCTACTATTAACTCCTAACACAGGGCCTGATAATGTAGTAAACATTGATAAAATGTTTAGATCAATGAAGGAGTGATCGAATGACTTAGAAATCAGAGGACTATCAGCAAGGCATCAAAAGCACCAAAAGAAAGGGTTCAAAGTCTTGTAAAGTCAGATACCCTGTCTGCCTGTGGGGACCATAGGAGAGACACAAGCACCCACCTCCACCACCCCCAAGATGAGACCTGTAAGGGCAATTGGAGAAGAACACTTGGGCAGTGTCAGTTAGTTCCTGGCCACCCGCTTCCTGCTGAGCTGTCTGGCCAGTATGTGCTGCATTCTTGTGAGCTGAGCACTGGTGGAATTTCCAGCCTAGGGAGCAGAATGGAACTTGGAACAAATAGCTCAGCAGAAAAGAACCCAGCAACAATGGGGCTGCTCAGCTGCCTTTTGCTAGCTCTCGATAGATTATCAGAGCTCAGCAAACCCTGGTAAATGAGGGATAACTGACCTCCATTAAATTGGGCATTCTGAGGTCCCAGAGAGAAATGCCCATGTTTGGACAGTATTTATCTTTGAAGAAACCTGTTGTGGTGTTATATACCTTTAAGTCCAAGCACTCAGGAGGCAATTGTGGCTAGCCTGGTCTATATAGCAAATCCCAGGCCAGCCAAGGCTACAGATTGTTAGATTCAAAAGAAAATCAAGACAAATGGCTAACTGTGGTACCTATTAGCATATTCAAGCCCATGCTGGCCTCCAGATTCTCTCAGCATTATAAATATCTGATACAGTCCATGCTAGTATCCAGTTTCCTCTCTCTCTCTCTCTCTCTCTCTCTCTCTCTCTCTCTCTCTCTCACACACACACACACACACACACACACACACACAGGCACATACACACCTCCTCTCATGATCATGTTCAATTTACTACTTTCTCTGCTCTGGACTCTTCCGAATGCTTCTTGCTGTACTCTCTCCCTCTTATCTACAATAAAGACTTTCTCTCCACCCATACACTGGAGCAGTCACATCCTCACTTTATACACATATCAGAGACCCTGTCTCAAAAAGAGACAACAAAAGCCCCTCTCAGACTTCCTGAAATCTCCTAGAATGGCTGCAATTGGTCACTTCCTCTCTCCCAGCAGAAAGGACAGGAGAGGATCTGCTTGGCTTTAGGATGGAGGAGGTCTGCACACACTGGAAGAATGATGTGAAGAGTCCTGCAAGAGCTAAAAACGCTCTGGAGATGGGGGCTGGATGAGGATGAGGGGTGGCCATGGCAGGATTCAGGGTACTGTATGGGATACAGTTTTTATGTGGGCTCTGGAGACTGAACTCAGTCCTTCATGCGTTCAAGGCAAGCTGCTTATTAACTGAGCCATCTCCCTACCGGGCTGTCTTCCTGTATGAAGCACTTATATTTGAGACACTGTGACTTATTCAGAGTTGAGTAATACCTGCCTTCAACTCTTTAATAATCTGTAAGACAAGATCTACATAAAAATAAATGGGCCTGCATCAATAATCCATGATAGGCTTGAAGGAATCAATGGCTTGAGCAAATGCAGAGAAGGAGCTGCAGCCAAGGGTTGACACAGCAGTATTCCCAGTGTGATTGATGGCATACATCCCAAACACTATCGTGAGTAAGAAATTGAGGTCAGGCCGACAGTAGTGTCTTTGTGGCTATGTCACCTGTAGTTAGTCTCTGCAGTATGAAATGGGTCCCTTCCTCTTTGACTCTAATGCCCTGAAACCAGCTGCAGTATTCCCACTAGCTGCACTTGTCTGGTCTCCTTGGCTACCCTACTCCTGGCTGGTTACAGGGGCCCTCGTAATCCTAGTTCTGGGGAGGTGGAGACAGGTGGGTGAATCCCTAGTGATCACTGACCAGTCAGCCTAGCTGAATTAGTGCACCTCAAGTGCACCCCAGTGAGAAATTATGCCCACCAAAAAAAAAAGTGGGGTGGCAAAATGGTTCTGTGGATATGGGTGCTTGCTGCCATACCTGATAACCTGGGCTTGATCCTCTTGATTCCTGCAAGTTGCCCTCTGACCTCAACATGTACACCATGACAGTTGAGATCACATACATACTTATACAAGTGAAAAAAAAAAGTAGATGGCACTTGAGGCCTGGACGCCTAAGGTTGTCACTGGCCTCCACAGAGATCATGAACACACACGTGCACATGCATCACCCCACATTCACCTACACTTCCAGCCCCAGCAACGAGAAACAAGAAAACATGTTTGGTAGTGTAGGCCTATAATCTCAACACTTTTGGAGACAGAGACAGGAGTGTTACACGGGAAGACCTTGTTTAAGGGAGAGAGAGATGCAGCTGGAGAGACGGCTAGGGGATGAAGGTACATACTGCTCTTGCAGAGGCCTGAGTTCAGCTCCCAGCTCCCATATCAAGTGGCTCCCAATAAATCCAGGCCCAGGACTTCAAACGTACATATTTACATCCATGTACTGACGTGGGCACACAGAAAATAAAGATAAACAGGGCTGGAGAGATGGCTCAGCGGTTAAGAGCACTGAATGGTCTTCCTGAGGTCCTGAGTTCAATTCCCAGCAACCACATAGTGGCTCACAACCATCTGTAATGGGATCTGATGCCCTCTTCTGGTGTGTCTGAAGACAGCGACAGTGAACCTGCCACATACATGAAAAAAAAAAATCTTAAAAAAAAAAAAAAGATAAATAAATTTTTTTTTTGAAAAAGAGAAAATGAGTGGTATGTGTGCGGTTCAACTGATAAAGTGATTGCAGGACACAGGAAACAGTTTTGTAAACATCGGTGGGAATCCCAGGCAGTGAACACTTTTAATGTCTGCAGAGGGGGCAGGGCAGAGGGAAGATCATCTCTGTGAGTTCAAGGTCAGCCAGGGCCATACAAGGCGACTCCGTCCTAAAAACAAACAAAACAAAGAAAGAAAAAGAACAACAACAAAGGGAGGAGATTCCAGATGTCCTCAGCTCCGTGTTCAAGGTTAATTTAGGATACTTTAGACACTGTCTTAAAAAGAGAGGGTAGGGAGCAGGAAAGGGCAGAAAAAAGGAAGAAAGAGGAAGAAAGAAAACAAGGAAGGTAAAAAGAAAGTTTGCTAAGAGATGTTAAGCAAAGCTGGTGGCACTGGGCAGTGCTGAGCTTGGACAATACCACAGGAAGATATGTGGTGTCACAAAAGGAAGTCACCTAGGAACCATCCTGGGTTGGGGGAAGGGAACTAATGTGTCTGCTTATTAGCCAGGTGTGGTGGTGCACGCCTTTAATCCCAGGACTTGGAGGCAGAGGCAGGCGGATTTCTGAGTTCAAGGCCAGCCTGGTCTACAGAGCCAGTTCCAGGACAGCCAGGCTACACAGTGAAACCCTGTCTCAAAACACAAAACAAAAGAAAGATCTTATTGTTGACCACAGCTATAGGGCCTTCACTTATCCATCGACGTATTCAGAATGTAGGTCTTCAATAGCCGTGACTAGGGAAGGACTTCTAGGGGAAGACAAGAGGGAACTGTGGAAAGACATCTCTCCATTTACTGGCTGGGTTCTATCTTTCCCACAAGGCCACAGACCTAGGTCTTAGTCATTTCCTCAGTGGTTGTCACAGCTTTCTCCTCTACCCTTAAGAGGAAGCAGAAGTTTAAAGCGTACCCAGACCCCACTTGTCATAGAGAAGTACATGTTTGATTCTCCAGGGCTTCCAAGTCAAGTCGGGTGGAAACAAGGATATTTTTGATTCTCTTTTCTATATCTTGTGGTTGTTCCCTTTTTCTGTCCTAAGATCCAAAGTAGGAGCCAAATTAAACAGTAGTCATCACTCAAACTCAAGTCAGAGCAGGAGGAATTGTAAGTGCAATCAACAACGAAAACCCAACATCTGTATTGGGTCGTTGTTTAGCTGGTAGAGAGCCTGACTAGCAAGAACGGAAACCCCTAGCATCATATAACGTAGGCATAATGGTGCGTGCCTGTACTCTCAGCACTTGGACAGTGGAGGCAGGAAGATCAGAAACAGATTATCTTTTCTATGTATGGCGTTCAGAGCAGCCTGCGCTATGTGAGACTCGGTCTCAAAACAAAGTAATCTCCCCCAAGCAAACAAAAAGCTTTCTAGGTTGGAGATATATCAAGGGCAAAGTATTCACTTAGTATGTGCAAATAGGGTCAAGGCCCAGGAAAAGGAGGCTTTTTGTGTATGTTTTCTTTTTGTGATTCTGTGGACGGGACTCAGCGCTGACATGCACCTGTTAACCCCTATCACCAAAATCACATTTCCAGTCATTCTCCATCTCACAAGAGCTAGCGTTAGAGGGTAAGATTTATTTAACCTGGCCCTGGTAGATACTAGTGCAGGATGGAGTTCAAAGTCAGTTCCCTTTCATTCATGTACTGGCTTATTTAAGATCCTTCCACAAAGGGAACTACGAATACTAGTCTAGTGCTCTTTATCAAAAGCATTCCATTCAGAAGAAAAGTAATAGATGCCCGACCAGAGACGGTGCAAATACAGAAAAGCAGGGCAGGAGGAACAAGCTTGAACATAGCTGGCTTAACATGGTCTCTTTCCTTTTCCTGAAAGTTCAAACGCCTACCAGGCCACAGTCCTGGCGAGCAGACGCACGTGTACCCTACGCATGCGCGCAACCAAGGCGCAACCGCCCCCTCCGGCTGATCTTCTTCAGCCAAGTCACCAACCCTCTAAATGCCCGCCCTCAAGGCAAAATCCTTGGCCAATCGGAGGCAGGAGTTACTAGGGACGTCACTCTTTTTGCACACACCCGCTTCTCCCCGCCCCCATAGAGGGCACCGCCCCGTCGAAGGAACGGATTGTCACCTAAGCGCTCCGTCTCGGCATCTGATTGGCTCTCCCAGAAGACCCGCCCCCTTCTCGTCCCGCCGCCCGCCCCCCTCGGCGCGCCCACAGCGGCGGGCGGAACCGAGCGCGCAGGCGCGGCGCTGCCTCTCTCTGCTGGTGGCCCGCCCTCCCTCCTCCCCTCCCTCCCCTCCCCGTCCCCTCTCCCCTCCTCAGGCCCGCGCGTCTTCTTCCCGCACGCGCCGTCGTTAGCCGAGCGCTCGCCGGTGCGCGCCTTCCTTGTCCCTCAGGCAGCGGGGCGAGCGCGACCCTGCTCCACGCTCGCGGTCCCGGCGAGGAGCGTACCACCGTTCCCCGGAGCGCGGGGGGAGCCGACCGCCCTGCTGCCCGCGCCTCGGCGACCCCGGGGCTGAGGCGACGCCGCACCGGGCAGCCTGAGCTCACAGCCGGCCTTGACCCAGAGCTCCGAGCCGCGAGCGCCGCGCCCTCCGCCGGCCCCACCCATCCGGGCAGCGGCCATGGCCGAGACCGAGGAGCGGAGCCTGGACAACTTCTTCGCCAAGAGGGACAAGAAGAAGAAGAAGGAACGGAGCAGTCGGGCGGCCAACGCGGCGAGCGGCGCGGGCGGGAGCAGCGCAGCGGCGGGCTCCAGGCCGGGCGACGGCGGGAGCTTGGGCTCCGGTGCCAGGTCGGGCGACGGCGGGAGCTTGGGCTCCGGTGCCAGGTCCGGAGACGGCGGGAGCTCGGGCTCTGGTGCTAGGTCCGGAGACGGCGGGACCTCGAGGTCGGGAGACGGCGGGAGCGCGGGCCCCGCCGGCAAGGCCATAACGAAGGTGAGGGTCGGGAGGCCGGCGGCCGGCCGCATGTGCCCGCCCCCGCCGGCCCGGGAGGCCACGTGATTCGGGCTTCGCACGTCGGGCGGGCTCGCGGCCCCCGGGGCTCGTCTGGCCGCCCCCGTCCGCCGTCCTCCGCGCGCCGCGCCCTCTGGGCCACGGAGGTTGGGGCGGGCCGCGGTCCCCGTGTGACGTGTGCCTTAGTCCTCGTCGTCCCGCTTGAGCCTCGTTGGGGCTGGAATTCATTTTCTTAAGGTGTACTAAGTCTCAAATGTGTCGCCTGGGTAGCGTGGCTTGCTCTCCCACTCGCGGCCACATAGAGCTAGGGATTGAGTTGTGGAATTTCTGTCGATTTTTCCCCCCGCTCAGCTTGCCCTGTAGTTGGTTTTAAGTGAAAGCGGCGGCAGGGAGGGCGTTTGGTAACTAGGCACGTGTCGGGATCTAGCAGGGACGGGCTAAACTCTAAACTTTACAGTCCAGCTACTAAACCCATTTTATTTTTTGATACAAGGTCTCACTGTGTAGCCCTGGTTGGCCTCCAGTTCACAAAGAACCTCCGGCCTCTGCCTCCGGAGTACTGGGATTAAAGGTCTCTGCCACCGCCTGCAGTTTTTTTGTTTTTTTTTTTTTTGTTTTTTTAAAGATCACATTTATTTGCCTGTTTGTGTGCTCGTACCCATGTGTACGTGTGCGGAGAGGTTAGAGGCCGGGGCAAATTCTTTACACCACGTGGGCCTGGAGAGTAAAACTCTGGTCTTCGGTGTTGACTGCGGATTCTTATAACCGGCTCAAGAATTCTGGCAGCCCCTGACCGAATTTTTCTTAGTCTGAAATCTGTTTACCAAGATCTCATGTTTTGCAGGTACCTTTACCAGTTTTGGGAATCCTGATGGCCCTTGATCCCTTTTTTCT
Organism: Mastomys natalensis; assembly: GCA_021653895.1. Taxonomy (NCBI): domain Eukaryota; kingdom Metazoa; phylum Chordata; class Mammalia; order Rodentia; family Muridae; genus Mastomys; species Mastomys natalensis. The sequence continues at coordinate 659,186 of JAJTUV010000636.1, read as the reverse complement.
TAGTCTGAAACGTACATACCAAAAACTCTTAATTAATCAGATGTCGTTTCTTCCATAGGATGAAAATGAGTGGAAAGAATTTGAGCAAAAAGAGGTTGATTACAGCGGATTAAGAGTTCAGGCAATGCAAATAAGGTAGGATGTGATTACAAGTGGGATTAGATAACCTTGAAAGTAGTGCACACGGTTACTTTTTCTTTAGGCCCTTGATCTTGAGTAAAGGCAGGCCTCCGATGTCTTTAAATTAGCTGCCAACTCTAAAATCCTGTGACAGTTTCCCTATTTGCAGCTGTGTGGATTTTTGAGTTGACCGAAATGGATTTTTGTCATTTTAAAATGTTTAACACTCAGTGTTTGAACTTAGGTGGTCTTTCCTACCCCAGCAAGGTCTCCTGTAGCCACAGTGCCCTGAGAATTTATTGAGTAGCTCAGGATATGGAGTTATTTTTTCCAAAAATATTTTAAGTGTTTGCCTGTGTATGTGTCTGTACTGTCTTCTGTAGTGTGGGTGCTGGGAACTGGACCCTGGTCTGCGGAAGAGCACTCTTCATGCGAAAGTGTCCACCAAAATGTACCATGGTTGTGCTTGAACTTGTTTTTTTTCTATTACTTGTTCTTATTTAGTAAGATTGTTTTTTATTAATCTCTATGGTAAATAAGTTGAAATATTTTTGCAGTTGCAGTGTAGGGATAGTTCCAACACACACAGATTTGTATTCACCGGGAAGCCACCTTGAACAATCACCCCAGAAGTTGAACATTCTGTTACTAGAGCTACTCCCTTGAAGCCTAGCATCCCACCTTTGTCCCCAGGAGTAGCTTACCCTAGCACTCCATTTGCACAGTTGCTGGTTGTGTATTCCAGGCGGAACTTGAGCTGCTAGAATGGCAGGCCCATGCTACCATTTCGGCCTCTGAAGTGACTGGCTTCAAAAGTTCAGGAAAAAAACAGTCATTTTTCACAGTTGGATTGGTTAATTAAGAGACTTTAAAATTGAGACCTACATTGTCAGGTTGAATCTGTGGTAGTTCACCTTAGATTTGGTTTTAAAAGTGACATGTTTAGAAAGATTTGTTAAATAGTCAAGGTAAGTAAGGTAAGGTTTTGAAGTGAGTAGGGCTCTACTCAAAGTCCTCTTACACAGCAAAAGGATCAGAAACTGGCTTGGATTTGAAGCTTGCAATTTGTAGAGAATTCCAGTGACCATATGGGACTGCTGTTGAGGAAATAACTTTTCTTAACTCTAAATTGTCTTAAAATCTAGATTATAGTATTTATGATCTAAGGTAACATCTATTGCTGGGCGGTGGTGGCGCACCCTTTAATCCCAGCGCTTGGGAGGCAGAGGCAGGCGGATTTCTGAGTTCGAGGCCAGCCTGGTCTACAGAGTGAGTTCCAGGACAGCCAGGGCTATACAGAGAAACCCTGTCTCGAAAAACCAAAAAAAAAATCTATTGAGAGATCAGCTAATATTTTAATGTATAGTTAATGTCTGTACCACCCAGGCATTAATGTCCCTAGATGTTCTCACTTGTGAATTTATCAAATTAAACATTGCTTTTTATAGCTGGGAACTTAAAAGGAATCTTCCTTTTTGGTGTGGCTTCTTTTGTGTTTTGTTTTATTCCTTTCTTAGAGATTTAATTACATATTTATCTCTGGGATATATATGTACATGTGCATGCAGGTGCCTTTGGTGACCAGAAGAGAGCATCAGGTAGGTCCCTTGAAGCTGGAGTTACGGGTAGTTGTGAGCTGTCTGAGTTCTAGGAACTGAGTTTGTATCCTCTGCAAGAGCAGTATATTCTCTGATGAGTAAATTTTTAGAAAATACTCCCACTGGGCTTGGTGGTGAAAGCTGTAACTGTCAGCTGTTGAGGCAGCTGAGGTAGAGAGAACAAGGAAAATCAGGCCTGCATGGGTTAGAGTTTAAGGTTACCCTGAGCAATCAGTGAGATCCTATTCTCAAAATTTAAAAGAAAAGGTAGAAAATGTTCTTCTTTTCTTTGTCCCGAGGTGTGATACATAAATATGGAGAGGGAGTTTACAGGTTCCTTTTATTTGGGGTGGTTGGAAGACTGGATGTGGTCCCTGTTCTGTGGTAAAGATAGGCTCTTGGTCTGCCCTTGAGTGGTAATTTTTGGTCATGTTGACTTGAATTTTAGTGGCTAAAAGTGACTCTTTCTGAAGGTGGAGGAGTGGCCTTCAAGTTTTTTGAGTATAAAATTTGATTTTGTATGGAGAACATTTAATTGAACTGGTTTTCTAGCAGGATATAAAACTCTTGCCTTTATCTATTTGAACTTCTTTAGAGTCAAGAAGTTGTTTCAAAGCTCAGGCTGGCCTTGAACTGCTGTGATCCCCCTGCTAGGATTATAGGTGTGCACCACTATGCCAGGTTTAGTTTGGCAAACCACTCCCTTTTTGGAAGTGCTGGGAGTCAGACATGGTTTCATACAACATAAGCAAGCACTCTACCATTGTGTCATACTCTTGGCTCTGATTTTGTTATCTAACTTTTCTTTTTTTTGGTTCTGTTTTGAGGAAGGGTCTTGTGTCAAAGCTGGAATTAAACTCCATATACAGTCAAGATTGAATTTAAGCTACTTATTCCCCTGCCTTTGCCTCCAGCGCTTGCTTGCTTTGTTTGTTTGTTTGTTTGTTTGTTTAAGACAGAGGCAATCCCACTGGGTTATTCCAGGTTGACTCCCAGGCTTCTGGTTGGAGTGGTTGATCTGTAGTAGACTACTAGCTTTTGTGCTATGCTTTTCATGTTTTTTTAGCAGCAGTTTGTCATTGCTCTTCAGTAGTTAGAAAATGTCACTGGTTTTTTTCTAATGGTTTATAACCTAGGTGTGTTTTTAAACTTTGTGGTTATTTTAATTCTAAAAAATCTCTGGGGCTAGGGTTAGAATAGTGTCCTGGCAGGATGTGATAGGACATATAATCCAGAGTTTGAAAGGCAGGATTATGGGTTCAAGGCAAGGCTAACCTTAGCTACATTGAGAGAGGCGCTGTCTTAAAGAAATGTGACATTAAGCTATTAAGCCAAATTAAAGTTTTTTCATTATATCGTGAACATGAAGTGTATGCCTGAATGTTCAGTCCTATACTCTTGGATTTGAAAGCCAGAGGAGTCCATAGGAGTATCTTCCTTGTCTTTCTGCCTTATTTTCTGAGATAAGTTCTCTGAACCTGAATCTCACCATTTTGACTAGGTTGCCTAGCTAGTAAACTTTAGGATCTACTTGTCTCTGCCCTGTGATGCTCTCATGCCTGGCTTTCATGTGGGTGCTGGTTTGAACTCCACTCTTCCACTCTTTTCCTTCTTTTTAACCCCCCCCCCCCCCCCCAGACGGTTTCTCTGTGTAGCCCTGGCTGTCCTGGAACTCACTCTGTAGACCAGGCTGGCCTCGAACTCAGAAATTCACCTGCCTCTCTGCTTCCCAAGTGCTGGATTAAAGGCGTGTACCACCACTGCCAGCCAGAAGATTTATTTGTTTATGTATATGAGTACACTAATGCTCTCTTCAGACACACCAGAAGAGGGCATCAGACCCCATTGCAGATGGTTGTGAGCCACCATGTGGTTGCTGGGTCTTGAACTCAGGACCTCTGGAAGAGCAGTCAGTTCTTTTAACTACTGAGCCATCTCTGCAGCGGTCAAAGTGCTTATTAAAATTAAAAATCTTTAGGATTTGATCTGCATGTTTTGGTATTTTTGATAAGTATAATGTATTAGATGATGATTTAAATGGCATGAATATTATTTGTTACTGAACCAGCATCATTTTATATGGCTGTACAGGTTATATGTTAAAAGGGAAAACTGAATTTGGCTTAACCATATCCTTTATCTCTTTCCTTTGTCTTTTAAAAATTAGTTTCTTTTGTGTGAGCATGCAATGGCATGTATGTCAGAATAAAACCAGCAGGAGTTAGTTCTCTTCCACATTGTGGATCCTGGGGATTAAACTCTGGTAGTTAGGCTTGACGGCAAGGACCAAGTTGTGATGTTTAGTTTTTGGAGAAAGTATCACTGGAGTCACCATTCTCTTGCCTCAGCTTGTCTGCTGAGGTTACCAGTCAGTCTCAGTGGCGATTACTTCTATGCTTGTCTTTTTGAGTTAAGGTGATCAGCCCAAGATGAAGTGCTCTGTTATTGAGCCTTGCCCCTAGCTCTTGAGAGGCAGTCTTAAATACAGATTCATTGGAATCATAAGTCTTTAAATGCTGGAGTTAATTCCAGTTGGTGGGCAGTGTCTTTAAAGGGTCTTAATAAAGATGGGTATGGTGGTTTACACGTTTAATTTCAGCACTTGGGAGATAGAGACAGGAAGATCAGCCAGGATCATCAACTTGCTTGAGCATATAGTGACCAGACTGGGCTACCTGAGACCTTGCCTCACAATCAAGTTAAAAAGGAGGTCAAGAAATTTGTCTTGGATTCTAGGTATGGCTCAGTTTAGCACGTGTTTGTAGCGTACAGGATTATTCAAGTTAGACTCCTCACCGAAGGGGAGGGAAAACCAAACAAGAACAACACTCACTAAGCCAGAAGAAATTTGGCTTAAATCTAGGACACGTCTTATTTTAATAGAATTTTTTTTTTTTTTTTTTTTTTTTTTTTTTTTTAGGTTTTTCAAGACAGGGTTTCTCTGTGTAGCCCTGGCTGTCCTGGAACTCACTCTGTAGACCAGGCAGGCCTCGAACTCAGAAATCTGCCTGCCTCTGCCTCCCAAGTGCTGGGATTAAAGGCATGCGCCACCACCGCCCGGCTTAGAAATATCTTTTATGGGGGCCAGTAAGATATTGGGCATTGCTGGTAAAGTTGATGACCTGAGTTTATTCCCTAGAACCCACGTGGTGGAGAGAGAACTGATTCCCAAGTTTTACCCTAGAAAGTTTAGCTGGGCATGGTAGTACACTCACACCTTTAGTCACGACAGAGACAGGCAGATCTCTGAGATGTAGATCCACTTTGCCTAGGTATGTGATTCCATGCCAGTCAGGACTACGGGATAATGTGACCATAGTTCAAAGAAGAAATATGTTTTGTAGATGTTTCATGTGGTGCATGCATCTAGTCCCAGTTCTTGTGAAGTTCAGTGTGCTTGTTTTTCAATAGTGAAAAGGAAGACGATGATAATGAAAAGAGAGAAGATCCAGGAGATAATTGGGAAGAAGGCGGAGGTGGCAGTGGAGCAGAAAAATCTTCAGGTCCCTGGAATAAAACAGCTCCGGTACAAGCACCTCCTGCTCCAATAACAGGTGATCTTGTGTTTTCCCTTCTGAGACGGGGATGGGGAGAGTGGATCTGAATGTATGCTTTAGTGGAAGGAATGTAGACATTGAGAGACATACTTCTTTTGCCCTGTAGGCTGTCAAAATTTTGTTTTTCTTTTTGGTGCTAGGGAATGAAGCCAGTTCACTTGCTGCCATCATCCTACCACTAAATTACATCCTTGGCACTACACTTAGGTCTTGAAGCTTAAATTTTCAGCAGAGGGGAATGAGTAAAAGTTCTTTGGAACTAAAGAAGTGTTAGGGGTTTATGTGTGTTGGAGTATGTTTGCATGTTTGTACAAGTGCTTGTGGATTGGAGCTGTCATTGTCCACTTTTATTTTTTGAGAGTAGAGATTCTCAAGGAACCAGGAACTCAAACCAGTTCTAGCCATCCTAGCTAGCCAGGTTGCTTTTAGTATCATGTTTCTGCCTCTCTAATGAGGTGACTGCCGTGCCTGCCTAGGCTTACATGAATCTGAACATCCAGCTCTGGTCATCGTGCTTGCTCAACAGACTATATCCATTGAGTCATCTTCCTAGCTCAAGGTTTTTGTTTGTCTTTTGCTGTGCTAGAAATTGAACTCTAAGAGCTTTGCACATGCTAATTGTGCTGTACCACAGAGCTGCATTTTCAACTCAAAAGTCTTACTGTTACTTATTTTATATAGCTCAGGCTGGCCTTGAGTCCTCTGTGTAATACAGATGACCTTATGCTACCCTACTTCTCTAAAACTGCGATTACAGTGTGAGCTTTCCTGGCAACCAACTTTCTAAAAAAATTTTTTTTTTTTTAGTTTTTATTTTTTGAGAATGTCATCTATATATTTTTGGTAATATTATTCTTCATCCCCACTCCACCCAGGCCCACCAACCACTCTTGCTTTTTGAGACAGGGTCCACTATGTAGCCCAGGCTAGCCCTGAATTTGTATTTGTGTGTGTTGTGTGTGTGTGTGTGTGTGTGTGTGTGTGTGTGTGTGTGTGTGAGAGAGAGAGAGAGAGAGAGATATCATGTTACATCTTGGTGTGTGGGTGTGGATATCAAGGCTAGAGGTTGGCTGTGTCTTCCTCTATCACTCTAAATGCTTGAGACAAGTTCTCACTGAGTCTAGAGATCATTGAATAGCTGTACTGCACACTCCTGGGATATTCTTTTCTTTGACACCATCCACTCACCCAAACCTGTGGTGTTCATAGGCACAGGTTGCCACCATGCCTGGAATTGTAATGAATATGAATTTACGGCAAGGGCTGGAGAGATGGCTCAGCGGTTAAGAGCACTGACTATTCTTCAAAGGTCCTGAGTTCAATTCCCAGCAACCACATGGTGGCTCACAACCATCTGTAATGAGATCCAGTGCCCTCTTCGGTGTGTCTGAAGACAGCTACAGTGTACTCATAAATAAATTTAAAAAAAAAAAAAAAAAATTTACGGCAAGTGCTGAAATGACTGGTGTGAGTCACTGTGGTAGTGCTGCTTGATCCCCACTCCCACATCCCCCACCCCCCCACTCCCCAGACTTGATGTACTTTCAAGCTACTCCTGGAATGCCCCAGACACACAGCTCCTGAAGGCCCTTAGTTCTTAGGCTCTGGGACTGTATCTTTCATCTTTGTCAGGTGCCTGAAAAGCCAGATGGTAGATAACGTAGATGAGAGGACTATGTGGTCTGTTGCGCTGCTGGCATAGACACTAATGTGGATTTAACAGCAATGATAGCTGTGTTCTGGTGTGGGCCAGATTCAACTAGTTTGCTAACATTTAGTTATAAGTGTTTGCGGTTTTTTTTTTTTTGAATTTTATTATTTGTGTGATGAGTTTGTGGAGCTGGATCTTGCTACTAGGTTTGTGTAGAGAGAATCTTTACCTGCCAAGCCATCTATTTCACTGGCCTCCAGGTCTTTTCACATCTGCTTAATTTTACCCTGTTACCAAAACCTCCCCAAACCTGTTTTAAAAAAGCCTCTTTGGGGCTCAGCAGTTAAAAGAGTACTTACCTCTACTAGTAACTCTACCAGCCCCAGAACCATATCTTAGTAATTCTTACCAGGGGCCTCACAAATACCTATGTCTCGAGTTTCAAGGAATCCACCTTTCCCTTCTGGCCACCAGGGGCATCTGTGTATGTACACAATGTGTGCACACATTCAAGTGTAGCTCCTTCTTACTCCTCTGCTGTCAGTTTTGGTATAGCACCTGTCTCCCCTTTTTTGTCTCTTCTAGAATATACTGCCCGTTAGCATTTTGGAAGGTGATGGATGAGCTTAGTGATGGCTAGTCACATGTAGTTGTTGAGGACTTAAGACATAGTGACTAATGTGACTGAGAAATTGACATCTAGATTTCATTTCACTCATCTAAAATAGCTACATGTGTTGCTTTGAATCCCAGTACTCAGGACACAGGCAGATGGTGTCTGAGTTGGGGCAGCCAGGGCTACAAAGTGGAGACTGTCTTTAAAATGAATAAGTGAATGAATGAGCGAGCAGGCAAGCCTCACAAGTCACATCACCCACAGACACAAATAATAATGAACTTAAAAAAAAAAAAAAAAAAGCCACATGTGGCTGAAATGTAAGGGTTTAGGTTGAAATGGGGTTTGGCCTGGTTTCTTTGAAGATGGGTCTGAGTTGCCCAGGCTGGCTTTGAACTCAAGATCCTCCTGTCTCAGCCTTCCATGTTGCAAGCATGTTCCACTATTCAATGCAGGCAGTTTTTAATGCGTGTATCTCAGGTGCAGTGTAGATACTCAGTAAATAAGCATGTATGCTTTCCCTCTGTTATAACTAAGCCTATAGAAAACAATCTTTTAAACTATAAGAACATTTTATTTCAGCTAGTAGATGATTACAGTGCTGTCCTGTTGAGCCTGCACAGCCTGAAACTTTTTTTGAAAAGTGGAAAACACTCCTTGAAAACATCTCAAGGTTCATTGGGCAAGACAGGAGATAGGAAAAACCTGAAAGATTGTGGCCCCCAATTAAGTCACAGTAAATTTAAAAAAAAAAAGCACTGAGGTGCTTTTTCCTGTTATAAGCACATAGAGAAACTTAACATCCAGTGATCTTAAGAGAATGAAATAAAGATAAGAGTTAGCTATTTTCTTTATTTTTATGAATTTAAAATACTGCATGTGCATTTTATTAAATAATTTATATAAGATACCTTGTTTAGCCCACTTTCAAGTAAAGAAAGTGGGTGTCACATTTACTGATAGAAACACCAGTGAACAGTGTTGTATTCCAAAAGGGTAACCTTGAGATTAAGAGATGGGCAGGTTTCTACTTTGAGACATTTTCTCACATAGCTTTGCTTATATTGTCCAGTCCAATCCTTTCTAAATCAGGGTTGCCTTTCTCACAATTGTTAAATGGTCAGGAATATAGGAAAATGTTCAGAGAAGGTCAAACATTTGAATGAATGGTTTATCTATTAGTTACAGAAACCCCGGAGCCAGCAATGCCTAGTGGTGTATATAGGCCTCCTGGGGCAAGACTAACCACGACAAGAAAAACGCCACAAGGACCACCAGAAATATACAGTGACACACAGTTCCCATCCTTGCAGTCCACTGCCAAGCATGTAGAGAGCCGGAAGTAAGTATATGAGGTTATAAGTTAGGCTTTCTGACAGGCAGCTGGGAACCAGGTGGGACTTGGGTATCCAGGAGGGAAGGAGAAGGTGGGGGAAGAATTGGAAAGGACAAAGGGATGCTAAAAATAGATTTTGCTGTCTGCCTTGTTTCTGTCACAGCTCCATTTACGTAGTTCTTTTAAGTTCCCATGGCTTATGTTCCTTTTAAATATGGAAACTAGAGTTGTAGAAGCATTTATCATTGCATTCCCAATAAATGTGAGTAGATGAAAGATGTTGGCATTTACAAATCTAATTAATACTATAAATAATTTTATTTCAGCAGGTACTTAAAATGAATACTACCTGAAGTTAAATGACCACATATGGCACATCTACATCTTATTAGGGACATGAATTTTCAAAAGTAAATAAAATGGGAAGAAATGTAAATGGCATCAGATGGAAAAAATTTTTTGGGTGGTTTTAAAGTAAATCCCAGCCTTTTCGCCTCTGAGAGCACAGCTGGCTTGAATTTAGACCTCTACTTCGACATGCTTCTCCGTTCTGTCCTCATGTGTGGGGGACTCTGGGAGAGCAGTGACTTGCCACACACATCTTTCTGTACCTGATCTAATCAGACCACTCCCCCAAAGCAAGAGGAGGAGAAATCGTTGAATGATGAGAACATTACTTGAATGAGGAAATTGTTGCCCTTATGCATAAAGACCTATTACCTACTGCGAAAACTTAGAAGTGAGTCTTAGAAGGAATGTCATTATACAGCTTCTTTCTGGTTGTCTTCAAGTTGGTCCCAAAATACTCTATTCAGAAGATGGGACCTCAGAGCTTCAGTACAGTATTACATGTTTTCTGTTCAATTGAAGCCTTAAAATGGTTTGATAAGGATTTTTGTATTCCCTTCCTGTCTCCCCAGGATTATTCTTAGGATCTTTTTTTTTTTTTTTAATTCAAGGAAGAATACTTTCAAAATTCCCCAGTGAAGAAGAAATATTTACTGATTACATTTCTTTTCCCTTAGGGATAAAGAAATGGAGAAGAGCTTTGAAGTAGTAAGACACAAAAATAGAGGGAGGGAGGAGGTTTCAAAAAACCAGGCCCTTAAACTTCAGCTAGACAACCAGTATGCTGTGCTTGAAAATCAGAAGTACAGCCACACACAGTACAGTTAAGGAATGGTCTTTGCTAAGCCTTCCAAGATAACTCGACCACAGCTAACCACCAAGAACAGCCATTCAGCGTTTTGATTTCCGGATCGACAGTGACTGACTGAAGACCTGGAGACCAGTGACTGTCCCTGTTGCACTATGGAAGTTTAAGAGTCACGACTGATCTTGATGTGTGTTGGATTTAGGGGTGTTTTCATTGTCTTAAATATTTGTGAATTAGATTCAACAGTGTTTTCCATAGTTGCTCGCTCTACGTATAAAACCAAACTTGCAGCCAGTGGTCATTTCAAACATCTTTATGTTCAGATACTGAGCCTTTGCAAGGTTGACTACCTCAGATTTGCTGCACTTAATTGTGGATTTCATGTGGATCACAACTTCTCCATAAGGTTACAGCTGTTAGTGTCTGTGTGAACCTTGAAACCAACTCTACTGGATTCCTGTCAGAAAGCCTTCACAAGTCAGTCATCTGGGTTCTGATCCGCTGTAAAAGATGAAGAGTTAAGTGACCTTAATTAACCTGTTCTGTGCCCCATCTTAAGGAATACTTTATAGGCTGTTGGCTATGTTAGACTTCCTGGAACAAGCTGCTGTCAAAAATAATGTGTTTGGATCATCTGTGTGGGGCTTATGATTTATAATTTAAGTTTAGTTGTATGAGGTAACTATGGATTTAATTCAACCAAACTTGGGTCTACCAAATGGGGAATGGGTGTGGGAGGTAGTCTTGTGTTTTTGAATAATTTTTCATTCAGATAGTGCTTGTTCAGTTCCACATTAAGGCCTTGCTTAGACTTGGAGTAAGTTCTTTGAGGGCATACTGTGTGGTGACATAGAAACATTGGAATTGTGAAATGCCCTATGAATTTGCCAATCCTTAGGTGGAACCAGCTAGCCTTTGATACATATAAAGGACAGCGGAGCCGCTTCACTCCAGGTGCTGCTCAAGCCTCCTAATCAGGTCTAAATTGAACTGCTGTGGATGGAGTGTGGTGTCGGAAGGAGAGGGTTTCACTGACCTGGCTTTCAACAGTTCAAAGCAACAGGAGCTCATGAATCTTGCATGGTGCCTGATAAATCCTTGTGTGTGCCCCAAATTTGAAGGTTATGGCCTGTTCTGTAGATCCATTCATTGTCATTGTTTAGCCAGCTCTTGTCATTCACCTTGGGAATATGTTTGTGGTATTCACTTGGAGAGGCAGTGGACTAGCCAGTAATGTAGCACTTCTGTTGTTAGTAGTTACAATTTAACTATCTAGTAGGAATTGGCTCTTAGAAGAGGTTACTGCTAAATTTCTTTCCACCTAATGAAATAGTCTGTCAGTTACCTACTTCCATGTCACTACAAATGGTTCAGTACACATACTCTATATTGGCATGTGACTATGATGGCAGTGCCTGGGTTTCTCTCTGTAAATGAATCCCTTTGCCAGAGTTCAGACTTGCTCACTACTGACAGGAGTGGAACAGGTAATGGGGGAAGTTTTCCCAGCTTGAGAACGTGTCATGCAGTAGTGGATTAGTGCAGCAGTGTGGGAAGCAGGAGGTGTAGGCCAGCGTCTCCTGACCAGACTGCCCACTTCTGGGCAATAATGTTGGCATGATCTGAGCCAGCCAGGAGGAGGTTGGGTGATTAGAGGCTTGAGATTCTTAAGTTAAACTGAAGACTTAACCAGAAACCTTAACAAGTAATCTCACACCTTGAGCCACAAACTTCCCTTAAAGTATGCTTTACCCCAGCAACACACACACACACAAATTCTGTTTGGGGTTATGGTTTAAGAAGTGAACAGAGACATACATGATGAGGTTTGTTTAATGGCATACTGTACTGGAATGCTGAAGACCTGCAGCAGATGTAAATTCCAAGTCTTGTTATAATTTTTTAAGATTGTGAAATTATCAAAATGCATATGAATCAAGTTTGAACACACTGTCTGGGTGGATGAGGCTGTCCACTGCAACCATTTCTTTCTTTGGGTTCTCAGGCATGGTTCCGACAGTGTAAGAACTCTGTAACATTTAACATTGAATAAACAGTAAACCTATGGATGGTGGAATGTGGTGCTTTCTGTTGAAACTCCTTAGCCTAAACTCTTGAAAATGGAGAACAAGGCCGGGCGGTGGTGGCGCACGCCTTTAATCCCAGCACTTGGGAGGCAGAGGCAGGTGGATTTCTGAGTTTGAGGCCAGCCTGGTCTACAGCGTGAGTTCCAGGACAGCCCGAGCTACACAGAGAAACCCTGTCTCGAAAAACCAAAAACCAAAAAAAAAAAAAAAAAAAAAAAAAAAAAAAAAAAAAAAAAATGGAGAACAATGTCCAGTCCACTTGTGGAGATGACTCTGCTCTCCAAGAGTGTATTTAGAAATGTTTGCTAAATTCTGTAGGTGTTAAAAGGGTGAAAATGGCTACACATCAGAGATACTCCTTATGAAAAACTGTTGAACCATATTCTGGGGGCATCAGTAGATTACAAAATCTACAAAGCTTTGTTATGATAAGGGGGATCTAAAGTCTTTGTTAAACTGATTTCAAGTCCCTTTTTTATTTATCAGAGAAGATAGAGAGTGTGGGCCAGATGTGTGTGTATGTAGATTGAGTTGAGGGGACAATCTTCAGGTGATTCTCTTCCCATAATTGGGTCCCAGGACTTGAACTCAACTTGTCAACTGGAAGCTGTTCATTACAGAGCGCTGTCTCTGGAGCTTCACCATTTTTCCCCCCTCTTGGCTTTCCTATCATTTACATAACTGGGCCACCTCTGGGCTCCTTAAATGACTTAGGGTTTTGTTGTTTTCTTCTCTCAAATGTGTATGAGTGTTTTGCCTGTGTATATATGTCAGGGGTGCTGGAGGCCAAAGAAGTTACTGGAACTGGAGTTAACAAGGTTAGTCACTGTGTTTGGGAATCAAACCGTAGGTCCAGAAGAGCTAATGCTGTTTTTCTAGCCTTTTTACACATCTTTAAAAGAAACAGCATTTTCCAGTTTCAGGATTTGGTTTATAGTCTTTTAAGTCAGTAGACGTATATTTTAAGCCATTTTTTGGTAATGGAACCTATTTACTGTTTATTCTTTGTACTTGGTTTTGGCTTTAAATATTCATGTATGCATGTCACTTGTGTACAGGTGCTTATAGAGACCAAAAAAGGTATATAGGACCCCCTAGAGCATGAGCTTCTTTACATGGGTGCTAGAAACTCAACTCTGGTTCTCAGCAAGAGCAGCAAGTGCTCCTAACCACTGATGTTATCTCCAGTTCTGAGGGTTGTTTTTTAAATCTTATTTAAAATAGAAAATTCAAAATTTACTCTCCCTTAGGGCCACACACTCAGGCTACATACAACATCTTTTTTTCATTTTTTGAGACAGGGTTTCTCTGTATAGCCCTGGCTGTCCTGGAACCCACTCTGTAGACCAGGCTGGCCTCAAACTCAGAAATCTGCCTGCCTCTGCCTCCCAAGTGCTGGGATTAAAGGTGTGCCCCACCACCACCCATACTATGTAGTTAAGATGGGCTTTAAACTCAGTCTAAGCTTCTATAGGCTCTTTAGAGATAGGGTCTCATGAGTACAGCTTGCATTGTAGCTAAGGCTGGCCTTGAGATCCTGATCCTGTGTATACTTAATGGCTATCTATAAATCTCAACACTTGTTTTACAGGGGCCAACCTAATCCAATTCAGTTGACAAAATTCTTGGTTTTCTCAAGGGCACTTGCCCATTGTATCTGTTCCTTCCCAGACACTTTCAACACCAAAAAAATGCCTTACCAGTGAATTGTCATTAGGCCTCACATACTGCCTCCATCCCACAATCTATGGGCTTTCTCTTCTGAGCATTCACATGAATAGGTGTTGTTCACATGAACAATAGGTGTTTTGTGATTGGCTTTTCAAACAAACATGCTTTGAGGGCCATCCATGTTATAGTATTAGTACAACTTGCTAAGTAAACAAGTTGTATAGCTATGCATAGATACAGTTGTATAGATATGCATGTACCTAAGTGGACATTTGGCTTGTTTCTACTCTGCCTCAGGGTTGCTATGAGTTGCCATGAAAACATTTTAGTGTCAGCATGCTTTTGCCTGTCTTTGGTGTATACCTAAAGATAAAAATCACTGAGTCACATGATAATGTCAGAACTGTGGAACTATTTTAAGTGGCTGTGTATCCCTCCCAGCAAATCCGATTCTAACCCTCCTTAGTGGCTTTGGCATTCCTATATTTCATGTTCTTAAGTTTTTCAAAGAACCATTCCTTGTCAGTGTTTACTTTGGGCTATTACTGAATTCTTCATATAGTCTAGGTGTCAGAACCTTATGTGGTTTGTAAAGTGCTTTGTCTCATATTTTACTGTAGTTTTGAGACAATTTCACATGGCCCAGGGTGGCCTGCCTCCTCCCAACTACTGGGATTACAGGCCTGCACCACCAGGCCTGTTTTATGCAGTGCTGGGGACTGAACCTAGGCTTCCTGAAGACAACCTAGGAAGTTACCTTTATTGTGGGTTCAGGAGAATCAAACTTGGGTTGTCAGGCTTGGTGGCAGCACTTTACCTGCTGAGCCTGAGCCATTTCCTTGGTCATCTACATTTATTTTTAAACACACATGGGTATTTTGCCTGCCTATTTGGGTGCTGCTTGGTATCTATAGAAACCAGAAGGCACTGGATCTCCTGGAACTTAATGATTATAAGCCACCATGACATGAACTCCAGTGCAGCCTGAGCCCCTCTGCCTTTTTGTGGCAGTCACTGAACCTAGAGCTGTTCTGCTAGCCAGTGAATCCCAGTTTAGATTTCTGGGACCCTGGATTTATGTGGGTTTTAGGGATGCTGGTACAACCCATTTTTATCCAGGAAGCAAGCCATCCACCTCCTTTATTCTAAGACAGATTTGGGTAACCTGGGCCAGTGCAACAAGTTACTTTGAAGCACATCAAATTTCTGTCACCTTTTAAAAAAGTATACTTGTCTACACTTGAGTGCTGGTATCCAGAGCATTAGATGCTTCTGGAGTTGTAGTGTTACAGGCAACTGTGGGCCACCTTCTAAGGTTGTGATGCTTCTTTAGTCTTTGCTTTATTGAACAGTCTCATTCCAACCAGGCTAGGCTGGACTAAATAAAACTCAATGACCCTCCTACTTCACAACCTGAGTGCTACTGGGATTACAGCAGCCATCTCCTGTGTCTTATTTTGAGACAGCTGGGATTCACATCCAGCCAATGTTTTCTTTTTTCTTTCTTAATTCTGAAAATATTACACTGTAACTTTGGCGATATCAACAGTTCTACATGAACAAAATAATACAGTTTGAGTTGCTATTTTTTATTCTTTATCTCACTTTCTTAAAGTTTGGTGCCCATGTTTGGCAAATTATAGAAGTTTATACATACACACATTTACATATATATACATTTTAAGTTTAAAGCCCCAGCTTCATTATTAAACTCTGCTTAGGCTGTTAAAGAGGTTAAATGGCAAGAATATATATATATAAATCAGGAAAACATGAAATAACCCTAGTGTATAACTTGCTTTTATGAACTAAGACATTTTTGAAACAAATCTATCTCCTTGTTAAAACTACTACAGCCTCATATATTTACAAGAAAAGTCCTTCTGTACTCAAGTGTGGCTCGACAAGCTAGTTTAGTTCCTTTTTATTAGGAACAGTCAATATCCCGTGATTCAAATTCAGGTTAAAGGCATCAGTCCTTCAGATGTATGCCTTTAAACTGCTAAGCAAACACATCACAGCAGTGTTCAGGTTGTAGCTGAAAAATTTCTCATTGTGCACTGCTGGGGATTGAACCCAGGGCCTTATGCATTTTAGGCAAATGCACTAAACTCAAAAACATTGGTGGTTGTTTGATGGCTAGAAGTACATCAGCATACTCGAGGCCTTTTGATGACATTCTCTGCAGGAGTTTTCCTCTTCTGTGGTAATCCAGGCCCACCTTCCTTATTATGGAATAATGCAGCTTCTGATACACGGTAATTATCTGCACAAGGAGGGGATTCCTAGAATACAGAGAGGAAATTTTCAAATTTGTAGTGCACATCCTCAAGGTTTTTTTCCCCCCAAATTTGCCAGTGGGTCAGAGATTTATGTAAGTGTGACTAGCTCAAATCTCAGTGGTTCTACAGATTAAAAATATGAATATAGAATAAAATTGAATTGGGGGAAGGGTGGTCAGTAGCTAGTAGTAGTGTGATTTGTTTACAGATAAAAGTGTAGTGGGCTTAAGAACCATCATCACATAACTAGCAGGACATTAAAATGTTTCTACCTGATGCCAAACCCTTGCAATGGCTACCTTTGTAGTAGCCATTTTTCTACTCTCATAAAAGACATTAAGTAAAATCACCATAAAATTCCACACACCTTTCTAACATTAAAAAAAAAAAAAAAAAAAAAAAAAAAAAAAGGCAAGGTTGCTTTAAAACAGACAAGCTGGCCTGGAGTGCATTTTGTAGCCCGGGATGCCTCGGACTTTTAGTGATCCTCCTACCTTTAACTCCCTTTAACTAGTGGGATACCAATCCCACTAGTCACTTTCGGGCCTGGAACTGAGTGTGTGTCCACCTTTCCAGTGTTAAGATCACAAGCAGCAGTCACCATGCTTGCCTTTTTTGGGTTCTGGGAATTGAACTTAAGTCCTTATTGTACTAACTGAGCCAGTTCCCAGCCTCACCTTCTGATAGCAATGATAAATTCTGACTAAAATATATTAAGATGCTGGAGAATAAACAAAGCAAGTAAATGCTAGAGGGCAGTTCATACCTGAGATCAATTTAGCTTTTGTCAGCTTTTGTTTTTGTTTTTATGTGTGCCACAGGCTGGCTAAAATTCTAATAGAACCAGGCAGGAAAGCAACCATTCTCATGGAAAACAAGAAGCCAGAAGTATAGTTTGTGAAGCCTGGGCAAATCTTTGGCCTCTGAGCCATATATAGGAGACACATTTAGCCTTCATTTAGTAAGGCTAAATGACAATTCAGCTGCTTCTGTTGTGGTTTATTAAGTAAATGCAAGCAGATAAAGCAAATGCCAGGATCTATAGTCTCTACAAATTATGACCCCAACAGAGTATAACCTACTTTGAATCAGAATTATGCAGAAGGAAGAGTTACGGCCAATCAGGAGTACAAAGTGAAAGAACTCCAGTGTATACTTTAAAACTGGCATAAAGAGCTGTATCCTGACAATGAATGCTGTGAAAAACTGCAAGTCTAACTTGATGCCACATTTGGCTACGTTCCATAAATCAAAACAACCAATCACAGTGATGTCAATATCAATACCTATCCTTGTTAGAACTTCAAGCTTTTAGCCTAGATGTATGTACAAGGCAAAGCTTTAGAAAAGAAAGACCTTGAAAAAGCACCAAGAACTTACTGCCCCTTCTGAGCTTCCTAAGTATAGTTCCAGGGGACACAAAATACACCCTGAATACAACTGAATCCTCACAAAGGTACAAAACCAACGTAGAGAGAAAAGATGGTTCTTCCAACACACAGCTAAACATTTTTAGACCATCTTCAACTTTTCTGATCCAAAAATCACACATCTTAGAAAACACTTACTATTGAAAGACTTTCAGGAGGAAAAAAGGCTGACCATAAAGACTAAAGCTAGGTAAGCTAAGAGCTGACAAACCAACATTCCATAAAATGTTAAATAAGACCTCATTACAATATAAAATGGTTTCTTCTGCCACAGAATAAAAAGGCTACAGACGGGGATGGGGAACAACATAAAATCTTCACAGCCAGCAGAGACATTATTAGCCACGACCAAACATTTTAAAGTTCAACAGTAAAAAAGCAACTTAATGAGAAGTGGGAAAATCTGGGCTGCGGTAGTGCTTGCCTAACATATAGGGAGCTTTGAGTTCAATCCTAGAATTGCAAACTAGGCATAGTGCTTTGTACCTGTAATCTTAGCCCTGAGAAATTCAAGGTCATCCTCAGCTACATAGTTTGAGGCCAGCCTGGGCTAGGCTATAAGAAACCATGTCTTTTCCAAATATTAGTTCATGAAATTTCTAACTTAAAAATAGTATAGTATAAAGAAAATTAAAAGAAGTACTTAATGAAAAACATTCAGACACGTAAATGCATAAATCCCAGTGAAATGAAAACTCAGTAACAGGAAAAAAAAACAAAACCAAAAGCCCTCTCTACACACGTTAGTAGCTCCCCTCCATAATACACCTAAACATCCTTTGTCCCGGGAATTGCTAAGTAAAAGATGCAAGCAACTATCTAGAGAAAATTCATGGAACTTTGTGAAAAGGCAATCCCCAAAACACACTACGCTCTTAACACGCTTGCTTGCTTGCTTGAGACATGCCCTTACTGTGTAGCTCAGGCTGGCCTAAACTTGCTAGGAGTCATGATGGACTTTAATTCTGATCTTCCTCCCCCAGTCTTCATCCTGGCAGAATTACAAGGATGTGTCAACACACCCAAGAACACTATGGATTTCACTGATATGACATTTACACATGACAACTACAGGAATTACAGAAACTGGTAGCAGGTCTGTAGTTGGCAGTGCTATAACGTGAGCTCAGCACGTACAAAGGTCCTATAATTATTCTTTCTTTATCCCTCTCTCCCTCTAGCAAACACAGTAAAATAATGTGGGTTGGGGGGGAAGGACAACTAGAAGGTAGAGTACATATGAGGAATATAAATGACTTTTATGTGAATCAGCACAGTATTTACTCCCAAGCAGACTAGACGAGGGTGGGCAAAGAAAAAGTACAAGATCAATTATAGCCTACTCCTAAGAAGTTCATTTTAGATATAAAAGCACATGCTGAAGGTTTTCTAGAAGTGAAAAGAGTTCTAAGGCTATGCAAGCATTGGGTAAAGGATATTCAAGACAGAATTCTCCAGCTAGTCAAGACAAATACCAGAGTTCCTTTTGAGTCAATGAAAGTCTATTCAAAAGGTGGGCCATCTATCTGTGTGAAGGAAACTCAAGCCCCTATCTCACAGCACAAAGGATAATTACTTTGAGACAGGTCACAGTCAAAAGCTATGGAATGGAACTTAGAAGATACTTAAGGTTAAGAACATTTGCTGTTCTCGGACCAGCATTTGGTTTGCAGTACTCTTGTTGGACAGTTTACAACTACCTATAACTCCAGTTTTAGGGGATGAGACACACTCTTTTGGCCTCTGACAGCACCCACACACGTGCACACAAAATAAAGGTAAAACAAAATGATAAATGCTAAAATTGTAAAACTTTTAGGAAAAGAATACTAGAAAATAAATTTTAGAAAAGTCAGGATACAAAATATGTAATTTTACAGTGTTTAACAAGAAATAGAAATTTAAGTCAATTACAAGCATGCAATACCAGCAATTGGCAGGCCAAGAATGAGAGGCAAAGAGAGGCAGAGTAAGAAAAATGTAAAGACTGATTCTTTAAAAAGCATGATGTTACCTCACTATAGCCCTACCAGATGGCTAAAAGTTAAATGACTATAAAACCAAATGTTGGTATAAAGTGACACCAAATCTCTTCCAGAAAGTCCGATACAAAATACCATGCAATCCTAGTAGGAGGAGGCAGAAGTAGGAAGCCCTTCAAATTTAAAGCTATCTTGACCACATAAACTAAATGTATACTTAGTCTATAGCCTACCAATTACACTATTTCACATCTGCCCACTGGAAAAGTGCACCTGTACATAGTTGTTTCAACAATAGATTGAAGGAAGTCACCCAGGTGCTCTATTCAGACAGAATGGTCTATTTTTTTTTTTTTTTTTTTTTTTTTTTGTTTTTTCGAGACAGGGTTTTCTCTGTATAGCCCTGGCTGTCCTGGAACTCACTTTGTAGACCAGGCTGGCCTCGAACTCAGAAATCCACCTGCCTCTGCCTCCCAAGTGCTGGGATTAAAGGCGTGCGCCACCAACGCCCGGCAAGAATGGTCTATAATAAAAAAGGGATGAGCTACTAACATGTACCATGACCTAGACACATGGACAGTATGCTAAGTGAAGCTTGCTACAAAAACAGTACATGTTCTCTAAGGCCAGCTATATGAAGCTCTCAAACATGAATAATTAATTAATATATTCTGGGGACAAATAATAAAACAAGCTTATCTCTGTGGGGTTGGAATAGAGGTCACTGAAAAGGGCCCCAAGGATGCTTGTTGAAACCAGGTCATGCTCTTGATACCAAGGGGTTTGCAAGGCCATCAGGAGGCTGTCACATGATGGAACTGTGATCTACAAATTTCACTGTACAATGCTCTAAGAGAGCAGTAAATGTATACTGGATTCTAGTTAATGATAGGCATGCTAAGTATTTGAGAAGACACATGTTCAGATTTTTCCAACTCTGAAATGCATAAAAAATGAAAGAAAGAAATTAATGTAATAAATCAATGTTACTTGATTAGATTAAATGTTACTTGACCTAGGAAGCAAACATACAGTTTAAAAGTCATTCAGTTAGGGCTGGAGAGATGGCTCAGCAGTTAAGAGCACATGGTGCTCTTGCAGAGGTCTGAGTTTGATTCTCATACCTGAGTCAGGCACTCAGAACCTCCTCTAACTCCAGCTCCAGGGATATAACTCTTCTGAACTCCACAGACACCTATCATACACACACACACACACACACACACACACACACACACACACACACACACACACAGTGGGTCTCTATTACTGCTAGGAACTGAGTCTGAGTCCTATGGCAGACAGTTCTCTTGTCTCTGAGCCCTCTCTCTAGCCCCTCTGGCTTTCTTTAAACTCCAATATTTTAAAGAACTTGTAAAACACTTATAGCTACCCAGATTTTCACAAACTTGTCATATTTAAATTTCATGCTAAAAAAATGTTTACATGCAAACAATATAGAAATGGAACTAAACTGAAAGACATTGACTAGAGAAGAGCAGACTATCTATTCTATTAGCAGCAAGCCAAGACATGATGTGTGGCTGTTCATCTACAAATATAAGCATATCTCTAGAAATAACGAAGTATGGGGCCGGCAAAATGACTCAGCAAGTAAAGGCACTTGCAACCAGTCTGACAACCTAAGTTTGAACCTACATGGTAGAAGAGAACCAACCCTAAGTTTGAACCTACATGGTAGAAGAGAACCAACTCCATCAAGTTATCCTCTGACCAGCACACACGTGCCAACTCCCCACCTTACACATACACACAAATAATAAAACTCATAATGATAATGATAAATGGAAGTAGGAATCGAATGTGACAAACCAGCATGAGGTAATCAGCGATATATTCTGTTTTTAAGCAGGCCATGTTCTGGGCAGTAGCCTCTGCGATGAAAACTCTGTAGTCATCAGGTTTCAGTTTATTGAAGTCACAAAAGAGATGTGTAGCATCCTTAAATAAAGGTTCTGGATGATCAGGTAACACCTAATGAAAACCAGGAAGTATTAATCTCCTCATGCTCCAAAGCAGACTGTCCCTCCCCTCAAAAGGCAGAGGGAATGGAGACATCACAGAAACACTGCTGGACAAGTCTGTGCAAACCTGCCCCTAGAATAGAAGTAAATTAATTCAGGACAAACCTTTGCTCCTCCCGCCAGAAGAAGGCGCTTGAACCCAGCTTCTCGGGGTCGATCAACACGTAAAATAACTTTCCAGCCACTAAATGCTCCCTATTTAAAAAAAAAAAAAAAAAAAAAAAGTACATGTAATTTTAACATACTAAACATTCAAAATGCAGAGGTAATTCATGAATTTAATTGTTTAGTGTCAATAAATAATTTCTCGTCTTCTTTTTAATGTATATTTGGGTGTTTGCATATATTTACATATGCTGAGAATCACTTGCATTCGGGGCCTACAGAGGTCAGAAGCAGGTGTTGGATTTACAGATGTGGATGATAGGAAGGAAAGCTGAGTTCTCTGGAAAAGTAGCAGGTACCTTTACCCCGAGCCATCTCTTCAACTCATTAGTTAAAAAGGAAAAAAAAAAATATAGCTCAGACTAATTTCCCAATCCAGCTAAGGCTGGTTCTGACCTTTTGATTCTCTTGCCTCCCAAGTGCTAGGATTACAGGAGTACCTACAGTGGACTTAATGTCAGGAAGTAACCCGCTCCCACCCCCATCATTTATTTGGGAAATAAACGGGTAGGAAGCTTATGCAGAATGCCCATGGAAGTCTGAGGACAACCCGCACAAGTCACTTCTCTGCTTCATCTTTCAAACCTTTGGGATCAAACTCAGTTGGTCAGCGTTAGCAGCAAGTAGCTTTCTACTTGCTGAGCCATCTGTCTTCAGACACACCAGAAGTGGGCATCGGATCCCATTACAGATGGTTGTGAGCCACCATGTGGTTGCGGGGAATTGAACTCAGGACCTCTGGAAGAGCAGTCAGTGCTCTTAACCACTGAGCCATTTCACCAGCCCCATAGGTATTATTTTTAAATTTCAAAATAAAAAGACCCATGCTTTAAAAATCATCAAGTATCAAAAAGCAAATTTTTTTTTTTGGTTTTTTGAGACAGGGTTTCTCTGTGTAGCCCTAACTGTACTGGAACTCACTCTAGACCAGGCTGGCCTCGAACTCAGAAATCCACCTGCCTCTGCCTCCCAAGTGCTGGGATTAAAGGTGTGCGCCACCACCGCCTGACCCAAAAAGCAAATTTTTGACATGGTAGATAGATGTTATACTAACACATTAACCAAAAGCATAAATAACAGGTCTGATAACTACAATAATGAACACAGTAATCAAGAGTAAATTTTAGCCATCGGGAAAATGGAAATCAAAATTGAAGTGAGATTCTATCTCACCCTAGCCAAAATGGCTGTCATCAGAAAATAACAAATGCTGACAAAGATGAAGGAAAGAAGAACCCTTATTTACTGCTTAAAGGAATGCTGTCATATAATAAATACATACGCATACATAATGGAATATTATTTAGCCATAAAGTATCGGATTATGTCATCCACGAGGAAATGGAGAGAACTAGAGATCATCACTAAGTGAACAGCCAGATCATGACAGACAAGTAGTAAGTTTTCTCCTAGATGTGGAATCAAAATTTCTAAAATTCAAGGTTAATAAATGAATCTAAGATATGAAAGCAGAAGCAAGACTATGTGGGGCAGAGCAAAGGACCAGCAGGCCAGGGAGGCCGATGGCTGGGGAAGGACACAGAGGATGGGATGGCATAGAAAGTCTAACAAAACAGGATCTTGTGTGATAGCTAAAAAATAAAATCTGTTTTTTATCAGTAAAAGTAACAAGGGTGTGTTGTGACTTGCCTTGATTTGTGTAGATTGAATTTAAAATTCTAATCCCGCCAGGCGGTGGTGGCGCACACCTTTAATCCCAGCACTTGGGAGGCAGAGGCAGGCGGATTTCTGAGTTTGAGGCCAGCCTGGTCTACAGAGTGAGTTCCAGGACAGCCAGGACTACACAGAGAAACCCTGTCTCGAAAAACCAAAAAATAAATAAATAAATAAATAAATAAATAAATAAATAAAATAAAAAAATTCTAATCCCATATAAAAGACACACAATCCAAATATTTTATTTATAAGCCTAGATTGGGCAGATCAGAGCTTTACGAAATTATTCCCAGCTATAAGACCCCTTGTTAACTGCTGTTTCTCCTGGCCATGTGGTTCTGGCCTATGGTGGCTTTCTCCTCTATCTTCCTCATCTTGTCTCTCCCTCTACCTACAATAAGCCCCCTCTCAAACCTCCAGTCCCACCTTCCCCTGCCCAATCTCAGGCTCTAGCTTTATACTGGGGAGAAGGTTCACATGGCATCACTTGAGTGCCTGAGGATCTGCTCATCTGGGGCAACCACACCTTGGGAAACCTTAGTATTTATATTTAGCATTAGAATTGAAGTAGCATCAGACCAACTCACTACAGATTTATAATTAAAGAAAATGTTAGCTTTCAATTAGCAATTAGGAAAGAAAGAACATAATTTCCCTACTCAAAAGTGTATAGATTCCTTAGGAAAAATTTGAAAACCCAGCTTAGGACTCCTGACACTATACACTGAAAAGACAAGCTATTTTTAGAAGACCCTATCTTATTGTATAACACAATATTTTGTTTGTTTTCTGAGATAGGATTTCTACATAGCGCCAGATATCCTGGAATTCAGACATTCTCCTGCCTCTGCCTCCCTACAGCTGCTCCCTAACAGCACCTGCACAGCTACAACAGAAATTTTAGTTCAATGTAGAATGTGCAACTAAATATGTCAATTATGGAATAAAAGACAATTAGAATTACTTAGTCAAGCATATTCTCTCTTTTTTTTTTTTTTTTTTTTTTTTTTGGTGTTTTCGAGACAGGGTTTCTCTGTGTAGTCCGGGCTGTCCTGGAACTCGCTCGGTAGACCAGGCTGGCCTCGAACTCAGAAATCCGCCTGCCTCTGCCTCCCAAGTGCTGGGATTAAAGGCGTGCGCCACCACCGCCCGGCGCATATTCTCTTTAAACAAGTCACAATACAGAATCCTATACAATAATACCTCAACAATGCCTGATTCTTGACTTTGCTGGATTCTTTTCCTCCATCTCATTGCTGCAAGTGCAAGCTTCTGCTGGTGCTCAGTGACGTCAGTGAGAGCATCAAGGATGGAGCTACTTCCCCACTCATAGTCTTCTTCCTAGAAAATCAGGCCAGTTAACCACTGGGTTCCTCTAACACAGAGCACCGTGCTAATAATAAGTATGGGTATCTGACCCCAAGAAGCTTTTAGTCTATTAAGATCAAAGCTAAATGTTCAATTGTTAGATAAAGAGATAAACATTAGATAAACATTTTATGAACTCACAGGAAAAACAGATTCATTCTGTTCATTCAATTTTCTGTTAAGAACCAAGTACAGCTGACTTTTAATTAAAACCAGAAACTAATTTGCCAGAAACAAACTTTTTGGCCACACAGCCGTATTTTGGTGACTTAGTAACATTCAGGGTATTTGGCTTCATGAGAGCTCAGGCAGAGGAGGTATGAACTAAGACAATTCCCAAGGACTCAGATTGGAAGCTTCAGAGACCCGGGTGGATACTACTGTCATGCGTAGTTTGTGACAATTAGTTTAATATGGAATGGGCTAATAGCACAGAAAAGGTGTTATAATGAGATATCTTGAAATCTTCTCATATTAAGAGAGTATCATTTCAATAAAAAAAGCACTCACAAATTAGGTAACAAAAAGTGAGCAGGCCAAATAACTCATTTACTGTATGCCAACCATAATATTTAAGAAAAAGGGGTGTGATAAAGCAATCCGACCTTGCAGACTTTGTTCTGTTACAGAGCTCCTCATACAACAGCTAACTGGCCACATGTGGTCATCTAAATTATATACTGAGAAGGGTATGATCAAGGATCTCCTAAGACATCAACAAGAGTTATGAATACACACCTGCACAAAGCGTCCAGCCGTCCTGCAAGCATCCAGGTAGGAGCGATGAAGCACCCATTTACCAGCTGCCATGGAAGCTAAGTACTTCTCATTTCGCAGTGGGTACCCCACAACCATGTGTGTGCAGCTGGGGTCTGAGCACTGCTTCTCGATCACCGACCCACCTTGTATGGAGAGAAATGGGCTCTACTAGTTCTTAACTTTCTTTCTCAACTGTGCATAAAAGTTACTTATATAAAATGATCAGCCTAATAAAAAATTTATATACATAAACACATAAAAGTAACATTCACTTCAATTTATCGCCCTTCATCCCTGCCTTTAGTATTCTATGACCTAGTGATCTGAAATGTAAATTGGGGTTTCAAAAAAAATCAAAATTCCAATGCTGACCATGTATAAACTTGAAATTCAGGGCTTCATATATGCAAAAAAAGTACTCCACACTGAGCCACATAACCCCTAGTCCCATTCTTGACTTAAAAAAAAAAAATTATTACTTATATATATGGGTATTTTGTCTACACATATATCTACATACCAGTCTGTGAGGCAGAACAGACTCAATGTGTAGGTTTAAATAACTCACTCATGTTCTGTTCTCAACTGCCCTCCCACATGAGAGAAATATGATTGTATTTGTATTCCAAATAAGTTGAAATAATGATGTTATAAAGTAAAATATTGGAAGAAAAATTAAAAAAAAAAAAGTAAGATATTGGTACCTAGGTCTTTAATCAGGTGACAGTAATCAATCCGCTCTTGAGAATTCAGAGATGACATCTGGAACACATACTGTTTTTTAAGTTTTCCGTGCTTTTCTTCCAGTGTTTCAATCTAGAACACAACAGTTTTATTGTAGAAAAAAAAAAAATAGTTTTAATTAACATTAAAACTATTACCAGGTATAACTATTTTATAGTAAAATTTTATCTAAGGTATCAAGTATACAAACTGTAATTCAAAGATTTCAGTAGTGATGAGCTTGATGCAGCAAACAATTCCTACTCCAGCATAAGAACAATAACAAAGCCACCATCACCACACCAAAGGTCAACAAACCTTGTCCACAGGTTGTGGAGCCACAGGTGGCTTAGCCAGGGGGAAAGGCATGCTGGGGGCTTGAGGCTCGGGAATCAGATGCTTTTCTGCTGCTGGAGTTTCTGGTTCTTCAGAGCCTAGGTGCCCTGGGGCTTGATTCACACAGGAGGCTGAGAGTAAGGGAGAAATATAGTATAGTAGTGTACACATGGAACTTAGAATAAATTCTGGGGAATACTCTCACCTGACTTGGCTAAAATAAAATGATTCATGAATTCTGCAATCAAAAGTATACAAAAGCTCAGGCATGGTGGCATCTGTTTGTAACCCCAGCAACTTGAGAGGCTGAGACAAGAGAATCTCAGGTTTGAGACCTGTATGGGTACAACCTGCCTCAAAACCAAGCAATACATAGAGAAGAGTGGCTGATTTCTCCAGCTTATAGATAAAGCCAACTAAATAGCTCTGAAAGGGCAGGTGTGTTACTTGGGTTTTGTGAATCCCTCCTTTCAAAAACATGTTTTCACCAGTATAACATAACCAAGTTTTTAAAATGAAAGTGCAATTCTTGGAGAAAATCAGATCTGTACATCCAGCATAGGAAGAAAACCTTACCCAGTGTGAAGGGAGAAAAAAAAGGAACTCAGGAAAAGCTCACATAAGCCAGAGAACATCAGACACTACCTAACAGACAGAAGAGGCTAGGAGAAAAAAACAGGTTAATCCTAAATGCTGCAGGATATCTGATCACATTGTGACCCCAAGATTGTGTTATTTACTGAAAAAACCTGTTTCTAGTTGTGGTGTGGTTTAGTTTTGGCACACACCTTTAAATCCCTCTGGCTGGAATACAGACATGCCCTTAGTACATATCTTTAACTACAAGCAATGAAGGTAAAGTGAGTTTGTAGAAGGAAGGGCCCATGTTTGAAAGCGATGTTTAATTGAGTGGCAGATAAAGCAATGAATCAGAGAAAGATTTGACAGAACAAGATCTGCCCAACTCACAAGGAGAAGAAAAGGAAGCTATAACTAGAAGCACAGAGAGGAGAAAAGAGACAATTTACCAGACATTATTATAGAAAGACAGGCTGCAGAGAGAACAGCTAAACACAGGTGAAAACAGACAGAGCCAGAGAATGAGAAACCAGAAGACTAGAAGAACATACTGCCAAAGGTAGTATGAGGCCAAGAAGAGCAATTCAGGAGAGGTCAAGAGAGAAGCCAGACCGAATCAGTCACTTTGGAGAGAAGTTTAAACCAGACCAGCTAAGTTGAGGCAGCCAGTCAGAGCTCAGAAAAAACTAGAAAGGGTGAGCTTATTCAGCAGTAAGTCTCAGAGGCTGAAAATATTCTGGGTCTAGATTAGATTGTATGGAGGTTAGAAGCTTCCAAAATGACACTTTCTTCAGAAGAATAAAAGATTTAGATGTTTACATCTAAATTTCTATATTTAAAAATCAAAAAACCCATTTCTCATTTGATTAACACATTCCTAAAAAATTTCATTTTCATTTGCATATGTAATACAGAGAACCACGGTGTCTTTAAGAGGTCAACATGCATAAAATACAAATAAATAGGTTTTTCTTATTACCCAGCTCAGCAATTTCTGAATGGTATACAGGCTTTCGAGAAGGAGAATCATCCAGTTTTTTTATCTCAACCTGAAGCTCAGAATACTGGGTTGGGTAGCTAGGCCACTGTAAGTTGCTGGCGAGCCTTGCTCTCTCCTCCCTGGCTGTTGGGTCATCCCAAATGATCTGCTCATTTTGAGAGGGCTCTGTGTTGATATCAGGCACTATCTGTCGAGACTGCCTAAGGAATAAAAGAGACAATTTTAAGTAATAGTCACTACTGAATCCTAGTACATAAAATTGGTAAGTAGTAAAGACACATGGTATTTGTTGAATAAATCAATAGAAGACATCCTTTCTCCTCCTCCTCTGTTTTTTGATCTATGGTCTCCTTAAGGAGAGTGTGGCTTTAAATGAGGTGATTCTCCTGCTTCTGCTCCCAAGTGCTAAGATTATAGGCATGCATCCTAGTTTGGTTTCCACTGCTGTGATAAGACATCATGATCAAAAGCAGCTTGGAGAGGAAAAGATTTATTTCAGCTTAAAGTTGTAGCCCATCACTGAAAGAAGTCAGGGTAGGACTTCAAACAAGAACCTGGAGGCAGGAACTGCTGAAGACTGCAGAGGAGAGCTGCTCCCTGACTCACTTCCCATGGCTTGCTCAGTTTGCTTTCTTCTACAACCCAGGACATTCTGCTTAGAGGAATTCCTACTCACAGTGGGCTGGACCCTCCTACATCACTCATTAGCCAAGATGTTCGACAGATTTACTTACATGCCAGAGTGATAGAGACATTTTCTCAAATGAGGTTTCCTCTTCTTAGACAACCCTAGCTTGTGCCAAGTTTACAAAAACCTACACAGCATAGCATGCACTAATACATCCAGTTAATTATTTTTAAAACATTTCTTTCTACTGGAAAATTTAAGTGGATGTCTATATATTTGTATTTCAAAAATTATATACATCTTTTAGTTCTAAAAATTAGGGAAACATGGTAATGTTTAGAAAACTGTAGTTATTGGGTTTAATAATTGCATTTTAAATTTTCTTTTAAAGATTGGTAGGGTCTATGTATCCCAGGTTGGCCTCCACTTGTTCTGTAGTGAAGGATGACCCTGAACTCATGATCTTCCCCTCACTAGCTTCCATGTGCTAGGATTACAGGTATGCACTACCATACCTGTCTTAATAATTAAGTTATATTTCGTTGTTGTTTGAGACAGGGTCTCACTATGTAGGTCTGGCTGTCCTGGAATTCACAATGAAGACTCACAGAGATCCACTTGCCTCTGCCTCCTGGGTACCACTATACCCAGCTTTAAATTGTATTTTTAACATGACATTGCTGAAGCTACAACTAATGGGTCTTTCAATCCTTGTTGACCAAAATTTCCAGTCTATGGTAGACCATGAATGCAGCACAAAACATTTTCAAGAATTTTATTTGTTTATGTGTGCAGATGTGAGTGCCCAGGGAGGCCAGAAAGAGTTGTTAGATCCTCTCTACCTATAGTCACAGGCAGTTATGAGCTGCCCCATGTGTGTGCTGGGAACCAAACTTGAATCCTCTATAAGAGTAACAAGCATTCTTTAACTGCTATCTTTCTAGTCCCTTAAAAATATTTTTATTACATCTACTTACTTTGTGTGTGTGTGTCTGTATATGTGACACAGTGAGCTTATGTGGAGGTCAGAGGACAACTTACAGAAGTTAGCTCTTTTCTTCCACCTTGTGGGCTCCAGGGATGGAATTCAAGTCATCACGCTTGGCAATAAGGCCCTGTACCAACTAAACTGTCTCACTGGGGCCCTTGATTATAGGCCTATGCCATCTCCTAAGTACACACACTGTTAATAAGTGATTCAGTAGGCAGTAGCAGGAGGGTCTCTGTTCATTTGAGGCTGGCTTGGTTTACATATTGAGTTCCAGGACAGCAAGGACTACATCCCAAAGCTGATGGAGGCAGAGGCAGGCAGGTGATCTCTGAGCTCCAGACCAGCTGGAGCTACATATTAAGACCTTGTCTTAAAAGCAAACAAATAAATAAAGAAACCAACTAACCAAGAGAGCCTTTTGTCTCAAATAACTTGGCACAGAGTAAGGTTCTATAATCTAAAACATGACCTGCACTCTGTTGGGGAAAAGCCACTTTTCTCAGAATTCAAAATTACCTCAAGGAAAACACAGAGTCAGATAAATGAAGTCAGCAGGCACCCAGAACTCTCACAGTACAATTAGAGATTTTTCTTCTAGTAGGAAAATGCTATTGATGAACCCAGTAATCCAACAGTTGGTAAACTGAGGTAGAAAGATACCAAGTTTAAAGCCCACTTTGGCTACATGGCAATACAGAAAGAGGGTGAGTGGTGGTACACACATGTAATTTCAACAGTCAGGAGGTTGAAGCAAGAGAATTGGAAGTTTAGGGCTAACGCTAGTTAGACAGTATTGCAGGCCAGCCAGGGATAAGACCTTGCCTCAAAAATATGAAGACAGACAAATATAGTCATATCACTGAGCTTAAGCTATATTGCACTAAGAACTGTGGTAACTTTTCTAGAACATAGAGGAAAAAAAAAAAAAAAAACAACAGGATTCAAATAAGAAATAAAAAGGGAGGAAAGGGTGGCTGGAGACCTATGTTCAAATGCTCAACCTCTAGAAGCCACTAGGGGTGGAAAGAGATGACATCCACAGGTCGTCCTTTGATCTTGATATGGGTACTGTGGCATCACACATTCAAACACACGATAATAAAAATGTTTAAAATCTAAGTACTATGTACATTCACTGTCTAGTTTGAACACTAAGGAAGAGAGGACTGACTGCTCACGAATTCTACTTCAAATGGAAAAGTGCACCCTAAAATCACATACTTCAAAGTAAGAACTGCACAATGGCTTGAGCAAGAAGACAGAAGACTCAGCAGCAACACACAAAACCACAGATGACAGTGGGATATAACGCATACTGTTTGAGTTAAATAAAGTGACAACATAAACTCCTTCACTGTTCTTAATATTCTAACTTTTGCATTATTTTTAAATTAAAAAAGAGAAAAAATTAAAGTCCTGTGTGGTGGTGCAAACCTTTTACTCCTAGCACTTAGGAGACAGAGGCAGATGGATCTCTGAATTCAAGGCCAGACTGGTATGCAGAGCAAATTCCAGGACAGCCAGGACTACACAGAAAAACCCTGTCTCAAAAAACAAACAAAACAAAGCAAAGCAAAACAAAACAGCCTAACCCACCAGGGGCTTTTATACAAATAACCCAACATACAAACCTGAGTGCCTCCAGGACTCGGCTTCGTCCACTCCTAGCAGAGCGAGCGCTGTCAGGAGTTGAAGAAGCACTGTTACAACTGCTTCTTGACATGCAAGTTTTCTGGGCTGGTGTCTTCACGATGCAGGTTGCTGACATGATCTCCTGCAGTTGCTTCTGGAAGTTCTCTCTCATCTCCAAGGCCTGGGTCAGAGCTTGAAACAGACAGTGGTCAATACCAATCAATAGAAATATGTCCCCCTCCTTTCTCCTTCTCCTCCCTCTTGCTGGTTTGTGGAAGATAGGATCTGAGTGTGTGGTCAGGCTGACCTCCCCTTTGCGATTCCTGCCTCAGTCTCTAGAGTTCTGGGATTACAGGCACGAATCACTATACAAGTTACAAACTTCTCTGGCCAATCATATCTCACACTATTTTGTCTAGATCTAGTTGAAAAAAAAAAACTGTTGCCATTTAACTCAATAATTATATAGGAATACAAGGCTAAAATGTCACAAAACACAAAGGCACCCATGAAGACTGTATCTCAAATAATGAAGACTCCCTTGGAGGAAGACTTGATCAGTCCCTCTAAGGAGCTCCCTGCTTGCATACTAGAGATTCATATAGTCATTTGAATGTTGCCTGCTATTTTTCAATAGCTCTGTTTGTCTCTTTGCTTTGGGGATGGTCTTGCCACGTAGCTCAGGCTGGTCTTGGACGCCCCTCCTGCCTCAGCAGGAGACTGGGATTATTGCTGTAAAGCACTAGCCAAGCTTTCACTAACTGTTGAAAGCACAGACCACAACATCTTTGTCTTTCCTTTCCATTAGACTAGACATTGAAGTAGATACCAAGTAGGAATTTTTGAAATGAACAGAATGGAACAGCTAAGTTAAAAAAGTTAAAAAGCAAGTTCTAGCAGGCAGGCTGAATAGGTGAAGCCGGAGAGTAACCTGTCAGAAGAGAACACACACATCTAAATAAGGTAGTCGGTGCAGCACTATCTGTAATAGCAAGAAATTCAAAATAACCTGTTAATGCCATTGAACAAGAAACAGCAACATAAAGCAGGGCACAAACCACATACTACACCACCAAACAAAACCCAAGACTGAAGCAGCTCCTGTTGCCCAGGTGTTCTATGGCTTAAGTGCACACCCTCCTGTGTGTGGTGTGATAAAGTAGACTCCTTAAGAAATGAGGCCTAGTCTAAGGTGGCTGGGTCATTAGGAACACTACCCCAGAAGCAATTAATGCAGTTTTCAGGAGGACTCAGGCTAGTTTTGTTGTAGGTTGCTATGATAACAGCAAACCTAGTCTAACTTGCTTGCAGTCTTTCCTGTGATGACACTCACCCACTTGCACTCTTTCCCTTTCTGATAAATACTCCTGCCATGACAGGACGTAGCCAGAAAGTCTTCATCTGAGTCCAAAGCAATCAAGCTTAGATTTTCATTTTCTAAGGCTGTTTGAGCTAAAAATGTGTCCTTTGTCTATATGTTACTCAGCTCCAGGTATCATTTTATAGCAACAGAAAACATTAAAACATTGCTCTGCACATGGAAGGTTGTGGCAACCATATATTTACAACTGTCCAACTCCTCCAAATGATTCTGCATGGTCACTTGTGACCAGTGACCACTGATGTTGCTACTGTGTGAACCATACCTACACAAATGGCACACGTAAAAGCTGTATGTGCTCTGACTGCTTGCTCCCCATCTCGTTTTTTCCTAGGATTCCTCAATCTCCAAGAAACAACAGTACTAAAATTAGCTCAATTAGCATCCTACAGTGGCTTAACAGTTCAAGTGAAAAGAAGAGTCCCACTCCTCTCTCTAGCTCTAAAGTAAAGCCGGTAGTGACTACGGAGAGTGAAGAAGGCATGCATGAAAGCCGAGTGAGGTCAAAGGCCATGCCTCTTATACTGAGCAGTCAAGCTGTGAATGCAAAGAAAAAATTTTCCTTAAAAATTCAAAGTGCTACTCCAGTGAGCACACAGCTTATCACTGCCATGAAGCTGCAGGTGACAACAGCTGACTCAGACTGGAGGAAGATGTCTCTCTGTGGCTATGTGGAGAGAAGTCAGTGTATGGCTTCAAAGCTAGAAGGCTAACCCAGTTCGTCTATTAGTGGCAAAACACAGCTGGGACTGTAAGTCAAAATAAATGTCAAAAGTAAAAAGTGCACTTGGGTGTGGTAGGCAGGCTTTTAATCCCAGTACTTGGAAGAAAGAGGAAGGTGGATCTCTGGGTTTGAGGCCAGCCTGGCCTACAGAGTCAGTTCCAGAATCACTCAGAGAAACTCTGTCTTGGGAGGGCATGGCGTGAGGGTAAGGGGTAAAAAGTGACAAGTGTCTTACCCCCTTTACAGTCATTTCTGCCATTCCTATTCAACAGATCTGACTCGTTGTTATTCGTACCCATAGTGTTTGTCTCACTTCCTTCTACAGATGAATGATCTGGCTATTCAAAGAGAAAAATGACAACTTGTCAAACAAAGTTCACTGCATAAAGTTTCGAAGACATCTACATCCAGCTTGGAGGGGCTCACATTGTCCACACCACCTACCCCATCATCCTTAGATGCAGAAACTGCCAAGGGTGCCCAGCTGTTACAAAGCCGCCCATCTTGCACTGTACTGATATCCAAGCTCATTTTGGGATTGTAAGTGTGTGGATAAAGAGACTCAGGAAGATGTTTATACTCTTGAGCACACTGAAATACAAACGTTCATTTTAGAAAGAAGTTTACAGTGAAAAACTCTAGCATATAACCAACTGGGACCTGGGAAATGACTTAACCAGTAAATGTCCTCGCCCTATTAATCTGATGACACGAGTTCAATAGCTGAAACCATATTAAAAGTGTAAAAGGAGTAAAATGACCTCTACGCACGCCTATGGATACAGTAAACAAATCAATGGGTAACAAATTGCCTTCACTTTTAAATGTACTGTCTATTAAAGTATAAACTCTAATCCTGCCTCTGCATTTAGCAAGGCATCATCAGCCACTCCAGAAAGCACCAAGAAAAACATGGCTAAAGTGTATCGGGATGCTAAATCAACTCTCCTCAATTATGTAATTTTTTATATAATTTAAATTACATTTCTATCTATTTATATTAGGGGGAGCAGGTAGGGATGATGCATCCATGGAATGTGGAAGTCAGGGGACACCTTGTGGGAGTTGGTTATCTCCTTCCATTGTATGGGTCCCAGAAACCAAATTCAAGTAGTGAGGCTTGGTGGTAAGAGCCTTTACCTTCTACACCTTTTATTTCAGCTACTCTTCATGTAATAGTCAATGAGGGAAAGGAAGTGGAATAAAAGTATTCATTTAATGTGCCCTTCCCCCGGCCTTTCAGGTGAACCCAGTTGACTCGTGGCCACAGGTGGCTACAATTTAAAATTTGGTAAATATTCAAGCAATAAAAATTTTAAGTTCTGGGGCTAGAGAGATGGCTCAATGGTTAAGAGCACTGGCTGCTCTTCCAGAGGTCCTGAGTTCAATTCCCCAGCCACCACATGGTGGCTCACAACCATCTGTAATGGGATCTGATGTCCTCTTCTGGGCAAAAGAGTGTACAAGCAGATAGAGCACTCTCATGCATAAAAATAATGAATGAATGAAAGAAGGAAGGAAGGAATCTTTAAAAAAACAAACAAACAAAAAAATACACCTCAAGTTCTGATGCTCAAACAATACAATGCCCAGAGCATGACCTACATATAGCTCAGACCTGGGAGTCCCAAAGGCCCTTATGTTATAAGCACTGTCCACATGGTGTCCAGCAGACCCCCCTCGGTATGCCCTGGAAAGCAGTAGACCCAGAACCCTGTCTACCACCTCTCTCATGTCCCAGCCAGGAACGGGCAGTTATTGACATGACAAGTCACCACATAGTTAGCCAACATTGGCAAATTTATTTGCATTCAATAAAACTGGCTTGTGGTCTGAAATATTTGTACATTTTCAAGCAACAAGGGAGGGAGGGGAGTGCTGCTTACCTCTAACAGCCAGTGCTCAGACACGATGTGCGCCCCTCTTTCTTTGGCAGATTTATATTCTCGATTACTATCATTTGCCCGACCCTGATAAATGAAATGAGTAACTGTCTCATCAAAACTCCACCTGAAACAACCAAATATGCAAGAGGAATAACTAAGGGAAATAGCAGTCTACTCTGAACAGAATATTCTGACACACAAAACTCAAAGAACTAGAGGATGGGCAAGACTAGTAAAATGGCAGGGTTTGTGTCCTGCCAAATGTTGGTGACTCCACTTCCAGGTACAGTGGAAAATGTCAGAAGATACTTTTAAAATATTACTACCTTCTTCATATTTAAAAAAAATCCTTCCATTTTGTCTTATAATGTATATCTTTTTTTTGTTGTTTGTTTGTTTTGTTTTTCAAGACAGGGTTTCTCTGTGTAGCCCTGGCTATCTTGGAACTCACTCTGTAGACCAGGCTGGCCTCGAACTCAGAAATCTGCCTGCCTCTGCCTCCCAAGTGCTGGGATTAAAGCCGTGGGCCACCACCACCCGGCTGAATATCATTTTTTAATTACAATAAAAAGTATTTTCAAGTTAATAAGCTTAAGGCATCCAAATCCACTGTCTGGTCACTGGCCACTACCCTGTTTATTTATTCTAGTTAGTCCCTATCACAAACTGTATCTTGTTGAGAACTGAGCTCAGGCCTCTGTGTATGCTAGGCAAGAATTCTAGCCAGCCTGAGACTTTGTCTCTTAAGAAAACAAAGACAGGATCTCACTAGGTAGCCCTGGCTATTCTGGAACTATGTAGACCCTCAGAGATCCACCACCTCTGCCTTAAGCACTGGAATTAATGGAGTACCCCACCATGCCCTGCCAAGATATATTTTTTAAAAAATGTAAAGCAAACTAAAATGTCTTTAATGGCCATTTTAATCGAGGAAGGCTTGCTACAGTGGGTAGTACAGATACTACCCACAGGAAATCACTAAGATAAATAAATGCAGCCAGTCCCATATGTACTGACTATAAACTCCATGAAGGGAACTCCCTTAAACTATGCTGCTCACTAATGGATCACAAGCTTCCATCACAGTACCAGCACAGTAGCACTAAACAGCTTCCCAAGTGTGTGTTGGTTGTGTAAAATAGAAGAATGAAGTGTTCCATGGAGTATTTTCAAAGGCTTTAATAAACTAAATCGGAGAGGTTTTATTAGATAATGTATACAAGCAGGCAAAACCAAGTCTTCCTTATAAATGGACACAAGGCTGTTGGTTCCCTCTGAGCTGTGACTGGTGTTGCCCAACAGAAAGGTGCACCTACCTGTACTCTGCTCCCAGGGAGGCTGCAACCCCGTTTAGCTCACTCTGCTTCTTACTGAGTTTTTTACTCACGCACACCACAACTTTGTCAAGTGGTTTTGAAGTCTCTTCCTGTACATGGAGATTAAAGAAACAGATCAGGCACAGTGCTTTGACATGCATTAGTCCATCTTCCATTTAATAAGAAAACCATGTCTACCTCCCCCAAATGGGCACTCTTCAGCTGAGGGCTGGCAGAATGACTAGCAGCGTTTCGGGAACTATTTGCCAAAGCAACTGTCAGGTTTCTGTTGATGACTTCAGAGAGTGGTGAGCTCCGTTTCCGCTTCTGGCTGGCAGCATTTGGGGTTCCCAAGGCTGCAAGTGCATCCTGTGTTTAAGAACAGGAAAAAGAGAGAAACACGGAGAGGAAGAGGGGGACATAAAAAGGAAAGAGAGAGTAGGGAAGAAAAGGAAAAAAGAGATTACATCTTTGACCTCTTTTTCTCTTAAATAACTATAATTTTTATACTATAAAGAAAAAATTCCATATTTTTCACCAATAAAGAATTAAATAAAGAATTCGAGAGATGGTTCAGCAGTTAAGAGCACTGGCTGCGCCGGTGGTGGGTGGTGGCACACGCCTTTAATCCCAGCACTTGGGAGGCAGAGGCAGGTGGATTTCTGAGTTCGAGGCCAGCCTGGTCTACAGAGGGAGTTCCAGGACAGCCAGGGCTACACAGAGAAACCCTGTCTCGAAAAACCAAAAACCAAAAAAAAAAAAAAAAGAGCACCGGCTGCTTTTCTAGAGGACTGGGGGAATCCGCAGCTCCCACATGGTGGTTGAGAACTGTATGTAACACTAGTTCCAGGGAATCCGACACCTCTGGTTTTCATGTTTACCAGGTATGTACATGATGCAGACATACATGTAGGGAAAACAACCATGCACATAAAAAATAGACTTCAAAACAGATAAATAAAACCATTAAGCGTACTTAACCTTTTCAGGAGTGTATACCACACTTACTTAGGAATTGAAATTGCAACTACATAAAAGATCCCAAACTAAAGTGAACACAGAAGGAAAAGAAGTAAGAAAGGATGGGTATAAGAAATTAATTTTAATAGGTAGAGTTAGAATGAGCCAAGAGCCAACAAAATCTTCAAAGGTATAAAATATAGGCTCAAAGGGGGGAGGCTGAGAACTGGACATGGAGAGCTCCATACAGGCTCCTTCCCAACCAGTCAACAGATCTCTGAGCTAACCAGGACTGCACTGGAGGCTGAAAGTGGGCAAGTATCTGACGCCTTTACAGACAGGTAGGTCTATAAAGCATCGAGGAAAGTTGTAATAGCACTTCATAATAGGTGGTGATAGTTCTACAACAGACAGATGCTTCCCATCTGGGATCTCTGCAGACTACAATGGAAGAAGCCATGCTTTTATCCAGCCTCTTGATACCAAGAAATGCATGATCACAAAGAGACAAGTGTTCAAAACAAAGTTCTTGAGAACAGATTCTTCTACTGTTGATGCGGATAACAAAAAAACGACACACCACAAGAAGGAAAGATCTCAAATGATGTGAATGAATGTGTTCAGGAATGCAAGTGCATAAACTTTGTAATACCCAGACCAAGTAAAAGATGCCAGCAGGAGAAGTGAACAGTCAACGGAAAGGATGCACTACCTGTCATATCAACTCTAGGCTTTGACAGTTCCATATACCTCTAACACTATCTCCCAAGATTCAGAGAGGCTAGAAAGGAGAGACAGAAATGAGTGTCAATTATAGTTGGGACTTAGCGAAGAATAGGGATTTACTAGCTAGTTACCACAATGGAAAATGATCAACACACACTTATGGTTTGTGCTGGGATACAGCTCAGCTGGGAGAGTACTACATCACATGCACAAAGCCCTAGACACATTCTCCAGCATCATACACAACAAACTAGTGACCAACACCTGGCTCTATATACCAAGCCAGTTAGCATTTTCTCTAAACTCCACCCCCACAGTTACCTGGCAACAACCAGGTAGGTCTGGCCCACTATAAAGGGGCTGCTTGCCCCCTCCTCTCTCTCTTGCAATCTCTTGATCTCCTGCTCTCTTGCCTTCTTGCTCCCCCTCTGTCCCTTCACCCCTTCCCTTCCCCCTCTCTGCCTCTATTACCCTCTTAACTCCCCTCCCTATGCCCTGAATAAACTCTATTCTATACTATACCATCCTGTGGATGATCCCTCAGGGCGAAGGGATGCCTCAGCATGGGCCTGCTGAGACATCCATCCCCTTCCCCCATACTTCACCACACACACCCATAGAACATATCCCATATCTCTTTATCTTTTTATAAACACATCAAAGCCAATCAGGGCTATCTATCTATACAGTAAAACTGTTTAAAAATCTTTTTTAAAAACAAGAAAGAAAAGAGAGAGAGAGAAGAGAAGGAAGGAAGGAAGGAAGGAAGGAAGGAAGGAAGGAAGGAAGAAGAAAGAAAGAAAGAAACAAAGAAACAAAGAAACAAAGAAAGAAAGAAAGAAAAAGCTAGGCATAGTGATACATGCCTTTAACCCCAGTAGTTAACAGGAAGAGACACGTAGACCTCTGAATTCAAGGCCAGTCTGCGTTAAATACTAGACCTTGTCTCAAAAGTGAAGAAGGGATTCTATACTACAAACAAAAACGAAAAAAGAAAAAGAAGAGAAAAAAGAACACCAAGCAAGCACATAATATAAAGGTATATAAAGCAAGTATAAACTAATTACAAAATAATATATGACAGAACTGAGATAAAGATAAGACAGCAGACTGAAATCCTAGAACCAGAGCAGACAGCCCTCAAGCCAAAATGCATTAAACAAAACGGGACTTTTATGATATCAAAGGGCACATTTTACATTCTAACTAATGCAAAGTCATGCACATCAGTGTGCTGACTAACAAAGCAACTACTTACTAAAAACAAAAACCATGTGAGATTTCAGAAGAAAAAGAATTACCAACACCGCTGGGCATGGTGGGACAAGCCTTTAATCCCAGCATTTGGGAGGTAGACACAGGTAGATCCCAGAGTTCAAGACCAGCCCGCTTTATAGTGTGAGGGCTACACAGAGAAACCCTGTCTCAAAAACCAAAAACCAAAACCAAAACCAAACAAGAATTACCAATACAAGAAACTTGCAAACATCATTCAATATATAGGATGGGTAAATGCATATTGGGAAAAGATATAAAAGATTTAGGTAATCAGAAATTGCAGCTTTCATATAAATAGATATATATCAAACACTACACCTTAGATAGGAAAAAAAATATCATCTTATGATAAACAATTAACTGCAGTTACATAGAACATGGGCAAATCTCCACAGCAGAAGCCAAACAAATCCAACAAAAGAGATGCAAACAGACTTTTTAACACTGCCTATGTAAGTGCCAAAACCAAGCACAACACAACTCTGACAAGTTGTGGGAGAAACAGAAGTAACAAGCAGCAGCATAAGGAAGGGCACACAGAATGAGTACTATCTGAGCATGGACAGTGGCTGCCCAATTGTTGGCACATGTTTCATTTAGCAGTGTATCCCTTTTCTTTGTTTATTATTTAAGGAATCTATGAACTGTGCAACCTAACAAGTTGTCAGGACCCACTCCATGACTTAACATGATGCCACAACAAGAATGGTGACACTCAAGGGAGTTCCCATGTGTCACAAGTCAGCAAGAAGCAGATCATCCTGAGTCCAGAAGTCACAGCACCAAGACAGTGTTTTTCCTCTGCTTAAGACTCATGGGGCAGAGCACTAATCACAGGAAGGGATTTTATGTAAAACTGCAGGACTCTGCCATTGTAGAATACTAAAGGAACCTTTCTGATTTTCATAAGAGATACCAGAATTAGTAACACTAAGGATATACATTAGCCTAGAATAAAATGGTACTAGGTATCAATATTGATTTTTGAAATAATCTGTCCCTAAACACAGTAGTAAAAAAATGCCTAAAATGCACTTGGATTTCTTGTGGATTGAACCCATGTTCTTCTCATATCTGTCAGGCCACTATTCTATTAGAGACCTCCACAACCCTCTTTAAAAAAAAAAAAAAAACTAAACAAACAACAACAGAAAACAAAGAATTGCTGGGCAGTGGTGGCACACGCCTTTAATCCTAGCACTAGGGAGGAAATGGCAGGCGGATCTCTGAGTTCAAAGCCAGCCTGGTCTACAGAGCGAGTTCCAGGACAGAGAAATGCTATCTCAGAAAAACAAAAAACAAACAAAACCTAAGCAAACAAAACCCAAAAGTCCTTTTTGTTTGAGGCAGGCCCTGAACTCACTGCATAACCTAGACAAGTCTTGAATTTATGATCCTCCCTCTACTTTGGCCTCCACATTACTATGATTATAGGAAACTCTACTAGGCCTAGTTTAAATGTCACTTCTTAATATTCTATAAGTAAACTATCAAAAGATAAATGGGCTCAAGGATACATGAAAGGCAATGACTTAGAGCTACTTGGAAGGCCGAAAGCTCTCTCCCCAAAAAAGGTCAGGGGAAAAAAAAAACTTGAGGATCTAAAAGACTATTTGAATAGCCTTTGACTTGTGAATAAATTTCCTAAGGTGTCAGACCCCACTGCTCAGATCATATAGAAAAACACCACTCATCTCCTTTAAGAGGAGTGACTGGAAAGGTAAGGTGACACTAGGGCTTTCAGCAAGCTCAAGGCACACTAAGTCATCCAGAAAAGGTAGCAACACATTGCTATTTTAAAGCTTACAAAACCATTACATCAGACTATTTCATTTCAAAGTGATACTCAGAGGTTAAATCATCTGCCTAGAACTGGGTTCATGAGCAATACACAACTAACCCCTAAGTCCTAACTTCATATTATATAGCCACAGCTGTTATCTCAGCTCTGAGCACTCATTTATCAACATCTTTGGACAACTTTCTATTACAAACTTTAGTAGCAATGCACAGTTTGGGCTCTACCTTTATAAAGTGTAAACCCATCAGCACTAGGAACGTTTCCCTCAAGCCTTACCGTCACATCAAAGGATGGCTTGAAAAGCTTGTCCTTGGACAGAAACTTGGATGGTGTGTCTAGGTGTAAGGAGGGTTCCTTCTTAAGTGGCTGTCCTACTGGTGGACAGTCTGGGTCCTGCCTGTTGTGCTGGGAGATGACAGCACGGAAAGCTTTGCTCTGAAAACGGCTCATGTCCAAGGGTGTAACCATCTTTCTTCTGTGAAATCCCAAGTGTGCGTCTGGCTGTGCTGGAGAATCTGATTTGCATCTGGATTTGCATTCACTCCATTTGGTATCTTAGGTTCTAAGACTTGTTCTACAGATTGAAAATGAAAAGAAACAAATGAACCACTACTATGAGTTTTTTCTCTCATATGAGGCAAAGGGACATTTTAGTATTTTGTTAGGTTTTCATATTGTCTCGGTAAACTTTAAACCATAAAGTCATATGCCTACTTTCTAAGAAGCAAACCAGAAAAACTTATGTTCTGAGTCAGGTCTCACAGACCCTTGCAGGTACACAGACCCTGTTGACTGACATTGCAACATAACACTGTCTTCTACAAAGAAAACCCTGCAATCATGGTTTAAAAAAACAAAACAAAACAAAAACAAAAACAAAAAACAATTAATTTATGATTTTGTGTTGGGCTGCAGTCAAAGCCATCTTTGTATGAATGCATCCCACAGGCCATAGGCTGGACACACCTGTAAGTGACTCTCCTGCCTCAGTCTCATAAGTGCCAGGCTGCAGAGATGTGCATAAGTCCCTGCTTCCAGAACGTACATTAAAATATACACTGAGGAATAGAGAGGAGGCTCAGTGAGTGAAGTGCTTACGTTGTTAGGTGCAGTGGTGTAGGCAGGCGTCCCTGGAGCGCACTTAACCAGTGAGTTCCAGGCTTAGTGAGAGACCCTGTCTCTAAAAACAAGATGGAGCATGACAGAGAAAACACATGATATTGACCTCTGGTCACACAGACATGCA
This sequence comes from Mastomys natalensis, assembly GCA_021653895.1. NCBI lineage: Eukaryota > Metazoa > Chordata > Mammalia > Rodentia > Muridae > Mastomys > Mastomys natalensis. The sequence continues at coordinate 616,479 of JAJTUV010000636.1, read as the reverse complement.
CACTCATACATCACATACACAAATAAATACACTCACACATACAGATATGTGTGCACATGTATGCAGGAATGTATATATTGAATCAGACACACATTAACTGAAACAAATAATTATAAACTCATTCACAAAAGTGTACTGACCCAGTCAAGACACAGTAAGAAGAAAATTCCAAAAACATGTACTTAGAATTAAGTGTAGTCAAAGTTTTGGAAAGCCTAGTGAGATATGCCTACCACTCAAGCTAACTGTCGTGGCAACGAAGCATGTCTAGTCTGCCTAGGTAGAAGATAACAGCTCTCAGGTGCTCCCAAGATGCTGACTGGCCTCTGCAGTCTGCCCAGCAACACTACCATTCAGAGGCTTCTTGTATTCTCCACCTCTGCCTTCTCTACTTTTAGTCAACATTAAAGAAAACACTTTTGACTACTTCATGCCAAGCCCATTGCCAGACAGTAAAAGTAAAGAATTCACAGGACCTACACAGTCCTTGCCTGTATAGTTTACAGTTTGGCAGAGACAAGAAAGCAAACCAGCCTTTCTAAGCAAGAAGAATCCTGCCTAAAAGAGAAGAGTGCAAAGATAAGATAAGGCCGTAACTGATAAGTCAAAGAAGTCATCTATCCCAGAAAAGGGACATTCAAACTCAAGACAAAGGAAATAGCTGCGCTGGCTGGTTTTATGTCAACAAGCCACAGGCTAGAGTCATTGGGAAGGAGCCTTAACTGAGAACATGCCCACCAGATTGGCCTGTGGTGTGTTTTCTTGCTGATGATTTACTTGGGGGGCCCAGTTCACTGTGGGCAGTCCATCTCTGGGCACGTGGTCCCTGGATGGTATAAGAAAGCAAGCTGAGCAAGCCCTGAGGAATAATAAACCAGAAAGCAGCACTCCTCTGTGGCCTCTGCATCGGTTCCTGGACTTACCTGGATGACAGACTACAAGTTGTAAAATGAAATAAATGCTTTCCTCCCCAAGCTGCTTTGGTCATGGTGTCTTATCATAGCAATAGAAAAGTAACTAAGACAGTAGCCGAGTATTAAGTTATCTTGTGGGATCATATGAGAAAGCCCAGATAAGCAGCAAGAGCACATTAGCTACAGCATGCTTAGTGCAAGTCATAAAAGAATGAACACTAACTGGGATAGAGGTTCACACCACTGAAACGAGGCTGTGTGTGTACTTTACTAACTTTCAGGGAGTACTGACAACACATGGCTAGAGTACACACTAAGCATCTGTGATGAGATGCCACCACTGACAAACACCCAACAAAGACTCACAGGACCCACCATACACAGCAGAAATAAACGAATGGTTCAAAGTAAGTCCTAGGACATTCATATTTCAGAAACCAACAAGTTTTACGATACATAAAAACAAAGAGTTCTAACCTTGTTTAGGTGCACTGTCAACCAGAAAATGGTTTTCATTTGCTCTCTTTCCCATTCTAGCAGTTTCTAAGAGCCATGAAATAGTAACTGCCGGCAAATTCCATTTCTTTGCAGCTTCATATTTAGAACCAGTCGGTTCTTTCACTATAAGATGTGTACTGGCAAGCATGCCTTTTTTTGCACTGGATTTGCGAACAAAGAATTCTTGAACACTAAAATTTACACAGAAATAAAGCAAATGTCACACACAATTAGCCCATTTTTTAAAGATAATAGCATGGTTATTGTCACAAAACATAGTCTGGGTAGTGGCAATGCACGCCTTTGATCCCAGGACTCCAGAGGCAAAAGTGAGCAGACCTCTGAGTTGGATCAAAGTCAAACTTGTCTACACAGAGAGTTCCAAAACAGCCAGGCTACACAGAGGAAAGCCTGTTGTGACACCACCCCCACCAGAGAGACAGAGAGAGAAAAAGAGAGAGAGAGAGAGAGAGAGAGAGAGAGAGAGAGAGAGAGAGGAGGAGAGGAAGAGAGAGAGAGAGAGAGAGAGAGAGAGAAATTGAAAAAGGAAAACACACTTAGTAACACGTGATAGTTTTTGGGTTTTTTTTTTTTTGAGGGGAGGAGGAGGGGGGTTCGAGGCAAGGTTTCTTTGTGTAACCTTGGCTGTCTTGGAACTCACTTTGTAGACCAGGCTGGCCTCAAACTCAGAAATCCACCTGCCTCTGTGCTGGGATTAAAGGTGCCTGGCTTTTTTTGTTTTGTTTTTTAATGTATGTGCATGTACATGTGTGCCCACATGCCCTGGGGTCCAGAAGGACGTTAGATCCCTTAGAACTAGAGTCCTCTCAGAGAGTAGCACATTCACTAACCACCAAGCGATCTCCAGTCCCAGTACAGACTGCCTTAAACTAAGCTACTCCTTTACAACTGCCGAGACCCCTTGGCAAACCTCTAGCTCCAAAAATTATTTTCATTACAATCTGTAACAGTAGCAAAATTACAGCTTTTATCTGAGTTCATTTCTACCTTAGCCATCATTTCCCCTCTAATGTTTGAGTATGGTGCTTGAAAGCGTTATGCTCTTTATGTTTACTCTAAAAATATTTCCCATTAAATATGAAGTTGGTTAGTTGAAATGTTTTGATACAGCTGATTGCTACTCTTTTTTCAAATGCTACTATGAAATGATCAATTAAAGGAGGCTGAGCTACTGAAGGATTTTACAGGTAACTTTTAATTCCTTTATCTCCAAAATGTTTCTTGCATTCCTTGCAAAGTGCTCCATTTGCATTCCTGGTTAAAAACAAGAAAAGCAATGGATATACATTTAAAAGAAGAAAAAGAAAGGAGGAGGAGGGAGGAGGAAGAGGGAGAGAAGGAAGAGGAGGCACAGAAAGGCACAGTACTTAGAGAAGCACAATTCAGTAACAACACACATATCACCACCTTTCTTGGTGATTAGGCCAATGGGAAAAGAACAATGCCTGCCCACAGCCATGCAAGTTTGCTAGACATCCATCTAGTTGTATAAGACCCAGTACTTACCCATCAATCAAACATACAAACAAAATCCTAGTCAAATGTAATTACATACTTTCCAGTAAGTCAAAACAAACAAAACATGATGTGGTTAAGGATGCCACAGTGGAGCCCTTGATTAGCATGTACAAGGCCCTTGGCTTAACCCTCTCTGTGTGTGTGCGCTCATGTGCAGCAGATATACTGAAAATATCACATACCTTGCTCCAAGGTGATTTGCTAAGAATACCAAGGAATCTCTCTCTGCTCCTACACACTGACTGAAGGAAATCACACAGTCCTCTAAAGGAGTCATTCCCGACATTACTGAGACTGGTGTGAAGAGGGGATTCGACTTGGGATCAATTAATGTCTGGTTGTCTATACATGTAACCTTTGAAGACAAAAGCAATAAAGCAACTATAAGAAACAAGTGGTTAAGAAAAGCTCAAGTTATAATAGAGCAATTTTAGTTAAAGAAAAAGAAATTTTTACATAGACTTGAGTATGCTCATTCTTGGCACATTCCAAAAAGAAGTATCCAGAATACTAATTCTTCACACTTTCATATTAAATCAGTAAGATGGATTACTATAGCAATTGGAAATTACTTTAATGAACACTGGTGCCATAGCCCTGTGATAGCAACTTCTGGATGTCAGTGTTAAGATCAAGAAGTATAGACTTTTAAGATTCTTTAAAAGATATATTTTTGCCGGGCAGTGGTGGCGCACGCCTTTAATCCCAGCACTTGGGAGGCAGAGGCAGGTGGATTTCTGAGTTCGAGGCCAGCCTGGTCTACAGAGTGAGTTCCAGGACAGCCAGGGCTACACAGAGAAACCCTGTCTCGAAAAACCAAAAAAAAAAAAAAAAGATATATTTTTACTATGTGAGAGTGTAGGTTTGTGCATGTGAGGTGAGTGTAGTGCCTACACAGATAGAAGTGTCAAATCAACTGAAGCTAGTTACAGGATTAAGATCAAGAAGCTGAAGATCTTAAATTTTTTTAAAATTATGATTATTGTATGCAAGCAAATACACACGAGAAAGTATACACGGTGCATGTGAGAAGGCACACAACAAAGGGAATAAGAGGGAGAGAAAGAGTGTCTGCATGGAGGTCAGAGGACTTCTGGGAGTGCTCTCTTCCACCATGGGTTCTAGGGCTCAAAAGGTGGTCAGGCTCCCACAGCTAGTGCCTTTATCCACTGTGCCATCCTGCTGGTCTCCCATTCCTATATTTTTGAATTGCCTTTGCCCAAACCAAATGCCAATTTCAGTAAACCGAACAGCTTCAAGAGTAAACAAAGACTCTGGCAACCAACACTGCTTCCTTCAACACTGGGATGTTTCTTACCAGCCATGTGTTTGTAACAACGTCCCCCACAGTCGCTTCCACCTCACATCCCAGCAGTGGAACCACAGCATAGTCAGCAACGATTCTGCTGGGAAGGGACACAATCTTGCCAGCATGCTCTCTTATGATGTTTACAATATTACATTCGTTTTCGATACTAAAACCCAAAACAAGGAAACTCTTTTGGCTAAATAAGCCTTCCTCAGGAACTGTTGAGCCATCAAGGAGGCAATGACTGACAGACGACTTGTTTTCCTCTTGCACAGAAATGTGAGTGGAATCATCACAGGGCTCAATGTGAGTAGAACCACTGCAAGGCCCAGCTTCAGGCTCTATAGCTTCAGATAGCTTAGCTTCAACTGGAAAAGAAAAAGGCAAGTTTTCTATTTGACAATTACTAGACTTAAGAGTTTATTTCCCACCCCACCAGCCAAAAGCTAACATGGGCTGGACCTAGGCTTCCCCAAACACATGTAGTAGATGTGCAATTTAATCTTCATTAGTCCCCTAACAACTGGAGTCAGGGCTGTCCCTGAATCTGTTGCCTTGTCTGTGGATCCCATCCCCCTAGCTGGGCAGCCTTTCTGGCCTCAGTGGGAGAAGATGCACCAAGTCCTGCAGAGAGTTGATGTGTTATGATGGGGTAATATGGGAGGGGGGGGACACACTCCCCCTTCTCAGAGAAGAGGGGGAGGGGGAAATAGGGATGGGTGCTATGGAGGGGACTGGGAAGAAGGGAGTGGATATTGAGATGTACAGTGAATAATAAAAAGAAAAAAGAGTTCATTTCCAGAGGATGTGGTGATGCACAGGTTTAATCCCAATACTTAGGAAACAGAAGCAGGTAGATCTCTGTGAGTTTGAGGACAAATTGTTTTACACAGCAATAGCCAAACCAACCAAAGCTACATGGTGATTTCCTAGCAAAGACAAGAATGTAAGAGTCTGATAATTTTTTTTTTTTCTTTCCAAGACAGAGTTTCTCTGTGTAGCCGTGGCTGTCCTAGAACTTACTCTGTAGACCAGGGTAGCCTCGAACTCATAAATCTGCCTGCCTCTGCCTCCCAAGTGTTGGGATTAAAGGCGTCCACCACCACCGCCCGGCAGCGAGTCTGATGATTTTGATACTTATAAATCTTAGGTTTAGGTATACAGTAAAAGGAGACTGTATTCATCCCATCTTCAGGTTTATCCCAAATGTTAAGTACCACCATCTTCAATCAGAGAACTGCTATGTTGATTCTAAGTATGAAACTAGTGCAGAAAACCAATTTCCTGAACATTACAGTCTAGTAAACATACTGGGTTTTTTTGTTGTTGTTGCTTTTTGAGGGTTTTTTTTGTTTGTTTGTTTGTTTTTGTGACAGGATTTCTCTAGTCCTGGCTGGCTGGTCTGGAGCCTGTTATGTAGCCCAGGCTGGCTTCAAGCTCCTTCTGCCTCTCTCTGCTTCACAAGCACTGAAACTAAAATGTGTATCACTGAGTAAAATTAGAAAAATAATAAAATTAAACAACTACAATTCAATAAGGACTGAAAACCATGTGCTTAAAACTACAAAGTATGTATACTTTTTGTAAGTTGAACTAAATAGAGGCAGCCCTAATGAAAGAGGCCTGGAAAACCAACTACTCAGAAGGCTAAGGCAGGAGGATTTAAGTTCAAAATCTACCTGCCTTATTATGGAGGAAGTCCAAGATCAGACTAAGCCTTAAAACTAAAACTAAAAAGAGGGTAACAGTTCAGTGATAGAGCCCATGCCCGTGTCACACCTATAAACATATCCACACATGACACAAACTAGAAAAAAAAACCCAGGAAGGACTTCATAGGATGCTCTTGACACAGGGGTAATGCTCTACTTTCATAAATAGTCAATACGTGATTATTCATCACAGAATTCTATCTTTTGATATATCAACTATTTCACAATACCCTCTAAGAAGAAGGAAGGTTAGTTCTCACTCTCTGTTGGTAATTGACCTTACTACACTGATGAAACTGTATGCCACAACAGCAGTACCAAGAACAGTACTGTATACAGGAAAGACTTCCCACAGCCCAGTCAGAGGGCCACTGTTACACGCTTATGCTACTACAATTCACACATAGGCGCCAGAAAGATGGCTCAGTGGTTAAGAGCATGAACAGCTCTTACAGACGGACCCGAGTTCTATTCCCAGCACCCACATTAGACAAATGTCTTTAACTGTAGCTCCATGAGGGCCTCACCTCTGACCTCAGACACCAATGCGCGGCACACACACGCACACAATAAACAAACAAACAAAGCTCATACTCAAGCACAGAGCTACTGAGAGCATGAGTCAATCATCTGGAGCCCGATGGGCTTGCTCGGCTAGGAAGTTACAAATCTCAAACTTTTTGGAAATAAAAAGTTCATAAAAATGTGGTAGATATCATGAATTTATATATTGCTTCTTAATGATAAATGCCAATCAACTATTTCTTACCTATTGTGGACTCATCATTTACATACTGAGCAAGCAGCTCCTCATCCGCTTGCTGAAGCTTCTCTTTAGGAACAAAGTCTTTCTTAGAGAACGTGCCGCTCTTTTCTAAGACAGCCGTCTGGTTTCTGGGCTGATCTGAAACTGGAATTGCAGCTGGCTGGTAGTTAGTGTGGATATACGACTCTTCAGGAAGTATATATCCTTTACTAAAACATTCCAGCAACCACTTTGCTCCCACAACATGAGGCCTACAAAAAGAGCACTCCATTAGGCTCCAGCGTAGGTGAGGAAGATCATGATTCCACTTGCCATGCATTCCCACAGCTACACAGACATGCAAATCTAACCCAAACCATTCCAGTACAAAGTGCTCTGAATTTAAGACTGACAGGACCTGTGGGATGATTTGCTCCAAAACTGCCTCACGTCATCCTCATAATCTCCCACAATGACATGAGTTACATCTTCATTTAGTTGATTAAATCGAACTCCACCTCCACTGTTAATAAGCCTTCTCAGCTTATCGAGCTTTCTGCCACTAAAAACCACAAAGATATATCTGCAAAAAAAAAGATTTGCTTTGGATTAACATACTCAAAAGCTTTTTTTCTCAACAGAAACAAATTTAAAAGAAAATATCCACTGTGTATAAATAAAGACACTTCATATACATTTTGAGATACATACAGAGTGAAATCTATTCTAAATCTAATGTATACACATATACTGGCAGCTAGCTCCCTTCCATCCCCCAGTGCTGGACACCATCACTCTGCTTTTACATAGGTGCTAGGGATCAAATTCCAGCCCCCATGTTTTCACAGCAAGTCCTGACCCACTCATCCATCTCCTCAGCCTATAACTGGCATTTTATATTTTTGGTTGTGAGCCTAGCCTTTAACGGCTGAGCCATCTCTCCAGCCCTATAACTGGCATTTTAACCATCTGTGTACAGCCACACAGCACTGTGTGTGTGTTTGTGTGCACATACACGTGCACACATGTACATGTGTCATAATACATATATGGAGGCCAAGGGACAGCATGAGGGACTAAGTTCTCTCCTCCTACCTTATGGTCCCAGGTTGTCAGACTTAGCAACAAGTACTTTAGCTACACTGCCCTAAAAAAGGATTTTAATCTTCTAAGTATTATCTTTAAGATAATAACCACTTTATTAATGGAAATTAAGTTATATTTTAAATAACATTAATGCAACATGAAATGATTTTTGCCATTAATGTATTGTAAACAATAAATGATAGATATGAATATTTTTAAGGTAAGTGGTTAAGATTTCAGAGCAAAATTGAGATGTCAGATGAACTCAGAAGTAGAACAGATGAAGCTCTAGCTCAGGAAGACTCAAGTACAGTATGAGTATGGCAAGTGGCAGCTTAACTTAGTGCAGGGTTTGCTTATGCACATAAGGAGCAAGTCCTGCTATGAGGGGTCTTGGAGTCAAGCTGAGGGTGTGTGGGTGTCTGGACCTCACTATGCAGTCCAAACTAGCCCTAAACTCAGGTCTGAAGATTATTCGCCCCTCTGAATTTGTTACATAATAAAGACATACCCGACAGCCATCTAATAAATCTTCAGGAGCTTGAAAGATACTGATGTCCAGATTTTCTAGGTTTTCAAGTGTACATTCAAGCTTGCTAGTAGTTGATCCAAACATTGTTTCATTTACACAGCTGCCATTTATGTTGGATATATGGCTGACATTTGCGAGCATGTGACCTACAAACGTAAAAGGAAATGATAAAAGAGTCATTACATGCTTCCTTATAAATTAACTTTTCCTATAAAGGGGTTAAGGGGTAAACCTACAAAGATTCAGAGGTTTTTATTGAAAAAATAAAGTTTCATTCTTAAGGTGAAATTATATTTAATATTTCTTTAAAGTGGCCTATAGCCCATAAAAACATACAGTGGCTGGCTTTAAGGTCCAAGAAGGAGGATTTTGCTAAATGGCACTTCCAAAATAAAAGAGATAGTATTGACTGAATATGCTAGCCTAGCTGACACAGCAGAATGACCATCACAAAGGGAGACCTTTGTATGTACTCCTGCTGTATGTGTGGCATGTGGATGTAAGGCAAGGCTGTCTCAGAACTACTATGGAGGTCAAAGAACAAGACTCTGTAGTTGTTTCTCTCCTTCCACCATTCTATGGATTCTGGGCTTCAGGTTGTTGGGTTTACATGTCAAAGCATTTTAGCTGCTATACAATGAGATTTTTGGTTTGGTTTTGTTCTTGAAGCAGAGTCTCTCTATGGTCTATACCAGTAGTTCTCAATCTGGGATGGAGGTCCTTTGGGGGTCAAACAACCTTTTCACAGAGGTCACCTAAGACCATCAGAAAATGGATATTTACATTACAATTCATAACAGTAACAAAATTACAGTTATAGAGTAGCAACAAAATAATTTTTTGGCTGGGTCACCATAACATGAGGAACTGCATTAAAGGGTCCTAGCATTAGGAAGGCTGAGCACCACTCTCTACCCAGATCAGGATAACACTGAACTCAGAGCTCTATCTGCCTCTGGCCCCCGCCCCCCCAGCTGGCACTGAGGTTATGTACCACTGTACTTAGCCTTTCTTTTGTTTTGTTTTCTGAGGCAGTCTCACGGAATCCAGGTTGGCTCTGAACTCTTTGTACCCAAAGAAGACTGAACGTCTGAGCCCTCCATCTCCAACCCTCATGCTGGTATTAGAGGGTTGTGTCCCCACCCCCAGCTTTATAATACAGTAGTCATCAAACTCAGGACTTGATGCAGACAGAATTTTTATGTAATAATAATTTATAATCATTACAGTAAACCAATAGAGAAAATATAGGCTGGGCATAGTGGCACACGCCTTTAATCCAAGTGGAAGTGACTGAATCTCTCAATGTGAGGCTAGCCCAATGATCTACTACTGAGGGCCAGCTTCGGCATGGAAAGGGACTCTGAGAGAAGGGGTGTCTGGAGCAGAACAAAGAATAATTCCAAGTCAAACCTTGGGTCCAAGCTGGAGCCTAGGTTCTGCTGAGGTGGCTTTCCAGACTGCTCCATCTCTCAGTCTGTGCATGTGTGCATGTGCTGTGCTTTGCTCTAGACAGCTTTTTCTCACTATTCTAAAAGCTGCTAAAAAAAAAAATTTATTGTATCTTCCTAACAAGTCAGAGATCCTGTTAAGAAAAATTCTTGCAGAGATGTTTTTGTTCTCCAGAGATCTCTAGACAACTCAGCTCTCACTAGAGAAAATTCTGAAGAAAAACTGCTACTGCTTTCTGCTAGTTCATCTGCAGACCAGAAGCCCAGTTTTTTTATTTTACATATCAATTCAATTACTTATTCCAGGTTCTTTTTTGATTATCCTATGAATCAGCATCCAGTGACTCCAGCCCTTTGATTCTTAGGAAACAGCAAGCACACATTTTCTTTTAACACTGCAAGAGAATTCAGAGATCTGCCAGCCTCTTACACACAGATGCTAAACAAGCTGGGTGGGGCCATGACTGTAAATTACCATTTCAACACACCTGGGCCTAATGTTGCTACATCCCAGGAATCTGCCTTCATTTTTATCTGCCTGCCTTTGTATCTTTTTGAGAGGCAAGCTCACAGTATAGCTACTTCTGTTCCTTCAAATTCCTAAAGCCCCTCAAAATTCATATTGCATCCCTGTATTTTAGGATAGTTGAAAAATTACATATTTCAAACTCATGTATTTAGAGTTCTCTCCCACAGCCTTAAGGGCTGTCCTGAAGGTCCCAGTGTCCACCATTTTGCCAAGAGACACAGCCACACTCTCTTCCTGGACTCTGCTGTTTGTAATTATCAGGGAGTCATTAACGTTAACAGGGAGATCATTCCTCAGAAGGAAAGGGTCTTCCACTGCTGGTAGGTCCAGAAAATATGTACATTATTACACAAACAAGCCTTACACCTACAGCAGCCATCAACATTTGTGGAGACCCACACCGGGCCTTGCCCCAGGGCAAGAACCATGTCACTCTGTCCCCACCAGGGCCAACTGGGGCTCAGCAATCTACAGAGGGAGTTTCAGGACAGCTAGGGCTACACAGAGAAACCAAGCTTGAAAAACAAATTAACCAACCAAACAAATGGGGGGAAAAAAAACCCTACTTCTCTTAAGGCCATCAACTAGTGTTCGTAATCCCCTCTTGTGTGAATTAAGATGTGAAAGAAAGCAATCACTCATTATAAAAGGAATACAAAAGAAGCTTTCTACACATGGCTATTTTGTTATTTAGTTCTACCCAGAGGCACAGGGAGAAAATAAAGTCCCTACTGTATTTTAATGGTCCTGTTAACAAATCAACTCCTTCCCTTTACTCTTGGTGTTTAAGACTGAGTTCCTGGGCCTACAGGACAAAAGCTTTCCCACTAAGCTACATCACTAGTCCAAGGCATCAATTATCATGTGAACAAATAATTGCTTATTTTAATCTCAAAGAGACTTACTTTCAGCTGCAGCATTGCTCTGAGCAGTGGGAGTTGAAGTATCAGGCACAGTCTTTACTTCTGCTCTGGGTTCAGCCTTGTATATAGATTCATCCTGACAAAAGCCTTTCTCAATACTGTCATGAAACCATTGCAGGGTCACACAGTGCACATTCCATCTCCTGGCACATTCGTATTTTTGTCCTATGTTCATTACAAGAGAAATAAGAAATATTTAGATTATATGTTAGTTCATAGTAAATTATTTTTCAAAACTCCAAAGTAATGTTTAAAGCTTACCAGTAATTAATTATCTTTAAAAATTAATTGTTTATTACTTATTTATTTAATTTGTCTGGATTTTTTTTTTTGTCTGCACGTATGTCTGTACTACTTGGATGCCTGGTGCCTGAGAAGGTTAGAGAGTGTGTTGGATACCCTGTAACTACAGACAGTTGTGAGCTGCTATATGAATGTTGGAAATTAAACTAGGGTCCTCTGAAAGAGCACTGCTCTTAACCAGGGAGCCAAGTTTCCAGCCAACCCCCTTTGGAAATAGGGTCTCATTATGTAGGCTCGGTTAGCCTGAGTAGACCAGGTTGGACTTGTACTCACATAGATCTGCCTGCCTATGCCTCCCAAGAGCCGGGATTGAAGACACCGTCATGCTTGACATTATTAATGTGGTTTAATAAGAATATATAATACAATTGCAGACACCATAAATATATATAATATAATAAATACTATCCTTGACTAGACAGAGACATGTATCCCTAAATTCTTGATCTTCCTGCCTCCACCTCCTTTGACACCCAGCTCTATTTTGGTATTCCATAAAGTCAATGGAGCAGGGCCTGGTGGTACAAGTGTCTATCGAGCTACTTAGGTCTGTAAGACAGGAAAATCACAAATCTCAAGACAGTGTGTAAACTTGACGAGCTCCTGTCTCTAACAGAAAGCAATAAGAAGACTAGGGACTAGCTCAGTGGGAAACACCTGCCTATATAAGCTGGGTTTGATCCCTCACACCCATCTTTACACTGAGAAAAGGCACAGCAGCCATCCTATCATAGTCATTATACCAATTTCCTGAGCAAATGACAATTATCCTCAGTATCCAGTAACTAACAATTATCCTCAAATGCTTCTTACCAAGGTATCTTAGTAAAACAGTACAAACACAAAAGGAGTTACTGAAGAGTCCAGTAAGACTCTTCTCGTATGTTTGTATAGATTTTAGGAGTAGTAGTAAAACTATTCCCTAGAATAAAGTTCTTGAAAAATCAAAAACAGTAATAATTTTTAAAGAGTTTCTCAATAGTAACACTTTATATTTTGCCTTAACTCATAATTTGCAAAGTATATCTTGAAGTTAGAAATTCTAGTTCACAGACTAGTTAAAAAATGTGGTCCAGTGATGGAGCACTGGCCTAACACTCTATCCTTACCACCCACCCCGACCCCAATCCTAATGCAGTAATACAAACCAATTCACCCTCTTAAGTCCTTAATCAAGCTTCTGAAGTTAGTCATGAAAAAGAAATACCAGCCGGGCGGTGGTGGCGCACGCCTTTAGTCCCAGCACTTGGGAGGCAGAGGCAGGTGGATTCTGAGTTCGAGGCCAGCCTGGTCTACAGAGTGAGTTCCAGGACAGCCCGGGCTACACAGAGAAACCCTGTCTCGAAAATCCAAAAAAAAAAAAGAAAAAGAAATACCACTCAGCTATACATAGTTGTTTTCTTGTTGTGAAGAGTTTTGTTTTTCCGTCAAGGTCTAAAAGTCAGGAGGTGAAACATCATGGGCAACTTTTGATATTTTATATTTATTCCATATCCTGGACTAACACAAGGACAGTCCCTTAATTTTTCTAGACTGTGACCCAAACTATCTTTGCAAGAATTTAAAACGTGAAAAACCCAGATAAACTAGGGCAATGCCATGTCAGAGCACACGGTGGCCTATTGAGAATCAGTGTTCAAACAGGACGTACACATTCAACTACATCTAAGGCACGTTTACCTTTTGGTTCTTGCACAATGAGGTGTGTACACTCATTCATCTTCAACTGCCCCATATACTGGCCTCCGTGCTTAGCCGTGAGCTGCTGGACTGTCTTTCTGTGTATACCATTTAAGCCAGTCACACAGATAATGCAACCAAGAAAAATAGGACACTTAAAATCTTCCATGTTTACATCAGTGTATTTGGTTATTTTCCTGGAGAAAATAAGTGGTAAAAAGAAGAGACAATTGAGCACGAGTCCTCAGATCCTGTCAGACCCCACTGCTCTCCTTGTCTGCTCAGCTTTTATTCTTTGGGATTTATAAACATTTTTGAGAAAGGAAAACTGACATTGAGGATTATACTAACTTGTATTTCAGCAATAGTCTTTAATAGAAAGCACTATTAACTCTTAACTCTTAAGTCCTTGCTAATAAATGGGGAGCATCTGGCAGAATTATAAGACTGGCTCTATACTTAAAAACCTAATGTTCATTGGTTGTCTAGTATAAAACAGATACATTCTTCCACTATTCTTCATAAGTAAAAGTAATGATTTTTGGCAAAGCACCAACAGTATCACTGTTACTTTATTTGTTGCTACAATAAACATACGTGCTAACTTCATCAAGCTGGTGCTAACTAGGGAACATACTGAGTACGTGCTGGTTACTGTTGAAATAAGTGTCGAAAAATGCCATAGAATGCTGATATAATTCGGATACCTGGATTTATGACTATACACCCAATTTTAGGGAAAACATAAGTGTATCTCCAAACTCCGTAAGGTAAACTGTTGTCCTTTTCTGATCACAACATACATCTAATGTCCAGCCCAGTGCACAAAATAGGCTCCATTTACAATGATCACCTCTCAGCTGATGGCTTGTATAGATGTATATTTAATCTTACCTCTACTCCTCTCTGTACCTCCACCCTACCCAGGAGGGAACAGAGCTGCCAAAGTAGCTACTTTATTCTCCACCTTATTACTGGGGCACAGTATTACATAGTGTAACACAAATGCCAAACTGTATTATAGATATATTTGATGCAGAAAAGAATTTCATTATCAAATCACTTGCCCTCTAGGCACTGCTGATTCTATGGCCCATCTTTCCCAATGTCACTGGAGAAATGTTTCTCCAGTAACAAATCATGAGAGATCATAAAGCTTCCCCGTGAAAACCCAACAATGTCAAAATTAATCCAATGCATCATTTTTTTTCAAATATACAAAGCATATGAATGTGTCTTACTTTTCTTGTGACTTCTCCCAAAGTGCTTTTATCCAAGAAGGAAGCAAAATAGGTTTCTTCAGATTAGCAGCAACTAAGTATTTTTTGCTCCCAACTTCTCCTGCAATAAGGTGAGTGACTGATACATTAAGGTCTCTGTATACTCGTCCACCCATCATTTGTACATATTGATGGACTTCTTCCTACAGACCCAAAAGAAAATATGTTAATGCTAGAGAAAACAACAACCCTTCTATTTTTAAAAAAATCCCATAAATTTTTTTAAAAAATGTATGTGTTTGAGTGTTTGGCCTGAGTGTATGTCTATACACTACATGCATGCCTTGGAGATCAGAAGAGGGCATGAGATAGATGCCCTTTCAAATGGTTGTAAGCTATCTAGCAGATGCTGGGAACCAAACCCAGGTCCTCTATAAGAGCAATAAGTGCTCTTAACCGCTGAGCCATCTCTCCAGCCCCCCATAAATATCATTTACTGTTGCTAGCCTGAACATACAAATGTTTTTACCACTAAAAAATTAAGTAACTAATTACTTTTGGAAAGATGTATATCAATTTTAAATTTAAAAATCACTATTTGTAGGCTGGTAATACAGCTCAATAGGATGCTTGCCTGCCATGCACAAGGCTCTGGACTCAATCCACAGCCTTCCCCCTAAAAAAACCCAAAAAACCTGAAAATAACTGTTTTCTTCAACAGTCACATGCTTTTTAACAATACTTTCTAATCAGCACATTAATAACAATGTGGTCTTGTGGATTTGTGGATGAATACTGCTAATGACATCACAGCCTTCTTAAGTCTACGCACTCCCAGCGACCGTCACCTACGGAAGCATTTTCAAATACAATTATTATCATTAGTAAATGACTGAACTTACTCTTTTAAATCCCACAATTTAAACTTATGTTGCTTCTGATTACATTTTTTTCTTGAGACAGGGTATCTATCCTGGAACTTGTTCCTTAGACCATGCCAACCTTGAATTTAGAGATACACTTGCCTCTGTCTCTTCCATGCTGAGATTAAAAGCGTGAGCCACTTTGCTTTGCTTTTTTTTTTTTTCCTTTTCTTTTTTTTTGAGACAGGTCTTACTAATACATAGCCCTAGTTGACCTAGAACTCACCAATCTGCCTTTCTCTGCCTTTCAAGAGTTGGGGGTTAAAGGCATGCACTATAACACCCAGATTACAATCCTTTCTTTAAAGATTTTCTGTTCTGGAAAAAATAAATGATTCAAAACCAAGCTTACTGACTATAGAAAAAACCTTTCCTTTTAAATCAAAACACTTAACCAGTGTTTCAACAAATCACATTCCACTTTCCCCAGGAAGGCCCACACCAACTGATTATCCAACACCAAATGGTCAGTTCTGAGATCATACGTAAGTAACATTACGCAGACTAAGCGGGTTGTATTTATCTAAGATTATATATGTATATACATATATGCATATAACAATTAAAAAAGGTGTGATAAATTTAAAAATTTGAAAGAGCAAGGAGTGGTGTATGAGAGGATTTGCAGGAGGAAAAGGAATGAGGAAATGATACAATTATATTATGATCTTTAAAAAAAAATTACTACTGGAGCCATGCACGAAGTCTGTTAGCTGTGAAGCCCATGTGTGAGGTCCGTTAGATGTGAACCCCAAGGAAAATCAGGTGCGGAGCCAGCCCTGCTGCCTTCAGTGCTTACCCTTTTGTCTTTGTCCAGACTTGTACAAGATATAGTTATGTCAGACATAATCATATTGTAGACTGGATGCTCAGCTCTTGGGACACACTGCTGGTGGCGCATACAAAATGTGACTACTTGAGGACCAACAATCCTGCAGCCAAGCTGGAAAAAACATTTGGGAAAAGATCAGGAAATTAAGCTTGGAACCCTTATGAGTTACTCACAGAAGCTAGCAGCTACTGCAGAAAACCATGAAATGTTAGAAGAAAAAGACTATCACATAATTTCTCAAGCAAGCATTAAATAAACATGCACCCTCAAAAGCAAAACCACAAGAACTTTCATAATTGCCACCAAATTTTCAATCACTTAAAACAAACTTAGTCTTTATTATTTTTCTTTAAATATTTTAAAAGGTTGAGAGCGCTTGTTACCCTTACAAAGGATCTAGGTTTGGTTCCCAGCACCTAGTCTGTAGTTCACAACCTGTAACTTCAATTCCAGAGGCTCCAATGGCCTCTTCTGGCCCCCAAGGGCATCAGGTGTGCATCTGGCACACCAATATACATGCAGGTAAAAACCCTTACAACATAAAATAATAAATGTATTTTAAAGATTTATTTTTATTATTTTAAATTGTATGTATGTATGTATGTATGTATGTATGTATATCCTTATGTAGGTATATACACATTTTGTACAGGTAAACCTGGAGGCTGGAGGTACTGGATGGATCCCTCTGGAGCTAGCATTGTAAGCAGTTATAAGCCACCTGACATGGGTGCTGGGAATCAAATTCAGATCCCTTGAAGAGCAGTACATGCCCTTAACCACTGGAGCATCTTTCCCAAGAAATATAATTTTTTTTTTTTTTTTTTTGAGACAAGGTTTCTCTGTGTAGTTCTGGCTGTCCTGGAACTCAGAAATCCACCTGCCTCTGCCTCCCAAGTGCTGGGATTAAAGGCGTGTGCCACCAACGCCCAGCTAAGAAATATAATCTTAATGCAATAATCTTAGGCTATAACAACTGAAAAACATTTAAGTATGATTTTCAAACAAAGCACCAGCCAATAAGGCAGCTCAGATGTCTGGGAACCACAAGTACAAAGAATTCCAAGGTATTCATAGTACTCATGAGAATGAGACCCTACACACATGCACACCTATGTGAGAGCAGGAGCGCGCGCGCGCAGCGCGCCACACACACACACACACACACACACACACACACACAAAAGAGAGGGAGAAAAAGCAAAACCCACTACCAAGTAAGTGTCTTAAAAACAGCAAACCTGTTTAAGGTGATCAAAAACAGTGCCACTGAAACGGTCACAGATATAAAGCGATTTGTCATTCTCTTTTATCTTCAGTGCTTCCTCATCTGTAATAATCTGAAGATAATCTTCTGACTGTAATTCCTTTATTGACTGAAAGAAAAAAAAAACAAGTAAGAACATAATAGAAATTAGTTCCCTAAATATAAGTCCTACCAAGTGCTAAGAGTCCATTTCAAACTCAACCCTTTCCTTATTAAATAAAGCACAGCTTCTCACCTAGACCACTACAGAAGCCTCTGAACTATTCTCCTCTCTTAAATCTATCTATTCTTCACAAAGTTAGTAAATCTTTTAAAGAAACCAACCAGGAGCTGAGAAGAGGGTCAGTGGATAAAATGCTTGCAGTGTAAGCATGGGTATCTGAGTTTGGATCCCAGCACCCATGTAATAAGCCCAGTATGGAGGCATGTACTCGTAATCCCAACACTGCGGCACCGGTGGGGTGGGGTGCTGAAGACCAGATTCCAGAGGATCCCTGGCCACCAGTCTAGTAAATCAGTGGGCTCAACAACAGTGAGAAATTTATCTCAAAAAATCAGATGGAAAGAAACTGAGGAATATAACAGACATGAACCTCTGGACAAAAGAAAGGACACATGGATCAGTCTCAAATCTCCCCCCACACCCCCATACAGGGTTTCTCTGTGTAGCCTTGGCTGTCCCGGAACTCTATAGTCCAGGCTGGCCTCTATTTCGTAGAGATCTATCTGCCTTCAAAGTACTGAAATTAAAGATGCATCACCATCACACAACTTCATTTCTTATGAAAGTCTACAAAACCCATAAAACTTAGCCCTCACTGATCTCCCAAGTCTCATCTCTTACATCCACTTCCCTGGCTAATTCCAGTCATCCCCATACGCTATACCTGGAAGAAACTACTGACCTCACTAAGCAGTTCTGCTTTTTGGTCCTACTACAGGGAATACTCTTAAGTTTTCATTTGAAGTGGTTCTTCACATTAATAAAATCTGCTTAAACGCCACTTCCTAGAGATACCTTTGTTGACCATGATGGGTTTGTTCTGCAACACTGAGAACTAAAACCAGGTTTTTATGCACACTATACAACTACCACTAAGCAACATTCCCATGGTCATCCTGCTTTCTAAACTAGACTTCCTCTACCACTTGAATACATTTTATGAAGGAAAAAAGATTGTTTCTTTTGTAAATATACATAGTTTTATTTCTTCCCTGTAAGAAGGAATGTTTTGGGTCTGTTAGATGGCTCATCAGGTAAAGGTATATGCACATACACACCCACATAAACATCCACGCATACCACTCGCACACACACCCACACGAATGAATATTTCATGATGTATTTTGTTTATAAGCATATCCTAATACCTAGTACCTTATGCAAGACCCTGGAAACAGTTAATTCTGGGTAAAGGTCAAAGGTGCAAAGAGGATCACTGAAATGGAGTAGGATTTTCTAGGCCTCTAGGTATTAACTAATACTAAAATAGCCAGGTTGTATAGAAAGCTGTCCAGAATCTCTCTTGTTTTCCTTTTAGCATGAGTAATTGCTTTCTTCAACATCCCACTTCCTACAAGAGGGGATTAAGAACATTAATGCATAAACTTAAGAGAAATTCTTTGTATTTTTGTATGTATGTGCATGTATTTCTAACAGACTCCCAAGCTACATACAGGACATGTGTGGAGATTAAAAAGCAACTCTCCACCTCTATGGTCTTCTGATTAAAATTCACTTCATTGGAAGTCAGTCTTCACAAGGCTCAGAAGGACCTACAATGACCTCCTAGCATTCCATAATACTCTTACCCACCCATGATTCTGTACATTACCATACTAACCTTGAACACAGCCCCCCACCCCCCATTCCCAGGGCCCTGCATATTAATGTCTCCTCTCACTGAACCTTCTTCATCTAGATACCTACCCACATTTACTTAAATATCTCCACCATAAGGCCTACCTTGACCACACTCAGTTTTAAGTTGTAACCTTTCCGCCCGGCAGTGGGGGCGCACACCTTTAATCCTAGCACAGGTGGATTTCTGAGTTCGAGGCCAGCCTGGTCTACAGAGTGAGTTCCAGGACAGCCAGGGCTAAAAAGAGAAACCCTGTCTCGAAAAACCAAAGAAAAAAAAAAGTTGTAACCTTTCCATTTGTTTCTCCTCCAACACGCTCTAGAAAACCTTAAATTGTTTTGGCTTTTTCTTTTTCATTTTCCCACAGTACTAGACCCCTTATAACACATTACATAGGTACCAGGTGTGGTGGCACACACCTGTAATCTCAGCATGCAGGAGACTGAGGTAGAAAGACAGAGTTCCAGATCAGTCTGGGCTACACAGTAAGACAGTCTCAACTCTTTCACTGGTCCCCATACTATGTAGTTTCTTGCTTATCATCTGATTAATACTGATTTCCTGTTCTATGTATGCTGAAAGAGGAGAGATATTTGCTTGTTCTGATCATTAGTGTACCCCAAGTATTATGCTAGAGGAAAACCTGTCAGATGATGGATACTCAACTGATGGTTGCCAACTGAGTGAACTTAAAAAAAAACAGCTAACTTCTCAAAACTGAATATGCACTGGGGTTTTTATTTAAAATGCATATATTAATTGTCAAATGTGAGTTGGGGCCCCAGGGCTCTGCATTTCTAATAGATTCCTAAGCTACAATAAACTACCCCATCATTCATATATACACACACACACACATATATATACACATATATGCACATACACATTTGTGTGTGTGTGTGTGCAATGAACCAAAACTATTGCACTGTGACTTGAAGTTTTTCAGTGCTCAAAGGATCAAAGGAGTTACTATACAAAACAACTGTCAAGAACTCCAAGTCTGAGGACTGAGAAGATGACTCAGTCACATAGTGTGACTTAGGAGCAAATCAATATCGCACACTCGATAACTGTAGGTCAACATTCAATTGTCCTAATAGATTTCAATCCTCCCCAAAAACACAATGGTCTACTTACTTGAACTAAAAATTATATAACAGTGATTTATCTGTATCAAGCACATGCTGTGGCAAAATTACATTAAAATATCTACTTCTAAGACATAAAATCCAACAAATCAAAAAAACATTTAAAACATGAAAATGAGCTCCAGTATCAAACAAGACATATCCAATTATTCTTACCTCAAGAGCTTTAAAAAAACATTCTGAATTGTCTGAAGACTTTAAAAACTTCACAAAAAACGGCTCTTGGTCATTTCTGGACATAGCTGAACTGTGAGAATAAGGCAGTCAATAAGAACAAAAGCAAGTCAGGTATGGAACTAAATGTTCAAATCAACTATTTTTTGTGTGGTTTTTTTCTTTTTTTTTCGACAAGCCCCGGCTGTCCTGGAATTCGCTCTGTAGACTAGGTCAGCCTGGAACTCAAGAGACCCGCCGTCCTCTGCCTTACGCGTGCTGGGCCGAAAGGTGTGCTCCACTACCACCCGGCCTGCAATTCAACTATTTTCTTATGCAGACAAGAGTACCCAAGAAATAAACATCTGGCTTGGCTCATCAATTCATTCAAGATGTTTACAAAGACCCCAGAAGGTGGGCAAAGTCGAAGGAGAAAAAAAGGGAAGGACACGAATCCTTGCAAATGTTGAGAACAAAATTAACGTTCCTGATTAAACACCCTGAGTCCCTTGGTTTGGTCCTCAGTCAATGGACATTCATTTGCACGGGGCTTAAAGACAACGCTGAGCAGGGGGGCGGCTGCTGGTAGCCACAGCCCGCAAGATTTGCTCCTAAGTTAACGGACTTTGAACGCAAGCAGCCACTGTGCAAGGTCGTGCACGCTCGTCCGAAAGGCCCATGCGACTGTCCCAGCTCCCAGGGAAAGGAACGTCCAGGCCAAGGCTCCCAGGGTATCTGAGGCCCACCCGCCGGTTAGTAGAGCCGCGAAGGCCGCAAGAGGCCGGACGGCCACGCCGGCCGACAGGAGCTGGCGCTCGCTCACCTAGGTAGAGCCCGAGGGCCCACGGGCACCAAGTCGGGGGGCGCGCGGCCGGCAGGACGGCGGCTGGGGTCGGGCGCCAGCCCGGCGCGCAGCCCCCGCCCTCGGCGGCGCCCCCAACCCGAAGCTAACGCTGCAGAACCCGGAAGGGCCAAGACAGGGAACCGACTTTCGCGCCAACCGAGCGGACGCAACACCTCTTCCGGAGGAAGTGGCGTCATCGAGACCGGCTCTGGGAAGTGGAGCAGTCGGAAGAGGGCGTTCCTTGTTCACTCTTTCCAGAGTAGCTCTGGATTCTGTGGGTTGGGTTCGCGGCAGTTTCGGCCGGCCGGAACTTATGGTTCATGGCCAGGGGCTGCAGGCCCAGGGACCGATCAGCAGAAGTCCAGAACGTACTG
Source organism: Mastomys natalensis (assembly GCA_021653895.1). Taxonomy (NCBI): domain Eukaryota; kingdom Metazoa; phylum Chordata; class Mammalia; order Rodentia; family Muridae; genus Mastomys; species Mastomys natalensis. The sequence goes on along the minus strand of JAJTUV010000636.1, from coordinate 594,635 downwards.
AAGTGAGGCTGGGAGTCCAGCGGCGAATTCTCCTCCCACGGGGCAGGGCAGTGCACGAGAAAACACTCCATGAAACTAATAGCGGCTTGTAGATGGGAGAATGATTAAATCAAGGTTTTTCTGACTTCCCTGAGTGTGTGAATAATCACTCCTTACCAAGGCCGAAAACAGTAACGGAAAGAAGGCAGGGTGATAAAAAGGCACGCTAATTCATTGATTGGGTTATTTTCACGTTCAGACTTTTAAAATTTGTATTTCTAGATAACCTCTATCAGGTGTATAGCTGGCAAAGATTTTCTCCCATCTTTCTGCTTCTTCATTGATTAACTTTGCTGTGCACAGCCTTTTACCTTCACATGATCCTATTTCATTTGCCTGTTGTTCGTATTATATCCTGAGCAACTAAGACCCTATTCAGAAAGTTCTTGCCTGTTTTGGTTTCAGAATTTCAGGTCTGACGTTAAGGTCTTTAATCCATTTAGAATTGATGTTTGTGCAAGGCGAGAGAAATTAGGATCTAGTTTCATTCTTCTACATATGGCCATCCAGTTTTCCCGGCACCGTTTGTTAAAGAAGTGTTTGGGGTTTGTTTTGTTTTTTTCTGATGTGAGTTTTGTTTTGTTTTGTTTTTTGGGCATCTTATGACAACGGATCTTTACTTACCCAAACTGTAATCTGACTACTGGTCGTTCTCCTAGGCACACCTGTGTAGTTCCTTGTACAATCCAGTTAGATCCTTCCACCTTTGATAGCTCATGCCTTCCCCGGGTGATATCTGACATTCTGACCTGTCTACAGTAAGAACAACTCTTAGGTTCTAACCAAAGCCCCCTTCTTATATTACCTCTTAAAAGTTGCTAACGGTAAATTACTGATAAAATGCTGAATTATTAGCCACCCCTAGCTATATATACATATATATATATATATATATATATATATATATTATATATATTTTATTTTATTTTTTTTTTTTTTTTTTGAGACAGGGTCTCTACATGGCCCTGGCTGTCCTAGAACTCACTATGTAGACCAGGTTGGCCTTGAACTCAAGAGATCTTGCCTCTGCCTCCCGGAAGTGCTGGGATTAAAGGCATACCACCACGCCCAACCCTAACTCTACTCTTTTAAGTACAGTATATTCAGGGTTGCTGGTCATTGTAGTGATTATAATGGTCCTGCTTTAAAGGTATCATTATCCAGGACAGCCCAGGCTACACAGAAACCCTGTCTCGAAAAACAAAAACAACAACAAAAAAAAGGTGTCATTAATTTTCTTCATTAACAAAGATGAATAGCGATAACACAGGCTCAGAGGTAAATGCCTATTAGGGAGAAGAAGGAAACTACTTAGTATTAGAGGTGAGGGGCTGAGGACATAGCTCAGTTGGTAGAGTGCTTGCCTAGCATACACAAGTCCCTGGGTTCCATTTCCAGCACCATATACCACTGGCTGTGTCCTAGCTAAGCAGGAGGTATCCTGGGATACATGAGACCCTGCAGTGCCTCAAAGAAATTATTAGAGCTGAGAAAAAGAAGCCACAGTTCATGGCTAAAATACACTTCTCTCCTGAAGCTGTCATCATATCGGTAGGACACCAAGGACTGAGGAGAGTCAGGGCAGGAACTGAAGCAGAGGCCAAGGACAACCAGGCTTACACCCATGGCTTGCCCAGCCTGCTTTCTTTCTTTCTTTCTTTTTTTTTTTTTTGGTTTTCGAGACAGGGTTTCTCTGTGTAGCCCTGGCTGTCCTGGAACTCACTCTGTAGACCAGGCTGGCCTCGAACTCAGAAATCCTCTGCCTCCCAAGTGCTGGGATTAAAGGCGTGCGCCACCACTGCCCAGCCCAGCCTGCTTTCTTAGATTTCTTAGGACCACTTTCCCAGGAGTAGCACCACCCAGAATGGCTGGACCCTCCTACATTAATCACTAATCAAGAAAATGCACTTCAGAACAGTCTATAGGCAATCTGATAAATGACCATGATATATGTGTATGCATTTAACACAGTATGTATGTGTGTGTGTGTGTGTGTATATATATATTGGTTTTTCGAGACAGGGTGTAGCCTGGGCTGTCCTGGAACTCACTCAACACTGTATATTTTTACTTTAATTATGTATGTGTGTTTGTGCATATGAATGTAATGCCCATAGAAGCCAGGAGGTGGCGTTGGATCTCCAGAGCTGGAGTTAACAGGCAGTTAGGTGCTGCCTAACAAGGGTACTAGAAACAAAACTTGGGTCCTCTGGAAGAGAAACAAATGCTCTTCACCACTGAGCCACCTCTGCAGCCCTGTCACACCATACTTTTTATTGGGGTGTGTGTTATGTATGTTTGTTCACATGTGTGCAGGTTCACATGTGTGTTCAAGCATATGAAAGCCAGGTGCCAGCCCCAGCTGTTGTTCCTCAGATGTCACCCAACTTGATTTTTTTATTTTTTAGTTGAAAAGCGTTTGTTTGTTTTACTTATAGGATTTTATGATTAAATTCCCAGCATTCCAAATGAGTAAATACAAGTAAGCTGAGCAAACAGCCTCTATTGCTACAGAGCTAACATTAAGTGGCCTAGCAGCTATGTAAGCTGATAGCTTCAGCTAGCTGGGAAGTAGAACACAACCTACAGATGCTGTGGGCTCCAAGGAGAAGGCTCTGAAGTAGAATGCCAGCATCACAGGTGGGTTGCTCCTGGCTGTGTTTAAGTAGGTCGTGTAAGGAAACACTCAGAAAAAAAAAAATGGCTTCTTTGCAATAAATGAAGAATTTTAAAAGCCAAAAATGTAGGGTGTTACATTGTTAGACAAGCAGATTGCATCTAGGCCCAAAAAAGAAGAGAAACCTGAGAGGTTTTTGAGTCATGACCATGAGAGCCTGTGTATGTAGGAAGGATATGATGGAAGAGTATAGGACTCTTCTGGTTGAGTAGACCCATCCTATCAAATGAGGGATATCCCCATTCCAGAAACAATGGCCTCAGTGTCTGTTGTTTCTGGATTCTGGCAGAGACCATGGAGAAGACCCTTAATGTTGTCTTTATCCTTACCACCATCATCTTCTCTCTCTCTTTCTCTCTTTCTCTCTCTCTCTCTCTCTCTCTCTCTCTCTCTCTCTCTCTCTCTTCTCTCTCTTATACACACACACACACACACACAACACATACACACACACACACACACACACACTTTGGTTTTCTGTGAAACAGTTTCACTCTATAGCCAGGCTGGGTTGGAACTCATTATGTAGCCCAGGCTGGCCTTGAACTCATGCTGTTCCTATCTCAGCCTAGCAAATGCTTAGATTACAGTAATGAGCCATCTTGACATATCCATGCTTCCTCCATGTATTACTTCCTGTTACCTGAAGGTGACTTACAATAGTTCCAAAGAGGCAGAGGCAGGCGGATTTCTGAGTTCGAGGCCAGCCTGGTCTACAGAGTGAGTTCCAGGACAGCCAGGGCTATACAGAGAAACCCTGTCTCAAAAAACAAAACAAAACAAAACAAAAAACAAAACAAAAAAAGAAATTAAAAAAAAAAAATAGTTCCAAAGAGTCGGAGTCCATAATGGTAGGGGCAATATAGCAGTATCACAGCTGGCAGCTACCTCAGCTGCCACACACAAGACAGAACAAACTGTAAGTAGGCAAATCATTTTATTCTTATACTCCAACCTCAGTGATATACTTTGTCCAAGTATGACTGCACTGACTGGGGCCAGAAAGTCATTCTTCAGTGACACGGGCCTAAGTGAGAGATGAGAAGATAGAAAGAAAATCTGCGGTCAGGAGGTCTCAAACAAGCTGTGTTTTAGGACAAGCAAGTACAGCATCTCATATATTATTTCCAGAGAAGAAATGGGACTAAGTCAGCAGAACTGTCCTATGAAGGGATGAAGTCAACAGGAAGGTAATCAGTGTTGCACAAGGTGAACACAGGGTATCTCAAGAACATTACAGACAGAGTACACAGTGGCCTTGGACTGACGACCCATAGCTCCACACGGGGGAAGAGTTGGGTTCTCAAGGACTGAAGCTACAGATCCCCACCCAAAAGCCCTGGCTCCAGGTCATTACTGGGTCTGCCACGCATGTTCATCCTCTGTACATCAGATTCTCAGAAAAAGAACTCCATCGATCTGGCCATCAACAGTGCATCACTTAATCCTCCACCAACAACACCAAGGATTTAGGATTTTTTTCTTTGTTTGTTTTGTTTTTCGGAGACCAGGTTTCTCTGTGTAGCCCTGGCTGTCCTGGAACTCACTCTGTAGACCAGGCTGGCCTGGAACTCAAAATCCGCCTGCCTCTGTCTCCCAAGTGCTGGGATTAAAGGTGTGTGCCACCACTGCCTGGCTGTTTTAGGATTTCTATTTTTGTGGTTAAACACCATGACCAAAAGCACCTTGAAGAAGAGAAGTTTATTTAATATTACAGCTTGTAACCCATCATTCACGGCAGGAACTCATGTGGAAGCCACAGAGAGGTGCTGCTTACTGCTTTGCTCCTTTGAACTTTCTCAGTCTGTTTTCTTGTAGCACCCAGGACCATCATCCCAAGGGTGACACCACCCCCCATTAAACTGGGCCCTAGCACATCAATCAACAAGAACATGGACCACAGGCCAATCTGGTGAAGGCATTTTCTCAACTGAAGTTCTTTTTTTTTTTTTTTGCCAAATAACTCTGGTTTATCTCAACTTGACCTAAAACTAGCCAGCACCTGCACAACCATCAACTGGGGACAAATTGTTCAAATGCCCAAGACTCTGGGGGAATTTCTCACACAAACCATCACATTCCTTTACACACCTTGGGAAACTTTTACCAACCGGCAAGTGTTTCTATGCATGCAGGTATTTTCTGGGCATGAGGAGTCTGCTGCGCTGCCTGCGTAACAAAGCAGGTCTCTAGAGGATATATGACTGACGAAAACTAACTGACAGGAAGGTGTATAAGGCCTTTATTTGTGTGCCGCTTGGTTAGGATTTACTGGCTCCTAGAATTTCCCCAAATGGAATTAAGCCTCAGTCATGGCAGTGGTAACTGACTTGTTAACACATTGTTTGGATGCCTTCCTCTTCCTGTCTCATTTCCCCAGTTTTTAAGCCTTTGCTAATCAAATTAAGCATTAGAAAAATCTTGTGGTGGTGCACGCCTTTAATCCCACCACTTGGGAGGCAGAGTTAGCTGGATCTCTGAGTTTGAGGCTAGCCTAATCTACTGAATGAGTTCCAGGACAGCCAGGGCCACACAGAGAAACCCTGTCTCAAGTCCAACCAAATAAACAAACAAATAAAAAATAAAAACAAAACAAAGAGAAACTCTTGTTTAACAGTATGTTTAGAGGCTAGGGCTATAAACCAATTGGTAGGATGCTTGCCTAGCGTGCACAAAACCCAGATTCAATCCAAAACATCACATAAACGTTTGAGGTGGTACATATCTGCAATCCCAGCACTGAGAGGCAGAAGGAGGAGGAGCAGAAATTCAGTGTCATCCTGACCTATGAAGTGAGTTCAAAGGCAGCCTGGGCTTACATGACACCAAGTCTTTAAAACAAACAACAAAAAAAGTTGGAATTGTTTTGGGGACAGGGGTGACCTGAACTAAAACAAAGATTCAAACTCCTTTTATGTGACTCTTCCTGGAGGAGTGTGAAAAAGAAAAACAAAAACAACTCTATTCACCCTACAAAGGGGTGAGCAAAGTAATTAACGCACCCGAGTTAGTTTGGTAAACTTGGGTTATTTGCAGAAACACAGACAGACTCAAAGGCAGTAGGACCACTGAAGGCCCACCCCACCATTGTGATGACTCATGAACAATGGACCTTAGAGTCCAGCTCTCAGGCAGCTACTAGGAGCCTCTTCCTCTCCAGGAATTGCTGACGGCTTGTATTATCCTCTGAAGGGGCCTTGTGAATCTTGCACATTTTCTGAGCCTCCTAAGTTTCATGAACATCCTACATCTTACAAAAGGAATGTTTCAATGCAGAGGAAGTAACTACACAGCTGCTTCCATTTCATGACATTGTACTGAACTGGAAAGAGGCTGCCAGCCAGGGATTCCAGTTCTTTTTTGTTTGTTTGTTTTTTGTTTGTTTTTTGTTTTTCAAGACAGGGTTTCTCTGTATAGACCTGGCTGTCCTGGAACTCAGAAATCCGCCTGCCTCTGCCTCCCAAGTGCTGGGATTAAAGGCGTGTGCCACCACTGTCCGGCGGAATTCCAGTTCTTAAGAGTGCAAATTCAGTTAGAAAAGGGAACTGAAAAAGAAAGGAAGACTTTCCCTAGCAGGGACTCTGGATGGTAATAGGAAATACGAATCCACTTTACATCGAAGTCAGTGGTTGTCAACCTTTCTAATGGCACAGCCCCTTAATACAGCTCATTATGTTGTGATGACCCCAACCACAAAATTATTTCACTGCTACGTCGTAACCGTAATTTTGCTACCTTTATGAATTGTAATGTAAATATCTGAATGCAAGATATTTGATATGGGACCCCTGTGAAAGAGTTGTTTGGCTCCCAAAGGGGTCATGACCCACGGGTTGAGAACCATTGATCTAAGTGGAGGTTATATGACCGAGTTAAGGCCAATAGGATACATATAAGAATCATGTTTATCATTTCTAACTCCACCGGAAGCTCTTGCACCGTCTTCCAAAGTTTCCTTATTCTAGATATCCATTTAGATGTCAGCACACTGAAGGTTCTCAGAAACGGCACATCAAAAACAGAATGACAAACGGACTAGAGAGACGGCTCAATAGGTAAGGGCACTTGTTGCCAAGCCTAATCCCAGACCTGTATATTGGAAGGAGAGAACCAACTCTCAAAAGTGTCTATACACACACACACACACACACACACACACACACACACACATTGTGCACATGCCCACGATTAATTTTTTGTTTTTTGCAAGTTGGACTTCTGAGTCTAGATCTGTTGATGAACCACTATGGCTGCCATCTGAGCTATATACATGAGTAAGAAAGCAACTGTTCCATTAAACCACCTAGGCTTTGGCAAATCTTATGGCACCTGGTGCCAACATGATCTATTCTGAATTGATTGCTACTAGGGAGTGTGTATGTTCAGAAATGATGATCTTAGTTTAATTTAAGCTGGACACTAGAAGGATTTCTGGAGGTTAGATAAAAACCAATATTCCTTGGGAACTTGTGGAACAGATTGTTCCCTTGAGCGTTAGGTTAGGGTTAAGGTAGGGTTAGGGCTGCGGTGTATTGTTCCTGGGACAAATGCCCAAGACCTCAGAACATGTGCAAAAAACCATGAACTGTGGAAGCAGGTGCTTACTTTGACATACTCATTGGACCTTGGACATATTACTTTCCTTCCTTCCTGAATGCAAAACATGTGTCAAATACTACTTATAAGCTTATCATAAATTAATGTTAGGAGAACACTTAGCACAATGTTCAGTACAGAGTAGCAGCACATGGCCAAATCTGCACGTTTCCAAAGATCACCCTTAGCACGAAGTCCTGAAAACCATTTCTCTTTTAACCTTCTAAATTTTGGTTTGGTTTGATTTGGTGTTTGTTCGTTTCTTTGGTTGGTTGGTTGGTTGACCAGCTGGTTTTTTGTTTGAGTCTCATGTAGCCCAGGCTGGCTTCAAACTTGCTATGTAGCCAAAGCTGCCTTTGAACCCCTGATTCACTTGTCTCCCAAGTGCTGCAATTGCAGACATGATTCACTATATCCAGACTTTCTAACTTTCCATCTGGTGTCTGACAACCTGAGCCCATGAGATGACTCTAGCACTTTGGATGTTTTTTCTTTGCTATAGGATTTGTCCCTGGACATGAGACATTTTCAGACCATGTTCTGCTCAGGTCAGTAGGTACTTTGGCCCTTATGGATTTAGAATGTGTTAGCTTTAGGTGGATCATTAACTCTAGGAGAAACGGTCACCCCTGGACGCTGTGGTTTTTGCTTACAGGCCTGCAGCAGAGACTGCTCAGCATACTTTTGGTGCATTTATGTGCATTTATCATCTGTGAGTACAAGTTCTCAAGTGTCTGAGGCAGGAGGGTCATAAGTTCCAAGCCAGCCTGAGAGATTTAGTAAGACCCTGTGTTAGAATAAAAAGTGATAGCCAGGCAGTGGTGGCACACACCTTTAATCCCAGCACTTGGGAGGCAGAAGCAGGCGGATTTCTGAGTTCGAGGCCAGCCTGGTCTACAGAGTGAGTTCCAGGACAGCCAGGTCTACACAGAGAAACCCTGTCTCAAAAAACCAATAATAATAATAATAATAATAATAATAAAGAATAAAAAGTGATTTTTTTTTAAGAGGAGGAAGGACTAAAGACCTAGTTCAGTGGCAGATCTGGTACCTAGGAAGTACAAGGCCCTGGATCCAACCCCCAGTACAGACAACCAAATAACAGTTACAAGACAATATGATGAGTGACTTTGCTTCAGTAACTTTGAAATGTAGATTTTTTTGTGTGTGTATGTGTGATTTATGTATGTGTGTGCGTGTGCACATGCACACGGGACAAGTGAGATGCATGTACTCTTAAAGGACAGAGATCAAGGCTGGCCATCTTTCTCAGAAACTCTCCACCCTATTTTTTTGAGGCAGTGTCTCTCACTGAACCAGGGGTTCACTGATTCAGGTTGGCCAGGGATCTCTGCCTCCCCAGCTGTGGATTCACAGTCTCCACAATGCCTGGGTTTGTTTTGTTGTTTTGTTTTCGAGACTGTGTTTCTCTATGTAGCTCTGGCTGTTTTGGGACTCTGTAGACCAGGCTGTCCTTGGACTTAGAGATCTGCCTCCCAAATGCTGTGATTAAAGGTGTGTACCACCATGCCCAGCTAAAGAAAATTGTGTGTTTTCAAATCTCCATTTCCAACTTTCCATGAGGATGCTGGGGATCCAGTCCTCTGGAAGAGCAGTCAGTGTTCTTAACCTCTGAGCCACCTTTCCAGCCGCTATGCCTGGGGTTTTAAGTAGTATGTCAGGAATCTAACTCAGGCCCTCATGCTTGCACAAGAAGCAGTTAACCGAGCCATCTCTCAGCCTCTAGATAAGTTTCTTACAAGACCATTCTTTGGCTGAAGTGGTGGCTTAGAAGATAAGAACACTGGTGCTCTTTCAGAGGACTCAGCTTTCATTCCTAGCATCCACAAAGTGGCTAACGGTCATTAGTAACTCCTCTTCCAGGGACAATGGCCCTGGCACACAGTGGTGCGTAGACATATAGACACCCAAAACATTTATACACGTACAAATAAGTAAAAGACAATATTTTCCTATACTCTGGTTTAAAATATTAGAAAACATGGATATTTCTATAGATATAAAAATGGTTTTGCTTGTTTTTTTGAAACAAGGTTTCTCTCTGTAGCCCTGGCTGTCCTGGCACTTGCTTTGTAGACCAGGCTGGCCTGAAACTCACAAAGATCTGCCTGCTTCTGCCTCTGAGTCTTAGAGTTTAAGGTGTGCATCACCACTGCCCAGAAATATAAATAAATCTTACTCTCCTGGGTGTGGTGCTACACACCTTTAATCTTAGCTACTGGGAAGGAGGCAGGAGGATTATGAAAATGAGGCCAGCTTGGGCTTCATAGTGAGATCATGTCTCAAAATAAAAGTGAAGGACTGAACGATTATTCTTTGGTGCAGCTCTTGCCTAGCATGTATGAAGCCCTGTGTTTAATCCCTAGTACTAGAGAGACGAAGGAGGAGACAAAGGTTAGTGTGTTGTTGAAAACCTTCCCGCAAGGGAAGCTCTAAACTCAGGGGATGTCATTGCCAATTTCTTACACACATTTAAGGAAAAGGAATGTTATTCTTACATAAACTTTTCCAGAGAATAAGAGGTAACATTTCTCAGTTCAAAAGTCATTGTAATGTTAAAGCAAAAGATATAAGGAAATTAGAATAAAGAAAAACTGTGAGATTATTTCACTCTCTTTTAAAATTTTCTTTATTTTTCTCTCTTTTAAAAAGGATGCATTCTATTTTTTATTATGCATTCATATATATCCCCATATATATGTATACACACACATATGAGTGCAGGTATCAGTGGAGCAAGAAGAGGATATCAGATCTCCCTGGAGCTGGCAGTTGTGAGCTACCTCATATGGCTTCTGGAAATTAAACGCTGCTTCTCTGGAAGATGCTGAGACAACTCTCCAGCCCCCAGATTTACTTTCTCAAGAGAATAGATACAGACAGGAACACCATAGAAAATATTACCAACCCAACAGTATATGGGTAATCTTACATATAATACCAAATGGGGTTTATTTCAGAAATCTAATAGTGTCTTTACACTTAAAAGTTAGTAGGGAGCTGCAGAGACCACTCAAGTGATCAAGAGCACTTGTTGCTCTTGCAGAGGGCCAGAGTTCTGTTCTTAGTACCCACACAATGACTCACAACCAGTAGCAACCACAGTTTCAGGGGATCCAACACCCTGTTCTCGCTTTCACAGGTAGAAGGCACACATGTAAGCAAAGCACTTATAATACATAAAGTGAAATAAATCTAAAATTCAATTAGCAGGTTAGAGATGTAGTTCAGAGGTGGGATGCTTACCTAGGCCTAGGGTTCAATCTCCATTACAAAGCAAACAAATAAAACTAATTAGAAGTCAGATGTGGGCCGGGCAGTGGTGGCACACGCCTTTAATCCCAGCACTTGGGAGGCAGAGGCAGGCTGATTTCTGAGTTCGAGGCCAGCCTGGTCTACAGAGTGAGTTCCAGGACAGCCAGGGCTACACAGAGAAACCCTGTCTCGAAAAACAAAAACAAACAAACAACAACAACAACAAAAAAAAAAAAGAGAGAGAAGAAGAAGTCAGATGTGGTTGGTTATACACCCCTATATTTCTAGCCCTCTGGAAGCAGAGGCAGGAGGATCACAAGTTTGAGGCCAGCCTAGTTTATACCAAGACCCTGCTTGTCTCAAAAAAAAAACAAAACAAAATAAAAAAGCAAAACAAACAAACAACAACAACAAAAAGAACAAAACTAACATTCTGCTAGATAGTTCTCCACATTAACAGAAAAGACAGGAAAATCATATTATTATTTTGGTAAATACAAAAAAAAATCCAATCCCAGCCATGTTTTTAAGCATGTAAGCAACTCGTGAAGGAAGAAAGAACCTTAGTATTGTTAACAACATCTAAAAGCAGAAGGGCAATACACATTTTTTTATAATAACTCTTTTTGGAGCTTCTTGACAGGGTCTCAAAAGTTTCCAAGATCTGTGAAACTGGCCTCCATCTACTTTTGGACCAAACAGTCGTTCTGGCAAAGTCTTCTGAAGAAAAACCAAGCCTGGGGTAAGGAGAGGAGAGGTGCTAAAAATCAGAAAAAAACAAAAACAAAAAATAACTGGCATTATTTAACAAAAGATGTAAGCATGCAAACAGAACACTGGAAAGAAACAGATTTAACAAAATGACTCAAGAAAGATACTGGTTCAAACTCAATGTGCAAAAATTGTGGGATTTTCCTGATTGTGTCTTTTATTTCTTTTCTTTAAGGTTTATTTTACTTTTAATTACTTGTATATGCACATGAGTGTGGGCCTCCACAGAACCAGATCACCTGCAGCTGGAGTCCGGGGGTGTCAGATCCCCTGTTGCTGGAGTTACAGGTAGTTGTGAGCCATCGGACATGGATGCCAAATTGAACTCGGGACCTCTGGAAGAGCAGCACTTGCTCTTCACCGCTGAGCCGGCTCTCCAGCCTTATGTGCTTGTTTTTTTGAGACAAGGTCTCTAGCCTAGGCAAGTCTCCAACAAGGCATGTAGTTGAAACCGTGAACTCTTAACCCCATTACAGACCTACACTTCCATACCAGGCTCTGTTCTTTGTTTTGTTTTCAGATTCTAGCAACGTCTATCAAACGGAATGAAATTTGTGTTTCTAGCGGCGATGCCTGTAAGAACAGAAACGGTACCACGATCGTCAGGGTGAGAGATGAAATGTTTTCCGCTCACACAATATGAAACAATATGCCACACCAAGAACTGGTGGACAATCACACAGCTCTGCATAGTGAACCGTACCAGTTTAATGTTGGGTGAAAGAAGGCAGGCTCTGCTCTGTATGATTTCATCTCTGTGGAGTCCTGAAGTGAGCAGACTTCGGTTTCTGTTAGAAGTCCAGGAGGGAGAAGCTCCGGCCTCCTGAATGGGGGCTGGCTCTGCGGAAGTCTTGATGATAACTAATTACTACACCGTGCTAGCAGGATTTGTTGTACACCTACTATATTTTAATTCAAAGTTCTTAAAGTCTTCTTTAAAACCACCAGATTTTTCCTAGGCAGAGGTCCCACAGCCTTGTTGACAGGGCTGCAGCTGGGAGGGCGAGAAATTGCGTGCCGGTCACAGCTGTGCCTGAGCCAGGCCTCGCACAGTTGGGACAGCAACCCCGGTGCGTGTGGTGTAGAGTGTGCGTGAGTGGGGGATGGGAGAGAGACTATGGCTGTGTCACTGAAGGGACAGCTCCATTGGGGTCGCAGGATAGCGGAAGGACCTCAGCTTGGTCAACTTAGAGTCTTTAGTGAGAAGTGAGAATTCCCGAAAGAAAATTGTGTTAAGGTCTCATGCATATGCGCTCTGGCTTTCCCCGAGAAGCACCGTTTCCACCCAGGGACCGGGGACAGAGGGAGGATAGTGTCCCTAGCCGCCTGGGTATCTGCTTGGCCAGATAAGGAAGGCATGGAGGGTGTGGCAGTGGCTATCAGCCCGGACTGGGGCTGAAGAACCTTTCCCAGTAGGCAGATTCTTCAGTCAACCCTCTGCCTTCTGAGTAAAGTGCACCTAGACCAGGGGAGAGCAACTAGGACACAGTTGTTCCACAGTTGAAAATGAGGCTGGTTGTTTGCGCTCTGCTATGCGCCGCTGGGACCCTAGGTGAGTGTGCGGAGAGCCAGGCAGGGGGCCGGCCCTCCTGCTTCTCTGGGGAGGGGACCGGATGGCATTTGCTGGCCAGCCACTTCAGGGACCAAATGCTGTATTTGGACAGACTATGATCCTAGGGAAGAGCAGTCACTCTGGATTGGAATCCACCGGCCAGGCAATGCAATCCCTCGGCTGTCCTTTGCCCTCACTGAGGCGGTTTCCATCGTGGATTGTCTCTGACTCTTTTGCCTGCTTTTGGGACCCTTTTCCTGCCACTTGGGTCACCTCATCCTGCCTTAATACTAGGGAGGTGCCTAGTTTTTTTGCAACTTGTTACTTGGTGTTTGGTTGATATCCCTGGGAGGCCTGCCCTTTTCTGAAGGGAAATGAAGAAGTAAATGGGAGAGAGGAGAGGAAAACAAAAAACAAAAAACCCACAGCTTGTTTTACTGGCTCTGTAGGCAAAGGCACCAGTGCTGTAATTGACAACGTAAGATCTCGGGGACCCTTATGGTAGAAGGAGGGAACCCACTCCTGAAAGCTGTCCTCTGACCTCCACATGTGGCACCCACACAATATTAACTTTTTAAAAAAGTTATGTTTACCCATGGAAAATGAGCGAATGAGGCTAGAGGCCAGCAGAGTTCTAAGCACGTAAATGCAGGAGGCCCTTTCTTGAGTTGGGAGAACCGGCTTCTTCCTCCAGAAAAGAACTCACGCACGGTGAAGATCTCTTCCTGGCTCAACCATGGTTGGATCTTCCTCCCTTCAGCTTTGTCTGGTCTGAGACTGTGGTAAATAATATCTAGGGTAGGCATCTAGCTTGGGCGGGTGGGCAGGGTAACCAGAGCCAGGCAGAGAACAGCAATGGTACACAGTATGTGCCTGCCTCTTCTGCCCAGCCTTGCCACCTGTAGCCACCCAGGGGCTCATTCTCTCAGAGTGCAGCTGCCCGGTCTCTTTCAGTATTCCCCTGAACTGAGCCAGTGTTCTTTGTGTTTCTTGCCTCATCTCTGGCAATGTTAGACACCGACCGAAAGTTCATTTTCCCAACAAGCTTCATGTGTACATATTAGAGACTAGAGGCCCCTCTGGGCTTATTTCTTCATGATCTTTCTCCAGGCTGCCAGATCAGGCTGGAGTCTGGGACCTCTGCTCCTCAAAACTCAAGTGTTCCAATCCAACAAGAACACTTGTGGTGTCAAATGACAAAACAACAACAAAACAACAAAAACAAACAAACCACCACCAACAACAACAAAAAAACCCCAGGCCAAAGCAGCTTAAATAGGAAACACATAACAGAAAGAACACATATCTTAAGAACTTGCAAAAGTCAAGAGCCAAGCTAATGGTTTCTTCTGGGGTCCATGAACTTTCTCCATTCAGAGCGAACAGGAGGCCACCAACAGCCTCTCTCTTCAAGCTGAAACAGTCACAGCGTGCTCAGAGTGCCTCTTCTTATATCTGTCAGGAGGCCAATGGTGGAACGCTATTGAGAACCGTGTCCATGTTTTCAGACTCCACCCACCCTTCGCTTGTTTGTACATGTCCTCTCTTTTTAAAATAGTTCTATTTGCCAAGCCAGGACAATGATGATGGGCTAGTGATGCGGCAGCGAATGAATTCACCAAAGACAGGCAGAAGCAGATTAGCATATTAGCTACACTGTAACACAGCTGGTAGGCAGTAGAAACAGTTTAAACAGAGGCTTTCTAAGAAGCTGGAGGGAGGGGAGGTGCATGCAAGGGGGTGTGTACATGTTGTGTGTGTGTGTGTGTGTGTGTGTGTGTGTGTGTGTGTGTGTGTGTTCCTATGTAGGCAATCAGGTTGGTCTTGAAGTTATGATGCTCTTGCTGTAACTCAGAAATGGCTCAGCACAACTTACCAGTCCTAGAGTGACAGCTATTTTTAGCTAGGGCATGTTATGATGAAGTCTTTGTCACACGTAGTCCTGTTCAAAGGCAGTAGTGGCTTGCTTTGAGGCCAAAGCAGCTTTGTTCTGAGACTTGAAGTGGCTTAGTAATGTTCCCCCACACTACTGACACGTTGTTTACATACCATAAACTACACTCATTTAAAGGATATATACAGTTCGGCTAATGTGATCCCCACCATAATTAAGATAAAGAACATTTCTAAATTTTTCAAATCCCCTCATCCTTTCTCAGACATCCCCACCTCAGCCCCCCCGTAAACACCGTGTCTCTTCCAGCCTCACACATGAAGTATAAGTACCCATCCATCCCTGTGGGTTTGGCTTTTCTGTGTTTTACATTTATTTCTTTATTGTGTGTGTGTGTGTCTCTGTCTCTGTGTGTACTCTACAGGAGATACCTTTTGGAGTTGGTTTTATCCTTATATCATATGGGTTCTGGAGTCAAACTCAGGATATCAAGTTTAGCAGCAAGTACCCTTACCCACTGCCATCTCAACAGCCAGGACTATTGAGTTCTTCTTCCTCTCCTTCTTCTTCCTCCTCCTCTTCCTCCTCTTCCTCTTCTTCTTCCTCCTCTTCCTCCTCTTCTCCTTTTTCTTCTCCTTCTCCTCTTCTTTCTCCTCTTCCTTTTTCTCCTCCTTTTTCCCTCCTCTCCCTCCCTCAGTAGATTTGAGTTATTAAGTAAGAAGTAGAATTAAGTAAGTAAGTAATTTGGATGCAATTGTGCAATGCTCAAGCCAAAGTGGACCTGAAATTTCTGGGAAAAGCTGTTGTTAGTAACATAAGCAGCTACTCCCTTCCCCCACCACAGAGGCCTGTTGAAGGAAAGAATTGGGCTTTGGGGAGGGGGTAGGGCTGTTGGTGGTTACTCTTGGGTTTTGGAATGATTTCTATGGCTCTCAGAATCAGGACTCCATAGTGAGTGCAGATAAGGGTCATGACTATGAAGTCTTGAGCAGGGAGCCCAGTAGATCTATGTGTGTGCCACAACCTGAGGATTCTGGCTCTGGCCCAAGTGGAAGCAGGGAGGACATAGGTAAGGGCAGTTCCTATACACAGACAATAAATGGCATCATTGGGTTCTCACAGATATTTGAATGATCATTCCTTGAAACCTCAATTGCTGTAGACAGTGGGTTAAAGCCCTCAATGACAGAGGAGCTATAATGGTTCCAAGAGGGCCTACTTCACAGAACTGGTCTCTCTCTCTCGCTCTCTCTCTCTTTCTCTCTCTTTCTCTCTCTCTCTGCCTCCATTCTTCTCTCTCTCTCCCTTGTTTCCTCTCTCCCTCCTTCCCTTCCACTCCCTCTCTCCCTCCCCACTGCTCTCCCATCCACCTTTGTGTGTGCTGCATTCATACATGCCTATTCAAACGTGTGGGTGTCTGGATGTGCACACGCACTTTACTTGTGTAAGTTTGTGTGAAGGCTGGGAATTGACATTGGTCCCTGACTCCATCTGTCTCCGTTTTAGCTACTGAAACAGGGTCTCTCTCATTGAGCTGGGAGCTAATCAATTAGCTGTTCCCAATTCTGCGTCTCTGCCTCCTGAGTACAGGCAGCTCTTTATCCACTGAGCCTCCTCCACAGTCTCGCCGGCTTCTGTCACTTGGCATAGTTGTTTGGAGGTTTATCCAGGTGGCATATACCACATTCATTCTTTCAATGGCCAAGCCCTGTCCCACAGTGTGGCTTCACCACCCTTTGTTTCTCTAGCCACTCACTGAACTGTGCAGGCTGTCTCCAGTGTGAGACTTTTATGGATAAGACTGCCATGCACATAGTGGGGCCCATCTTTGAGAGGATATGTATTTTCGATTCTTTTGTACAAATATCTAAAATTATTGGGTCCAATTAGTAACTATACGTTGAGGGATTTTGTTTATTTCTTTCACTTGCTGTTTTTGAGGTTCATTCAGGACTTAAAATACGATGGTACCTAGCCACTCTCCCTTTAATGCACACTTGAATGTTTTTTTTAAAATATTTATTTATTTTATTGTTTATGAATGATCTGTTTTCACACACACACAAAAGAGGGAATCAGATCCCATATAGATGGTTGTGAGCCACCATGTGATTGCTGGGAATTGAACTCAGGACCTCTGGAATTGCAGCCAGCACTTTTAACCTTTGTGCCATTTTTCTAGCCCCGAATGTTTTTCTTTTAATTATTGAAAAAAATTGCCGGGCAGTGGTGGCGCATGCCTTTAATCCCAGCACTTGGGAGGCAGAGGCAGGCGGATTTCTGAGTTTGAGGCCAGCCTGGTCTACAAAGTGAGTTCCAGGACAGCCAGGGCTACACAGAGAAACCCTGTCTCGAAAAAACAAAAAAAAAAAAAAAAAAAAAAAAAAAGGAAAAAATTAAGTGTTGCTGTGAATATCTGTGTGTGTGTATTTGTTTCAGTTCCTGTTGTCAATTTTTAAATATTTATTTAGAGGTGGAATTGTTGTGTCATATTGCTAAACCTGTGGTTATCTTTTGGGGGATTTTAATATATGGAGAGAATCAGAAAAAGAGGGCCCTGAGAATTCCCTCAAGGAACACAGCCAATTAAGTTTGTGGATGGTACACAGTTGGTTCTATTTTTTTAGTATTAAGATATTTTTAGCCAGGCAGTGGTGACACGTGCCTTTAATCCCAGCACTTGAGAGGCAGAGGCAGGTGGATTTCTGAGTTCGAGGCCAGCCTGGACTACAGAGTGAGTTCTAGGACAGCCAGAACTATACAGAGAAACCCTGTCTTGAAAAACCAAAAAAAAAAAAAGATATTTTTATATTTTTAATTACATACACATTGCAGGAGGGTTATGCATGTGATTGTGGTATCCACAACAAAGGCCAGAAGATCATGCCAGGACCCTCCCACCCCCAGGGCTGGAGTTACAGGAGGTTGTAAGCTGTGTAACTCAGGTGCTGAGAACTGAACTCGGGTTCTCCACAAGAGTTGAATGCAGACTTAACCATTATACTATCTCTGTGAGCCATCGGTCCAGGCCACTTAATCAGCTTCTTGTCTTGTGTTTGATCCCTTCTGCCAGCAGAGGAAGGTGAATGTCATGGATCCCTAACACCTCTTGTGTCTCTCCCCTAGGGCTGTGCCTGGCTGTTCCTGAGAAGACCATACGATGGTGCGTTGTGTCAGATCATGAGGCCACTAAGTGTTCCAGTTTCCGTGACAATATGAAGAAAGTCCTTCCTGCAGGTGGTCCAGCTGTTACCTGTGTGAGGAAAACCTCTCACCCTGAGTGCATCCGGGACATCTCGGTAAGTCACTGCTATCGGAAACAGAGCCGAAGAAAGGCTGTCCTTTTCCTGTACTTTATAGAGCAGGGGAGAGTACACCTGTTCAGCAGTCATCTGTAGTAAGAGTCATAATTTTAATCGAACAACTAATACGGGGTTTAAACTTAGCAATGTACCCATGACACAACATCAGGAGAATCTATAAAGACTCAAACATACTAGGCTGGAGAGATGGCTTAGCAGTTAAAAGCACTGGTTATTCCAGAGGACTATGGTTCAATTCCCATGGGATTGTAATGGTTAAGCACCCATAAAGCAGCTCCTAACTGTCTGTAACTCCAATTCCAGAGGATCTGTCACCCTCATATAGGCAAAACACCAAGGCAAATGAAATTAAATATGTCCTTTTCCAAGTTAATTTGAGTTGCTTCTGATACATGCTTTCAGTCATGTCCTGTTATACACACAAATATGCATATAATATATATATATTCCACAGGAATATATGTTATAAAATAATCACATGGAATCTGTGAAGTCAAACAACCACAGATCAAAAACTATGTTTTAAAAACAGGTCTATATTGAACACGTGAAGACTCTTCATTTTCATTCTCGGAACAACACAGTGTGACAACTGTTCATATAGCTTCCAGCTTGGATTACCTTTATGTGTAGTCTAGAGATAGTCTGGAGTACATGAGAGTACCTGCACAGGTTGTGTGCAATGCCACTACATGTCCTATTAGGGACTCAAGCCTTTGTTGACTTTGCTCTTTCAGAGTGTCGGAACAAATCTCCCTCAGACAATGAGGAGTGACTGTACTATAAACTACATTCTGGAAAACCCAAATTCCTTTAAAAGTCTTTCTCCAAACTGAGTCTGGTGGCGCAGGCCTGGAATGCAGTAAGTTGGGAGGCTGAGATAGGAGGGCTTGTAAGTCCAAGGATTGCTTGGGCTAGAGAGAGTTCAAGAATTCAAAAAGTAAAAAGGGCTGGAAATATTCCCCAGTGATAGAGCAGTTGCCTAGATGTACAAGATCCTAACTTTATTCCCCAGTGCTGAAAAAAGGATGTCAATTGCCCAGGAATAGAAAGAATGAGTTGCATTGTGGGTAGGAAATGATCCAACTTCATCTTAGAGATGAAGCCTGTGAAGTCGCTGCTTCCTGCAGAGAGGAAGGAACGCCTGGCTGACAGATCCCTGAAACCCAGATGTGGGAGATGTAGCATGAGATCTCATGTGTGGCAGTATTCTACAGGTCATGTATGCACTCAGCAAACACACATGGAGGCCTACCCATGCTAGGTGCTCCTGTGTGTGTGTGTGTGTGTGTGTGTGTGTGTGTGTGTGTGTGTGTATCTTTACCAGGGATAAAGAGTCTCATTCATGTCTGGTCTCTTGTCTTTTAGGCCAATAACGTAGATGCTGTGACTATTGATGGAACTTTGATGGTTGAGGCTAGCCTGCCCCACTACAGCCTGAAACCTATCATGGCAGAATACTATGGATCAAAAGATGGTATGTTCTCCCTGGGGCCCAGTATCACTGGTGTGGTGTGATGGCCACCATGGTTAGGGGGTTGACTTTGCCAAGTGTGCCTGTTACTTTTCTTATTGCTGTGACAAATTGCCTGACAAAAGAAACTTCAGGAAGGGAAGGTTTATCTTGGCTCACAGTTTGAAAGGATACAGTCCACCAGCATGGGAAGGGCATTGCAGAAGAAGTGAGGCAGCTGGGTCACATTGCATCTGAAGTCAGGAAGCAGAGAGAAAAGAGAGCAAGGGGATCGATGCTCGGTCCACTCTCTTCTCATTTCTATTGATCAAAAGTGTGTCTCCTACGTGATTGCAAATCTAGCCAAGGTGACACTGAAAGGGAAGCATCATGCTAATGTTACAGGGAACCAAGTCTCTGGAGCTCTTTGGACTGACAGTGTTGGTCACTGACCCACAGGGGTTAGCACATTTCTTCACAGGAAGCTGTAGCTTTTATGAATCCTGATGGACATATCCTTGGTTCTATAGTCTGTGGGATAGTTAACACCCCCAGAGGAGCGTTATCCAGAGTCTATCACCCACCACTAGTGTTGTGCCAATGAAAGGCAATTTCTGAGGATCCACAGGCTCTTCTTTATGCTGTTTCCTGCAGGTCTTATACAGCACAGGTCTGTGTCTGGTGTGCGAAGAAGCTCTGGGAGAGTGAATGAGGGGAGATTTACCTCTTGTTCATTATTCCTATCAATGTGTGAGAGCACAGCCTAGCTCAGTCTGGCTCTAGCTTGCAGGCTTCTGCCCATATTCTATGGACACTCTCCATCTTTCCTCTCACACCTTCACTTTGTGACTGAGCTGTAAGCAGAAAACCAGAGAAGGAAGAGAAGTCCACATAGAGGCAGCATAGTGTAGCCACTGGCACTAATGCCTGGGGGTTCCTGGAGCAGAGTCCAGTAATGGAGTGTTCAAGGTTCTAGCTCTGCAAACTTAGAGTGACTGCAGGCTTAGAGAAACAAAACAAAACACACAGGATCCCAGGGTATCCTAACCCACAATGGACCTGTGTCCCAAATAATGATAACGATAAACCCATTATCAACTAAAAAATATTATAAGCCCAGATGGTTTCAATATAGCTGGTCTGGCTAACAGCCTATCAAGCAACACAGTGCTGTAGGTGAGTGTTTGTCCCCGTCGTGATCCCATGGCTCACTGCACCCATCCTGGCTTACCATCTCTGCCCAGTTTCAGAAGAAGGGATCAACATGCATTTGAAAGACCAAATTGAAAATTCAAAGGATGCTACTGGCTTTTGCACCTACCATAAAGTAAAAACCTCACAAGTCTAGCATGTAAGTCAGGGAGAACCTGTAATATTAATTTATTGCTTTGAAAGGGTCAGTTCTCTCTTCCTGCCAGATAAAAGCATTTTTGCATTCCTTTTCCCTCCCTTCTTGCTAGGGGCTGGTGCTGGGCCCAAGATCCTCCGATGGTGCACATCGTGATTGCCCTGGACGGTTACTTGTAATGGCACATTTCATTTTGCCTTCTCTTTCTCTCTGCTTCACTACAGATCCACAAACCCATTATTATGTCGTGGCCATGGTGAAGAAGGGAACAGACTTCCAACTGAACCAGCTCCAGGGCAAGAAGTCCTGCCATGCAGGCCTGGGCTGGTCTGCTGGGTGGTACGTTCCCTCAGCGTCCTGCTTCCTTCTGGCTCTCGGGAAACAGGTGAGACACCTGGGGCTGGGTGCCCTCAAGTGGGGCTCCTGCCCTGGATGGTCTAAATGGATTGTGTTGGGGTTACACAATATGTCAGTCATTTGTCTTGATGCTGTGAAAAAAAAAAAAAAACCAACAAAAGCAACTTCAGGAAGGAAGGGCTTATTGGGGCTCAGAGTCTGAGGAAACAGTCCTCTCAGTGGGGAACTCATGGCAGGAGGAGATCAACAAGCTCAGCGCTCTCTTTTTCTCTCTCTCCCTCCTTCTCTCTCTCTCTCTCTCTCTCTCTCTCTCTCTCTCTCTCTCTCCCTCTCTCTTTCTCTTTCTCTCTCTCTGTCTCTCTTATTTAACTCAGGACCCCATCCCATCAATGGTGACACACCCATGTTCAGGGTAACTCTTCCCTCATTTCCTTTTCTGGAAACATCCTCATAGACACACACCCAGAAGTGTGTGTCTATGATGATTCCAAATCCAGTTGAGAATGCATGTTAACCATCACTCAGTCCCTGACAGACATGTCATGTTTTATGTTCTCCAAGATGGAGTAAGAGTACGGGCCAGCATCACATAGCTGGCAGAGTCTTCTCTTGGTAGAGGTGCTTCTTTTTTGCTGTGCCATCTGTCTCTTCTTCCCGGGGTATCACAGCAGTTTGTCTTAGCAAGGGTATCCTTGAAAGCCCCTGAGGAAGGTCGCCTTTCTCCAAGTCTCCCAGGAAGGGTGTCTGGGGATTCCCAGAAACCTTACCAGCCTCCCAAACTTCCACTTATTCATTCGAGGTTTGGGGCGTGGGCAAGGATAGTATGGCTGGCTGATGCTAGGACATCCTGGATACTTCTGGCTTCTTGAACATTTAGGATAAGCCACAGTGAGCCCTGACCTGTTGAGCCCTTGAAGATGACTACCAGACTCTACGCTCTGCAAAAGTGGAACCCTTTCTGAGCTATCAACCTCTGCAGTATTCATGGTTTTTTGTTTTTGTTTGTTTTGTTTTAAAGATTTATGTATTTTTATGTTTGAGTACTGTAGCTGCGTGTACATGTGCAGGCCAGAAGAGGGCATCGGATCCCATTTCAGATGGTTGTGAGCCACCATGTGGTTGCTGGGAATTGAACTCAGGACCTCTGGAAGAATAGCCAGTGCCCTTAACCACCTCTCCAGCCCCCAGTACTCATGTCTTAACAGAGAGGGACAGGCTACTCTGTGGGTCTGATGGAGTCTGGTGAAGTGGAACAGCATTACTTCGGCTCTCCCTGGGTTTTGACCTTTCTGTGGATGTTCACTTGCCTTGGTGACAGATACCACTGGACATCTCCCTGGGCAGCTAGGCAGGGGCTACTGACTTGCTCCTCTCCTGACTCACCAGCAGGATCTACCAATTCCCCACCCCCAGCCTGCAAAGGGATCCCATGAGGCATCCCAGCCACTGCGTACAGACGGGACGAAGTGGGGTGGGCTTATGCAGTGAGAAAAGGCTACTGGGTGGTGACCGTCTGCACGGGGTCTTCAATGTTCTGCCTGGCTCTGTAAGGTGTTGGTGAATTAACAGGGTGCAGGGCACTGGTCAAGTCAAATCTTCATGTGGGTCAGCAGTTCCCACATCCTGCAGCAGACAAGCTGGCAAGCGTTTTCACGGGCTTGAGCCCCTGGGCCCACCTGAGTGCGATTCTCAAACACACAGGGCCCTGGGCCCTGCGACCGTTCATTCTGGCATGGATACTGTCTGCTACCTATGGCACACTCTCTGTACATCCTTTCCCTTCTTAGAAGCAGGCCTGGGAGATGTCCACAGACTTGGGCTCTGCCATAGGGCACTCCTCCACCAACATGAATAATCTGAAGGCTTTAGCCAGCTCACACCCTGTGGCCCTGTCTTTGTGTTGAGCAGCAGCCGCCACGTTCTTCTCCAGCAGCTGTGTGCCCTGTGCGGATGGAAAGATGTTTCCCAGCCTATGTCAGCTGTGTGCGGGGAAGGGGACAGACACGTGTGCCTGCTCCTCCCGGGAACCATACTTTGGCTACTGGGGAGCCTTAAAGTAAGTGAAACCTGAGCTCTGGAACTTGGGGGTCTATTAGCTACTTTTCTCTTTAAAAACAGTATTTATTTATTAATTAAATTATTTCAATTTATTATCAAATTATTCATTTAATAGAATTTGATAAAAATTAATAAATTACTAAAAAAGAATGTCTATTTTATAAATTATATAAGTAATTTATATAAATAAACTATGTGTATTTGTGGTTTCTCTGTAAGTATGTCTGTGTGAGAGTGTTGAATCCCTGGAACTGGAGTTACAGTTGTGAGCTGCCATGGGAGTGCTGGGAATTGAACCCAGGTCCTCTGGAAGAGTGACCAATAACCACTGAGCCATCTCTCCAGACCCTTAGTTACTTTTCTCATTACTGTGACTAAATGCCTGACAAGAAGCAACTTATGAAAGTTTACTTCAGCTCACTGTTAGGGAGGACACCGTCCATCATGATGGGAGAAGCATGGTGGCGGGAGAATGAGCTGGCTGGTTCCCTGGAGTCAGGGTGCTGGCTGGTTACCTGGAGTTGGGATGCTGGCTGGTTACCTGGAGTCAGGATGCTGGCTGGTTCCTTGGAGTCAGGGTGCTGGCTGGTTACCTGGAGTCAGGATGCTGGCTGGTTCCCTGGAGTCAGGATGCTGGCTGGTTCCCTGGAGTCAGGGTGCTGGCTGGTTCCCTGGAGTTGGGATGCTGGCTGGTTACCTGGAGTCGGGATGCTGGCTGGTTACCTGGAGTTGGGATACTGGCTGGTTACCTGGAGTCGGGATGCTGGCTGGTTACCCGGATTCAGGGACGCTGGTGCTCAGCTCATTTTCTCCTTTTTATTCAGTGCTAGTCTCCAGCCCATAGATCAACACCACCCACATTTAGGGTGCATCTTCCCCCCTTTAACTAACCTAGAAACACCCTCACAGATATGACCTGTGCTTATCTCCTATGCTATCTGATCCAGTCTAGTTGACAACCAATATCAGCCATAGCAGAGAGACAAAGGCACAGGATAGAACAGGACACATGCCTGACATCCAGATGGCATGACCATCAGGGTCCAGAGTCCCTCCCATTGCTACCTCTGCTTATAAGCACCCTGAAGAACAATCTTCTCTGTGGGAGACCTTACTGTCTCCCCAAAGCTGGGGCCATGATATGTCCCATGATAATGGAAGTGGCAAGGGGTCAGACACATCTTGTTTCTTGAGACTGGGGTCTCTAGACATAGGCCTCAGGGGCCTCTCAGATAACCACCTTTGGTATTTTGCCTGTTTTCCATTCTCTCTCTCTCTCTTTGTTTTTTGTTTTGTTTTTAGAGACAGGGTTTCTCTGTGTAACAGTCCTGGCTGTCCTGAAACTCCCTTTGTAGACTAGGTTGGCCTTGAACTCATAAAGATCCCCTGCCTCTGTCTCTTGAGTGTTGGAATCAATGTCATGTTCTGATTGCTGTTAAAACACTATATTCAAAGACTTGGGGAAAGGTTAGAGAAGGCCACACTGCTGTTCTCTACAGAGCAGAATGTAGAGGTCTCCCTGTCACTGAGAGCATCTAGTGACTATTTTTAATTTTCATAATTTATTTATTTTTATTCTCATCACATCCCAACCACAGCCCACCTCCTTTCCTCCCAGTTCCACCCTTACAAATCCCTCACCCAATTACCCCTTCCCTTTATCCTCAGAGAAGGCAAGAGGCGCCCCCATCCCCATCCATCCTGCTCTGGGATATCTAGTCCCAGCAGGACTAAGCACATCCTCTTCCACTGAGGCCCAACTAGGCAGTCCAGCTGGGGGAACGGGATCCAGTGGCAGGTAACAGAGTCAGAGACAGCCCTTGCTCCATTTGTTAGAAGACCCACATGAAGATCAAGCTGCACATCTGCTACAAATGACCTGTATGCAGGTCCGGCACCTGCATACTCTGGTTGGTAGTTCAGTCTCTGTGAGTCTCCAGGGGCCCAGGTTTGTTGACTCTGTAGGTCTTCTTGTGGTGTCTTTGACCCCTCCGGTTCACTTAATTCTATATTCCAGTCTTCCACAAGACTCCCCAAACTCCATCTGATGTTTGGCTGTGGGTCTGTCAATCTGCCTCCATCCACTGCTGGATGAAGCCTCTCAGAGGACAGTTATGTTAGGCTCCTGTCTGAAAGCATAGCAGAGTATCATTAATCGTGTCAGGAGCTGGCTCTTTCCTATGGGATGAGTCTCAGGTTGGACCATTCCCTCTATCTCTGCTCTATCTTTATCTCTCCACATCCTGTAGGCAGGACAAATTTTGGGCTGAAGGTTTTATGGGTAGTTTGATGTTGCTGGTTGTGGTGGTTCACACCAGTAGGGTTTGCTGAAGGGGGTAGAGGCAGGAGGATTACAAGTTCGAGGCCAGCCGGGCGGTGGTGGCGCACGCCTTTAATCCCAGCACTTGGGAGGCAGAGGCAGGCGGATTTCTGAGTTCGAGGCCAGCCTGGTCTACAGAGTGAGTTCCAGGATAGCCAGGAGTACACAGAGAAACCCTGTCTCGAAAAACCAAAAAAAAAAAAAAAAAAAAAAAAAACAAGTTCGAGGCCAGTCTAGGCTACATGTCTGATGACTTGTAAATAGCCAAAACCCAACTAGTTGCTTTGAGCTTCTCCCTAGGTGGAATTCGAGGGTCCTGTCTGTTTCATCACCCCTCTCTGGAACTGTCTGCCATGCTGATTTCCAGGCTTCCTGCCTGCTTCAGGTATCAGCATGGTTGTGAGGTTCAAAGGCCTCAGATAAGGCCACTGCCTCTCTGAAGACAGATGGACGCTACCATTTCCACCAAAGCCTCCCCAGGTTGTAAGGGACATTGCACAAGAGACAGATGAAGTATGTTCCCAGGCAGAGGGCCTGACCTTGGCTGTCCTGTTTGCAGATGCCTGCAGGACGGCGCGGGGGACGTGAGCTTCGTGAGGCACCTGACAGTGTTTGGTAAGTGCTGGACAAAGAGTAAAGTGGGCCCCAGCCTGGCCAAAGGCTCTGGCTCTTGTCTCCAAAGGACTTTTATTTTTTAACTTCTAGAGACTATTGATATTGAGAGGCTTATGCCATTGAAGAGATTTTATGAAAGCAGTTCCACCATTTCTACATGGTTTAGGGCCCCACTTATTCTTTTTAACACACATCTGTCTCCTACTGACCACCCCTATTTCAGGAACTTGCACCTGTCCCTCCCCTGCTGCCTCAGCCAACCTGCCGACACCTCTATAAATCTAGTGAACATGATTTTTGGACTGTTATTTGCAACTTATCAACAAATGAAAGAAGTTGCCTCTGCAATGCCCTGCATTAAACCAAGAGCCTTGTATACAGTAGATAAATGCTTTACTCCTGATCAACCCCCCTCATTTTAAAAATTAAAAAGTAACATGACAAGCCTTTCTGCCACTTTGGACAATTTAGCTCAAACAGCAAAGCAACATTTTTAGACAAGTTAAAATTACATATTTTGGGATTGTGAAGTATGTGTGTGTATGTATGTGTGTATGTGACTATGTCTGTATATGTGTTTGTGTGTATGTGTTTGTATATGTGTCTTTCACTCTCTGTGTATCTCTGTGGGTATGTATTTGTATATGTGTCTCTGTGTGTGTATGTATATGTATGTATGTATGTATATATGTATGTATGAATGTGTGTTATCACGTGTCTGTGTGTGTATGTGAATATGTGTATGTTACTGTGTCTGTGTGTGTATGTGTTTGTGTGTGTCTGTGTATGTGTGTGTGGTGTGTGTGTGTGTGAAAGTTCTGTGCACTGACCCCAGAACCTCATGCATACCAGGCAAATACTCTGTCAAAAGGTTGCATTCCTAAATATTCTTTGCTTTTCATTTATTATTGTTGGTCATTTGAAACAAGAGCTCACTAAGTTTCAGCTGACCTTCAACTCGTTCTGTAACCCTGACAGGTCTCAAATTTCTTCTTTTCCTGCTTCAACTCCCAAAGTAGTTGGGGTTACAGGAAAAGGCCACTGGGCCTGGCTAGATTCTTGGTTTTATAGCCAATTAAATATCAGATAGGAACACACCAAACCACTCAAAACGTTCAAAGCTCAAACATGTACCCGCCTTTATAACAATTGCTTCCAGGAAGTTTCCAGGAACTTCTCTTTCAATATGAGACTTTTATTAATCCCAAAGACTGCCTGTGTTCATTTTCCAGACCTGCAAATACAAAGTACCACATGCTGGGTGGTTTAAGCAACAGAAACTCACCATCTCCTCCTTCTGAAGGCTGCAATTTTAAGTTCAGGGTGTCAACAGTGTTGGTTCCTTCTGAGGATGTGAGGAAGAATCTCCCATGCTGCTCTCCTGCCTGGTGGCTGTCTTTGGTGTTCCTTGGCTTGTACATACATATTGTCACTGTCTGACGTTATGATGACATCATGCTTACATGACTGTCTCCCTGTGTGCACGTCTCTGCCCCAGTTTCCTCTCTCACAAGAACACTGGTTGTATTGGATTAGGAGCCCAATGTATTCCACTATGTCATATCTTAACTGCATACATTCGTAAGGACTACTTCAAAGTAAGGGGACACTAGGGGACACTGTGGGTTATGACTTCAACCTAAGAATGGACAGGGTCCACAACACCAGAATCAACACAATAACAACCAAGGAACTGTGTTTCACACCTGCAGAGTTCCCTGACTGGGACCCTGGGACTCCTCGCCCTTGGCTCTCTCAGCACTTTCCTCAAGCAGGCCCTGTCTCTGGAAGAACTTGGCTGTGTTCACGAGGGACATGAATCGCCCCAGCCTGGCAGCATCACTGAGACTTTGACAAGTTACCTTAACTCTCTGACTCTGTGTCTTTGTGTCTATAATGTCATCATTCCATGTCTGGCCTCCGTTAGCTTGGGGAATTGAGGATAAAGAAGCCTGGGCAGCAGTGAGCCTTGCATACAACCATGTATGTTTGCTGCCACCATTTTTATTTTCAGATCCACAGGGATACAGGCAGCTGGAGGGTGCCTGGGCCAGGCATGGTACCCAACCCTGTGTGAACCACAGCAGGGGTTGTGAACCTGTTGTTTCCCTGATGAGCCCCTTGCTCTCTCATCTGTGTAAAGTGTGTTTGGAAAGGATTTTCTCCTGTTCCCTTCAGGCCGCTCACTCTGTGGTGGTGGGGAGAGGTCAGCACAGCTCCCTGTTCAGCCTGCTCACCTGAACTTTCCTTCCTCAGAGGTCATGCCAAGAAAGGCCGACAGGGACCAGTACGAGCTGCTCTGCACAGACAACACCCGCAGGCCAGTGGATGAATATGAACTGTGCTACCTGGCCCGGGTCCCTTCTCATGTTGTGGTGGCTCGCAGTGTGGATGGCAAGGAGGACTTGATCCAAGAGCTTCTCAGAGTGGCCCAGGTACCCACTTCCGACATCCTTTCCTCAGCCTGCAGCTCCCTGCTTCGGTCTGACCCCACCAACACTAGATGTCTTTGTGCATTCAGGATACAATGGGCAATACCTTCACCAACAATCTACCTGCTATGTGTTTATTCCAGACAGTAGAACCCATAAGGACCATGTGACTGACATCACCAACCCAGGGCTAAAGATTCTCAGAAGCACTTCTTGTCTCATTTCTGTTCTCTTTTGCATTCTAAGGAGTCCTGTCCTCTTCAGCAAAGCACTTTCCTTGTGACCCCTCCCCTGGCCTGTGACTCACCTGACAGAGGAGCATGCACACTATCTCTGTATTGGTGGAAATCTCTCCCAGCCAGCCTCTGTAACCCATCCTATCTGTGCCCACACTGTGTTCAGACTCAGGGATGAACTAGTTGCCCTTGAATCACCCAGGCACAAGGAGAGCATGCACACATCATCACTATGAGGAATTGCATAACCTTGAGAATATAGGCCATGTACTTTGTGCTTTAACAGAGGAACTGATTTGAAGGGCATTCTGGGATAAATCCTGAGTCCTGGGGATAAGAGCTCTCTCTCTCTGTCTCTCTCTGTCTCTCTCTCTCTCTGTTTCTCTCTTCTCTGTCTCTGTCTCTGTCTCTCTCTGTCTCTCTCTCTCTCTCTCTCTCTCTCTCTCTGTGTGTGTGTGTGTGTGTGTGTGTGTGTATGTGTGCAAAAGAGGGGTGAATGATTATTAGAAAAATTAGTAGGCGGCATTTTATGCAGAGCCATTGCAAGAACAAAATACATTCATTTGATCTTTTTGCTATTGTTGTGCTTTAGTTTTTATGGAGACAGGTCTCATGTAGCCTAGGCTGGCTTTGAACTTGCTATGTAGCCAAAGGTAGACTTGAACTCTTTATTCTCTTTTCCTAGATTTCCAAGTGTGGGGATTACAGACATGTGTTGCCATACCTAGCAAACACGGTCCTTTGAAAGAGCACTTGGGCAGGTACCACTATAAACTGAAATCAGGAACAACTGTGGGCCAGGCAATGGAGAAAAGGGCATTTGGGGTACTTTGGAAATCTAAAAGGAAAAGAAACTGTTTAGTAACTGGTGCTTAGCAACAAGCCTTAGGTAAAGAGAAGGCCCAGGACACCTACCCTGCATCCCTGGTGGTAACTTCAGGGTATAGACTAGCATCACCAGGGCAGTCAGTCAGGAAGGAGGAAGCCATCACTCTGCCCATTGTGAACACACAGTAAGAGCCCTACTAGAGACGGGCAGGTGCCTGACACATGACCAACTCAGACCCCTTTTCTACAGGTTGGGGGGTCAACTCATTGCACTTTCCATGAGTCTACATGTCACAGACTAGATGAGATTTGAGTAAAACTATCCTTGAAGAAACTTGTTAGAATCCATGGAACTTTCTTTGTACATGGCTATCTCCCTTTCTCTATGTGTAAGGGGTTATTTAAATAGCTTCAGTGGATGTCTGTAATTATACAAAGTCCCAAACCCTACAGATACATAAATATATAGATGAACAGCTAGCCAGTTAGATGGATACATAAATAATAGATAGGTAGATAGGCACCCCTGGATTCAGTGAGCTGTGTTCTTGTAAACCTATCATCGTGCTTTAAAAAAAAAAAACAAACAAACAAAAAAAAACAAAACAAAAAAGTCAAACCATTGTAAGTCAGCAGTCTGTACATTCTAATGTGTGATAAAGATTAGTGTATAAATTAAGTACAATAAGGGATTAATTAATAATAACAAAATACAACCATATACTACAATTAAAGTTATTTAAAATTTATTGCTTCTTTCTGGAACTTTCTGTTTAGTATTTTCAGAATTCTGTTAACTGTTGGCAACTGAAATCTTAGAAAGATACTGTGCACAAGTGTTGGTGTTATTATTATTATTATTATTATTTTGTTTTAAGCCTCACATCTGGCACAACTTGTAGTTGTATTTATCTATTTTATTTGGGTTCTTTTACATCTACCTCACTTCCAACCCTCATTCCTTCCAACAGCCCAACACCAGGGAGGAGAGAAAGAAAAGAGAGGAGAGGAGGCATAGGTCTCTTTTTAGACTACTTTCTGCTGATTGGGGTGTTGGGTTCCTTGGGGGAAGTCCAATCTTCATAGTAAGGATATCTTCAACTTCTTCTTGTCTCTTTTGCTCTTTGCTTATGACCACTTGACTAATAAACAGCAACAACAGCAACCCGGAGCAGCCCGGGAAAGCAGCAGCTGCCTTCCTTCCGCTCCCGCTCCCCCTCCCCTCCCCCATCCTCATTTTTCTTGTTGTTGTCATAATCCTCCTCCTCCTCCTCCTCCTCCTCCTCCCTCCTCCTCCTCTCCTCCTCCTCTCTCTCCTTCTGAGTCCCTCCTGGCCCTCTTTGGGCTCTTGACATTTACACCCTCTCCAGAGTCCTCAGAATTAAACTATCTGCAGCTGGCACAATTACACCCCTGCTGGAGCACGCATGGGGCATGCAGTCAGTTGCTATGGATAATGTGAAGCATCCCCATTTCCCACACCTGGGATTAAAACAACAACATGTTTACATATATAACTGAGTTTTTAAAGAGACCAAACTTCTCACTATAGACAGGGATGCCCGCATGGCTCCCCATCCCCCTTCCTTACCTAGTTTGGGTTCATTTTGTCTTTACTTTCACCTCCTCCGTGTCAATGATGCTCCTCCATTGCTTTTCCTGCCTCTGGACAGGAACATTTTGGAAAAGACAAGTCATCGACCTTTAGCTCTTTGGCTCCCCTCACGGAAAGGACCTGCTGTTTACTGATGCTGCTCATGGACTTCTAAGGGTCCCTCCAAAGATGGACATCAGTCTGTACCTGGGATATGAGTTTCTTTTGCCGTGCAGGGGCCAACAGGAGAGGGCCAAATGCGACCAGTGGAGTGCTGTGAGTGGCGGTTGCTTTGGCGTGTGCACAGAGGAGACCCTGAGGACTGCATTGCTGCCATCACGGTAGGAAATCCTGCTCCCTCATCTGGGCTACATTTCATATAACTATTTTTTTTTTTAATCTGAGGGATCATATTTATGACTATAAGAATACATTTAGAATGCTCTATTTAGAATCTTGATTAAAATTCAAGTTAATTATGAATGAATTTATTAATGGTTATTCATTATTTTGATAGTTAATTATTTATTGGAAACATTTCTTGCATCATAGTTATGAGTCTGGTGCTGATGGGATTTAGGGGATGGATTTGATTCCATGGGTTTGAAAGAAAACATTTTCCATGAAACAAATTAAATATAGTACCTGAGTCTGGCCATGCGGGTTCTGAATTTAGTGAAAATGGTCATAAAGAAAGTATGCTCTGGGCATGTCCAGAAGGGTCTCCTAGAGAGGACACAGGGATGTCCAGAGAACATGGCTTGAACCAGCATGTTTCTAGCTGACAGGCCAAAGGCAGGCCTTGTTTTCTAAATTCGTATTTCCACCAGCGCTGCTGTCTGGTTAAATAAGGACAAAATGACAGAATGTTCATGAGATGAAGACTCTGAGGGGCAGTGGGGTTGGAGCCACACAGCTTACGGCTGATTTCTTCCTTAACTTCAGAAAGGAGAAGCGGATGCCATGAGCCTGGACGCAGGATTTGGCTACATCGCAGGCCACTGCCATCTGGTGCCCGTGCTGGGAGAGAACTACCGTGAGTGGAGGGTGGGACTTCTCTGTGTTTCTCTCTGGGCCATGGGCACAGAAAAGCGAAGAAGTAATGCCATTTTCTGATCAGATGATGATGACTGTTTTTACAGCTTAGGGCTTTTGGGAAGTAGACTCTTCTACTCCACAGTCAGAACCAGCTAAGTTGCAGATGTTTCCAAAGGTTTTAGGATCAAGCAGCCAAAGTGAGGGGAACAAGTGTCTGTCTCTTTCAGTATCTTTGCCGATGCCAGGACAGTTACAAGCAAAAAAGAGTTCAAAATCATACGTCTTATTTTGTCCAGAATGATACTGGAGGGCATTCGATGGGTAAAGCCACCACAGTGCTTGCCAACGAGCCCTTTGGTTATACTTGCTGCTAGCTCATGGGCCCCAGCAGCCTTGACAAGCTGAGCTCAGCCACTCCCTCGATATACCAATTAGAGTCACATAATAGCAAAAATGGAGAGAGAGGGAGAGACAGACAAAGAGAGAGAGAGAGAGAGAGGGAGGGAAGAAGGGAAGGAGGGAGAGAAAGAGAGATATCTTATCTAGCATAGCCATACAAGGAAGAGGACACATTAGAGTGTGTGACCCCTCAGTCCATCTTCAGGATTCTAATATGAAGGTTCAGGTTTAAATAGAAGGCAAGAGACACTACAGATGATCAATTCTGGTCATGATGTGGTCTCCCCCATCATGGATCCCTCATGTTATTTGGCTTTAGTCCCACCTACAAGGTGGGTTGACAAGGTGACAGAACTGTATGAAATCTCTCCCTTTGAGTCAATGTCTTCCTCAGGCTGGCGCTGATTCTTCAGCATGAGATTCCTGGAGACATTTCAAGTCCTTGGGACTACTGTTCAAATATTCTGACAGCCAAAGTGAGGGCAACAAGTTATCTGTCTCTTCAGTATCTTTGGCTCCTGCTGGGACAGTTACAGGCAAAGAGAATTCAATGTCATACCTCTTATTTTGGCTAGAATGATACTGGAGGGCATGTGGTGGGTAGTGCTTGCCAAATAGCCCCTGGGTTAGACTTGCTGCTAGCTCAGGGAAGATGTCAGATACAGACAGTTACTTCAAAAGGATTTCTGCCAAGATGTGCAATGGTCTCTCTTCTGCTCCCCTTCTATGGGCATCTTATTGTATTTTGTATCTGTCTGAGTGTTGAGATTCTAGGATGGAACCTAATGTTCTAATAGCAAAGGCCCATGGGAGGAAATTAAATGGGCTGCAGAACCTTTGGCCAATGATAACCAGTGATGGGTTGCTAAGCCAACAGTTCTTATTTTATTCCATCTCAGCTGAGATGGAGAAGCTCACAGCTTTGGTAGAATAACTTGTGTGAGAGTTTAACATGTACCTTCAATGTTTCTATTTTTCTTTTTAGTGTCTACCCACAGCAGCGGGAGGCTGGGTTCTAAGTGTGTGAATGACCTCTGGAAGGTGAGTGAGTCAGTTTTTTGAACATTGGGGTTTCAAAAGCAGAAGCATCCTTAGGAAGAAGGCAAAGGAAGCCTTAAAACTGACCAAAACTGGGGCTGGAGAAATGGCTTAGCAGTGAAGTATGATTATTGGTATCACAGATGACCCAGGTTTGATGCCCAGTTACCCACGTCTGGTGGCTCACAAATACCTGTAACTCCAGTTTCCTCGTTGCTGCCCTCTTCTGGCCTCTGCCGTTCTCTTCATGAACATGGTATACATACACTCATGTAGGACACACATATACATACATTAAAAATATTAATAAATAAATCCAAACTTATTAGAGTTGAAAAGAGAAACTTGGGTTCATTGTTGGAATACACAACTGGGAAAGCAACCATAATAATTGATGTCCGCAGGGCCCTTGACCTTGAAAGGATTCCTATTAACTGTCAGACTACTGTTTGTTCTCCTCAGCAGCCTGGTACAATGAGCATTATTGCTCCATTGGGATGTAGTTGGGGAAACTGAGGCTCAGGGACTGGGTTTTCCCAGGGGCACACAGCCAGGGGTGGCTGTACTTGAGCTTGAGAAGAGTTGAGACTACTGGGCCCCCAGGTCCTCCTGACACAGCATGGTGTTTCTGTCATGTGCCTATCATTGCATGAAGGTCAGCACAGGGGCAGTAGCCATCTGGGCTCTTCTAGGAGCAGGCTAGGCCTTGTGAGAGAAGGAGCTTCCCAGGGACTGCTGGGTAAGAGGAAGAAAATGAGAACCACAATGTGGTTAACTGGAACTTAATAACAGGGAATCAACCTTGTCTTTAGAGCAAACCCCCTCAGGAGATAAGTTCTCCTCCCCGACATCTCTCCATGGCTGAAGAAGTTTACATTTCCCCAGAAGGTCCCAGTCTTGAAATCAGATGGAATGTGTCAGGGTATGGTCCTGGGCCATCAGCATCATCTGGGAATCCATGGACATGAAATTTCTTGACTTCTCTCTACTTCTATCCAGTCATATACTCTCTGGTAGAGGCCAAAAGTCTGTTTTGTTGGATTTAATGACCTAGACCCCCAAGGTGAACACCAGATACTTAACTTGGCAGAGATCTGGGGAACTGGGGGCCTGGCTCAGCACAGCACACACAGTCTCAGGTGGACTTTGTCCCTGTTGAGCACCAGATCACAGAGGCCCCCAGGCCATGCTTCACAAAGTTAGTGTCATGTCCCTGCTTGACTACTGCAGTCCACCCTAATCTCCCTGTGGTAGGACCCTGAAGCCCTCCAATTTCTATATTCATGGCTAAGAAGTCTTCTCTGAATTGTATCCTCATACTCAAAACTGAGGGCTGGCTTTCATCAGCCATGTATTACAGTCTGATCATTTATGGTCAGAAACAGCATGCCTGCTTCAAGAGAAGTTGAAATTACCAGAAGCCAGGATCACATGCAAATGTAGTCAGCAAGGATGTTGAGAAGACAGTTCAGACACATGATGGCTGTCATTGAGAAGCTTCAGTTTGATTATGGGTGGAGAGGACTCTGTATTTAACCAAGTGCATCAGCTATTTTCCTTGTTGCTATGGCAAAAGCATCCTAAGGGAGGAAGGGTTTGTTTGAGCTTACAGTTTAGGGGAGACAATCCCTCATAGTGGTGAAAGCATGGTGGCAGAAGCAGGAGGCCAGAACCCTCCCTGACATGCCCAGAGGTGTATCTCCAAGGTGGTTCTAAGTCTTATCAAGCCAACAATCAACATAAACCACCACATCAAGTCTGTCTCTTATCTTTCTGTCTGCCTCTACTATTCTTCTGTCTTTCTCTCCTATATATCTCTCTGCCTCTGTCTCTCCCATCTCTGTTTCCCTCTTTCTTGTCTGTCTCTGCCTCTCTTATCTATGTCTGTCTATCTCTCTCACACGCAGTCAAAGATTGACGATAGTATTTAATGAAATAAGTATAAAAAATCTTAGACCTGAAGACAGTATTAGTATTTTATAATAATAATAAATTTTTGAGATGATGATGATGATGATTTGCAGCAGCAGTAATAATAGATAATATAGCTACTTGTATGACAGAGCCCAGTCAGTGAAAATTGCTTTACCATAAGAGAATCTAGCATTACCTCTGCCACTAACACCATGCTGGGGACCTACAGATTCATCTGCTCTCCCCACTGATAGCAGGATGCTCGGAACACATCAGCTTCTCTCACAAGCGTTTTAGCCATCATTGTACTGAAGAGAAGTGTAGGCACGTATTGAGACACCTGAGGTCATCTAAGAAATAGCTAGTGAGACAAGTCTTCACCTGCCTGAGCCCAGCTTTCCCACATTTGAATACGGAGGGCAAGGTGTGTGTGCAATGGAGGTGGGGATGAGTGATAGCATTTCCTATTTTTTTTTTTGTTTTTTTTTTTTTTTTTTTTTTTTTAGGTTTTTTGAGACAGGGTTTCTCTGTGTAGCCCTGGGTTGTCCTGGAACTCACTCTGTAGACCAGGCTGGCCTGAACTCAGAAATCTGCCTGCCTCTGCCTCCCAAGTGCTGGGATTTAAAGCGTGCGCCACCACGCCCGCTGCATTTCCTAATTCTGAAGATTTAGAATTCCATCTAACCTTACTAATTCCGTTCTTCAGTTCTGATTTACTAATGAGCATGACTCAGTAGTGTATTTCAGGTAGAAAAAGCTGAAGCACTAATGATAGTCCTGTGAATCAGGAAGAAGGCAGGAATGCTCACACCCCCCACCCCACACCCACCACACCCGCCAGAGAGCCACGGATTACCTTAGAAGTAAAGCAGTGAGATAAGAAGAGGGGCCTGCTGGAGAAGCAGGGGCCCCCTTGGACCACTCCCACACCCCCATTCTCACAGATCCTGAACCACACTAAGGCCACACTTGCAGGCAAATGGTTATGAGTTTCCACACACCAGACAAAGGATGGGAAACCAAGTTCCCATTCTCCTTCACACAGAGACTCCGTTAAATGTTCCCGGGAAGAGGGTGTGTCAGATCCCGCTTTTGTCTGCTCTCTTTCTCCAAACAGTAAAGAGCTTGTGTCTTGCTGTCTCCACTGCAAGGTTATTATGTTGTGGCTGTGGTTAAGAAATCAGATGCTGGCATCACCTGGAACTCTCTGCAAGGCAAGAAGTCCTGCCACACGGCTGTCAGCACTTCTGCAGGCTGGAATGTCCCCATGGGTTTAATATACAACCGAACTGGTCTTGCAAATTTGGTAAGTGTGTTCTGAAGGTGAGGTGGTGTCTTCCTTGGGCTTGTTCCTGAGTTGGGGGGAAATTCAGTTCAGTGGATGGCAAGGAATGTCCTAGGTGGGTATTTGGGTCATGGTTGACAGACAGAAGGTGAGCTCCACCCCTTCCCTGTTAGCTCCACCCCTTTCTCTTCCTTTCACACCTGCTTTTGATGCGAGTGCATAGCCCTGAAGGCAGATCTCAGGGAAAGGGCTCTGTTATGTCTTATGATCAGTCCGGTGAATAAATGGAGACTTAGTGGTATGTAAAGGTGCACACGTGTGTTATTTTCACATATACGCTAAACTGACAGCTTTCACACTTAAAGCCCTTTCACCAGGGAGGCTGGAGTGCTGCCTCCGCTTTCACATTTATCCTGCTCCCTTGACTCACACTCCAGCCATTTTGGCTGCACTCTCAAGGGTAACTCAGGTTCCTTGCCCCTCCCTTTGACACATCAGTGGAACCTGGCTGGAGAAGAGCCCAGGACAACAGAGCAGTCATTGCTCTGGAAAAGCTCTGGCCAACAGATGACCCAGTCAGTGGGCACCATCAGAAGACAACTGAAACCATCAGCATCCTCCTGCTGAGTTTATGGACCTCCTGACTGCTGCCTCTCTCCTCAGCCTCCTGCGTGCCCAGATCCCTCTCCCTGCACTTGGGTACCACTCACTACAAAGCCTAAGACTCTCTGCTATTTGTCTCTTCCTAACCTATCCAACAATTCCTTTCAACACATCAATACACCCTGTGTCTTCTATCTTTAAGAATCTTAACTCCTACATTCTCCTGTGGCCTGTATTTATACACTTTCTCCTTTCCTACCAGACTTAAAAGCACTGTGGGAGTCACACACCTTTCTCTCACGTCTGTACATCCTGCTGTCTGTCTTCCTGCACCATTCCGTGGGCATCACTCTCATGGAGACCCCAACAGCACCCTCCAGCTGTTCAGCTTCTGCTCTCCGGGCACCAGCCCCTCAATTCACCTTGAAACACCATTCCTTGACCTTTCTGAAGATGTCTGGATGTGGTTTTTCTCCTCCTCCTAAAGGAGCCCATCCTTCCCACCCTGGTAAAGAAACAGCGGGGTTTCAGAAAGCAGTTCTTTTCCCAATCTAAGCCTCAGACCTAAGCACTCACATCCAAATGCAGCTCAGTCATTATGGCTGCTCATACAAAGTCGGGTTCTTGGTGTGCACTGGATAAACGTTGACTGCTATTGCTGCTATTAAAGGATAATAACTCCCAAGCACAGGTTGCTCCTTGACACCCCCTGCCCCCCACACACACTCATGTACAGTCTCAAGAAGTGGGGCTTGTCCTCACACTCACCATGCAGCTGAGACTGATCTTGAACTTCTGCTCTCCCTGCCTCCCAAGTGCAGGGATTACAGGCATGCGCCACCACATGCGGCTCAAACATTTATCTAATAAACTATTTCCATAGCTACTTAAGATCTCAACGGCATATTAAACTCATCCCATTTATCCTAAACTGCACTTTCTCATCCTAAGCTGGTAATGTTCCAGGACTGCCTAGCATGGCGGAGGACTCTGGAGTCCCACTTGCCTGGCAATGTCAGTTCCTCCTCCTCCCACCCATCCCTTCTTACTTCAGCCTCCTTCTCCTAGCCCACTGCAGTGGCCTGCCACCCGAGCTGCACATCAACCCTAGATCCATCCACCTCTCAGTCAGGCCGACTTCTGCAAACTGTGGACCTGACTGTGTGTGCCAGTCCACTGGGCCCCGCATGGTCTAAATCAGTTCAGAGATTCCCCTTACTCTAGAGATGAACAATAGTAGTGACACTGTAATATCCCCTGGGGTCTGGACCTTGCCCCTACCCTACTCCCTTCTCTTGATGGTCTATTCAAATGGCCCCCACTAAGCTTTTTATGCTATGTCTGGACCCTGCTCCCCCACAAGCCTTCTCAGTGCCAGTCCCCTGTCTGTAAGTTTCTCTTTTCCCCATTCCCTTGGGGACCACCTACTCATTCCTCATCTCTTGACTCTTGGTTCTATGGAGGGTCCCTGTATCTTCAGCTTCATGAAATCATTTTCCTTCTTCCCAGAGCAACAGGGGCCATGCAGATTCATTGGTGTGGTTTCTTGAGTTCTGAATGGTACCCACAGGGAGTAGGTTGTAAGAGGGAAGGGCCCGTGGTCAGTGTAGTTCCCTGAAACCCAGTGCTGGGCTTGGCAGCCATGTCTTTCCTAACTTGAAGTCACAATGACAAGCTTTGTAAAGGGAAAACCAAGACAGCAGAGACCAGAAAACATAGATGGAGGTCAAAAAAGCCAGTCCACCCCCTTTCCACTCCGTTAGAGCTACACTCTATCTACCCTTCAACACCCTGGGCCTGTATGAGGACAGGGGCAGACGTCTGTGAGCTCTCAGACTGGCTTCTCTCCAGTAAGTCCCTTTACGTTGTCTGAAATCTTTTCTTTTATTCCATAACGTTCTTGTTCTTTTTTTTTTTTTAAATGAGTTTTGTATATTTAGAGTATGTATATGTTCATGTGGGCATGGATTTGTATATGTGCAGCTGCATGTATACACGCATGCATGGAGGCTAGAGATAGAGGCTGGGTGTTCTTCGGTTGATCTCCACATTACATTACTGTAAGTAAGGACCCCTCTGTGTAACCCTGACCATTCTGCGACCCAACTGTCTCTGCCTTCTAAGTGCTGGAATTAAAGGCTTCCATCTTAGTTTTTGAGACTGAGTCTCTCATTGAATGTAGAGCTCACCATTTGGACTAAGCTGGCAGGTCAGCGAACTCACCTGTCTCTACCTTCCTCAGCACTGGAGTTACAGATTTACACCACTGCACCCAGCTTTTCCATAGGTCCTGGGGAGTCAAACTCAGGTCCTCTCACTCGCATGGTATGCATTTTGCTGGCTGAGCCATCTCTCCAGCCCCTTAATGTTGCCAGATAACAAGCCATGTACTTGCCTTACAGGCAGTCTTAGGGACAAACCTCCGGGGCTTTCCTGTGATCACAGGAAGAGCTGACTCTGGCTTGTCCTTCCTCGCAGATGAATTCTTCAGTCGCAGCTGTGCCCCAGGCTCTGATCCTGACTCTCATCTCTGTGCTCTGTGTGCTGGTGGTAACAACCCAGCCCACATGTGTGCTGCCAATAACCATGAGGGCTATTATGGCTCGAGTGGAGCTCTCAGGTTAGTGTCTGTGCCTGTCTTTCTCTTGGCATCACCCTGCTGACCCTCTTTCTCCTCCTCGTCCTTTCATCATTTCAGTTTCTGGGTGTTGATTTAGAAGGATCCGGAATCGGGGACCAGAATTACTGCTGATAAACAAGGTCTCTAAAGAATACTCCCTTGGCCCAGGTGTCTGAGGGCACTTCAGGGCAAGATCCATAGTACAAAGTCTACTTTTCATCTTTTCTTTTGTGTTACTGTAGATAAGCCATGGGTTCTGTTAGAGCTCAGCTGTCAGTCACAGGAGAGACCAAGACACTGGCTTCCTACACTTAGCTCATGAGTGTCTTTTACAATAGATCTGTTTAGGTATAGCCTTTCATTTAAGCAAAAGAAGATATACTTACAGAGCATTGAGTAGTAGGTGCTCTTCTAGGTAGCTAGCAAGCAACAAGACACGCATGGTCCTGTTCACTCTGAGTCCCAGTAGAAGAAATGGATAGAAAACAGACAAGTAATAAAAATTCTCCTCAACTATATGTGCTATAGAGAGACCAAGAGGAGGCATGAGTTAGGGAGCTTTCCATCCTTGTAACAAAACACCTGAGACAATCAGCTTATAAGACAAAAAGGTTCATTTTAATCTATGGCCTTAGAGGCTCTAGTCCATATTCCAGTAGAACCAATGCAACCGGGATCCAACTGTCCGTTTCAAAGATATGTCTCAATGACCTAAGGATTTCTCACTAGGATCTGTGTCCTTCTGGTTTCACCTCTAATACCATCAACTCAGAACCTAGCTTTTTTTTTTTTTTTTTTTTTTGTTTTGTTTTTCGAGACAGGGTTTCTCTGTGTAGCCCGGGCTGGCCTGGAACTCACTCTGTAGACCAGGCTGGCCTCGAACTCAGAGATCCACCTGCCTCTGCCTCCCAAGTGCTGGGATTAAAGGCGTGCGCCACCACCGCCCAGCTGCTCTTTTTAAAATTTAAGTTTAAATTTTATTTTAATTTTTAATGTGTGTACATGTGTCCCTGTGTGTGTATGTCACTGTGTATGTTTAAATACAATCATGTACATACAGGTGCCTGCAGATTCCAGAAGAGGGCATCAGATGTCCTGGAGTTGGAGTTAGGGGTGATTGTCAGCTGCCCAACATGGGGGTTGGGAAGTAAACTCTGCTTCTCTGGAAGAGCAGCAAGTGCTCTTAAACACTGAACCATCTCTCCAGGCCCCAGAACCAAGTCTTTAATAGTCATGTGCCTTTTGAAGATGTTCAAGATCCTAACACAGCAGGGAGTTATATGGCGGTGGCCAGGCAGGCAACAGTTTAGGGAAGATCTTTGAGAGCAGAGAGATCAGGAGAGCCGAGAAATAACTAAATAACGAGAGGGCAGTGGCCTGAGAAAATCTGGAGCAAGAGTAATCCAGGAGTGGATCAGCCAGGGTGAGGGTGTGGGTGGCACAGACCCTACTGCAGTGAGATCAGCAATAAAAATTTGTGGACTGAAGTGTGGAGAAGGAAGGGTCTGGGTTGTGACCTGCTGGCTTTGCCTGTGGTGGCCATGTCTATTGAACCCTGTAGACATGGCTGAACAGGAAGACTGAGTTCTAAATATGATGAGCCATGCTGGACATGTTCAGATTGATGTGTGTGTGTGTGTGTGTGTGTGTGTACTGGATGAGTAAAAGCTCTGTGGGCAGCATGTGGCACTCCAGAAAACTGTCCTGCCTTCATACACATCAGTTGACTTTATCCTGCCCTCCAAACATTTGCCTCTTATCAGCCATGTGTTAGTGATAGCAATATCTGCTGAATGTTAAATCTAAGCCAAACTAGCTTACATTATCTTTATATCACAAGATATACTGGTATTAAGCTTGACCCAACTTCAATACTTTTTCAAATCATTTTATTTGCTTATTATTTATTTTGCATGTGTGAGGTACATATGCTCCAAGATATTTATATCCGTCAGTCTGTCTATCTGTCCATTCATCCATCTATCTATCTATCTATCTATCTATCTATCTACTATCTATCTATCTATCTATCTATGTTGGAAAGGGGAGGACTTGTGCACAACGATGCACATGTGGAGGTCAGAAGACAACTTGAGGCAGTTGATTCTCTTTTTCTACCATGTGGGCTCCAGAGACCAAACTCAGATTGTCAAGTTTGGTGGGTGAGTGTTTGTTTGTGTTTATAAAGACAGAATCTCACTCTGTAGCCCAGACTGGCCTGGATTTTGTGATTCTTTGGTCTCAGCTTCTCAAATGCTGAGGTTATAGATGTCACCACAGGTACACATTTTCCCATGGGATGAAGATTGCATTGTATCTAGAGAAGCACATGTTCTGTTGTCAGAACTGAGCAGACATGAGTGCAATAAAACCGCCTCACAGCCATTTCCACACGGATTGTAGTATCTCGTGGTGTGATGCTACACCACATGGATCTCATGGATCTAACCAGAGTGCCACCCCTTTAGATATCTCTGTTAGTGGGAGAACACAAGCAACCTGTCTGGGAAAAGTGGTGAGAATTCAAAACGAGAACCTGAATGGTGCTTTCCACATGTGAGACTCAACAAGCAGTTCTGCCTTTCCATCACCTCCTTCCTCTAACACCCTGAGGCCCTGCAGGCACTACAGTTGCTTGTGTGGGAGTGCTGGGTGCCTAGGGGTGCGACTTCCCCTAGGTGGCTCCCTCTCACTCCTTG
This sequence comes from Mastomys natalensis, assembly GCA_021653895.1. Classification (NCBI taxonomy): domain Eukaryota; kingdom Metazoa; phylum Chordata; class Mammalia; order Rodentia; family Muridae; genus Mastomys; species Mastomys natalensis. Next base: position 551,670 of record JAJTUV010000636.1, on the reverse strand, counting down.
CTGATTCTCCTTGCTGACCTGGGCCTTGTTGTGCAGGTGTCTGGTTGAGAAGGGGGACGTGGCCTTCATGAAGCACCCCACGGTTCTACAGAACACTGATGGTACGTAGGAGCCTGCACTGAGTCTTCCTTCCATGGGAACATCTGAGTCTCCCTTGCAGAGTGGCTCCCCAAGAGGCAACTGGGGAAGTTGAGTAACTAAGCCTAGCCGATTCTAGTGACTGAAATCCCAGCACTTTAAATTAATCTCGCAGTTAAACATTTTTCCAATCTGTTCCTATTTGATGCTAATTATCACCCTGGCCTTGAACCCAGCTGACAAAGCACACAGACACCATGGGCTGACTCCCTGATTGACAGACATTCTTTTGATATTCCAGATTAAAGTTTTTGACAGGTATATTTTTTTTGGAAAATATCTTATCTGTTTCTGTGACTTGACTTTTTTTCACTTTCTTTAAAAAAATTGTTTACTTATTTATATATTTATTTGTATGTGTGTGGTCATGTGAATTTATGTGCACCACATGTGTTCAAGAGTCCAAAGCCAAAGAGACACTGAAGCTGCCTGAACGTGGCTAGGAACTGAACTTGGGTCCCTGGAAGAACAGCGTGCTCTTAATCCCTGAGCCAGATCTTCAGACCTGGCTAGTGGATAGTCTTAATGCTTTTCTTTTTAAAATAAATAACTTTAAAAAAAAAAAAGATTTATTTATTTTATGTATATGAATGCTCTATTTGCATGTACACCTGAGTACCAGAAGAGGGCATCAGGTCATATTATAGATGGTTGTGAGCCACCATGTGGTTGCTGGGAATTGAACTCAGGACCTCTGGAAGATCAGACAGTGTTCTTAACTGCTGAACTATCTCTCCAGCCCCTACTTCTGTTTCTTTGTTTTGTTTTTGTTAGACAGAGTTTCTCTGTGTAGCCCTAACTATCTTGTAACTCACTTTGTAGACAAGGCTGGCCTTAAACTCAGAGATCTACCTGCCTTTGCCTCCCAAGTGCTGCGATTAAAAGTGTGTTCCACTACTGCCTGACAACAGTCTTTTTTTTTTTTTTTTTTTTTTTTGAGACAGGGTTTCTCTGTGTAGCCCTGGCTGTCCTGGAACTCACTCTGTAGACCAGGCTGGCCTCAAACTCAGAAATCCACCTGCCTCTGCCTCCCAAGTGCTGGGATTAAAGGCGTACGCCACCACTGCCCGGCCCTGATAACAGTCTTAATTTTAACCCACTCTAATTTATTGAATTTTCCCTTTTGGGTAACACTCTCAGGACTGTGTTTTTAAATTTTTATTCAGTTCTGGAGAATTCAACCAAAGGTCTTGCCAGGCAAATGCTCTAGACAGTGAGCTACAGCCCTGGCATTTTATTTGTTTATTGATTAATTGATTGATTTTGAATTTATATGATGAGTGTTTTACTTTCATGTATGTCTGTATGCCACATGCATGCCTGTTGCCTGTAGAGGCCAAAATAAAGCATCAGATCCCCTGGGTTGGAGTTGCAGATAGTTGTGATTCACCATGTGGGTGCTGTGACTCAAACCCAGGTCCTCTGGTCCTTAGCCTCTGAACCATCTGCTTAAACATTCATATCTATATTTTAAATTTACATGTATTAATATCTATTTGTTATGAGGTCAGAGAACAACTTACTGGAGTCAGTTTTCTTCCTCTATCTATTATGTGGGTCCCAAGGATCCAACTCAGGTCCTCTGGCTTGGCAGCAACGGCCTTTGTTTGTTTGTTTGTTTGTACTTTGTTTTTTTTAACCCACTGAGCCAGCTCACTGCCTTCAACATCATTCTCTCCCTAGGAAAGAACCCTGAGTCTTGGGCGAAGGGTCTGAAACATGAAGACTTTGAGCTGCTGTGCCTTGATGGCACCAGGAAGCCTGTGACTGAGGCTCAGAGCTGTCACCTGGCCAGAGTGCCAAACCATGCTGTGTTCTCCAGGAAAGATAAGGCTGACTTTGTTCGAAGAATACTCTTCAACCAACAGGTATGGGCAGGAGTGCCTACTCCATGTGACTCAGTGCCCCGTTCCCAGAGCTGTACTGATGCCCATGTGCCCAGGCACCCAGCTTAGCTCATGCTTTCTCCCTAAGCAGGGGGCCCTGGGCCTCCTAGTCCTGTGTCTGTGGTATCTGGTGCCCACTTGTTCTGTAGCTCTCTAGGAATCTAAGAGAACAGCCTGAGATTTGCAGCCTTGAAAAAACACACAGGATCTCTTGGGCCCAGTCAATTTCTAAGAGAATGAATCCCTTCTCTCTTCTTCTGGTGCAATAAGTATGGGAGTTTTTGGCTCATTGGCTGAGCTAAGTGTAGCAAAAGCAGAATGGTGGCTTCTTCAATTGACTTGTGGGTTGATCTGAATTTGTCTTCTTAACCTAGAGAGGCTGGGCTCCATCTGGACTTGCTGAAAGTTAAGGAGTCAAACATCTAGACACCTTATAACCTTATTAGAAGCCTACAGGAGCTGATCTTATGGAGTAGCAGATGCCTAACCCAAGTGATCTGAAGGAAAACCTATAGTCTCCTCTGCCTATTGCAATAGATGCCCCATTCTTGGAGGTTCCCCAAAGAGACAATCCATGTTTTATCATATATCACTTTCACATCCCTGGAAAAAAAAATGGTGACCTGGTGTTTCAGTTTTCTTCTCTTTGTTGTGCTAGGAAAACTAACCAAAAGAGACTTGGGCACAGAAAGGATTTATTTGGTTTACAGGTTTAATTTATCATTGGGGATGCCAGGCAGGAACTCAAGACAAAAACCTGAAGGCAGGAACTAAAGCATAAACCATGGAGGAACGCCATTTACTGTTTTGCTTGATATTCACATTGAACTGCCTTTCTTGTATAGTCTTAGTCTACCTGCTGAGGAATGGTACCACCCATGATGGCTGGGCCCTCCTATATCAACTATTAAGAAAATACCCATAGACGTGCCCACAGGCCAATCTAGCAGAGGCTCTAGTTAACTGAGAAGCCCTCTTTCCGGGTGTGTAACATTGATAATCAAAATGAACCTTCACACCTAGGAAAACCATTGAAGTAAGAGAGTTTCACACAAGACAAGCTGCCATGTTGCCTACTGTGGAAATCAACTAAGGAAGGGAAGTAGGATGAAGATGTGGAACTGGCTGGAGTTCAGAAACTAGAAGAGGAAGCAGCAAGGGAAGACATGGGAGAATGATCCAGACAGCTGGGAAAGCACCTGGCTGGCTAATGAATGACATGTGCCACTTTCTATTTATGTTTCTTTACATACAGCATTGTACAATGTGATGTTACTGTCTCCATTTACAACTGAGCAATCAGAGGTTGACTGAACTTGGTGAAGGATTTTTCTAAGTTCACATAGCAAGGAAAAGATGAAACCAAGATTCAAACCCACAAACCATGCTTTCTGTTACTACAGCATTTTCTAAACTGTTGCTGTGTCCAGGGCTTCCCCAAGGGCTGGAGCTGAGCAGTCCAGAAGCCTTTGGTCTTCTAGAAAGAGTAGACACCTCTATGCTTCCTGGCATCCTCAGTGTCTGTCTGTTTGTTTTAATCCAGGAGCTCTTTGGAAGAAATGGATTTGAATATATGATGTTCCAGCTGTTTGAATCCTCAGCTAAGGACCTGCTTTTCAGTGATGACACAGAATGCCTGTCTAACCTTCAGAACAAAACAACGTATAAAACATACCTAGGACCACAGTATCTTACCTTGATGGACAGCTTTAGACAGTGCTTGTCCTCTGGTAAGTAGAAACAATCACCAAGGAGAAATAGCAGCAGGTTCAAAGTCAGTATGTTTGTGTTAAGCACTCAGCTGTTTCAAGTACTTAGCTGATACAGACAATGGCATGGAAAAGTAGAAACCTTCTCTTTTCTTTGAAGAGTTGGAGTCACCATTGAGCCAATTCAATTAGACACCATCCAGGTAATGCTACGTTGTCTGTAGGAGACAAGAAGTATAGCAAAACTTGAAGCCAGTTGGGAAAAGAAGCTCTTCTCATGTGTATTCCCATTTTTGTTGGGGCTTGGGAAATGACCCAAGCTGAATGTCTTAGGGTTTTCCTATATGAACAGACACCATTACCAACACAAGTCTTATAAAGGTGAACGTTTAATGGAGGCTGGCTTACAGGTTCAGAGGTTCAGTCCATTATCATCAAGGTAAAGCATGGCATCGTCCAGGAAGGCATGGTGCAGTAGCTGAGAGTTCCACATCTTCATCTGAAGGCTGCTAGCAGAAGACTGGCTTCCAGGCAGCTGGGATGAGAGTCTTAAAGCTTACACTCACAGTGACATACTTCCTCCAACAAAGCCACACCTACTCCAACAAGGTCACACCTCTTAATAGTGCCATTCGCTGGGCCAAGTATATTCAAACCACCACACTGTATATACCACCCATGAAGGGCTGATGTTTCATGGTTTTATATAAAATGCAGAAACATTAATAAAAACAAATACAGCATGGTTTAGCCCTGTATGAATCTTGACATACATATTTTAGGTGGCATAGATGTCCCAAAAAGGAAAGAAATTGGGGAGATAACAGAACCATTGGGCATATGCCTGACTTTTTGTAGCATTATGTTGTGTGTTAGGGAATAATGAAATCAGGAAGGAAGGACAGTACAGGTATTTAAGGACAGGAAGGAAGGACAGGTACTTAAGGATAGACTTGGTAGAACAAAGAGGATCAATGAGAATCTTAACTCATTTCAACCATGGCTTCCATTTAGAAGACAGGACTGTTTCCAACATACTTTCAAGAATTTTGTTTTAAGAGCATGGGAAATCTTAGCAGAGAGAAGTGTAGAAAGCACTGGCAGGGCCTGATGTTCTTCCTCTTGTGTCTTGACTTACAGAACTGCTGGATGCCTGCACATTTCACAAATATTAAACACCATTCATCTAGGGGATAACCCAGGGACCAGGGACCCAACTGCTTGCCTCCATGTGGACTTGTGCTCACATCTCTATAACTCAGTGTCATAACTGAAACAAAAAAAATGAATAAAAGTATCTTCCCAGAAAGCTTCACTGAGTGTTCTCAGATTTGGAGGTAATAAGACTTTCTGTATTAAAATTGTGTCTCTGAGTTTAGTGTCTACTAAGAATTTTATCTTATAGATGGTGAGATGAGTAAAGGTAACAACCTATGTTTGAGCTTTGGGACCTACACAGTGGAAAGAACGGATTCCCACAAGTTGTCCTCTGACCTCTACATGGACATAGCAACACAAGTGTGCCACCAAACACATACATACACAAATAAATAAGTGTAAAAACTACACTTTTTGGGAGGTGGCCCCTTGGGTAAATGCTTAGGTTGAAGTCTGGCCCTCCAACATTCACGTGAAACCTGATAGTGGTTGTATGTTTCTGTAACCTGCACACTGAAAGCAGAGACGGTGGAATCCAGCTGGTCACCGGGCCAAGCCACAGCAGTTCCTCAAGAGACCCTCTCTCAAAAAGTAGAGGGGAGGGTGATAGAAAAAGATACCTGGTGTCAAACTACAGCCTCCATGTGCTCACACACGTGAGTGTGTATGCATCACACACACACACACACACACACACACACACACACTTTAAAAATAAAAATAATGTACTCTTAAAATAATTCTACCAAGTTAGTTTGACTTATATTCTGGTTATTTTATACAAGAGACAACTAATTCAGTTATAATTTGAGCAAAAAATAAATCTGTCTAAATACCATCCAATCAATAATTTAAGACCACACACACAATCACAACAATGTTCAACATAAATGACTCACATAATAACAAGAAAAGACAAGGAATGGTTTTGTATATTTTTTAAATATGGTCTGGGGGGTCTGGGAGTTGGTGCCATTGGGAAAGTGCTTCCTGTTCAAGCGTGAGAGCCTGAGTTTGGGTCTCCAGCTCCCATGTAAAAGACGAGGTATATAAATGCACACTTGTAATCCTAAGGCTGGGAAGCAAAGATGGGAGGATCCCCGGGGCTCACTGGGTGGCCAGGCTAGCTGAATCAGTGACCTTATCATATATATACAAATCCACCCTGACATGTAGGAATGTAATAAAACAAACTATGTTTTGACATTTGAAATTAGTGTCAAAGACAATCAAAGTCTTAGTTAATGTTTCCTGAAAAATGTCAAAATTACTGCTGGTGCAGGACACTTTCTGAAAGTGAGACCAGTTCCTTATCAGAGATTTCACGGTTGCTAGTTAGTACCAGGATGCCAGCTTGTGACAGCCTCTTAGCAAGTGTAGATTCAGAGCCAAGATAACTGTTGTTAAAAGACTCATGAGGGTGAGTGAAAGAGTGCCTGGGGCAGGGTGTACCCTCCTTCCACAAACAACTAAAAATCTGAGGAAAGTATGAAACAGCTCTTTGTGGACATTGAACAATAACAATGAAGGACTGACATCCATGGAGGAAGGAAAAAAAAAGGTGAGAAGATGATGACAGGCCTTCTGACAATCTGAAGTTTCTAGAAACAGAGATAGAAATCTGAGGTCAATGTGACTGGATGAAGTGCCAGAAAGGATGGGTTTTTGCTGGGAAACTCTCCAGGATCCACATTCCAGTGTCCTTGATGTACCTACACGCTATGTAGACTAAAATCAAAACCCACAAGGGGAGGAGGGTAACAGAGAGTCTTAAATGCCAAACAGCTGCTAAGGCTCAAGGTCAGCAATCATGCAAGCATCTAGCAAATAGAGCAAAGAGCCCTCGCTCAAAATGGAGGCTTTCACTATGGGGTATGCCTTGGATGTAGGGGTAAAATGGCCATCGAGGGGGCCAGACAGATGGCTTAGCAGTTAAGAGTACTCACTGCTCTTGCAGAGGATTTGGGTTCAGTTCCCAGAACCCACTTCAGGCAGTTTACAAGCACCTGTTATTCCAGCTCCAGGGGATCCAACACCCTCTAGCCTCTGCAGGTCTCTGCACACATGGGTGAACATAAACTCACAGAGGCACTGGCACGTACACATAAATCAAAAACTAAATATCTTAAATATCCATTGATTAAAGGTTACTCCTTCCAGCCTCCATTGGAGCTCACACTAGCCTCAAAGGACCCCACTGGTCTATGGGCATCTTAACTACCCTCCAACACAGATTCCAATACCATGAGACCAAAGCAACAGAATTTAAGTAGTTGCCAGGGCAACTCACACAGTTGTATCTTAAATAGAAACATGTTCAGATATGCAAAGGAGCATCAAACTGTTACAAAGTCAGAAGTGAGGTCTACCAATAAAAGTGCATTTAAAAAGTAAAGATGAGGGGATTCAAACAATAAACTTTTAAAAAGATTTAATTTTTAAAAAAATGTAAAACTTCTGTTCATGTGTGTGGTTGGGTGTGAGTTTGCACATGTGAATGCAGTGCCCACAGAGGCTAGAAGAGGAGAGCAGCAGATATCCTGCACCTGGATTGCAGGTAGTTGTGAACTTCAGAAGTGGGTAGAGTGGACAGAAGTTGGGTTCTTTGTAAGAGCAGCTCCTGATGAGCCATTGCTCCAGCTCCACCTTTTCTTGTTAGATAAAACAATGATGGAACTCATGCCTGGTGCTGGAAATCTAGCCAATTAGACAAGGCTAGTGAGGTCCTGGATCTTAGAGAACCTACTACAGCTACTTTAACTAGACCAGCACAATTCCAAACTATATTCTAAATAATTCTCTATATACCCACATATAGCTCCTCCTCCCCATCAAAGAAGCTTCCTTCTGCAGTGGATAGAAACCATTGCAGAAAGCACCAACTGGTCGACCTGAAAGGAACAACTTACTGTGAGTAGCCCATCCCCAGCTGATACAGTTCCAACACAACCCCAACACCCAAAGCTTGGGGAACATTGAAGAAGAGAGGCAAAAGATTGTAAGAGTCAGAGAACCAGCAAGCATCGTATCTCCAAGACTGTATCTTCCATGTGTTTTCTATATATGATAGGGAAGCTGTACTCATGAAATGTCAACACACATGGCTGCAAAGACACTAGATAGCACATTAACGTAAGTGGTGGAAATCTGGGATTCTGCTCCCTAGATGAGAGCTATAGACAATTAATGGCTGCGAGAGAAGAATTATTCTTCTAGAGAGATGAGTCCCCTAACTGGTTCTCCAATACCAGTGATCAGCCCTAAAAAGCATACATAGAAGCAACACTAAATGGACTCAGCAGGTGGTACTTATATATTTATTCACACACATATACATGCAATAATATTAATTAAAGAGGCCATTAGAAGTATCTGGGATTGGAGGAGGTTAGAGGGAGGATGGAGAAGCTAAGTAAATCAATACAAATTTATAAAATTTAAAAAGAAATGTAATGCAAATAGTTTTTTTTATAAGAGGGATTTGTTTATCACAGTTTTGGAGACTACAAGTCCAGGAGTGGGCACCTTCATCAGCATGGTTCCAGGTACCAGTCTTGTGCTGATCTTCAGACAACTCCAGAAAGAGTTGTTATAAACACATCTGAGGATTTAAAGGAATAGATGACTATAACAAACAAGAACAACAACAACAAATGTGTAAGGCAAGAAAGAACCAGTGAGGTTGGAGCAGCATGAGGAGTGCTTGCTGTTCAGTCATAATCACTCACAATACATGCCACTCCAGTTCTGGGGGATTCAGCATCCTCTTATGGCCTTTACACACACACACACACACACACACACACACACACACACACACACACCTCATCCAAATACACAGATACATTAAAAATCTATGATCCAGCTATAAGACAAAAACATGTGATATTTGTCTTTTAGTTTAATCTAATACTTTCCAGTTTCACCTATTTTCCTTTAAACACTTCTAGAAGCTTTTAAAAAATGTGTGTTTGTGTGTGTTGCCAGTATGTATGTCTGTGCACCACGTACATGCCTGGGACCTGCAGAAACCAGAAGAGGATATTGGATGGCCTGGGACTGGAGTTATAGATGGCTGTGAGCCACCATGTGGATGCTGAGAATTGAACCTGAGTCCCCTGGAAGGGCAGCCAGTGCTCTTAACTCTTACCAAGATATCTCTCCAGTCCCTCTAGTAGCGTTTTACATTCAAATTCATTCTGCTCTCTTTGCTTCAAAGCCGGCAGTTTTAACTTTACGGTGAAGATTCCTGGGCCAGAAATCCACAAAAGGAGCATCTTCAGCTTTGAGAAGCTGCAGCCAAAGCCGTGCTTTAGTCTGGTTTAGTCTGGTTTGGCCTGGTTTAGAGAACTGGAAGGAAACATGGCTTCAAGATAGAATCCTCCAAAAGTTCTCCCAACTTCTGAGCTCCAGTCTCAAGGTCCTTATCTAGCCTCTAGCCGACTAGCACAAGGTTTTCTTTTCCAGATCATTTAACTGTCAGAGCTGATATAAACATTGGAAGACTATGGGACAGGTCCTTCCCCAGCCCCCTGGAGAGGTAGCAGGAAGGTCTCAGGCTATGCTACCTAGTTCTATGTCAATTTGACACAAGCTAGAGTCCTTTGGGAAGAGGGAACCTCAATTGAGAAAATGCTCCCAACTAAATTGTCTTGGGGACAAGCCTGTAGTGCTTTTTTATGATTTATGACTCATATGGGAAGGCCCAGTTCACTGTGGGTGGTGCCATCTCTGGGCTGGTGGGTCTTGGGTGTTAGCATTCTGTCAAACTCCACCCCACAGTTACCTGACAATAGCCAGGTATGCTCCTCCCCACAGTTACCTGGCAACAGCCAGGTAGGCCTGGCCTACTACAAAAGGGGCTGCTTGCCCTCTCCTCTCTCTTCCTCTCTTGCTCTCTCTTGATCTCTTGATCCCTCTGTCCCCTAGTTCCTTCCCCCTAACCTTCCCCTTCTCTCCAAGTGGTCATGGCCTCTACTTCTCTACTCTCTCCCTCTCTCTGCCTCTCCTACCCTCTTAACTCCCTCCCCATTCCCTAAATAAACTCTATTCTGTACTATACTGGTTCCTCAGGGGGAAGGGATGCTTCAGCATGAGCCCACTGAGACATCCCCTTCCCCCATACTTCACCACACACACCCACAGAACATATTCTCTTTCTCTTTCTCTTTTTATAAACACATCACTGGGTGCTTATAAGAAAGCAGGCATGAGGAGAAAGCCAGTAAGCATCACTCCTCCATGGTCTCTGCATCAGTTTCTGCCTCCATGTTCCTGCCTTGCATTTCTGCCTTACTTCCCTTAACGATGGATTGTGATGTAGAAATGGAAGTGGCATAAACCCCTTCCCTCCCAAGTTGTTTTAGTCTTGGTGTCTTATCACAGCAGTAGAACCCCTTACTAAGAGAGGCTTAGGTAGTTTCTGGGGCAGAGGACTTATTCCTTCTGGGTCTTATGCCACCTCCCTAAAGACTGCCCCTAAGGAAACCACAGGCATGCCGATCCTTTATGCTATGGGTTCTGGAAGATTTTCCTTCAGAGTTTCGGTTGCTACAAAATCTTTAGGCTGTTAACCAAAGCCTTAGACAATATTGACTCTAGTGACCTTCTGTTTCTGCTACCATTTGCTCCACCAGGAAAGCCAACCTTACAGTCCTAAGTGACTCAGAGCTGGGGAAGATTTTGAGGTTTGGGCCCACTGGTGTCTTTTACTGGCACCGGGGACCACTGTCAAGTGTCTGCAACTTCTCCCAAACCTAAGATCTTGGCAAAACAGCAGAAATTTTTGACATATTGAATACTAATTGATGGACCCTATGGGAGATGACTAAAAGCTAGAGACTCACCTTTGTCTCACACACACCCACACTCATGCAAACAGACAGACAGACAGACACACACACACACATATACACACACACCTCTTTGTATATAGCTTCTGTGAATCTGTATCTCCAGTTTGGTGGGTCTTTTGAGACCTCTCCCTTCCTTTCTCATGGAGGAGAATGGGAATGGAGGCTTGTTATTTCATTTTAGGTGCTAACCTGAGAGGCTGATAAGTTTTGTTAAATTACATATACAGAGAAGTTATATAGCAATTAAAGATTTATCTATGAGTAACATTCCTGACAACTGAAAAAGAAAAGGCCATTCAGTTGAAGAAAACAACAGTTCACGCCAACGACTTGCAAGTCTGGGAATTTGTACAGGTCAGAGGCTTAATTTGGGCAAGCTGAGGAGGAAGGTGGACTTCGGTCCTCTTTTTCCATGGTGAGTAGGGACATTAAACAACGATATAGGCTGAGGGGACAACAGAAGGGACAGTGTTCTGTTTGCCTTGGCCCTGGGAGCCTTGGACTCTGCTCAGTTTATCTGGTCACCTGCCTCTGAGTCCACCTGAAAGTCCAAGTCTTGACTTCCTTTGATGAAATAACAGGGAGAATTAAATTCTGAAATAAATCTGGGGAAAATATGAGAGGCACTTTCCAGGAACGAGACAAAGGGGACATCTCAGGACACCAACCAGCCCAGTGTCTAGGCTCCCATGTCCTTGCCCTACTGGGCAACGGATCACTGCCTGGCCCCAGTTTTTTGTTTTATAATCTGTGAAGTGAGGTTGTTAGACTAGATGCTCCTTCTACCTATGTCTTGCTGACAGACCCAGTAGTAATGGAGAGGATCATGACTGTCACCCATCAGTTCAGAGCCAGCATCTCAGGATCAAGGTTGGTAATTCTCATAAGGAGGAGGAGATTTGCATTTCCATTACTAATGGGGTAACGGAACTTAAGTATACAGAGCTTTCCTGTTATTAGATACCTTGTTTGTGGCCTAAGATTGAAGTAGAGTCTTTAAATGTTTTATTACTTCTCGGATGGCACATGTTGGCCCAGGTCAGGTGTATAGATGGAGATAACCGGTCATTTGTATACAGACAGACAAACAACTCCTAGCTAAGTCTTCTAGCGTGCACTGCCTAGGATCTAGTGACCAGCACCTTTGAAGGGCTCCCTGATAAAAATGGAACCTGAGAGCTTGAGTATTCAAGGAGGCAGAAGTAGGTGGGTGGTTGTGAGTTCAAGGCCATCCTGGTCTACAAAGTGAGGTCCAGGGTAGACAGGGCTACATAGTGAGAGCATGTCTCAAAAAATAAGCAAAACAAACAAACAAATTAAAAAATTCCAAAGCTAACAATAATAAAAATAACCACCAAAACAAGAAATGGGACCTGAGGAGCTAGGCTCTGAAGACTGATCACAGGACTGAAGGGAGACTGAATATTAGTCAGATTATAGACAAAAGTAAAAATAGCAATATCTCAGCACTGTATTAGGTCAATTACTAATTTATATCCTGGGATCTGGCACCTCTGGCCTCTGTGATTACCTGCACTCACATGTAAACCCTCTGCCTCTGCCATATAATTCAAAATAAAATAAAGTGGGGTTGGAGAGATGGCTCAGTGATCAAGATTCCAGAGGACCTTAGTTCATTTCCTAGCACCCATATCAGACACCTCACTAATTTTGATCCTCTATTAATTAGGCAAACACACACACACACACACACACAAACACCAGGGTCTCATGTATCCCAGGATAGCCGGGTTGGCACTCTTGATTCTGCTGTCTCTACTTCCCAAGTGCTAAGATTACATTGATGTATATTTGTGTGTGTGTGTGTGTGTGTGTGTGTGTGTGTGTGTGTGCACGCACGCACGAGCGCTCAAGATATGAACATGTATGTGTGCAGAGGCCATACATCATTGTTGGGTGTCTTCTTCATCATTGTCCACCCTATATTTTTAAGACAAGAGTCTCTCACCAAACTTGTAGTTCACCAATTCAGCTAGGCTGAATTGAAAAGTGAGACCTGACAACTGTTCTGCCTCTGCTTCCCCAGTGCTGGGATTATAGCTGTAAACTGCCACACCTGGCCATTTACATGGGTGCTGGTGATCTGAACTCTGGCCTTCATGTTGGTTTGGCAAGCATTTTACCAACTTAGCCATGCCTCCAGCTGGCTAGGGCAGGCATTACTAATCATCTCTCCAGCCGGCTAGGGCAGGCATTACTAGTCATCTCTCCAGCCGGCTAGGGCAGGCATTTCTAATCCTCCTAGTGGATGAGCAGCCACAGGAGGAGCTTAACTCACTTGCTTACTTAGCTCATTGTCTACCCTACAGGTCTTCATTTATAGAAGGGGATGATCAAGTCACTTAAGGCACCGGTGCCTTTAGCAGGGAGGACCACGATGTGACCTCTTGTTCCCATCTTGTCTTTCCTGCTAGGACTTCCTTCAACGCTTGAAAAGTTCCTCTTCTATTGGGATGGCATCAGTGAAGGTCTTCTACAAATTAGGATCTGGAACCAACTCTACTTCTGCAAGCCAACTTCTCTATTTGAGATTCTCCCCGTGTTTGAAACTCCAGACTCTTTGCCATCTAGTTCTCTGGCCTACTTTATAGTTCTCAAAATTCCCTGCCTTCCTTTCTGGGCCAAAGCTTCCTAGTTTGTCCCCTGGTAGAGGTATCCCTGGAATCAGGGACTGAAGAAGTTTCTGCGACAGATGTTACATTGTCACTGTTTTGCATTTCCTCCCAAACCTGCCATACTGTGGGACGTTAAACCATGGCCCTGGACTCTAACCTCACCTTTTTTTAAGTCTGTCCAGATGTCCAGTAAACAGCATGCCAGAGGAGACCTGCATTCCTGCAGGCCCCACTTTGGTCAGGGACTTTTGTTCCTTTACACATGAGACTTCACAGAGTCTACCCAGTTACAGGGTCAGTGGCCTCTCTGGGTGTTGGCTTTTGGGTTAGGTAGTGCTGGGCTGGGATGAACATTGTACTGGACTACTTAGCAGCTCCTCGATTGCAGAATGAAAGTCTTGGGCTTTCACACAGAGCCCTGGCCTCTCCCAGCTCACCACAGCAGGACAACTGGGTGGGTAGAAAGAGTCCGAAGCTTGTTTTCACTGGAAGGTTCTGAGAGTCTCTGCTCTGATCTTCATTTTGAAATGTAGCCTCTGTTCTTCACAGTCCTCTCTGTACTGTGGAGAAAGTGATAGTCTTCCCCTCCCTCCTCCCTTTCCCGCTCCTTCTCTTGTCCTTTTACTTACTGGAAATAAACAAACAACAACAATAAAAATGAAGCCATTCCCTCCCCTCCCTCCTCCCCCCTCCCCTCCCCTCCCCTCCCTCCTCTCTCTGGTGTCTGGGACTGAAGCGCTTAAAAGTCCGAGGCTGTGAAGGCACCGGGAGGATAAGAAGAATAAGGATGCACAGAAGCAAAGGGAAAGGAGAGTGAGATGGGGGAATGGGAGGACCCGGTTCTCATTGATAGGAAAGGGAAGGAGACAACTAGATGGTGGATTATTGCCTTGAACTCTCACTGTAATGATGGAAAGAAGAAAACTAGAATACATGCAGTGGTTTTTGTTTGTTTGTTTGTTTGTTTTTTCGAGACAGGGTTTCTCTGTGTAGCCCTGGCTGTCCTGGAACTCACTCTGTAGACCAGGCTGCTGGCCTCGAACTCAGAAATCCACCTGCCTCTGCCTCCCAAATGCTGGGATTAAAGGCGTGCGCCACCACTGCCCAGCTAACATGCAGTGGTTTGACTGGGACTAGTCAGTCACTGTGAACTCATGGTTGACAAAAAGGAAGACAGAAAAAGTGAGAAGGCGCATACGCGCGCGCGCGCGCGCACACACACACACACACACACACACACACACACACGTATCTTAGCTCTGTGTGCAGAAGAGTCTTGTCAGTGAGTCCTCAGCAGCAGGCTCTCAGAATGCACTTCTGAACACCATTTTTCACTACAAGCCTAAGTAAGTTTCCATGGAGTTTTGGTTCCAGAAACACAAACCCCGGAGATGGTGCAGAGAAAACGCAAGGTGGACTTGATTGATGGGGTTTCTTAGAGGACACAGCTACTGCAGGCGATGACAGTGAGGTAATGATGAGGTAAAGAGGGCTGGTGGGATGGCTTGTTAGTGTTGGCGGGATGGCTTGGTGGGTAAATGCACTTGCCACTAAGCCTGATGATCCTAGTTCAGCCACAGAAATCCACACGGTCCTCTGACCTCCACACATGGCTACGGCACATGTGTGTTGACAAACATACACATGCAGGCATGAAAGGAATAAGTAAGTATAAACAAACAAACAAAAAATCCTTGAAAGACAAATCAAGTGAATAATGGTGTTCTGGATTATAATCTACAGCATAAAATAGAAACCCGTGAGTCCACACTGATCTAAATGATAAATACGTGAAGAAGGGGCGGCTTTTCCTTACTTTAGGATGTTAATCTAGAGGGGAGGAGAGGATCAGAGTATATCAGAGATATTTGATCATGAGTGCACTACCAATTCATTCTGGCAAGAATCACTACTGAAAGCTAAGACCAGTGGGCAAAAGTCTTACTAGGAGAAAAATATGAAATAGTTTCTAAGTGTCTCTTTGAAGACTTCTTACTAATTGAAAATGAAAAAGCAGGGCTTGGCAGTGGTAAAACCTACCAGATACCATCACAAAAAAAACAGTTAACTGCACAGCAAGGCAACAAGTCACCATGGCAGCCTGGGCCATGTGATACAATATCACCTCTTAGAGGTTGCTGCCAAAATCAGGAAATCAAAGTCTCATGATGAGGTAATCTCAGAAAAACCCAGGTCAAGGGACTCTCCCCAGAATAGCTGTCAAGTACAAGGGAGCATGCTAAATCCCACCATTGTGATACAGATCAGCCAAATCCAGAACACTGGAAATTCCACAGGACAAAGACCTGGTTTATTTAACAAGTAAACAGCATAAAATGAAACTAATTACTTTAGAGCAAAAGAGACTCTGGGATAGACCCCATGTTAGCATGTAAATCTCAATAGACCCCATGTAGCATGTAGATAGATCTCAATAGACCCCATGTAGCATGTAAATCTTTTTTGTTTGTTTGTTTGTTTTGTTTTTCGAGACAGGGTTTCTCTGTATAGCCCTATAGCATGTAAATCTTAATAGACCCCATGTAGCATGTATATAGATCTCAATAGACCCCATGTAGCATGTAGATAGACCTTGATAGACCCCTTGTAGCATGTAGATCTCAATAGATCCCACATAGCATGTAGGTCTCATTTAGGATCTACTTTGAGCTCCTAGTTTCATTTGCTTTTAGAGCAGCGTAGACATTTGTAGATTGACTGAGTAGTAAGGGAGCTGGTGACCATTCAGCAACTAAGAGACCTTCCTTTCATGTCTGACAACCTGAGTCACAGTGGGAGGAGAGAAACAACTCTGAAAGTAGTCCTCTGACCTCCATACTTGCAAGCGAGAACAAATACACACATGCAAGCACAAATAACAAAGAAATAATAAAATAAAATAATGTTGGATAGTAGCAAATAGATGGTAAAACAGAATCATTATTAATTTCTATGGATGTGTCAGTAGTGTTATACAAAAATTCCTATGTGTTAAAGATATATTGTATACTTGGGGAAATAAGATAATTGTCACTTCAGAAAAAAAGGGAGGGAGGATGGGTGAAATGAAACAGACAAAATACTGAGCACTGTTGAAACTGGGAGTTGTCTGTGGGCATTTGCTATGTTACTGACTCTACGTTTGAGGATGTTTGAAAACTCTCATGTGAAGGAAG
The DNA here is from genome assembly GCA_021653895.1 of Mastomys natalensis. Classification (NCBI taxonomy): domain Eukaryota; kingdom Metazoa; phylum Chordata; class Mammalia; order Rodentia; family Muridae; genus Mastomys; species Mastomys natalensis. The sequence continues at coordinate 535,112 of JAJTUV010000636.1, read as the reverse complement.
GAAAAGTATGTGAAAGGGACTTCAAACCATAGAAGTAAAATCAAAAGTCTATTTTACTTCTTAGTGTAGGATATTGGGGTGAGGATAGCGACTATCCATTGTTGTGTGTGTAGGTACACACCTTTAAGAACAAGCTTGAGTGAGCCAAACAAGGACAAGAACAATAGACATGCTCAGATGGGTGAGGAAAGCTCACAAGGCCTCAACCTTATATGAAGAACTATAGGCTCTAAGGAATACTGAGAGCAGGAGAAACAGCCTTTCCCAGGAAGAGCACAGCAACTGGTTATCAAATACCAACTGTTCAGCCAGCTCTGAAAACATGCACACAAGTAACATTATACAGACTGTATGTATGTGCTTAGGAATATATGTGAATATACATGAATTTGAAAGAGAGCAAGGAAGGGTATATTGGAAGGTTTGGAGAGAGGAAAGGGAAGTGTGGAATGATGTAATTATAATCTCAGAAAGTATACAAAATATATATTTTTAAAAAAGAGTGTGGTTGACTGTGTCATTTTTGTTCACTGCCATTAGTCCAAGATCACTCTATAAAAACCCACACTTATGTAATTATATGCACCATCAACACCTGAATTCACCGACCTGTTGGTTATACTACATATCTTGGTGCAGGGTTGGGCAAGGAGGTCAGACAAAACTAAATGCAATCTATTCTTATCTTGTATGCCTTGCCTTGCACAGCCAACAAACGCATGGAGACTTTTGTATTTGTATGTGACCTGTGGAAATATATGGTCATTTTATATCAAAGACATACAAACATTTCTTGTACTAGAATCTATAAATCATTTTTAAAGTAATCTCTTTTATTTATTCTTTGACAATCCCCTACATGTATACAATGTGTCTTGATCATATCCATCCCTACCTCCTCTCTCCTGCTCCCCTGCAGACACCACCGACACCACCCCCAACATATCCTTATCTTCACTTACATGTCTTCTGTTGTTGTTATTTTGCAACATACCAAGTCTAAGTAGTGCTGACTGTTGGAAAGTTGGCTGATGCTGTTGGCTTGATCTCATGCAGGTGGCACACAGGTACTCACAGTTTTGGTGAGTTTATGCAGCCATGTCATTTCCAGAAGACAATATTTTACAGACCCCTGCCCCCCAGTGGTTGGCTACTACAGTCTATGCCATTTTGCCATTTTCCCTAAGCCTTTGGGGAGGAGGTTGATATAAATGTCCCATTTAGGGCTGGTCACTCAACAGTCCCGTACTCTCAGCACTTTAACCAGTTGTGAGTCTCTGTCTTAACTGCTGCTCAGTGCACCAAGAGACTTTTCTGGCCAAGAGAGAGAACAGCATTAACCTTTGGGGATAACCATCACGGTTTAGAAGGTAGAGCTTTGCTTTTTAATTTTAAAAATGTTATTCATTCATTCATCCATTCATTCACATTCATCCATTCATTCAGTGTGTGTGTGTGTGTGTGTGTGTGTGTGTGTGGTGTGTAAATGTGCATTCCAAGTCTTGCCTATGATGCTCAGGAGGCAACTTGTAGGAAATGGTCCTCTCCTTTCACCTGTAGGGCCCTGGGCATCAAACTCAGGTTGTCAGGCTTGGCAGCAGTCACCTTTGATTGATGAGCCATCTCACAGGCCTTCCAAGGCAGTTTGACATGTTCATTTAGGAAAGCAGCAGCACTGCACGCCCCACTATAGTCTACAACCTTCTAAACTTTCGACCACATAACATGAAGAATGAATTTCCTTCAGTGGAGGCTTCAATCCAATCCGAAAGTAGCTGGTTACTACCATAACCTTAATGGCACCATTACACTAGAGGTGCAACTTACCTAGTAGGTCAATATTGGGATATTCAGGGTTCACTGGTAGGTAATACACACTGATGACTTTTCTTCCCCCAGTGGCCTGTGTAGCATCCTCCAGCGCTGTGAGAGCTAGCCAGAAGGAAGAAAGTTTTCAGGCCAACTCCAGCGTGATTTCTCTATGTCCTGAAACCAAAATATTTTCAGCAGCAGGATCTTACCATCTAGTTATGGTGTACGACCAAAAACAATGGCAATGGCCCATGCTGTTTTGAAGGCTTTTTTTTTTTTTTTTTTTTTGACCAAATAATTCATTGAGAGGGATCCCACACCTGGCAAGGAGATCTTCGTTTAATAATTGACGTCTTCTGGAGAGAAGCATTGCCCACCCAAGTCTGGTGCCTGTATCCAAACTCCTTATTTAAAGTTATGTAGTTTCAAAAAAAAAAATAAATAAAGTTATGTAGTTTTAATTTGCTTATAAAATAGTAGTTCTGCATAGTGTTCTCCATGCATCTTTAGTTTTAGTTATCCATCACTTCCTCTCATCTCCTGTTCTCATGCCCCATCCCTAATTAAACTCTAACTCCCAATATGCTTTTCCCCCATTTTTTGATCAGTTTGGAGAGAAGCGACACTTTCCTAATTCGGGTTCTCATGCTGCACATTCAAGGTTTAGTTTTCTCCTCTTATTTCAAGTTTATTTTCCTCAATAACACTTAATCATTCGGTGCAAGGCAATCCAGATGTCTTTGTTTGTCCTTTAGATAGAATTCTTCAGCTTTTAGATTTTGTATATAAAAATGAGCTGGTTTTGTATAATTTACCTTTCATTCTGATGTTTCTTAGCCAATTAGCCTACAAAGCAAAATAAATTTATTTAGAATTTTATACATCTGCAAGTTAGCCATCTATAAAAATAAGAGGTTTTGTTTTTGTTTGTTTGTTTCTTCTTTTCCGTCGTTATTTCTTTTCTTTGCCTAGAGGTCTGGCTCACTAATACATTCAGTGGTGATGATAGTGGTAGACGGTTTAGTATTGTTCTTGCTCACACAGAGAAAGCTTTCATGTCGCATCCCACCACAAAGCAGGGTATCTGTAGATCTCTATTAAATACCCTTCATCTAATTGAGGAGCAAGTTTGCTAAGAACTTTCATTATGTATGGATGTTAAGCTATATCTAATGAGGTTCTGATAGTGATGGATGTGGTTATTAATTTCCTCCACTATTATACTGATTTATTCAATTACATTGATGCTTCAAAAGATAATGTGAATGCCTGGATGAAGCAAGTTGAGTAACTGTTTATTATCTTTATTGTATTTTTGTAGACCTGCTTTGTGACTTTTGTTTTAAAAGATGTTCTTATATGGGCCAGGCTGGCCTGGTACTCATTTTGTAGTCAAGGTTAATGTGAGTAGTAGGTTTACTAGAGTGTGTCCAAGCCCACATTTATGCAGTGCTAGGGATCAAATCCAGAGCCTCAGGCACCCTAGGAAAGCACTCTACCAACCAAGCCACTTCCCAGCCCCATTTGTGAAATTTTTTTGCAAAGGATTTTTGCATCTATGTTCTCAGAAGGTATCTTGTGTTTGTCATGACATATTTATTGATCTTTTTTTTCCTTTCAAAGTATACATTCTGTCCTCAAAACATTAGTCTGGCGTTTCCTAGACTTAGTTCCCAGGAAGAGTATGTAATTCTGTTGTGTTTTTTCTTAAATGTTGCATTGAATTCACCCCACCTGGCCATGGACTGTTACTGTTTATGAGAATGCTATTATTGTGTGCTCTTGGCTGTGAAAAGAACAAAAACCTTCTATTGTCCTAGGACTTCTGAGAGGGAGGGTAGACAGAGGGAGGAAGAGGTGGGGGGAACAGTGCCACATGTCACATCTGAACACCAGTTTCCCATGAGGTCCTGTCCCAGTCTCCACCTGCCTCACATACCCTCCATGACCCAGCAGGCTGGCAGTGACAGGCCTTGTGGTTTTCTGAGGCTTCCAAGTTACTCCCTCCCCAAGACTACTGAGACTGAGAATTCAGAGAAGGAAGGCTCTGGCGGCAGGGCAGAGGACACTGCATGGGGGAGGGGGGAGGGGGGAGGAATGCTTGAAGCAGACAGAGTCTCTTTGTTTGCTCAGTTTCTATGAAAATTGAGCAACATTTGTAAACAGCAAATATTGGTTCAGAGGCCCACTGCCTTCCTGTCCACCCCATTCTGGGCAGCACCCCAAAGTCCCCTGCACGTACACACACGTTCAGTTGTTTCTATCAGAAAGCCAGCTCTGTTGTTGAAATGTTAAGTTCTGTCCTCTCTGTGGTACATGACTGGGGCCACCTGTAAGTTGGTATGAAACAAGAAGCCTCCTTTAACTCCTCTCTCTGCCTCTCCCCCTCCCATCTGCCCCCGTCCTTTTCTCTTGTTCTCTTTCTAAATAGAGAGATCGAATATTAAGCACCTGTGGTCTGAAGAAGGCTAACATTAGGAGTTCTGAGTTCTAAGCTTGTGAACAAGGAGCCCTCACTTTAACATACTGTATAGGTCTGGAGGCACAGATGCTGACTTCATCTGTAGATCAACACCACGGACTCTTGCCCCAGAATAGAGCCTGCAAGGGACTAAAACCACACTTCCTTCCAACAGGGCACAATCCAGGCAGCCCCTTCTGAGGTTCTGTGGCCTGGCACTCACTCCTCTCCAGGCTGACCAGGTCCTTGGATGGCAGAGTTGGCAGCAGGGGTGGGTGAGGTGAGGGAATGGTTGTGGAAAAAAAAAAAAAGGCAGCGCTGGAGGCCGTCCTTGCCTGTAACTTTCTCAGTGTGACCAAAGATGAGCCTTCTTGGCCTCCATTAAGTCCTGCTTTTCTGGAAAAGGCTATGTCTCTGGTTAACAAGTTCACATACAACCAGTGTGTCTGATTTTGTATGCTGGCATTACCACAACCCTTCAGGTTTCTTTTTCAAATCTAGGTGGAGATTCTTAAGCACCGATCCCAGGGCTATCGTGAGAGATCAGTGAAGCCCTGCTGAAAGTTTCAGCCATTGTTGATGTACTGAAGGGAACAAAGGGCTTCCAGAGGGTATAGAATTAAACACACAAGTGAAGACACAGTCACAGATGTCTGGGGACACCAAGAACACAGAGCACTGTGATGCCAGTCTCCCATCCCGACACATCCCTACATACACACATAGGCCTGGACAGCCAATATAACCAGGGTTGTATCCACATGTACCCCCAAAAGTAGCCTTTGTCCTGCCTACCCTCTGAGGAATGGCAGACACGGGGCTTCTCCTGACCTAGAACCAATGGTCTGGACCTCTCTACCAGGTATGTATGGATGACATGGTAGCTCTAGATACCGATGTCAAACTGGAACTTTCTCCATGGGCTGTGCACCTCTCTGGGGTTGGCTCAGGGCATCCTTCTGAAGCAGGACCTTGAGTTGGCTGGTCTGGTGAGGATCTGGTGAGACTAGACACTTTGCTAAGGCAAGGCTATAAGGCTGTGGCTGGAGGAGTAGCTTGAGGTAGGCTCATTATGCGTCCACAGGAGAGGACAAGGCAGGAAGAGTCCCTTTCTATTTGTCTTCCATGCCCTCCTCTGAACTTCCCTGAGTTTGTATCACATGTTCAACACCTCACAATCCCCCTCCCTGCTTTCTGGAAGCCCCTGCAAGCTCACTGCAGGGCCTAGCCAAGGCATAGACTGGAAGTGTATCTATTGCTCTGCTGGGTGTCTCCTGCCTCCAGGTGTCAAATGAATCCAGACTATATCCTAATGCCTGCTGTGGGGTGGCAGTGGGAATGTACCCTTCCTGCATAAGGACCCATGAGAGGGTCAGGGGGACAAAGCACAGAGCAACAGTGGCTTCTCTTCCTCATTAGTTATGTACATGTTGCCCCGTGTCCTTGCTAAAATCCCTGCTAAACTAATGGTCTCCAAAGTGCTCCTTTCTTGGGGAGCCCATCTATTTTAATGGTCTAGTGATACTTCCTGCTATTGCAAAAGATTAGCCAACCAGCACTTGTGCTTAGCGTGTGGGTTGGCTCTGTTTCCTTACCTTGGTCCATAGGCCAGACAGGAACAAGTGATATGGACCCTCTGAGGAAAGGTGGGGATTTCCCATGCAAGTGATTGACAAAGGAAAGGAGCTTGCAACATCCTGTCCCTGTCCTTTGTTTTTTGACAGTTTTGTGTCCATGTTTAAGGTTTTCATATGTCCAGTTACATGGATGTGTTAGATTGGAACATTTGACCTTTGGGCTGAGATGGCTCAGCAGGCAAACGGGTTTCAACCTGACAACTTGAATTTGATCTCCGGAACCTCCACAGTGGAAGGACAGAACTCACTTCTGAAAGTTGTCCTTTGACCTTCGCATTGTTACATATGACACATGTGTGCTTGCACTCGGACATACACACATGTGCACAATAAATAAAGTTAAAAAAAAAAAAAAAGAAAGAAAGAAAATATAACCTTATCTCTAATCCTCCCAGGACATACAAGTTACCTTAAAACACATTCCTGTCAGAGACTGGAATTGCAATGGGAAAAGCCACTTTGTGCTTGTGTTCATAAGTGCCAGTGCACAAAAGCAAAGCAGCCAAATTAGCATGTTGACTGGGCCTGGCCTGAGCTCCTCCTGGTGGCTAAACAATGAATCAGACCCACATCACCTTCCCTCTCCTGCTACAGAATTCCAGGCTACTGGTTCTTGCACAGGAGAAGGACAGCAACAGAGTCCTGTGTCCACCATTCTTCTAAGGGGTTGACAGGACAAGGCTAGCCATGGGGATGTATGCACCACATGCTTGCATGGGAGGCCCAGGCCTGTGAATGTCTATGGGGTTTGTGAAAATGAGAGGTTGCTGACATGGTGTTCTGTGTCCTTGGTGGCTCAAGACACATCTGTATGTGTCCTCAATTGTGTGTTTAATTCCACACCAGAGAGCTTCTGGACACTCGTGACTCTTCTTAAATAACTTAACAATGGCTGAGACTTGCTGAGAGCTTCACTGGGCTCTTTCCAAAGCCTGGAAGCTGTGCTTTAGTGTCTCCATCTTGCAGACTTGACAAGGAAACTGAGGACCAGAGCGGACAGACAATACCTTGATTAAATCCAGTAAAAAACGGTTGTTGAAAACCCTAAACTCTCTTGGTGATTCTGAAATTTGGATTTACATTTTGCCTCTAATACCTTGACCTTTCCCTGAGTGTCTATCGAGCTCTGGGATAGCATACTTAGTAATATACCCAGAGGGACATTCAAATGCCTATTTTGTTTTTTACTTCATCGTTTCAGAATCTTCTAGTCCGTGTACAGGACTGAAACACAAAACTATAGTTACAGTTGAATCAGCAAGAATGGAGGGTGCAAACGAAGTGTTTTTGTGATGAATGTAGTCAAAGCAGTTTGATGACTATTTATCAAACCATCGGACTAGCATGGGGACCCCAATGGAGGAGTTAGAGGAAGGACCGAAGGAGCTGAAGGGGTTCGCAACCCCTTAGGAAGAACAACAATATTAACCAACCAGAACCCCCCTCCCAGAGCTCCCAGGGACTAAACCACCAACCAAAGATTACACATGGAGGGACCCATGGCTCCAGCTGCATATGTAGCAGAGGATGGCCTTACCTGGCAGCAATGGGAGGGGAGACCTGTGGTCCTGTGGAGCCTTACTGCCCCAGTGTAAGGGAATGCCAGGGCGGTGAGGAGTGGGTGGGTGAGTGGGGGAGCACCCTCATAGAAGCAGGGGGATGGGATGGGATGGGATAGGGGATTGGAAAGGGGAAACTGGGAAAGGGAATAACATTTGAAATGTAAATAAATAAAATAACAAAAAAGAAGAAGAAGAAGAAAAGAAAAAAAAAAAAAAAAAAAAAAAGGAAGCCTCCTCCCAGTTGCTTTTTATGCTTACACTGGCCCTTTGTTCTGAGCCTCACAGGCTGGCCACTTCCTGGCAGTGGAAGAGAGTTTCTTGCCCCATGACTGTTCCTAGCCTGGATTGTCTCACCAGAAGCTCAAGGGCAGGACACTTTCAGCTCCAAAGCAGGCTAGGCCTGGCCGGGATGGAGAGAGAGCTGCCCCGGACTGCTCCCAGGATCATCTGCAGAGGAACATGGGGTGCTGCCTCTCTGACCTGAGCCCAACTTTCCTCTTTAGGTTCCTTCTCCGGTTCTAGTCTGGGGTCCAGGGCAGTTCCCTTCCCGCTCAGTCTCTGCTTGTAAAAGACTGATGAATTTGTTGGCAAGCAGAAGTTCCCTGGCACCCGGGAGCAAGCCACTCCCGCCCAAGCAGCTGTACCATGCTGCTCCAGGCAACGATAACAAAGAGCGGGTTTTGCTTTAAGCTTCCTTCTAAACAGCCTTTTTTTTTTTTCTTTTGTGGTGGTTGTCGTGGTGGTGGATTCCATGCGCGGTTTTGTCCCACAAATCAGGAAATGAGGTGATCATCAGGGCAAGAAAGGAAGGGGTGGATGCGGGGCGATTGGGCAATTGGACTGCGCAAACACAAGAGGTCAAAGATTGCACCAAGTCGGTCCCCTCCGTGCATAAAAGCGAGCGGGCCACAGGGAGGCGGTGCAGAAGCGGGTCGGTCTGTACTCCCCGCTCCTCGCCACACACACCGAGAGGATGAGGTTCACCGTGGGTGCCCTGCTGGCCTGTGCTGCCTTGGGTGAGTGCTGGTGCAGGGAAAGACTGGCTGGCTATGCAATCCTTATGAGCTAAAGCTGGAAACCCCAACAGCCTGCCCTTTGCTTCCTCTCCGTGTCATCTTCATTTTAGGAATAACGTGTGATCCTCATGCATCTGGGGCTCTGATTCAGTCTCTACCTTTTATTACCCTCCTCATGCTATCTCCCCTATGTCTAGTCATTTGAAGATACGGTATACGATGTTTAAAAACTTTTAACCAGTTCACTCGGGTGCTGCACCAGGCCACTCAGTATAGTCCAAACAGCTTGGTGTGGTAGTCACAACTTCCTGGGATCTGATCCTGCTATCTTTTCCTTGTCTAATGCCTCCTTGGATGCCTTTGGTGCTGGTGGCTTAGACTTCAGTGTGGGATTCAAAGCCAGAATTCTTGGTTCACATTATGCCTGTACTTTGCCTGTGACAGGTCTTATTATAGCACACGCCTGGGAGGGGCAGGTGAGGGTGAGGTCACAGGTTCCAGTCCTGCATCCTGCTGATTCTTCACCAGAGGAGGTCTCGAAGACCCAAGTGCCTGTCCCAGTTGGACTGGCTTTCTAGTTTGAGTGATTTGCCATCCCCAACAATTGTCAGCCTGAAAGAGGCTTCCATGCTTGTCAGCTCAGGGCACCTTGTGTGGCTGTGCACACTGACACAGGACAGAATTTACAAGTTAGATGAATAAGTTTAAAGAGGCTAGAGAGGTCGTTTAGGGGGAAAGCATTTGGTTTCCCTCTGGCTGGGGTGAACTAAAAGGAAGGAGTTGGAGACACTCAGTCTCCCTGCTGTCCTTCCTCATCCATCCTAAGGACTGTTTGGCCTCGCCCATCCCACTCCATGCTCAGTGCTTTGTGGACTTGCTGAGTCAGTAAGTCAGCCCTGCTGAGTTGCCCAAAAGGGAAGAGATGTGATGAGAGCTAGGAGTGCCAGATCCCACGGACGGCATTTCTCCATCACGTGGATTTTAATGGTGACCCAGCTGGGGAGATGCTTGGCACGAAAACATAAGGCTCTTAATTCAGAACCCCAGCATCCATATAAAAAGCTGGGTACAGAAGTGCTCTGGGGAAGATCCCAGGGACTTTTTGGCCAGCCAATCTAGTGGAACCAGCAAGGCTCAGACTCAGTGAAAGACACTGTCTCCAAAAAAAAATCTGGTAGAGAGTTATAGCGGGAGACACCCCACGTTGCCCTTTGGTCCCCGTGTGTTCCCATTTGTACATGCACACATCATATGAGCACAATTATGTAAGTACATATACACGTCTCGATACACATAATTGTCTTCAGCTGTTTCTCTAAATGGCGGTCAAAAAAGGGTAAAGCATCGAGGGAAGGTTCGGTAGAAACAGAAGCCTGCTGAATAAAAGGGAGTTTCTAATCATTTCTAAACAGAAGACAGCTGAAAAGTATCACAGGTGAACTTGTGATCCAACCGTCACACAGAGAGAGGCAAAGCACCTAAGATTGTTATCTTCCTCTGGGCCTGGTCAGCAGACCTAGAGTCTGGCTGCTAACAAACATGACATTGGACAAAACTGTTCCTCCCCCGAGTCCAGCTTTCTCATTTCTAAAAGATGGTATGCCTTTCCTACGGTTGTTGTCTAGAGTATGAAGGTGGCTGAGAATGGTATTTGCCCACTGAAGCTCACATTTTGATGTGGTCCTTCAGCCATGACAGCAAGGCAAGAGAAGAGGGGGTTGTCACCTTCAGCTATCTCAGCATCTCTCCAAGCAACCCAGGGCTAGGTGGGAAAACGGCAGGCCATTGGGGTGAAGGCATTTATCTGTTCCCAGTATCGGAGCGCAGCAGGGCCCTGTGATCTGTCATGACCGCCACCAGGAGTGAGAGGAGGGTGGAAGAGAGGGGAGGTGGCCATCAAGACCCTTCATTAAAGTAGTGTGTTCTCTCCCCTGGCATGGGGAGTGAGTCCTTTATGCCTCCGTCTTCTCTCCTGCAGGACTGTGTTTGGCTGTCCCTGACAAAACTGTCAAATGGTGCGCAGTGTCAGAACACGAGAACACCAAGTGCATCAGTTTCCGTGATCACATGAAACCGGTTCTTCCAGCTGATGGCCCCCGGCTTGCCTGTGTGAAGAAAACCTCCTATCCGGACTGCATCAAGGCCATCTCTGTAAGTCCTGCTGCTGGGAAGGGTAGCCCTATGCGCCTCTGTTTCTGCTCACTTGTAAAAATTGAACTGGGGGTGGGACTGTCAGGTGTCCAAGACAATTATACCAAAAATGAAAGGAAGAGGATGATCCCAAAGCTTGAATCCTCCTGTCCATCCATGTCCACCAAATTCTGGCATAATAGACATATGTGGCCATAGCATGCTAGCTCCTACTGTTTCATGGGCCCAGGACTATAAGGAAAAGCAGTGAGCCTTGAGTTAGTGGAAAGACAGCTTCTTCAGGGTTTTTATCTCCACAACTGCACCCGCAAAGGAGCTTACGGGACTCTCAAAACACAAGGGTCTCTGAATGAAGGCTCCCTCTGTGTGGCCAAGAATGGAAACAGATGTAAGAACCTAGCCATCCACAGGCCCCTGGGTGCTCAACTACAACCATGCCAGCGCCTCTAGTTTAATGGCTGTGCCCACCTCTGAAGAGGGAGAGATCCTTCCCCCTACCAAGCCTGCCAGACCAAGCCTTGACAATTGCTGAGGGTAAATTCACATTAAAATATTTTTGGCCGGGCACTGGACACATCATCTGGGAAAAGAGAGAAAAACTACTCCATTTCTTTCTCTAAATGGAATCAACCCAAACCAGCAGGGCTGGATGTACATGTACTTGGGTTTTCTAGCCAGAGACCCACAGAGCACTACCAGTTCCTTCCCACTTGTTGTGGTGTAGGGAAGCCTTCCTTGGAATAAGTCTTTGCGACTTACTCTCTTTTAGGCGGGTGAGGCTGATGCCATGACCTTGGATGGGGGTTGGGTGTATGATGCAGGCCTGACTCCCAACAACCTGAAGCCCGTGGCAGCGGAGTTTTATGGATCAATTGAACGTGAGTTCTCCCAAAGTACTGAGGAGGGGTGTCATGGCTTAGTAGATGTTAACTCTCTTTCCGTAGGCAGGTATCAGATATTAGATACTAGCAAGCAATTTCTTTGGGGAGTCCGTGGGGAATGAGAAGATCTAGCCCTCGAGGCATCTTGAGGACTTTGGGCTGGTTGGAGGCTAGTATGAACCTTCTGAATCAGACATCCTCACTGGATGAAGAGAGCAGGCTGGGGTCCAGCTTGGCCTTCACTGGATCTGGGGAAGTATCCAAGCTCCCTAGAGCCTCAGGTGCCATTTACAAGAGAGAACCCACCCCTATAATGTACACTAGGAGCTCAGCAGTCCAAGAAGTCTTCTGAGATAGCTCTGACTGTCCCTATCACCATACCAGAGGACATAAAATGCTTTGAGGGAGGCAAGGAATGTGAGTCTCTGTTGTGGCTCCATGTTCCTGGTGGCCTTGGGTTGGTAAGGAAAATAAGGCATCCATGACCCATGTGCAGATGCTTCTTGAGCCTTTGTTTTCCTGGAATGATGCTACCAATGGACTATCTGTCTTGAAGCCTACAGAGGTTTCTCTGGCTTCTTACCACCCAACTCCACCTACGTGACCCCTGAGTCTCTCTTCCCTCCATCAGGACCACGCACCGACAAGCAGTGCTTCTCTAGGCCATGCCAAAGTCCTTCCTCCACACTGTCCCCCCCTTTCAGATCCACAAACCTATTACTTGGCTGTGGCCGTGGTGAAGAAGGGAACAGATTTCCAGCTGGACCAGCTCGAAGGCAAGAAGTCCTGCCACACAGGCCTGGGCAGGTCTGCAGGCTGGGTCATCCCCATTGGCTTACTCTACTGTAAATTGTCGGAGCCTCGCAATCCTCTTGAGAAAGGTAAGCCGCCATTTATATTCTGAACATACTGTACTGCTGGGGTTACACTGTCCTGATTAGTCAGGCAGGTAAGCTGAGCTCCAAGGTAGTGGAGGGGAAGGAAACAATTAGAAAGTGGCAATTGAGCCTTCTTGTTGTGACTCCCAACACCCCAGCAGAGGCTGTCCTGAGGAGGGAAGAAAGGGCAGATGGGTTCACAGTGGATTTCTGTATCATTTTAGTGGCTGGTCATGCATACATCCCAACCTCCTACTCCTCCCCCTCCCCTGACCCCGATTCTCCCCACCCCTATTCCCCGCCCCATGAGCCGCTAAAGGATGCTTTGGTGCCACCTGCTGGTCATGAGGTTGTCCTGCACCCTTCTAGGCTGTTCTATAGTCCTCAGAGGCACCTCCCCCACCACCCCCAAAAAGATCTGGGAACAGAGTGGGCCAACAAAGACTAGGCCAACCTTGGTTAGCAAGAAGTACGGCTTGAGTCCCTGGGAGGGTAACTGAAGAGCAGGGGTTAACTTATATTCCTGTTTAGAAACCCGCTGAGCACATGAAAGGTTGAGCAGGGACAATGCATTCCTTCACCATTGTGCTTATGCTGTGCTGTCCATTTCTTTGTATTGAGCAGCTGTGGCCAGTTTCTTCTCGGGCAGTTGTGTCCCCTGTGCAGATCCGGTGGCCTTCCCCCAACTGTGTCAACTGTGTCCAGGCTGTGGCTGTTCCTCTACTCAACCATTCTTTGGCTATGCAGGTGCATTCAAGTGAGTGAGATTGCCATTCTTTGGTGGCCAGTGCCCAAAGTCCTCAAATGGGGGCTCTTTGCTGACCCAACCTACCTAAAAGCATCTAGGTGGCTTAAACTCCTCCCAGGGAGGAGGAACCTGGGCTCTCAAGGCCAAGGTAGCCTATATCCCCTTTGATCTGATGTCAAAGATAAGTTCTGTTCTGGGAGTCCTCTCTCCTCAGAGCTCTCACATCTGGCTGGTGTCTTCTCTTATTGAGCTGAGCCGGGCAGCATCTGAAGGACCTACATCTCCCTAGTGCCTGGGGATGTTGCAGAGCTGTTCCTTTCTGTGCCAGCAGTGGACAGTGCTCAATATCCTGGACACTGCCCCGCCCCACCTCAACAGTCCATGTGGCTTTTAAATTATTTTTTTTACTTGTAATATATTTTAATCATATTCTTTCCTTTCCCCCAACTTCTCCTATCCCTCCCCCCAACTGTCCCTATCACCATACCAGAGGACATAAAATACTTTGAGGGAGGCAGGGAATGTGAGTCTCTGTTGTAGCTCCATGTTCCTGGTGGCCTTGGGTTAGGAAAATAAGGCATCCATGACCCATGTGCAGATGTTTCTTGAGCCTTTGTTTTCCTGGAATGATGCTACCAATGGACTATCTGTCTTGAAGCCTACAGAGGTTTCTCTGGCTTCTTACCACCCAACTCCACCTAAGTTACCCCTGGGTCTCTATCACCATATCAGAGGACACTGCACCCAACCCACCCACCCACACACTACACTGAAGGGCAAACCAAACAAAAAGTACACAGGAGAAAACCAAAACAAAACATGAAGTCTTTTTTGTGTGTGTTGGCCAACTACTCCTGGGCATGGGACCTGCCCTGAAATGTAGTTGATATTCTCCCTTCAAGAACATTGATTTTCCAAGCCAGCATCAATTGCACGTAGCCTCTCGGTTAGGCATAGGACTTTGTGTCATGTGCCTGATTTATTGCTCTCTCTTTTTATCTTGCTTATATCCTGAAGTCCACATAGCCAGGGTAGAAATACTGTCATCTTCCATACTAAGAATTGGAAGCGTTTTTACATTATTTTCACCTCCTGTTGACCACTTTGAGGTATGTGAGCTAATCCCCCATCTCAGCGGTACCATGAATGTCAGCACCCCACCTAGTGCTGTCTCCACTGTGGGGACCACTCAGCCATAGTCCTTCTCTGAAAGCTGATAGCATTCTCTGAACCAGGAGCAGGGTCTGCCTTGAAGGAGTCCTCATTCATGTGTGTTTCTTTCCCACAGGTGTCTGAAGGATGGAGGTGGGATGTGGCCTTTGTCAAGCATACAACCATATTTGGTAGTGATTGGGGAAAGACTCTGGCAGGTTCCCTGTCATCCTTTTCAGGGTCAGTAGTCAGACCTGAGAATGCATGGTTTCTTTCCCATTGCTTGAGTTTCTATGTGTGCAGAAGAAGGTACTTTTGGGGTCTCTACCAAGACTCATAGGTCTCTTTCCATCACTCCAACCACATAGTGGCCCTACCGATAGGGAGGAAGTGCCACAGATAAGGGCTGGAGGTTGGCCAGCTGACCTCCGCCTGTCAGTAGTCTTGTGAGCTCAGAATGGATGGAAGCAATCATTGCTTCACTGGCCTACAGAAGCCTTTGTGTCTTTAACTGGTTTGTAGGCTCACCTTCCTGTATATTCCTTGACCCTCAGAGATTCCTCTAGACCTTTCAGTTCATGCTTTCTATGGTAACAGGACTTCAAAGGTGAGGAGGGGTTTGGCCTGCCACAGGCTCACCTGAACTTTCCCTCCTCAGAGGTCTTACCAGAGAAGGCTGACAGGGACCAATATGAACTGCTCTGCCCTGACAATACCCGCAAGTCAGTGGATCAGTATGAGGAGTGCTACCTAGCCAAGATCGCTTCTCACGCTGTAGTGGCTCGAAAAACGGGTGGCAAGGAAGACTTGATCTGGGAATTCTCAAAGTGGCCCAGGTATTTTACCCACCATCCTCTCTTTCTTACCACTCTGTACTCAGATCTTCTTGATATCTGGACACACTAAGATAGTCCTTGTGTGTTCAGGATACAGTGGGGACCCTGCCATGTGTCACCTACCTCTCCAGCATCCTCATAGAGCAGCAGGTGTCTCCTCTGGTATCAACATCCAGCACCTTTTTGACCAATGATACCCTTTCCATCTGAGTTAGGCCCTCAAGGCCCCGAGAAAATCCCAGAAGGAAAGAGAATCTCTGTTACACACACACACACACACACACACACACACACACACACACACACACACACAATGCTCCATGCACGTACGCACCCAGACTGCAGAGGGACTGACTTCCCCTGACTCTTGGCTGAGATTGGTTAAGACAGTTTCCTCTGGTCCAGCCCACTCATGTCAGCCTCTGCGCTAGATTCACTTGTTCTCAGCTAGTTCTCAACTACTCAGGGAGACAGGGTTGAGAAGCACAGGAAAGGGAATGTGGGATGGTCCTTACAAGGTGCTGGACAAAGAGGTGCTAGGTGATGGAGACCATGTCCAAATGCCTTCTCTCCTGGTACCTCCAAGTTTCTCACCCTTTTAAAATCAGTTTTCTGAAGTTTCTCTTGTTCTCTTCAGTTCTTCTTTTTAGCCTCCCTAATTCCCTGTTCATATTTTTGTTTTCGTTTGTTTTTGTTTCCTGGAAACAGGAACACTTTGGCAAAGGCAAATCAAACGACTTCCAACTGTTCAGTTCTCCACTTGGGAAAGACCTTCTGTTTAAGGATTCTGCCTTTGGGCTGTTAAGGGTCCCTCCAAGGATGGACTACAGGCTGTACCTTGGCCATAACTATGTCACTGCCATTCGGAACCAGCGGGAAGGCGTGTGTAAGTATTCAGGAAAAGCTAGGTGATTCCAGGAATACAGAGAACTTGGTAAGGTCAAGAAACAGTCATAGTCTGTCTGGGGACTGACGGCCTCTCCTGATGTTCCCATTTCTGTCCTGTTTGTGAGCCCAGGGCTAGACTGATGCTGGCTAGCATCAACCATGTGAGGACCTGGAGGTCACCTAGTGCTTTAAAGGCTGTTTACATTTTAAATGACCTGGGTTGGTACTAGTATGATTTCTCCGCATAAATTAGGATAGCCCCATGCCCTTTATGAAGCCAATTAAACTATTAGAAAGTAAATAACTCCAAGTTTCTGTAGATTGCACATCTCTTGCCAATACTGTGGTCAATATGGGCATAATGAAGCTGGAGCTGTAGAGAGGTTGATTTGCCCTGGGTTTCACTGGGGCATTGGAGGTTTGCCTAATAATTTATTCATTCAAGTAAGTGTGGATTAGACATCCAGCCACAGATTCTCCTGGATGCTAGACTTACAGACACATATTAGATTCTGATGTCCTGGGAATTTCAGGCCAGGGAGAGGACACATGTTTGAAAGATAGTCACACTACTGAACAGATAAATAGAAAGTAAAAGAATGAAAAACAGCAATAAAATAGCAAAGCTCACAACAGTGAAAACCAAAGTCAAACAGATCCTGGCCAGGGGTTGAACTAAGGCCGTCTTAAGGGGTGATCTGGGGACTGAGCCTAAACGATAGGTGTGTGCACATATATTTACTCTATCTATCTACTATCTAATCTATCTATCTATCTATCTATCTATCTATCTATCTAATCTAGCTATGCATCCATCTTCTATCCATCCATTCATCATCTATCATCTCTCATCTATTTGTCTATTTTTTTGCTAGACTTTTATTATACTGACCCCATGTTTGCACTGCTTGAACGGGAGAGTACCCTGGTGAGGGATGTGGGTGTGCCTCTTTCTCCATTAGATCTTACATTCTCCCACATGGAAACCTATGACAAATAATGAACATAGAAATAACTGGTTAGTTAAAATGGCTATTTGAAGAAGGAAGGAAGGAAGGAAGGAAGGAAGGAAGGAAGGAAGGAAGGAAGGAAGGAAAGAAGGAAGGAAAGAAGATAGGTAGGTTTAGGTGTTCGAGTGTCCTGAGGCTAGAGTGTTGGCTTCTCAAAATAAAAAACTGGGATCTGAAGAGATGACTCAGTGGTGAAGAACAAGTATAGCTTTTGAGAGGACTCAGTTCCAAGTACCCATACTAGATAGCTCAAACTGCCTGTTACTTCAACTCCAGAGGATCTGATGCCTTCTCCAGGCCTCTGAGGGTACTTGTACTAACATGCAGAAACCCACAAACAGATGGACAGACACAGACAGACAGACACACACACACACACAACACACACACACTTAAAATGAAAGAAAAAAATCTTACAAAAGAAGAAAAGCTGAGCTTAAATGAAATCAACTAAAGTTGGACTGTATGCTGTCTGCTTTCCCAGATGGTTAGGAGTTCCTTGAGTAGGCTGTTTGTTTAGCTCATCATCTCCATGAAGCAGTTACAGCGCTGACATATACCAGACAGCTGCTGGAGCCTTTCTTTCCTGAGCCCTGGTTCTTCTTGTACTACAGGCCCAGAGGGCTCCGTCGACAGCTCGCCAGTGAAGTGGTGTGCACTGAGTCACCAAGAAAGGGCCAAGTGTGATGAATGGAGTGTCAGCAGCGGGGGGGACATAGAGTGTGAATCAGCAGAGACCACTGAGGACTGCATTGACAAGATTGTGGTACGTCTCTCCTGCCTCTCCAGGGTGTGTCCCTAACACTGTGGCCTCCTGGCCCACTGGAAGGCCGGGTCAGCAAAGGTAGTTATAGCGTGGAAATCACCCTTTCCAGAATCCTTGCTTTTGTGGTTTGAGTTCAGCCCCCAAGGTGGTTCAGAGTCTTAGCATTTATGGTCTGAAGGATGCCCTTTACATTAGCGCACTAGAAGGGTAACCTGAGCCATGTCCTGCTGAGGCAAACTGAACCATGGCAAGAGTGTTTGGGCTCAGGATATGCCTTGGTGAGTGCCGAAGGGCTCGGTTTTGATTTTGTAGGCAAGTATGTTTTCACTTAATTGATCAAAATAGCATTTTTAAATTGTCTATGGAGAATTTTCAAAATCCTGAGCCCAAGGAAGAGGAAAAACAGCACCACTTGTCATCACTATAACTCAGAGAAAACCCTCTTATTGGAATTGGGCCGTACAGGTTGCTTAGCGCACCCCACCTTAGCACCTCACCATGTCCTGTGAGCCTTTCTTGCCTCTTTCAAACCCTGGTGTTTCTGTCTTAGAGAACACACTGAGTTCTGCAGGGTGAAGTCCTGGAGAGAGCAAGGAAGCCCTAAGCTTTCACACCCCTACCTCTGGTCTTTGCTCCATGGAGCCTCTCCATTTGCCTATTCCTTGAGTTGAATCTTTTGTTTTGTTCTTGCTGTAAGTTTCTTCTGTAGTTGCTGCTGTTGCTGGTGGTGGTAGTATTTTAAGACAGGGATTCATGTATCTGCTGTTGACCAGTGACTGGCTGCGGCAGAGAAGAACCTGATATACATGATCCTTCTGCTTCTCCCTCTGGAGTGTTGAGATTATGTGCCACTATGTCCCCACCTACACTCAGGGGCTACTCAGGGAAGAACCCCAGGCCTCTGGTGAGGTAGGCTGGAACTCTCTCAACTGTACTACAGGGGCAGTTGGCTCTTTGATAATAAATTGATAAATATAGCATCTATTGACAGCACTGGGATTTCTTGCCACTGTCAACTGATCCTTCTGGAGTTCCTCAGTTCTGCTAAGAGCACTTAAAAATAACCATGTGCTTTCTAAGATATCTATCAGAAAGCAAAACAGACTACCAATCCCATTCTTCTATCTACATTTTCAAATACATTATTTTAGTTACAGACCATTTTCTTGTTTTGTCTGAGTCAAGGCAAGAAAATTCAAAACCGAATTCATACAAAGCATGATAACTCAGAACCGGAGTCTATATAAAAATACGTGCCTGAATGATCATCAGGGGTCCGGTATGAACATCTATTGCTGCCCTGGCTTTGTAATTCGGGCTGAGAGGGGCCTTCAAGAAGACAGTCTAATAGGGTAGGTGCAACAGGGAATAGCAACTCCTCATTTACTGTGTCTTGCTGTGCCTTTGCAGAACGGAGAAGCAGATGCCATGACCTTGGATGGAGGGCATGCCTACATAGCAGGCCAGTGTGGTCTGGTGCCAGTCCTAGCAGAGAGCTATGGTGAGTGCGAACAGTGCCTCTGTGTTCCTTCTGGGCCATGGTGAGGGGAGAACTGCAGCCTAGTTTATCTCACAGTCACCATAAAATGTTCCCTGCCTGAGCTTCTTCTTGGTCTCTGAGACTCCCTCACCTAGAATCTCCACAGTCATCTTTTTTTTTTAACTTTTTTTTTTTTTTTTTTTTTTTTTTTTTTGGTATTTTTCGAGACAGGGTTTCTCTGTGTAGCCCGGGCTGTCCTGGAACTCACTCTGTAGACCAGGCTGGCCTCGAACTCAGAAATCCGCCTGCCTCTGCCTCCCAAGTGCTGGGATTAAAGGTGTGCGCCACCACCGCCCGGCTTCCACAGTCATCTTAAAGGATGAGAGTGCTGGAACCTCAGTCCCTGTGATGAGATTTCTGGTATAAAAAGGGTCTGACTACAGAGGACATATGGGAAGTCTGGAAAGGTTTGCAATATCCAGAAGGTTCGCTTCTCCTGCTACCTCATTGCAGGAAAAATAAGTTTAGTGAGCATCCTGTAGTGGACTTGCTGTGCAGTGAACAAAACATTTGAAATACAATTTGTGAATGAATCCTAGAGGTCAGTGGCCAGGTGAACTCTCAACATCTGTAGAGTCTGGCCTTAATGTAAATCAGTGATGTGTGCAGTCTTATCCACGCCTCTTATTTTTAGTTGCCTCAAGAGAAAGGCATGGGTTTTCCATCCTATAAATAAATGTTTAATGTTTCTTGATTCTCTTTCAGAGGACTCTGTTTGTAAACCCAAGCCAGAACAAGGTGAGTTGAAACAGATAATCCTGGGCACTGGCAGGTAAATTCTCATTGTTGGGAGAAGTTGTTAGACAAATTTATAAGTCAATGGAGAGAGTCAATTTTAGAAGGCAAAGTGTGGTGAGAGAATAGTAATTGATTGTGGGGCTGTTAGCTTGCACGTGGGCGGGCGTGGGTTCCATTGGGCGTAGTTGTGGATCCCTCGGCTCTGGGGAGCAGAAGCATGGGAATTTGACCGAGTTCCCTCCACACTGTGCCAGGTGGACGCTGGGCTGTGAGAAGCCGCTGGGGCTCCTCCTGGGCATGGAGGGATCTCAGTCTGAAGTTCCGTGGGGGGTGGGGGGTGGGGGGTGTTCCTGAGTGTTGGGGGTCTCCGGGTCAAGCAGCTGACCCTGAGGCCAGTGGTCTCTATTCTTGGGCCCTCAGACGCTGCTGGGAACTGCAGAAAAACTGAGATGCAAGGCCCGCAGCCCAAAGGAATGAGGGGGAGGGAAGCCCCGACAGTGCCCCGTGGGTAGACTCTTGGTTACCGGGACTCGCTTGGCTGGCTAGGCTAGCTTGCTTGGATTGGCAGCCTTCATGGTGGGAACGTAGAGAAGTCTTCTAGCTGGAGATTAGGCGGCAGCAGCGGCTCATTAGTCAAAGGCCTTCTCTGCGGTTTCTCACAGCAGGGCCCCAAAGACATGAGGAAGTCCATGATTTTAAAGAGCTTATTGTCATGGTGGATGGTAGATAAATCTGGCTGTACCCCCGCATCCCCAAGGCAGGCCTTTGGTTAAATACTGTGTATAAGGAGGAGGGTCTGGGAAGGAATACTTAATTGGCTACACCCTCTGGCCTTCAGGTATCTCATTAATCTCTCGAGGCCCCGAGGCCTGTAGTCAACCCTCTACCTATGGAGGGGCTGGTAGGGGACTGAAAGGCACTGATCAATGGTGGTCTTTGGCCATGTGTCTGGGAGCCTGGAGTCAGGGAGCAAGGCCAAACACCTACTGATATCCCATTAGGTTATGGGGTTCAAGGCCTGTGCTCGACCAGGAACCAAGCTATCCTTTCATGGTCCCACAATTGATCAGGAAGGCTGTGCATATGGTGACTGAGACAAAGGATTCCCCATCTCCTGTTAATATGTAGGTATTGTCCTCTGTGAGGAGGCATGAGAGGACCCAAGGGTTCAGACTTTATGAGTGGTCTCCAAACAAATCTTTGATAATAAACCAGTAAATATAACATCTATCAACAATGATAGGATTTCTTGCCTCTGTCAACTGATCCAGGAAACAAGCCTAGGTTCTTCCATCACTTCCTTCCTACCATTTGAATCCCATAAAGTCTTCAGAGTTTTAGATGAGAGTTAGCACGGCCTTGCCTATGTGGTTCTTCAAAATGAGCACTTCAAAATGTTGATGTCTAAGTGCATGGAAATACTTGACCATCCATCTAGGCTGGGCCCAGGAAACCAGACTAACCCATCTCTTACTAAGGCTTTGATTAGGGATGGATCTGAAAGAATGGTACAGGAACAAGCAGGAAGTCAAACACCAAAGTGATCCCAAGTCTTAGTGTTCAGTTTCCTTAGGTTGTATTCCACAGAACCATGAATGTACAATTCTGTGGTCTTGTCCCTGCAGCTAAACTCAACCTCCCAGTTTTTAGCATCTCTAGAAGGACCCATTATTATTCCACAGATAATGAAGATTGTTTTCTGTTGGAGAAAGTATTCTGAATTAATTAAAATAGAAAACAGAATCACAGGTGTTCAAGCCCTGATTGAGAGAACATTTGTGCTATAGAAAATTACAACCAAAGTGTTGTTGGTGTTTCTTTTTTTTATGTTTACTCTGGTATAAAACCATATTCTTTTTATCAGAGGACATCTGGCCTGATTAACCCCAATACATGTTCATATACAAAATGCCAGAGTTCCATCAACTTTTCTGTATCCATGTCTTTGATTTAGTAATTTGGAAAGTGAGTTACTGGCTTTTAACTTCAGTAACTTTATGCATGCAGGTAAGGGCTATATATTAGCCATATCCTTAGTGATAATGCTAATATTTGGTATTTTATGTGTATACATGTACATGTGGGCACATGCACATGCTTCTGGAGGTCAGAAGTCAACCTCGAGTGGCATTTCTCAGGAGTCATCTACTTTGTATTAAGGGATGGGATCTTTGTTGGCCTGAAGTAAATCTAGCTGGCTTACTAGTAAGCCCCAGGAATTTGTCTGTACCCATTTTCCTAGTAATGAAATTATAAGCACATACCACCATTCCTGGCTTTTTTACGTTGGTTCTGGGACTGAACTGATTACATGGCAAGAACTTTACCAACCAAGCCTTTCTCCAGCCCGTTATTTTATTTTTAAATCAATACATCAAAGCATTTTAAAAATGGACATAATCATGGGTCACCATGTGATCTTAGTGCTTTGCTTTTGAGATTCTTCCTGCTAGACTGTCCTTTTCTTCACCGGAGTCAGATGTTGTAGAGTTCCTTTCAGGACACAATATTCTATTTAGGACATCCTCGCTGTCCTAGGGAAACAGTGGCTTCTATTGGGAGGCCCCAGTGATATTAATTGTTCTTTTCAGGTATCATTCCTAGAGGATATTATGCCGTGGCTGTGGTGAAGGCATCGGACCCTAGCATCACCTGGAACAACCTGAAAGGCAAGAAGTCCTGCCATACAGGAGTAGACAGAACTGCTGGCTGGAACATCCCTATGGGCCTGCTGTTCAGCAGGATCAACCACTGCAAGTTTGGTGAGCAGAGCTGGGAAAGGAGCTTGCGAGGGGCCATGCAGAAAAAAGGGGTCCTGAGGAAGGCTGTGGACTCAGGGTCCATAAAGGTGAAGTTTCCTAAAAATGAACCTCAAGGAAATAGCAAAAATGACTAGGAGGGGTGGGGAACTGAGGAATGGAGTCAGGATGATTGTCTCGGTTGCAAATAATGGCTTCAATGGATATACACTTACTTGTCTCTCCTATGATGAAGATCAGAGGTGAGCATTTCACGGCTGATAAGGTCTTGAGGGCTCCTTCCTTCTTTCTGGTCCACAATGTCCTTTGTAGTATCTCCATGTTCAAAGCAAGCTCCTAGAATTCTTGAGTTTATTGTGTCCTCTACCTGAGGCTGTTTCTACCTCTTTATGTTTCTGAGTAGAAGATCCCAGCAGAAAATTTGGCTTTGCTTCATATTGGCTTCCTCAGATCTTTCCTGATGCCTCTAACTTTGGGCAACTCCTTAAAAACGAGAGAACTATTAACCTGACTATTACCTCTGCAACCTTAGCATATGCAGGGACTGAAAATAGGGGCACATCTTTGCACGGAGATGCTCAGAAACACGGTGTCTCAGAAACAAAGAATACCTGGGGCCACAGGCAGAAAGCACAGGCTCCTGACCTCTGCTCCTCTGAACCTCCTTGTACTTCACAGTCACAGAAGCAGCCGATGTGCAGGGATAATCCCCTATTACTCCCTTGACTTTTGAGGTGTAGTGGAGTTCTTCTAATGAATGGCAAGGAAGGGGAAACTCACAAACAAAGAGTGGTACAACCTCAGAAATCCCATTTCTTCATTCTGCAGGCTAGAGATGGTACCATCACAGTGCTCCAGGGATCTCTTCCACTCTAAAGTGGAGTGCTCACAAAATCCTTTCCCAACCTTGAGAAGTTTCCTTCACCTACAGTCTGGTAGTTCTGGGTTGGTGTGTGGCAGGTTACAGAGTGAATTTTTCATAGCCTGTCAGGGAGTCAAGTAAGCCACTAGAATTACACCACACACACACACACACACACACACAGAGCTGATTTTCTCTTGTTCTTCTGTTCAGATGAATTTTTCAGTCAAGGCTGTGCTCCTGGGTATGAGAAGAATTCCACCCTCTGTGACTTGTGTATTGGCCCAAACAAATGTGCTCAGAACAACAGAGAGGAATATAATGGTTACACAGGGGCTTTCCGGTGAGTTTTCCATTATATATATTTATATATGGATTGGATACCTAAAATCCATAAAAAGCCAGGCACGAATGTATGCCTTTAACCTCGGCACTTGCGGGTGTGGGATGGAGAAACAAGTGGGTCTCTGGAGCTCACTGGCTCACCAGCTTAGCCAAACTGAGGAACTTCAGGTTCAGTGAGAGAACACATCTCAAATAGTAAGGTGGAAAGTGATAAAGGAAGATGCCCAATGTTGACTTCTGACCTATGCACACATGCACATACACATGTGCACATGCACACACTCATGTGCACATGCACACATACTCACATGAATGTACATATATGCCCTCCTCTTGAACCCACAAAAAATAAAGAAAAAAAAATGGTGCAGTGTGCCGAGCTGAGCTTGTGGGATTGCACAACAACTTGGGGCCTTTTGCTTTCCTTATTCTGCATGTTGTTTAGTGATAGAATGGCCCTAACTGTTGATGACATCAGGTGACTAACCTGGATCTATAAGGTGCCTCTGAATGACATGTGTCAATCTGACCTCCTGTCTTCTCTCTTCTCTGTATCTGGACCTCTTCAGGTGTCTCGTTGAGAAGGGCGATGTAGCCTTTGTAAAAGACCAGACTGTCTTTGAAAACACTGAAGGTATGTGTGCACTGGCGGCCATTCCCTACAGACTCTGGGTCACTGGGATTTGCTGAGGCTCAGGGTTGGCTCCATAGGAGCCGTACAGATACTGTTGGACTCTAGAGCTCCAGTTCTCAACTTGTATGTTCAGTGGAGAGAGAAGCAATTGCTCTGCAAAAAGGAACCAGTAATCCCTATGGCAAAGGTCATTGCAAGGTTGGGGCAGGGTGACTATACATGGTAAGCTGCTTGCACTGCCGTATGCAGAGAAGGACTGGATGTATAAAAAACACAGAGGGGCCAGCATAAAGGTTCTCCCACTGCCAAATCTGGAAATGTTGAACACAAAACCAATGTTAACAGTAATAGATGGCAAACCATAGATCAAAGTAAGAATCCATGATGCCATCCTGACTAGATAAATGATGAAGAGAAAGCTAAAACTCTTCCTGACCATGGAATGCCAGCTAAGGAATGAGGAGGGATGGCAAGGTTAGGAAGATTGGCTTGGGCATTGGTAAGGATGTGCACGCCAGGCCTTGTGTGTCACTAAGGGCTAGTGAAGCACTGCAGTTCAGGCCATCAATCACTTCTCTGCCACCTCTCAGATCTGTTCTCTTTACTGTTACTCAGCTGCCTTGGGCAACTGATGTAGGATGAACTGTCTCGGCACCAGCTTCAATGAGATGCTTTCCCAGGTGGTACACCCCATTCTATTATGAGACTACTCTGTCTACATGGCTGTAAAGTATCTGTGCACACCTGGGCTGTGGACAATTACAGGGCTCTTTCCCTTCCTCTTTATATTCCCAGCACCTGAGACTGTACTCAGAAGACACTAAGAATTTATTTAAAGGACTGGTTTGACTGTACTCTCTCATTCTCTCTCTCTCTTTCTCCTCCTCTCTCCCTCTCTTCCTCATTCCCTTCCTCCCCCTCTCTCTCTCTTCCTACCTTGTTCTCTCTCTCTCCCTCACTCCACCCCCCTCTCTCCCTCCCTTTTTCCCCCATGATTTTTAAACTTTCTTTAAAGACTTTCTTTCATGCCTCCAAAGTGTCAACCTGGCCTTAGTTCTTTGTCACCTTTGATTTCTTTTGTGCTTTTCTGAGTAAGTCTTTGATTTCTAGACCTTGACTCTCCACTCTTCATCAAGGCTCCAAGGTCTATAACCTCCTGGTTATAGTTGCTGTAGGAGACCTGACCTTCCATCTCCTCAGCTCCTCTGATTGTCAAGCTGCTATTTTTATGCACAGAATGCTGGCATTACAAGCTTAGTTGGCAGAAATGCAAGCCCTTCCTAGTTCTTTTTCCATAGCTTCTGTCTCTAAATAGAGAATCTTGTTATAATTCTCTGCCAGTCCCTCCCATTGTCTCTCCACCTTAGTACTTGGAAATTAACCCAAGGCCTGGATCACGCTTAAGCAAGTCTTTACCACATAGGGTGGTAGAAGCAATTTGGTTATATTATAATTAAGCTGAATTAACTGCCCCACATTTACATAAGCACATTCATATTCAATAGACACTTGTCACTACTGTAGTAGCAAAAAAATTATAAGCACCCAACTATCTATTAATGGAGGAATGATTTTCAAACACTGTGCTGTAGTCATACTATAGAATAAGATCCAATGGTTTAAAAGAATTACCTTGATTTGCATAATGGTGCAGAAGAAACTGAGGTATATAAGTAGCTGAGAAAAGAGCTACAGAAGTACAGAAGTTCATATGTGTTAAGATGTACTCCTAAGAAAAAATGTGAAAAAACAAACAAACAAACAAACAAAAAACCTTGTAACATCACCCAGACTCGTATATAGGTAAATGAGTACTAGGAGAGCATGTGTGGAAACACAAATTGTGATTTCCAGGATTGGAGCCAGAGAAAACATTGGGAGTTAAGAAATGCAGAAGTGAGGATTTGTTTGTAAGGAAATGAATTTTAAAATACGATGACACTGGTCTCACATAGTATTTATTCCATTACGGAAAAAGTTGAGTGCACAGTGACTGAAAGGAGAGGTTACAATCCTGCTTTCTGGGCGAGAAATGAAAACTGGCAAGAAAAACCCGCCAGGGGGAACCACTGAAAACCTCTGAAAGAGCGGAGGTCTTTAAATCGACCGATCGATTGATTAATTATTGCAAAGGGAATGCAGAAAAGATTAGGTAACCAGCCGAGATAGGACTTAGCACCTGGGACTAGCATGAAGTCAAACTAAAAATGTCGATGAGGACTGAAAAGCATCCTCTGGGGCGGGTCTTCCGTTTGGAGAGGCAGCACAGAGGCTGGGGAAACTGCCTTAGAGTACTACCTTCTTCCCCTAGCTGGAGCTAGAAGTACAAAAGCCCTTAGGATTTTGTCTGAGACAGGCCTTGCTCTGTATCTCCGGCTAACCTAGAATTTCCTGTGTAGACCAGGCTAGCCCCAGATTCACAAAGGACCGTTTGTTTCTGCATCCCAAGTGCTAAGATTAAAGGCATGAACCACCATGCATGGCTTCTAAAAAAAAAGTGTGTTGTTGTCTAGCATTGGAATTTAATAGAAATAAAGGTTTTTTTTTTTTTCCTTTTAAAAAATAATGTCCATAGAACATGGCTCTTTTTCATTTCGTTGAGAGGGAAGGTCAGAAGAGAGTGGTCACTAGTAAGCTCTTGTGAGTTAAGTACCACCTGTAATGAACATGACTGTCCCCTCCTAACACTGTCATAACCTTAAACATGCGCTTCTGCTGGACAGAAGCACACACCCTCCATACACCTGTGGGTCAGTGACATCCCAGTGACTAAAACGGTTAGATCTGGCTGATCCAACCCTTTTCTCTGCCCAGGAAGGAACCCTGCTCCATGGGCTAAGGATCTGAAGCTGAAAGACTTCGAGCTGCTGTGCCCAGATGGCACCAGGAAGCCTGTGAATCAGTCTGCCAGCTGCCACCTGGCCCAAGCTCCAAACCATGTTGTGGTCTCACGAAAAGAGAAGGCAGCTAGAGTTAGCAAACTGATGGCTCGCCAGGAGGTATGAACCACCCAACGGTCTCCCACCATTTATTCCTAGCAGGGCAGGTTATTTGGAGTTAAATGACAATTCATAGTGACCATTTCCTTTCTGAAAACTAGAATTCAGACTCTATAGATTGTGGCTCAGAATATCTGAGTTCAAATCTCAGCTCGGCGCCTGGCTTGAAATTTCCATGCTTGGTTTCTTCACATATTAAATGGAAAGAATACCACACATACCTGTTTCTAAGTTAATAAAAAACATTAAGTGAAGTAGTGCATGCACAAAGCTTAGGAAATGTGTGTCTAAAGGACGGGCTCACCTCGTGCTAGTTGGGACTGGATTCCTCAGTCCTGGCTCTGCTCCTGTGGAACTCCTAGTCACTAGGGACAAGTCCCCCCTGACCTATGAACCCTCAAGACGCAGACTCTGCCTTTCCAGCTCATTTGGATCTGGCTCAGGACTTCATTTTCCTCAAGAATGTTTTTCTGAAAATGAAGATGACAGATCCTGTTTTCTAATGTTCCTTCCTACAAGTCTTAAGGACCAGAACTGACTATTACTTCTCTAGCTTATGTCAACTGTACCATATTCTTGACAGTCTGGAAAAATACAAGACTCTTACCCTCAGAAAAACCCACACCTTCAGGGCCAGCCTTGTGGGGCAGTGGGTACAGGGGCCACTTGAATACTTTTATCCCTGGGGCCCCTCTACACAAAAAACTTTACCCTCCCTTCTGGTATAGCTTCCTGCCTTTTAATTTGTCATTAGTTTTAAAAGAAAAGAAAGTGGAATAGGATAGCATACCTTGAAAAGCCCCTTTAAAAGCATATGATAATCTCCAGTGGTGTTTCTAGTTTGACATTAGATTTGAGTCAAACAATCCTACTAACAGTTTCATATCAGCATTACCAATATTTAAAGAGATGGGCTTTACTTTTTGACTCAGTGTGAAATCTTTAACCTTTCTACAGTGTTTTAAACCTCTGCTTCTTGTGTAGATTTTTTAAA
The DNA here is from genome assembly GCA_021653895.1 of Mastomys natalensis. Lineage (NCBI taxonomy): Eukaryota > Metazoa > Chordata > Mammalia > Rodentia > Muridae > Mastomys > Mastomys natalensis. The sequence goes on along the minus strand of JAJTUV010000636.1, from coordinate 506,443 downwards.
ATGCTATGTTGATGATAAAGATCTTAATATTTAAAGAGCACACACAATGATAATAATGAGCATTTAAGAATATTCCTCAAGCTCGACAGAATGCTAGACTTCTCAGCATTGTCATTTACAACCGTGAGAGGCTAAAAGAAGCTAAGTTCCTGACCTAAGACAAATTTAAAATTTATCCAGACACAAACTTCTAGTGATTTTTTGTTGTTGTTGTTGTTGTTGTTTTTAATCCTACAGTTCCCATGAGAGGGCTCATATCTGATGTCTTAAAAGAAGGGACATGTTCTTTCTTCTTGCTTTCTCTAACCATTATCCAAGGCACTTAGTATTGGAACGGAAGACTTTGGAAAAGGTGGGAGTGGATAGTTGAGAGGGCTGGGAAATCTCAGAGGACCTTGGGGCTATTGTGGATAGATGGTAAATGAAGAAGATGGAAACTTGCCGAGGCACCTTCTGTAGCTTTCTGTTATTCCCAGGGCTGACTTGGACCTTTCAGCCACCTGCAGTACAGGTGTTTCTAGTCCGGGACATAGGTTCACATATATTTTCTGCTTATTTGACAGCAATTATATGAGGAAAGTAAATCGGACTGCACTCGCAATTTCTGTTTGTTCCGGTCTTCCACCAAGGACCTTCTGTTCAGAGACGACACCAAATGCTTGGTTAAACTCCCAGATGGCACCACATATGACAAGTTCTTAGGAGCAGAGTATATGCAAGCTGTCGGTAACATAAGGAAGTGCTCAACCTCACGTAAGTGGGATGAACAGTATGGAGAGGTTGCAAAGAAACCCAGAGCCGGGCGGTGGTGGCGCACGCCTTTAATCCCAGCACTTGGGAGGCAGAGGCAGGCTGATTTCTGAGTTCGAGGCCAGCCTGGTCTACAGAGTGAGTTCCAGGACAGCCAGGGCTACACAGAGAAACCCTGTCTCGAAAAAACAAAACAAACCCCCCCCCAAAAAAAAAAAAAAACCAAAAAAAGAAAACCCAGTGATGAGTGCTGGAATGGTGTTTACAAGAACTCAGACCCTTAGGAAATAACCACATGGGCAAGAGGAAACCTAGCCTATATAACCACGTGGGTTATACGCACATATTGTAAAGGGGCCACAGACCCAGGATACTAAGGCAGTGAATTTATTATATGTACACAATCCCACCTTATTTCTAAGAAGATACAAAAGGGCACCAAACTTATTAGAGGTCCTTGTTCAATATGGCAATGGTTAGCAAGATGTGATGGCTCAACTTTAAGTGACAACTGAATTAAATCTAGATATCATATCTTCACCCCACCCAGCTACAATTTTAGTTGAAAGTAGCCATAGCAAAAAGAATACCACAAAACATCCTTTTGTAGACAGCTCTGTTCCATAGAACCTCGAGAATGATAAGTCCTGGCTAGCTAGAAAGTTGCTAAGCTCATCTGCCATGTCATAGTCCAGGAATTGAAATAGAATAAAATATATTTGACCGTTGGTTTGAGGATTAATGGAATCACCTGAAAGCACTTGGAGAGTGTGAGAGGATACATGTGATAGACAGTGGCTAGTCTTCAACTGTAGTTTGGAGGTGAGTCTTGGCCTTAAATTAAGTTGTTGTCCTGGAGATATAGCTACAGAGTCTGTGCTGTTCAGGGTGACGACACTTTCAAGGTTGCCACTTGTGGATTGGTAAGATGGCTCAGTGGGGAAAGGAGCTTGTGGCACAAGCCCAATGACCTGAGTTTAATCCCTAGATCTAACAGTAGAAGGAGACAATAATACTATACTGTACTGTACTATATTGTACTATACGATGCTATATATATTTTTTACAAGTTGCCGTATGAAATTCTAGTGTAAGCAATGTGACTGTTGAAGTCTATGTTACAAAATCCAAGTTAATATTTCCCTTACCTATATGCTCAAGAGAACAGTCTAGCTTTGTTTGTCTCCACTCTATCTCTAGACCCAGCTCAGAAGTTGCTGGCGACTATCAGCTACCATCTGCCTAACGTTCTCAGGGAAGACTCTTCCTAGGCAGCTTCTAGTTATATGAATTCAGGTTCAGAGCCTCACCAGTTAAAAACAAGGTTGGGGATGCCATAGGGCAGAAAGTCAAGTGACAGCCTCTATAACCGTGTGCAAGCCCTCCCTGTGGGAGGCGCTGGAGCTGTATAGGGACGCAGGGATGGGAGGGGTGGGCACAGTATGCATCAGAATAGCAGAACAATGAGCCTTGGCACAATTTATGTGCTACTGAATTGTCCATTCAGTTCATTCATTCATTCCACTAAACAGTTCATAAAGATAATAGTATTCTGAGTGTCCTATATCTTTCTTCTCTCCCCAGAACTCCTAGAAGCCTGCACTTTCCACAAAAGTTAAAATCCAAGAAATGGGCTGCCACTGTGGTGGAGATGGATGCTCACATGATCCATGGGCTTCTCTTGGCCTCCATGCCCTGAGGGGTTTGGGCTAACTTTGTCTGTCTTCACTGCTGTGTGTTACCACATACACAGAGCACAAAATAAAAATGACTGTTGACTTTATATTTTCCAAACTTCATTCTTTTCTAAATATTTTCACCAGAATTTCTTTTTACAATCTGATTAAATATCGTATAAACTGAACCTTGTCTTCTGAGCTCAAGATTCAGGTAGTTGGGGCTGGAGAGATGGCTCAGAAGTTAAGAGCGCTATCTGCTCTTCCAGAGGTCCTGGGTTCAATTCCCAGCAACCAGATGGTGGCTCACAGTTGTTTGTATCTCCAGTTTCATGGTATCTGATACCTCTTTTGCTCCATAAGATCCTGCATACATATGAGGCACATAAAATAATGTAAGACCCTGACCCTCGGTCAGTGGTACTTACTTCAAGACGTCCCTGGAGTGAGACACCGAGATGCAGATTGATGCAAAAGCAAGAGGTTTATTTTTCCAGTGCATCAGAGTCAACCCTCAATCAGTCCCTCAAAACGAGTGACGAGAAGGCGACCCCGAATGGCTACAAACAGTTTTTATACTTTTTAGGGGCACAGGTTACATCAGCAAAGTTACAGTTCAAACGTATTGCCTAAGCATACTGACCTTTAAGTCTATTGGCTAGCAAGCATGACACACATTTGAACTCTACCTCAGACTTTCCAGAGGGTTAGGTGACTATCCGCCAGTACATTCTGAGAATTTTTTTACTCAAGACTATTCCTGTGGGTGGAGAATGGAACTTGGCCTAACCTTGACCCAAGGTGGGCAGGTGTAAGGCTGGCGAAAGCCCTAGGGCCCTTCACTTATACAACCACACGCACATAAAAATAAAAGATCAAAAATAAGAATCTTAAAAAAAATTCAGGTATTCTTTCCCTTGGCTCAGTGTGGAGCCCACAGACGCAGCTCCTGGGTCCAGCCCAAGAAGAGACATTTTTGAAAAGGGTCTCCTAGGTCATTCTAATAGAATCCAATCTATATGGCCACACACGTGTATGTGCACGTGTGCATGCACATGATGCCAGAAATAAGAATTTGTTAGAAATAAATACCTCAGTGAGTACTGAGAACATTGATAGAAGACCCACTTTTATTAATTCATTGACATAACAGCCATGGTCCAAAACCAAATCCAAATCAACTTTTGGTAAAAGTCTCTCTTTGAGCCTGACAACATAGCAAGAAATTTGTTGTCAGTCAGTGGACTGGGTCCTTTCTCATCTGTCAGCTAGACATCATGGGCAGGCTCATCATGGGAGAAGCTCTTCAAGTGCTGGTCATTGGGAGCTTTGGTGTATAGGATGTGGGGGTTGGGGAGAGCTGTGGAGGGCAGGCATGCCGATGGCACCCTCTAGTGTTACAGCCCTCCTGTTGGCCACAGATATTCAGGTCCTTGAGCTTTGCTGTCAGCTGACAGCTAAGTCAGTAAGGGCCCATGCTAGGAAATCAGAAAGTTCCATCCTCCAAGGCCTTAGCTTATTTGTACAAAATGAACATTAAAAAGAGTGCTATTACAAAATGGTCTAAGAGCTCAGCATTAACACTGACAGTGCCTTTTAACAGATCTTAATAGTCTGCCTAGTGCCTAGGGAGAATTGGGGCCCTGTTCCTGTCTCATTTCTACCCCGGTGCCTCCCCTTCTCAGCTCACTTTCCTGGAAGGTACAGGCTCCATGTACCTTTCTCCCCATGTATTAGTAATAAGCAGTTGGCTGAACACACAGACTAGTCATTGGCTCTACATGTCTCGACCTGACAAAGTCACTGCTACCCACCAACTTTTAAAACAGCTTACTTCTTCATCCTTAAGCCTGTTTCTTGTACTTCATGCAGGAGTCTACGTTCCCTTTCTTGGCATATTTTTCCCTCTCTGACATGGTCATTCGCTTTGATTCCCACCTCTCTCTGTACATTTGTGATCTGAATTGTGAGCTTATCCTACCAATCAGGGTATCTTAAGAATTCTTCTCTTGACCCATGTTCCCCCTTGCTTTTTCAGACTCTCTTCTAGCAATGCAAACACTTCTGGGCATTCATGTTCATAGTTGTGACCCAAGTCTCCAGCATCCTCCTTCTATGCCTCCTTCTGTAAGGGTCTGAAAATCGCTGAAGGAAGACCCCGGACTCAGATAGTATGCAAAAACAAAGAGCATTTATTCTGCAGAAACAACAAGCATGCAGGGGTCAACCATTCTTTGAAATGGCTACCCTAGATAAAGGTATGCAAGCCTTCTTATAGGAATGGGGAACTTTCTGGAAGGATTAGATAATCTAAAATTTTGTTGGTGGGCTCTAGGGGCTCACAGGTGATCCTGTGGTCCACATTCCTGTGTCATGAGCATTCAATCATGTGATGAAATAGGGTTGCCCAGAGCAGATGGCCCATTCTGAGATAAGATATTTCCCCATTTTTGTGGTTATCTCCAGGCTCTTCTTTGAGAGAGGGTTGTATGATCTTGTTGTGGATTCTATGGTCTGTTTTTGGAGCTGGTGCCTTATGATCTTTTTTGAAATCAGGCCTGGTCCTCAAAATGGAGTCAAATGGGTCCTTGAATGGAGACCAATTGGGTTTATATTGTCCCTTTATTTCCACCTGTGGATCTATAGCTTAGAGTTTTACAGAAATCAGAAATCATCCAATCAAAGGCAGGGGCTGCAGGTATAATTTAGTGATGGATGACTTGCTCCAAGTTTGATCCTCAGCACCACAAACTAAACAAAGCCAATGAGCAAACAGACAAGACCTAAGGGAATCATCTACAGCAGGACTTTCTAGCACCCACTAACGACAGTATAATAACACAACGACTTTTAATAAAGTTTAAAGTTTAGCTTGGACTGTCTTCCAACTACTCTAAACTTAACCTGAGCATTCTAGCCTATGACCCACCATCAGGCTAGGTCTATACCTTTCTGTTCCACTCTGGTTTGAGTCTGTTCCCTCCAGGTACGTTCTCTGAATTTCCCTTTGTCTGATTCTTCACCCTGAGTCCCTCTCTCTGCTTACAAGTTTGGCCCTCCACTTCCTTCCCAGCTATTGGCTGTCAACTCTTGATTATAATCAATCAGCAGTGAGATACATTTTTTAGATTGCCTCAGGCATTAGAGGGCTGTCTGACCTTCAAGTATTTGAGCAGATGTAGCAGGTATTTACAAACATAAGACCCACGATGGGCCTTTGAAAAGACAATACTAGAATCCTGCAAGCATTTAGCTCTCTGCTGGACAGAATTAACAACTGAAAATACAGAGACACACCTTCACACAATGTGAAGAAGTTACCTCAACAATCAGCCTCTATGCTGTGATAGAACACCATAACCAAGGCAATTTATAAGTGAAAGTGTTTAATTTGGCTTGTGTTTTCAGAGGTTTAGAGTCCATGATACCAGAGCAAAGGTATGGCTATAGGGACAGCTTTGAGCTAACTTCTGCAACTGCAATTGTGAGGCAGGGAGAGGGGGGAGGGGAGAACTTGGAGAGATGACTCAGTAATTATGAGCATATGCTGCTCTTGTTGGCATTTCATCTAGGCTCCGCCCCACAGTTACCTGGCAACAGCCAAGTGTACCTGACTCACTATAAAAGAGGCTGCTTGCCCCCTCCGTGCTGTCTTGCCCTTGCTTCCTTACCCTCTTTCCCCTCTCTCCCCATTCCCCACTCTCTCTCCAAGTGCTCACAGTGTTATGCCCAGTTCTCGGGAACCCCAGGAGGCTGCCAGAAATTGGGACACCGATGAAAATATACAAAGAGAGTTTCTATTATTCGAGCCCACACCCAGTTCGCTCTCCTTCCCGCTGCGCAGGTTAGGAGAGCGACCCCTAAGTCTATGGACTTGAGGTGTACATAGGAGGATGCATCAACTGGGGCTCTCAAACTCTGTCGTTACTTGGGTGGGGGAAAAGGGAGTGCCGCCCTTCAAACACGATAGCATTTGTTCGGATAGAGAAGCGGAATCACGAAGCTGGAGAAAGATCTTTTTGACTGGGAAGAAATAACTTATTCTGCTACCAGAGACCAGCATGTTTTTATAATACACTGCCTGGGAATACTTAATTGCTTCTTTCCCATAGCGCAAGAGTGGGCTTTTATCACTTCAAGGATACGAACTCCTGCCTCCTTCAAAAGTCAGAGCCATCTGCGCCCGGAGAGTGCTGTCAAGAAGGATCACAATATTCGGGTGCCAAATTAGGCTCTCTTTTGTCTGCCCTCTTCAAAGGCCAGAGGCATCTATGTTGGGGAAAGGGGATACTAACTGCTCTGGCTCTGCACGGGGGCAGGAGAATGCAGGATTTGATGCGAAGGGATGAGGGCAGGTTTCCTGTGTTTCTTCAATCGCCAGCCTCTACTCCTCTGCTCTCTCTCTGCCTTTCTCTGTCTCTACTCCCTCAACTCCCCTCCCCATGTCCTAAACTATTCTATACTATACTGTATATGGCTGGTACCTCGAGGAGGGGATGCCTTAGCATGGGCCCGCAGAGGCACCCCCTTCCCTTACACCACACCACACTCCCACCAAACCAAACATATCTCTGGCTTCTCTTACCTTTATAGAAAACACAACACTTGTAGAGGATGTGGATTCAGTTCCCAGCACCTACACCAGGCAGCTTCCAACACCTGTAACTCAAGCTCCAGGGGATCCAACACCTTTTTATGAACTCTCTGAGTACTGCATTCACATGCACAAACTCAACCCAGACACACATGCCTATATATACACTAATTAAAACAAATTTAAAATTAAGTTATACCTTTTTTTAAATTAACAAAAATTTGAGGGGGGGCCAGAGAAATGGTTCAGCATTTGAGAGCATTTACAAACCTCAGCACTCACAGGAGAGCCCGCGCCCTCACACTCACACGTTCAAACTCACACCCAGACACACACACCTACACATACATGCACATCTGTTGTGGATAGCCCCGGGGTTGCTTGTATTTTGATGCTAATTCCACTCTCCTGGAGGGGCTTCGAAGGAGGAATGAGTCTTGTACTCAGGTGACTTCTTGTGAACCATTCCTAAAGAATAAAGGAGCCAATCACTGGGTGAGTAGCATGATTTCCGGGTTGGACTGAGGATGAGAGAAAGCGGGAGAGAGTTAGGCCCCTTTTGGGCAGGGACAACGAGAGGACAAGATGTAGCTACTAGTGTCTCCTGGTTTCTATAATGAGAATATCTCTATAGGCTCATATATCTGAATGCTTGGTTCCCAGTTGGTGAAACTGTTTGGGAAGGATTAGGAGGTGTGGCCTTGTTGGAAGGAGGCGTGTCACTGGAGTGGGTTTTCAGATTTTTCAGAAGCCCCTGAGACATAACATAGACAGACAGTTTTCATTTTAGCCTCCTTTTCTCACTGGGGCCCCACTCTTCCTTAATGAAGTCCTTAATTCACTAAGCAACGCATTTACCTTTCATGTCGCTTAACACAAGTTTTAGGATGCAGGCTTAACTATTCTCCTTTACTTAAGATACTAGCTTCATACAGAGTGAGTTCCAGGACAGCCAGGGCTATACAGAGAAACCCTGTCTCGAAGGAAAAAAAAAAAGATACTAGCTTTGTTTATATATTTTAGTGATTCCACCCTATATATTTTAACTTTTAAATATCTCAAAACTTTGTACCCTCTATTTCACACTATTAGTGTTTGTTTGTTTATCTTCTGTATCTAAGTACACTGTGGCTCTCTTCAGACACACCAGAAGAGGGCATCAGATCAACCATTACAGATGGTTGTGAGCCACCATGTGGTTGCTGGGAATTGAACTCAGGACCTCTGGAAGAGCAGAGAAGCCCTGTCTCCAATCCCCTATTTCACACTTTTATCCTGTGTTAGACTCCAAGTATCTTTGCCTTAATGCTACAAGAGACTCCCATTGATGCCCCAGCCTCAGTCTTTACGCTTTCCAGTCATAGTTTCTCCATAGATCTGCCAATTATCCATGCCACCTTCAGCTTATTGTTACACTCTTGAGTAAACTCTAGGTTCTTCGGTATAGCACACAAAACCCCTCCAGGTCTGATTCCTACAAACATTTCCAGCTGATTGCCATTTTTGCTTAAATGGACAAGCTAATCATTCTTTTACATAGTTTGTAGCTAGTGACGCAGTATCTGCTGATAATAAAGCCAAATGGGTGGCTCAAAATGTGCTTCTTCTCCTCTTGGTCTGCTTTTGGATGTATCTAAATCTAAATCACATTGTAAACCTTCCAAACTCAAACTCTAACATCTTTGTTTCATTTCCTACCCAATCATTCAGTGCCACACTAGAGAGAAAGGGGGAGTCTTAATTCCTCCGTTTCTGGTGCCTACAGGAGTTGTGGTTTTATGTGGCAATGTGACATTGTAACAAAGTTTGGTCTTTAAGTGACACTGACTTTTCATATCATCTCCCAGTCAGACCTGTAAATACTTTAAAACAATGACAAGCTACTTAATGACAGAGACTATAAATGGGCCCCTAGGCTTGGTCACTTCTGACCTGCAGATGTTTTTAAATTGAAGCTCACATTTTTGAATGTTCTCGGTTACCTGCTGAAATCTTATGTAGGACAGTTCTGATAAAAATCTTTTATAAATAAGTCCTCTTGAGAAACTGAAAAATGTTGTCTACTCCAGCCCTCCCAAATGGCCTACCTGGTTGAATAGGGCCTGCTTCCTTTGGGTGGGAATGCTCAATCTATTGTCGACACCCTCACATCCTCCCAAGGACTGATTTTCCAGATTGCTTTTTAAAATGCAGTCATTTGAGTTTTCCGTACTGGGCGTTTCAATGCAGGACACAATTACCAAGTTTCCCACATGTCACTGGCTTTTACTCATGCTTCTCTTCCGTGCATCTTTTTCTGTTTTCTTTAGTTGGCAGCATAGGTTAACGAATCTTCCAAGATTCAGTTCCATCTCTAGCTACTTTTCTCTGACCTCATAAATGACTCAACGCGTCTTTGTGGATTCTTTGTGATTCCATCACATCTCCGGTCACATTATACTGTGGTAAAATATCTCATAAATTTCATCCCATGTAACGGCAGAGTGAAATCCTCAAATCCTCAAATGAAGTTTTGCAGCCATTAATTTTGCTCAAATTCATCGTTCTTTCAAAATCAAAATGAAATGGGAGTAGGGGGATTTGACTAAAACACATACTCATGTATGAAATTCTCCAAAGATTTTTTTTTTTTTTTAATGCAAGGAAAAAACTCCACAAAGACTGAGTCAATACATACATGTCTCAAAGCATGACGGTATAAATACACTAGGTAACTGGGTTGTAGAAACCAAAAACTCCAACTCCCATCAGGCACTTGGAGCTCCTCACGGCTCGCTATACCCCTAGGGAACTACCATTCCCGTGATGCTCCGCGCCCCGCCGTTGAGTGGAGCCTAGGGCCACGTATCTTTGGCGTCCCGGCAAGACCACGCACCTCTTTCATGGCTTCCGCGAATACCCGGCGTGTTGGAGATGGCGCCGGGGTCGCCTTCCAACCTTACCTTGACTCTTTGCGACAGGAGTTGCAGCAGAAGGATCCGACGCTGCTGTCCGTGGCGGTGGCGCTATTGGCGGTGCTGCTGACGTTGGGTGAGGCGGCTGGCGTTCGCGGCGAGGACGGGGTGGCTCGGCGCCGCAGGCCGGGGAGGCGACGGTTGGGTCCCCTCTTCTATCACCCATCTACTAGACCTGAGCAGTGTCGAAAGGGGACGCTGAAGTGACCTGGCTCTTGGGACAGGACTATTTACCTGAGGCGCCCCTGTATGCTTGAGCGTAGCGTGCTGCGGCCGCCATCGCTCACTCTAACTTTGAGCCACTTGTGTCTGAGCTGGGCTCTGGGCTATTGAGGTTCTAAGGCAGAATAGAAACCCACCAGTCAAATTTAGCAAGCCACTGATTTTTCTCAAATCCATCGTTCTCTGTATACTTGAAGTCTCACATTTCGGGTGAGGGAAATAGACGTGGAAAAGTTTACAATCGATAGTGATGGGCGCTCACTACCAAAACTGACAATGAACGTCCAGATGAAGTCCAGATGAACGCGTTTTTGTCATAAGTGCCTATTAGTGTCTTTTGAAAATGAAGGCTGCCTTTCTCTTTTTTTGCAGTGTTCTGGAAGTTCATCTGGAGCCGAAAGAGCAGTCAGAGAGCTGTTCTCTTCGTTGGTCTCTGTGACTCTGGGAAAACATTGCTGTTTGTCAGGGTAATGCTTTGATTTCGACCTCGGTTAGACTTAATAGGGATTGTTATGGCATTTCCGTATTCTTGTCATCTTGCAGTTTATTTGGTACTGGAAACTGTCAGCAAGTTTGGCACATGTTTTTAAAAAATATTTCATTTTTTTTCTTTTTTAATTATATGTATGAAAAAAAATAAAAAAAAAAAAAAAAAAAAAAGGCCGGCGGTGGCGGCGCACGCCTTTAATCCCAGCACTTGGGAGGCAGAGGCAGGCGGATTTCTGAGTTCGAGGCCAGCCTGGTCTACAGAGTGAGTTCCAGGACAGCCCGGGCTACACAGAGAAACCCTGTCTCGAAAAAACCAAAAAAAAAAAAAAAAAAATATATGTATGTGTGTGGGTATGTGCACATGAGTGGCTATACCTGTAGAGGCCAGATGTGTCAGATTTTGTAGAGTTGGAGTTATAAGCTGCCTGATGTTGGTGCTGGGAATTGAGTTAGGTCCCTTGCAAGGGCAGTATGTATTCTTAACCAACTTAGTTGACTCTCCAGCCCTGGGAGTTAATTCTTGACTTACTGGGAATACAAAAAGACTCTAGGAAAACCTGTAAACACACACCACCCACCCACCCACACACACACACAAAATGCTGTTAGAATACGTGGTCTGAGGATAGGGAGGTGATCAGTCTGTTTTCTTGCCTGGTAAAAATGAGGGCCTGATTTGGATCCCTGGAACTTCTGTGAAAGCCAGGGCTACAGGTACTAGTCAGTAAACCCAGTGCTAAGGAGGTAGAGATACAGTGTATCCCTGGAATTCTTTGGCTCACCAGCCTTGCTAGTTGGTGAGCTCCATGTTCAGTGACCATAGCCTCACAAAAGAACACGGATGGCTGGGTGGTGGTGGTCCATGCCTTTAAAGCCAGCACTTGGGAGACAGAGGCAGGATCTCTTCAAGTTCGAGGCCAGCCTGGTCTGTAGAATGAGTTCCAGGACAGCCAGTACTGCACAGAGAAACCCTGTGTCAAAAAACCATAAATAAATAAATAAATACATACATACATACATAGATAGATAAATACATAGATAGATAAATAAATAAATAAGGTGGAAAGAGATTGAGAAAGGACTCCTAACATCAACTTTCAGTATACATACACATACACTCATTTAAAAATGCATTATTGATTTCTTGGGCTACTCAGAATATAATGGTTATAGACATACATTCTTCTTTTTTTTTTTTTTTTCTTTTTTGAGACAGGATTTCCCCTGTGTAGCCCTGGCTGTCCCAGAACTCACTCTGTAGGCCTCGAACTCAGAAATCCACCTGTCTCTGCCTCCCAAGTGCTGGGATTAAAGGCGTGCGCCACCACTGCCCAGCCCAGCCTGCTTTCTTATCACTGCCTGGCTATAGACATACATTCTTAAGTGTAGCTTGCTTTATTACTCTTTCTTTAAACAATCAATAAAAGAATAAAGGAAGCCCAATAACTTTTGCTGATTTCTGTGGCATAAATAGTCCGAATGGCCAATCCAGCATTATCATAATCATGACAAAAATTATCCTTCTTTGACAGTTTAAGCCAGAGAGGCTCCATAGACAGCTAGTGAGGCTTCCTAGACAGCTAGTGAGGCTTCCTAGACAGCCTGTGAGGCTTCCTTTTACTAATATTTAGTTTTATGTAGCCAATATTTTTTTTAACCGAACATGTTTTACTATGGAGGATTTCCACTCTTTGGAGGGTGTAAATAATTATTTATTATTATTACTTTTTAATTGTGTGTGCGTGTTGGTTCACACGTGTACGTGTGTGCTCTGACACATCTGTGGAGGTCAGAGGACCATAAGTGTTGGTCTTCTCTCATTGTTGCGGCAGGCTAGCTAATATGAGTTTCTGGAGATTGTCCTGTCTCCCTCCCATTTTCCCCATAGTAGTGCTAGGATTGTGAATATGTGCATTACTAGATCTACTTTTCTGTGGGTTCAGAGGGCCTGAACTCAGGTCATCAAGGTTACATGGGAAGTGTTTTATCCACTGAAACATCTCCTGAGTCCTTGAGTTGTTTTTGGTGGTTAAAATGTTGACAGGTCAGTAAATTGGCCCCTTGCTGTTGTTTTAAAGAAATAATGTTGGGCCCAGGGTGCCACTTTCGGTCTGTTCCCCAAGCACTGCAAAAAAGAAAAAATAAAGCTTGTAGTTAATTATATTATTCTATAAGTTAAAAATAAATCAGTATGATCCTTTTCAGCTGTTTTGAGTAGCATTCATTCATTTGACCTTACTCTTGAAAGAATTAAAATGTTATTCTTTAAATTGAATTTGGTGTTATTGTAATGTGCTTACCTTGACTCGTCTGTCTTGTTTTTTTTTACAGTTGCTAACTGGCCAGTACAGAGACACACAGACTTCTATTACAGATAGTTCTGCTATATACAAAGTCAACAATAACAGGGTAAGAGGTATCTGTAGAATGTTTTAGAATCTAACACTCTTCCTGAGTTCCACTGTCATGTCTGTTGCTGACCAGAAACAACTTGGGGAGGAAAGGATTACACTCCCAGGACGTAATTCATTATTAAGGGAAATCAGGGCAGGGTCCTGGAAGCAGAAGCATGCAGAAATGCTGCTTGCTGGCTCACTCTTTGGTTTACTTAGCTAGATTGCTTCATCCCAGACCACCTGCCTAAACATGGCACCTCCCACTTTGGACTCAAGAAAATGACCCCATAGACATCTGCACAGGCCAGTCTGATGGAGGCACTTCTGTTGAGGCTTCTCTGACATGGCTATAAGCTCTGTCAAGTTGACAAAGCTTACTGGGATACTGTGGCTTGTCAAGGAAGAATCTCCTTGAATGAACTAGTCTTAAGAAGTAGGTATCTTTTGTAGCTTACTTTTATGAAGAACATGTTCTCCATAACAGATCGTCCTTGGCAATATAGGTAGCAGATTAGTCCTGCCTACCCATCCTTGTAACTTATGTGCAAGGTTCAAGACATTTTTTAGGTTATGTCTGTCCAACTGTACTGACTGGGTTTGTGTGTCAACTTGACACAAGCTGGAGTTATCACAGAGAAAGAAGTCTTCCTTGAGGAAATGCCTCCATGAAATCCAGCTGTAAGGCATTTTCTCAGTGATCAAGGGTGGAAGGGTCCATTGTGGGTGGTTCAATCCCTGGGCTGGTAGTCTTGGGTTCTATAAGAAAGCAAGCCAGTAACATCCCTCCATGGCCTCTGCATCAGCTCCTGCTTCCTGACCTGCTTGAGTTCCAGTCCTGACTTCCTTTGGTGATGAACAGCAATGTGGAAGTGTAAGCCGTATAAACCCTTTCCTCCCCAACTTGCTTCTTGGTCATGATGTTTTGTAAGGAATAGAAACCCTGACTAAGACACAGTGTGTTATCTTTATATTGGAGAATATCCCCTACACTACTTTAACATTCTGACTAAGACAACCAACATTACTATGAGTTTCGGTGGGTACTGCGTCTTTTTCTGGTATAAGTAGGCAGTATGTAGACATAGGACAATCATTTGGTTATAAGTAGTTTCTTTTTTGCCTCTGCTAGCCAGACTTCTTTAGAAGCTGTCCCATAGTTACACTTTATTAACCAGAGCCTTGTTAATGTTTAGTGCAGTTTCAGTCTTTTGCTTTTAAGAGCATCATGGTGATGGATATCTTTTTAAAAACTTTTCATTGTTTGTTTGTGAGTTTCACATCATGCACCGCGGTTCCACGCATCTCCCCGTCTCCTCAGATCCACCTTCACCCTTGCCCAAAATAAAAAAACACACAAACAAAAACCCAAAGCAGAGAATAATTCTTGTTGTGGAAGCTGTAGTGTGTCACAGTGTGTCCCACAGTTACCCCTCTGTCCACATATTTCACTTGCAAATGTTCATTGCGGTAAGTCATTGGTTGGGTTTGAGATTTCTGACTTCTGTGACACCACATGATGGATGTCTTAATGCCATTTAAAGAAATACTTAAAACCAGAAGTAAAAACTACGGATGTTTCATTAAGAAGATTGAGAATCCCATTAATTGTAATACATACTATAACTTTACATTATTTGTGAATATGTACTAGTTTTTCTGTGGCCTGCTTATACTAACATTGGTGTATTCACTAAGCCTTGGATAGACCATGCTTCTGTGATTCCTTCAGAAGTAAAGTGTTACCATTCTCTTAAAAAATGTTTACTGCTGGGCATGATGGTGCACACCTTAGATCCCAGCACTTGGGAGGCAGAGGCAGGTGAATCTCTTTAAGTTCAAAGTCAGCCTGGTCTACAGAGTGAGTTCCAGGACAGCCAGGGCTACACAGAGAAACCCTGTCTCGAAAAACCAAACCCAGCCAACCAAACAACTCACTTATTAATGCTGTAATTTTATGCATCTTCCATAATTTTGTAATGCTCTGTTCCCTTATAATTCATGTCAGGAACCATGCTTACTGTTTCATTGCCAGAACTTCAGCCATTGCTTTATTTAGTTTGTGTGCACATGTGGGGTGTGTGGGGTAGGGTGGTGTGGAGGGGTGTATGTGTGCACATACGTGTGAAAACCAGAGGTCAAGCTTGAGTGCTGTTTTTCAGGGTGCACATTGGTTTTGGAGACAGGGTCTCTCTCTCCTGGAGCTCACAGAGTAGCTTAGGCTGCTGACCAGATAGCTTCAGGAATCTGCCTGACTTGGTTTCCCCAGAATTGGGGTGAAAAGTGGGTCCACACTGGGATTTTTTTTTTTTTTAAATACAGGCTTTTGGAATAAAATTCAGATCTTTTTACCAACTTTTCCCCAGCCACTATTTTTTAAAAAGCTTCTTGTTTCTGTGCCTCATGTATACTAGGGAAGCCTCTACCCTTTGTCAGTGTTTACTATTAGGACATCCTCCACAGACATCCATCTGACTTGCTGCCTGCAAGAAACATTTGCTCATTTCATTAGCTCAGCTCCAGTGTGCTGATCTGATGGTGAAGATCTATCTTGTGAACCTGGAACTGGATGGAATAGTGATTTAATGTCACTCTTGCTGTCCTCAGAGTAACAGCCTGACTCTGATTGACCTCCCCGGGCACGAGAGCTTGAGGCTTCAGTTCTTAGATCGCTTTAAGTCTTCAGCCAGGTAAGTTAGGGATGAAGTGACATGGGTTTGTTCTAGTCTGTACTGTGTCCATACACACATGCTCTTTCCTCTGCTGAGATTTTGACACTGGTATTTTGGGATGAACCTTGGAGTGGCCATTTCTGGGGTGCTAGGACTCTGAAGACTTGGGAGCCTGCTTAAGGATTGCTTTTTCAGATTGCTCAGGGAGTGTTACTGTATTATCATGATTAAACTTCATGGTAACCTTGAAGACACTTTTTTAAAATTTGTGTTACTTTTAATGATGTGTATGTGGGGCAGGGTATGTACATTTGTGTGCAGGTACAGGATGGGCCAGAGGAGGGAGGGTGTTGGATCCCCTGGAGCTGGGGTTACCATCGGTTGAGAACTCCCCAACATGGGTGTTGGAAACTGAACTCAGTTCCTCTGCAAGAGCAGAACACACTCTGAACTGTAGAGCCATTTCTCACGTCCCTGACTCTGAAGATAGGTTTAATGACGTGTTAAGGCTACTACAATCTGGAAAAGGAATTTTTAAGGCTGGGATGAATCCTGGAAGATACTAAACTCAAAACATTAATCATACTTTTTTTGGTTTTCTTTTGTTTTAATAAGGTGGCAGTATCTCTCTAGCCCATGTTGCCCAGGCTGGCCCTGAATTATAAGCTTTTTCTGCCCCAGCCTCCTGGCTTATATAAACTAAGTGGCTTTTCCTTCCTGTCTGCCTGCTTGGTTTTGGCTTTTCGAGATAGAATCTCATGTACTGCAGGTTGACCTTGAACTTGCTATATAGCTAAGCAAGGATGACCTTGAACGTGCAAGTGCTGGGATTAGAGGTTTGTGTTACCATACCTAGCTTTTTTTACTCTTACCTTCTTTTCATCTTTCTTTTCTCCTCTTTTTTTGTCATCAATAAGAAAGTGTGTATGCTTTGTTTGTTTTGTTTGTTTGTTTGTTTTGTTTTTAGCATAGAAATGCTAATGTAAGAGGTTTATTTCTAATTTCTTGACGTTGAGCTGCTGGGAGTTGCCCAATGAAAGGTTTGGCTCCATTGGGCTTTATGTCCCATGTTTGTATTGGAAATCATGTACAAATGAAAATGGAAAGCCCGCCAGCACCTGATTTCTGCCCAGAATTTTTTTCTACTTAGAATCATACCTTTGACTCCACGAGGACTAATCTAACATTCAAGATTACTGATGATAACAGGATGAAGGGGTTTATGCTTTGCTTTGCTTTGTTTTAAAGAACGAAATATTTCTCTCATAGTAGATTATTTTTGGGAGTCAGGGTTTGAGGCAGAGTTTCTCTGTGTACCTGGCTGTCCTGGAACTCCCTCAGCAGATCAGACTAGCCTCTAACTCAGAGATGTGCCTGCTGCTGCCTCCTGCCTCCTGTGTCCTGGCATTAAAGGTATGCCCTACCATGCCCGGCTCTCATCATAGATTCTTAAGCATGTTCTTCAGGCATGCTAGCTGGAGTTCTTTGGCATAATTGCTACTTGTTTGCATGGATATAGCACACGGCTGGTATCCTCACAAAGGCCAGCTAGAAAGGCCTGGCCTGAGTTTCCGAAGCACCAATAGCTGTACTCTGGAAGTGCAGGTTTCAAGTCCCGGGTCTGGACCACATGGTGACTGGGGTCTGTGGATCAGAAGTTCAGCAGTAGAGTGCCGCGGTACCAGGTGGAATAATGAGGTCTCCTCACCCCTTCAGTAGTGGTCTGCTCTTGAAAGCAGCTTTGTAGCTAATAGTTTGTTGGGTGCTTTGCCACTGGTTGGTCTGGAGCTGTCCACTTCATAGGAACCACCATATAGAGATCTCCTATTAGCTCCCTGTATAACCCAACCCAAAGCTAGAGGCAGCATGGCGGCCCAGCACGTCTGTTCTTAAATCACACGAAATTGATACCTCAAGAAAGAACTATTTTTAGTTGAAGTCTTCGTGTCATTGATTTTTAAATTCTTCCCTAAAATTTGTATGCTGTAGTTTTAAATGCTTTCTTCATGTTTGCTATCTAACATTGATTAAAAAGTAAGGTAATTTTGTATGATACATTTCAATGATGTGATGACATATTTTGATAACTGAATTTGGAAAGCATCTTGGAGATGGTGTTGTGATGGTTTAATTGGCAGTCCTGTGCCTGAGGTATTACTGTTTCTTTTGACTGGCATTCAAGCCTCCTTTTTGTCGAGCTTGTCTAGACTCAGATTTTGTCATTGCTTCTTGCCACAAGTGGATGGTGTTGAGCAATCTGTCATAGATGAGAATGTGATTTTTATTCCTCAGATGATTGAGACATATCTAGAACTGCTGAATTTGGCCATGATTGGGTGTTCTTTTCTACTTTTCCCTCTTGTTGGGCACTGTGGCACGTACTACTTAGGATAGGCAGAAGAATGGCAACTTTGAGACCTGCCTAAGCTGTCTGTCAAAGTGTCTGAAGAACATTGTCACTTGCAAATATTTTAGAGTTTGTAGTATAATTATACTGTTATCCAAGTATTTTGTATATATTCAGTATATAAAGATAAAGCTAAGTTAACAGAGACTTCAGTCATAAAGCTGTTAAAAACACTTTTACTGTAGCATATGACATTTTCTTTTTAAGATTTGGGTGCATGTATCTGTTTGTATGTTTGTGCATGGTGTATACGCAGGTATCCAAAGGACCAGAACATGGTGCTGGATCCCCTAGATTGGAGTTACAAGCAGTAGTGAGCTGTGTGATGTGGGTCCTGGGAACTAGCCTGGGTCCTCTACAAGAGCAACAAGTACTCTTACCATGATCCCCAATTTGACATTTAAAAAAATTCTTCCTTGTGACCTAAGATTGTTTTCCCATCTACTGATTTAAAAGTGTATTATTTTTTCTTTCTACAGATTGCTGCCCCATTTTAAACAATAAAAAATACTATCTAATCAGGACCCACTTCTTTTTCATGAACCATAATAAGCACCTGCGTTTTGAGCTTCCTCAGAGCCTTGTGTTACTGTGGCTTCCGCTTGCTGTTGTGTGCTCACGGCCTTCTGTTTAACCATCCCTGCAGGGCTGTGGTGTTCGTGGTGGACAGTGCAACGTTCCAGCGGGAGGTGAAAGACGTGGCCGAGTTTCTGTACCAGGTCCTCATCGACAGCATGGCTCTGAAGAACGCGCCGTCCTTCTTAGTAGCCTGCAATAAGCAAGGTATTTTGTGGTAATGGCCGCGGGCCACTCAAGGATTGCTATTGGGAAGGAGTTCATTTTCCTGCAGTTGTTATTAACTGAGCATGGGGGAGGGGCTGGAGTTAAGCATTAATTAAGGAATTAAATCTGAAAATCTGTTTCTATTACTTTCCTGGTCTTTTACCAGGTTGTCCCAAGGACTGGTAGCTGAGGGCTCTGTTGATGTAGCCTTTTTCATGACCCAGTGCTTTTTAAAGATCATAAATTATCTTGGTACAAATGTTAGTTTATGAGGGTGAGTACTGTTGGTTATGGGAGTATTATTGGGTCTCTCCTTCCAGACAGACTGTACCACTGTTCCGCCTTACCCCGGTGCTCACACTCGGGTTGGCTGGACTTCAGCTCTGTGTTCAGGCTAAGTAATATACAGGAGTTTATCTTTTGGAACTCTTTCATGGCTACATTTCTCAGGAGCCTGAAGCATTTTTCAGAAGTGATTTTTAAAAATCCTAATAACCTGATGAGTAGTATAGCTCTTAGCATCTTTTTTAAAAGTATTTTTATGTGTGTAGGTGTTTTGTGTGTGTGTGTGTGGGGGGGGTGTCGATCCTCAGGCATACCTGGTGCCTGAGAAGATTAGAAGAGGGCTTTGGATCTGCTGGGACAGTTGTGAGTTACCATGTAGATGTTGGGTCTTGAACCCTGGTCCTCTGGAAGAGCAGCCAGTGCTGTAACCACCTGAGCCATCTCTAGTCCCAGCCAGCTGCTTTTTATTTTGTATGAGGAGGGCAATCAACACTGATTTGGTGTGGGCTTTATGCCCTCCTGGGCTCAACTGGCAGCGCGCGAGGCTTCTCCTTATAGGGTTGATATGCTGTTTGGTGTTGAAAGTTCTCATCAGATGTCAGTAATGGTGCGTGTCTGCTTGATTTCTTTAAGTGGACTAGCCAGGTTAAGTAGTGAAGGGCTCGTAAGGTGTATAAAACTTAAGCTTAATTAGTTTTAGGGTCATTAGCACTAAAACAATATTTTGTTGTATTTTATGTTTTAAAGGTTTTTTTTTTTTTTTTTTTTTTTTGGTTTTTCGAGACAGGGTTTCTCTGTGTAGCCCGGGCTGTCCTCGAACTCACTCTGTAGACCAGGCTGGCCTCGAACTCAGAAATCCACCTGCCTCTGCCTCCCAAGTGCTGGGATTAAAGGCATGCGCCACCAACGCCTGGCCTAAAGCATTTTTTAAAAACCTGCAAATACTGCATTTACTTTGACAGAAAGAAATAGTGATAAAAAGTGTTTTAACAAAGGAATGGGGGATGAACTTCTTAGTATAAATAGGAATTTTCTTCCTGTGCTAGAAGTCCAGGGAGAAGACACATTTTGGTTTAAACTAGAATAATGCTCTTTTTTCTTCACAGATATCGCAATGGCAAAATCCGCAAAGTTGATTCAGCAGCAGCTTGAAAAGGAACTGTAAGTGGGAATGTGCCTCTGGTGGAGTGTCCTGCTGTGGCGGAGTGGATGGGTTGAGTCATACACAGCTTTGGTTCCCATGGCGATCAGAGTTAGAGTCAGGGTTGTATGGAATATATGTGTTAAAGGAATTAATAGAATTATAAGATATGGGATGTGTATAGCTATTTAAAGTTTTCAGGAGTGCTAGGAAAGGTGTATGACACCATTCCCTGCTTGTAGTTTTAGTATTTATAAAGTTTAGTCCTTGGCCGGAAGTCTGCAAGCATGCGGCTTATGTGCTGTACAGGACCAGCAGCTGGCAGTAAAGTGGCTTAGTTTGGGAAGGTTTCCCTCCTTACAGATAAACGGGACGGATGAGACTTTAGAGTGTGTGGATGTGTGAGTTTCATATCTAAGAAGACTCAATAAAAAGTAAGCCTCCCACCCACCCATTCTGAAGTTTCAAGACCCTGAGTTTATAATGCAGCGTACATTTAAAACTATTTTCAATGCTGTCATTCAGGAGACCTTAGAAGTAGGTATAGGCTTCAAAGAGCTGGTGTAACCTGGGTCTCCTCACCTACTGGTGTCTAGCTAACATGGGTTGGACCCATCTCCCCTGTCTGTCTGAAACAGTGGGGTCCATGGATATAAAGGACAAGCCGGCAGTGTCAGTACCCATTGGTGTCTATCCCATCAGGTTTAGGAATGGATAGGAATTTATGGCTTTGTTGCTTCTGACTTGTCCCTTTGTCCCCAGCAACACCTTGCGAGTCACCCGGTCTGCTGCTCCCAGCACACTGGACAGTTCCAGTACCACACCTGCTCAGTTGGGAAAGAAAGGCAAAGAATTTGAATTCTCTCAGTTGCCCTCAAAGTGGAGTTCTGGAGTGTAGTGCCAAGGGTGGACGAGGGGACGCTGGCTCTGCTGACATCCAGGATTTGGAGAAGTGGCTGGCCAAGATAGCCTAAGGAGCATTGCTGACCACGATGGTTTGGGAAAGGGCTGTGGTGGTATGGACTGATAAAGAGAGGATGTGTCACTGTAGCTTTTCTTGAGTTCTTGAAACAATGATACCAGCTTGAGAGTTTCCCTCCCCATCAGCTCCGTTCTCAGCTAGTCCTTGTTACTTAATTCCCATATCCTCCCTTGTTAGGTGTAGCATCGCATCAGTGTGAGACATAACAGAGAGGGCATCACCATGAGATTAGGGTACCATCTAGAAATCCTTGTCTCCTGCCTCTCTGCACTGGTCCCTTTTCCTGGGACCAGCTCTGCCTGTTTACAGAATAAGTTAATTTCCAGTTGCCCCTGGTATTTTGGCATAATACATTATCAGTTCTTAGTGAAGACAGCGTCAAAACCACAGGGTACAGCTGACAGTGTGTACTTCATGGGCTCAATGACCTGTCTCTACCTTAGGTTCAAAAGTTGCTGGAACCCCAAAGAGTCACCCTCACATGGTGGCTCTAAGCCAAATCCCCAGACATTCGTGGTGTGTGATTTCTAGAGGTCCCACTGGGGAAAGCTGGGAGACAGCACAGTGCTGCCATGGGCATGCGCGAGCCCAGGCTGTCCCCTGTGCTATTTGGTGAGCTCCTGTTGTGTCACTCCAGCTAGAGTGCTGTGGAACACTACACTGAAGGTGTCCACTGTGCATTTTAAATATCTATTCGTTCATGCTTTAGAAAAATGTTGCCTTTTTAAAGTGATGCTGTCGTCACCATTTGTGTTCTTATTGCTTTTATAAATGACTGGTATCTTGATAAATAACTGTATCAAAAGCATTAAGTCAAATGGTGAGTACAAGTGGGAACCCGAGCTAGAATTCAAGCCCAGCTCCAGGTTACTGAGCCTACAGATCACAGCAGATATACAGACTCTTCCTTTCATCTCCCACTCACTGAGGCCTCACTAAAAGGACACCATCAGAGCAATGACTCGAGGTACAGTGCTCTGGGAACATGTGCAGGAGCATCTGGGCTGGTCTTGACCAGTGAGAGTGACAGGTTAAACACATGGCTGTTCTCTGGGCAGTCTAGTCCAAGCCTCTGCCTGCTGATACATGGCCTCCCTGTGGGTCAAATGGGCTGACAGTACAGTCCCAGACCATGATTCCTGTCAAATACTCAGCTCTCCACCCCTAAACTATCTACTGGCCTTGCTTATGGTGTATGAGATAGATATACCACAGAATAGATAAGTCATGAGATGACCGTCAGTTCTCACTGGGAAGCAGCATTGCTGCTAGGGTTCTTACTGCCCTTTGGACACTGCTGTTCATGTTAGTCACAGACAAATGGGAAGAGCACGATGAAGAACGTTCACATTATAGTAGGTGCTCATGAAAAAAACTTTCAGTTAGAAAATGTGTTCACTGACCTCCCTTTTTTCTGGGTAATAAAGAGATTTTACTTAGTGGGAGAGTCAGTATATCAAACAGTCATGAGGATGGAGAGCCGGGATAAATGTTATTCATAGCCTGATGTGGTCCTGAGCATAAGGTAAGCTGGACAGGGCTGGAAACTAGGTTGGTAGAATGCCTGCTAGGAATGCATAGGTCTGGCTTTGCTATGGGCTGCTGTCAAATGCAGCTGTAAACGGCAGCTGCATCAAAGAAGGCCTGCTTCTGGAATCTTCCATGGAGCCATGGCAGCAGTAGTTTCTCACTGCTAGGTGCTTCATTACTCTAAAGAGGCCTCAGCTCTTAACAACAGCTGGGAAACCCCTGCCACTGCTTCCCAAGGCCTCCAGCACCTCCTGACATGAGGTGTTCTATCAGAGGAGAGGTTTGGGAATGACCCAGCCATTGAGCTGTTTAAAGCACATTAAAATATAAGGCTACATGTGTGTGTCTTTTATTTGGAAACTCAGAACACTGATATGGGTAGCAAGCATGCAGCCGCTGCCACCGAGTAGATTTGAGTAAGATTGACAACCACAACAGATGGCACCCAATATGGGGCTTACACTCACTTTTAAAAGTTAGAGATTCCCAAGTAGAATACATATGCCTTCCCTTTAAGATTAAGAGGCGGGAGAATGGGTTTCTCAGCCGAGCTGAGCCATGTGGTTCTTCCCAAGTTGTGCAGGTTCAAAACTAAGGTAAAAATTCATGCTAGTTTGGCGCACATGAGTCTGGAGTTTGTGGCTTAAGGCTAGGACACACCCAGGCTGACCCAGGGTTGGGGCAGTGGGCTAAAGATTCAGCCAGACACTGCTGAGCTGCTACAAAGAGCTTAAGCCACAGATACTAAAAGCTCCTGCTGAGTAAAGACAGGCCTAAATAAGATAAAAATAAAATTGTTTTAAGGTAAAAAGATAAGCCTAAAATAGGCTTATACAAAAATAGAAAATTTAATTAAGTTAAATACATTAAAAGATGTTAATTCAAGCCGGGCGGTGGTGGCGCACGCCTTTAATCCCAGCACTTGGGAGGCAGAGGCAGGCAGATTTCTGAGTTTGAGGCCAGCCTGATCTACAGAGTGAGTTCCAGGACAGCCCAGGCTATACAGAGAAACCCTGCCTCGGAAAAAAAAAAAAAAAGGCTGTTAATTCAAGTTATATAAAGCAAAAAGTGACATTTATATCCACAGAAATGTTAATCTCCACAGAAGGGAGAATGAATAAAAATTGATTTAATTGTTTTTAAAGATAGAAAGGAGAAATGATAGTAATTGCTTTAAAGGAAATTTGAAAAGTCTATGCCATTGCAGGCAGCTGGGTTCTTTGAACATAGGATCCATGGAATTCTGGGATTACTTAGTCTGGTTATGACAAATTAATAGCCTAGAAAAAGGCTTATACAGTAAGTATAAGGTAATTTAATTGATGTTAAGTAAGAAAGGATATTAATTTAACTTCTAAAGAGAAAGGATATATATTTACACACATACCTGCCGAGAAATTAATCTCCACAGAAGGGAAAATTTAAATATACATAAATGAATAAATAAATAGAGGCCTTTGATCTCATATAGGTAGGGAGAAAAACCTCATTTCAGACAGATAGTAGAAATTTAGGCCTTGATCTCGTGTGTGAAAAGGCAGGTCCCTGCCCCCAGTTGATTTTGATTGGTAAGTAAAGTTGCTGGTTGCCAATGGCTGGGCAGGGAAACAGGTGGGACTTGAGGATTCATGGACAGGGACAGAGGGAGGAGGAGGATATAGCCGCCATGCTAGGAAAGGAGTAAGGATCAGGCTGAGAGGTGCAGAAGAGAGGGCATACCAGTTGTGTAAGAGCTGGGGAAGATGCCCCCAGGCCCCCCACACCCCGACTGGGAAACAGGGAAACTATAGATTTTAGTAAGAACTCGTGAATATCAGAGGAGAGGTGTTAGCTATATGGAGGCTTGGAAGTGGCCCAGCCATTGAGCCGTTTAAGGCACATTAAAATCTAAGGCTTCCTGTGTGTGTCTTTCATTTGGAATCCCAGAACATTGGTGCAGGTAGCGAGGAACACGCTGCTGCCTCCGCCACCAGGTCGATTTGAATAAGAGTAATTGGCAGCTACAACAATGTTCTGCTGATATTGCATCCAGAATGTGCTGCTTCCATTTGTTTCTTAAAGAATAGCCAAAGTTCAGCTGGCTCATTCCATTCTTACCCCGAATTGTCTCTGTGCTGCCCTCTCCCTAACCGGCTCCCCTGTGCTACATGGGGTCCTAAGTAGGTTGTGTCTCTTCCTGTAGCCTCAATCAGCACATGGAATACCTAGTTCTATTGACCTGGGGAAAAAATGTTTGTATGTATTCAGGTTATGCACGTAAGTGTGTGTGTGTGTGTATTGCTTTCAAGGCTACAAGGTTTTCCTGAAATCTATAAAATCTTAGCACTGGCCACTCTTAGCAAGCTTAGCAGTGGCCACTCTTGCAGTGATTAGGAGGAAAGTCACCTGTTAGCCCCTGCCCTCATGCTGCACTTTAAGTAGAGCAATTGCAGTGTCATCTCGTGTACCCGCCTGGAGAACCTCCTCAGCCTTTTTGGGAACGGCAGGCAGCTGTGCTAACATCTTACCTGAAGAGAGCAACCATTTCCTCAATAGCGTGAAGCCTTGTGGCTCTGAACACTACTGTGCTGGGGAAGGACTGGCCGTTCTCACTGTCTGGACCATGTAGTCATTTTCTCAGGCTCTCAGCCTTCTACCCTTCGCCAGCCCCTGCACCGGCTTACCTCATACCCTATGACTAGATGCCGATGCAATTATAGTGACCTTGTGGCAAACTGGAGTGTTCCAGGACCTTTAGATACAGGAAAGGTCATTGGTGAACTTGGACTAGAAGAGTGGCACTTCCAGCATCTTCAGGAATTGTTCTGAGAGCCAGCTTGGCTCTGAAGGCATCGGCTAGGTTGGAGGATGTCAAGATCTGAGAGACCTCTCAGAGACTGTTCCCTAACTGGTGTGGGAGAAGCTGGGTGTGATCATGGTTGGTGCCATTTTAAAGGTAATCATCATTACCCTTAAGTTCTTTCCTTTAAATGACAGTCTGGAAATCAAGAGGATAGGAAACATTGTCCCTCCCCTTAGTCTGCCTTCCTAACCCCTAGCCATGACAAGTAGAGCGTGGGGGTGATGGTAAATATACTCCTAAGTCCTGGTCCCTCCCGGAGCTTCCCAGACAGATGACACATGGTAAGGCTTGTGAACACAATCTCACTAGTCTACAGTTTTCTTTTAGAACTGGTCGGGAGCCCAGGTGAGCAGGGATAAGGGGAAAGGGCTCTGTGGAGGGGATGCACCACCCAGACGGGAAAGGGCCTTTGAGGAAACCCGCTTTTAAGCCCCGATATATAACTACACACTAAGAAACAGTCGACAAGAAGCTTTGTGTCGAGAATTAGGACAGTTTATTATTTGACCAACATGCTGAGTCTTTTCCACATATTACACAGTTGAATGTAAAGTCAGTATGGCCACTGTGCCTTCTGAGATCAGTACAGATGGAAATGCCGCCCTCTGCTCCTCACTTTAAAGGACAGGTGAGGTGAGAAGTCAACACATCACAACAGGTAGGCTGGCCTTCATTGCTATGGAGGCTTCCTGCCTCCTGAAGGGCCCATCTGAACTCCCGCTGCAAGGTTTTCCTGATAATCATACCCTGTGGAGAGTGTCAATCAGACGGGGGTCTGGAGTCCAAGGAGTTTGCAAAAGATTTCGGAACAGCAAAGAAGTTGATTTCAAACAAAAATTAAAAGGGTACCCTGACTACTGCTGTGTGTGTGTGTGTGTGTGTGTGTGTGTGTGTGTGTGTGTGTGTACAAGACAATGCAAGTAGATTTGGGGACCACCCTTCTTTATAGTGAGAGCCCAAAATGCACCTATCTTCTCTCTAGCTATGTCAGGCTGGGAATACCCTTATGTACTAGCCACGGAGCAGAGATGGCTTAAAGGACGTGAGCACAGCAGTCCTGTCTGAACACCCGCAGGTCAGCCATGGATCAAGAATGCCAACACTAGTTCTGATCGTCTCTGGCCTGTAGGTGACTTTGTTCTGGTTCTCCCACCTGTGAAACAAGAAGGGTTTGGCTCCCAGTGCTGTGGCAAGGTGAAGGTGCCTCCCACTCTTGGGGGAGAGGTAGTTTAAAAACTAGTAAGCATCAAGCCCTGAGCATTTGACACACTCAGACAGACTCCTGCTAGCTGGCTCTTGTGTAGCTCTAATCATCTTCAGCTACTTTGCTGACAGCCTCTCCCCCATCCATATGGAGAAGGGATAAACTGCTCTGCCTGCAGGATGCTGAAGCCAGCAGTACTTAGATCTCTGACACTGGTTAGCCACTGGGTTACAGAGACTAGGCCCAGGTGTCTATACTCCTAGCTACCACCTTGCAATCCTTGTCTTTGTTGCCTGAGACAGTGAACTGATGTGGCCATGGCTTCCTGGGTCTTGAGATATTGCGAAATGTTTAAAGATGGCGACAGGGAGCAGTGACTGACAGCAGCAAGGTTCTAACCACCCAGCATTCTAACCTCTGATCCCACAGCAACACTAGCACTCAGGACACCGATGTCATGCCCTCGTTTTGGTCTGCAGGTGTATACAGCTACGCTACCTGCCTTTTCAATCTCTGCACTGCTCACAGAAGTTTTGCTGACAGCTTTCCTTCAAGGCTCCTTGAAAAGGAAGAGGGCTATGCCCGTCTGCCAGGCCAGGCACAGTGTCCAGAGAGAAGAACTCAATTACTACGTCGAGATCATGCCCTAAGAGGAATCCTTCATTTTGTCCTCTGATTGATCTGGATTCAGCAGACAGGGACACAGATAATTTCAGGACGTCTTTAAGAGAACCTGACTGTATCCTACCTACAAGTAGGATGATGGTGGTGGTCAAGGGGAGAGCCCAGGTTCAATACAGTTCTGTTAGGGCCTGGCTGCCTTGATTGCCTTTAAGGAAGGAGATGGGCAGCTTGGCTAAGGAAAAGAAGGCCAGGGTACCTCTGGGGTGGGAGAGCTATGCCATAATCTCAGGGGCTGCAGAGCTAGCCTAAACTCAAGAAGGGGTTTTGTGTACAAGCTAGGAAGGCAGGGCTCCTTAGGCCAGATCAACCAGAAATGGCGTCTGCCATGGCACCTGCTGTTTCTAATAGCAGGCCATGATGCCTTAGATTGTGTGCACAAGAGAAGAGAATGGAGTTTCTAATTGAGTTACAGGAATACAAGAAAGGTAATTCAGTGTCAAAAAGGTTAAAATTCACCCTACATTCATTCAGTGAGAGCCAGTAGAGAGTGCTGTCAGTGGGGCTCTGTCCCTCACTGCCAGCCAAGCAGCTGTCACCACGGGTTAAGTACGCTTTCTTCCAACAAGCACCACGTAGGTGGGGTGTCCACACTGGGGGGACACTGGCCCACGATGGCATGCACACCTGTGCACACAGGTATATAAAGCAGTGGTAAAGGTAGTTCTGTGGACTATTTTTGCTTGTAGTTTAACACATCTATGCACTATTTTATTGAAGGCAAGACAACCACAAGTTATTTGACAATATTGAATTATTTCTTATTTCAATACACTGCATACTTTTGAACTTCCAAAAACCAGAATCACAATGCAAGTTCCAAGTTGTGAGCAGGAGAGACAAGGGTATACATTGAGCACATGTATATGTGAGGATGTGTGCGTATGTGTGGAGGGTGTATACACAAGTCTATCTCTATGTATAATTATGTACACACATATAAAAACTAAACACATGACATTTCAGTTATGCTCGTACATTGGTCCTTGCCTTCTGGAAGGGGTGCCCAGGGGAGATCCTGCTTCCTCTCTTCTTTCACCAGAACCGGCTCTGACACTGTCTCCCAGGATGGAGAGCATGGTAGATCCACTCACAGAATCAGCTCTGCCATGTAGGCTGCCATTTTGAACTTGTTTTTGAGAGATGCCATAATTTATCCCAACTTCCTTGTTGGAGTTCTGCCTGTGGAGGCAATTCCCTCTGCCCATCAGCAGTCTAGAAGAAGAACCAATGCTATGGGGCTGGGTTGTTCTGGTTAGCGTCACTGCCCCAGGCCTGCCCAAAGGCAGACAGTGGCAGTGAGTCTGGGCGCGTTTAGAATGTGAGCTATTTTGCTTTGAGAAGAGCATTCTGTTAGAGACTTTGAAGGTCTTCAAGACAGAAACAGTCTGGGGAATGAGTGGAAATAGCAAGGACAGCCTGCTAGGGGGCAAGGGGCAGGGGGCAGGTTGCAGTGCTCTGGGCAGCCTTCTGGAAACCCCACAGTGACTCCAGGATGCTTGCAGTGCAGCCTCAACTCTCCCAAAGGTATTCATACAAAGATTTCAAATGAACTATGCCAGGGTGAGAACACATCAAGCAATCAACTTTTCCAGAACAACATTCGGCAAGATTAGTAACCAAGGGTCTGAAAACACGGAGTGTTCCGAGTCAGGGCCGACACCCCTCACTTCCTCAATGGTAGCTGCAGTGATGACAGGTGCCCTAGGCTTCAGCATCCCTGAGCCAACCAGCGTCACACATTAAGTCAGCCAGTCAGCCTAACTACTCATGTCAACTGTTGGGCCAGTAGATTACAACTTTTGAGACTCACACAATGCCTCAGCCCCCAGCTGCCAAGAGCACCCCATCCTTCTAGTAACTTCTTGCTCTGCTTGTCACTGGTCAGTCCAGAGAATGCACTGTTGCCTGTGCTTTCTGGCTCTACATTTTTTTTTTTTTTCAGGGAAGGAGAAGAGGCAGAAGCAGCCAAGGGGCCTGCTGCTTAAGCTACAGTCCACGGGCCTTCATTTCCATTCAGGGGCCTGCGAATGTGTCCCACTCTGCCAAGGAAGGACTTGACAATGCCCCCTCAGAGGCTGTTTTGTTAGATTAAAGTCTGATTTGACTGTGGAGTGCTGGGCTTGGTTGGTTTGGGCCATGTGACCCAGAACTAGAACGTAATTACTACTGTTCAGTTAATTGCTTTAATTTTCTGGGCTGTGGGTAGGAGGAAAATAGAGGTGAAACACAGTTCCAAGAGAACAGGAAGGAAGGGGTGTGTGGAGAGGTTCTCTGTAAGTTTACAAATATACAAAAACAAACAAACAAAAAAGCACTTCTTTCAAATAAAAATGACTACTTTTCTTATCTGGCAAAAAGTTGTATACACATGATTTAAATTTTTTTTTTAAATTTTAACAGTTTTTGGCAATCTTAATAAAGTACAATATATTACAACCAAACCAAAAAATAGTTGTTTAGGTAACAGCTGTTAAGAGTGATGTGGTCCCTGATGCCCAGCCTCCCTCCCCATGTCCCACCCTACTCCTAGAGAGAGAGAGAGAAAAGAAAGATCCTCCCGTCTTGATAAACTCAGTTCCCACCCCGTTAGGAAGCTAACCGATAGGAGGCAAAACAAGTGAGTGGCATTGAGGAAGCCGAATGGGCGGTGCATTAGCAGGAGCAGCCGCCCTCGCTGGCCGGGGGCTCCTGAGGCTTGTCCAGCTTGATGTCAATCACTGTAGGAAGCAGGCTAAGGAAGAAGTGACAGTCACAGAGATACCATGCTGTCCCTCTGCAATCCCACAGCCTCAGTTCTTTGCTCAGCTGGAGCACAAAGGGAACTGCCTCTCAGCCTTTTCTCTCCTAACTCTACCTGCCTACACCCTGCTCGCTCCCCAAACTGTCGACCCAGAGTGAACCTGGCTGTCATCTCACTATCCACACCACACAGAGGCCAGGGAGAGTCCTCTTAGCTTTCCCCAGTGACCAATGAACTAAGCTCCAACACCAGCATCTAGCAATAGTCTCAGCCTGATTAGTGGCTGGCCCAAAGTGCCCTGGGAGAGAAGAGTCCCCCAGGCCAGGCTCAGGATTGAGTGTCCATATCATAAAGTACAGGAAGATGTAGGGTTGCCATGGTGAGCAGGAGTGCTCCTTACTTCTCAAGGCTGCTACAGTGAGAAGCTGCACCCGTGGTGACTGAGGCATTCTGGAGACTGGGGGCTGAATCACACTTGCTAGGTACACCAGAGGCGTGGATTCGAAGTGCAGGGCAGCCTGTACCCTCCCATCATCTCTGGCTGCAAACCCAGACTAACTTCATGAGACGTTAGCTTTGCCTCCAGCCAGATCATCTTGTCACTGCTGAGCACCAAGCCCTTGAATGCTCAACAGCCTCACCCAGATCCCTGGCTGGCCTCTGGTGGGGTTGCATTGTTGCACAAAACAGGTGTGAGTGGGGTTTAGTGGCGATGGCATTTGCTGCTAGCCTTCTAAGGATGGCTCTGTGTCCCGTTTGGAGGTAACATGTGAGGCTCTTTTGGCATAACATACCCTGAAGTTCACATTGCTTCTCTGCCTTGGCTGGTAAGACGCTGTCACTCAGCACGGTATGTATTTTCAGTATGATTCCCCCCTACCTTTATTTTCTCTATCTTGTGTGTGTGTGCTCAAAGAAAACCATACAGCTTTATCTTGCCGGTATGTGTGTATGTATGTACACCCACACGTCTGATGCCACTGTAGAGTATGCATAAGTAAACTTGCTTTCCTTCCCCCTCCCCCTAAGCTCAGCTCTGTCCTCTCCCATCCCGCGGTCCTTTGTCTCTGCTCCCTACATCTCTACAGATGCATCCCAGACCATCCTGACCTTCCTGCTGCTATTCTCTGCTAACTGTGGTTCTGTGGTGTCCCCACTGATCCCAGCATGCTCCAGATCCTGGCTTGCACTGCTGGCTCTGAGCACAGGCCTCATTTGGGGTCTTCTCATCTTTCCCAGGTACCCCTGTGAGCCACCTCACCCCTTGCTTAGCAGAGTGGCTCAGTAACGCCCATGCCATTACCTGGAACAGAGGCACAGCATCCAAGGTCTCTCATACTAGGATTCAGGCTTTCCCATGAATCAGGTCCGGTTTGCTCCCTGCCCTCCACTACACATGAGGTTCTGCAATCAAGACTGTGCTGTTCTTCAACAGACTCCATACTTTCCTTCCTTCTAGAAGTACCACACACAACCCTGCCCCATCCAGCTCCCTTCCTATCTCTGCCTGTAAGTGCCCTCGTTCTAAGCCAGATTCCTTTGTGCAGCCTCCTCAGGTCACAGTGAACTCTGTCCCTAGCACTGCATGAGGCCCAGTGGATGTGCCACCTAACTTTAGCATCAGACTTCACCCATCATCCAGACTGAAGGCTGAGGGGTCTTGGTGAACCCCAAGGCTACGTGACCTTCCCACCTGGAGTTGGTTTACTTACTCAGACTGAAGATGGAACCCAGGGCCTCCAGACACATTACGCATGGACTCGATCGTGAGCTATACCTCCTGTCAGCTTATGTCACCACCCATACATTTCTACTGTCACTCTGAGTTTATTTTTCCCTATGTGACATGTGTGCTACTTAAAAGATCCTGGCCATCCCAGATCTCTCTCTGTCTCCCAGACTGTCTGTCTCTGTTTCCCTCTGTCTCTGTCTCCCTCTCATGGCCCCACTTTGAGATGGCCTTTCACCCCACCCCCCAAACCTCTTGTGTGAGATCTGTCACTTGTGATCTCTGAGCAGCACACCATGGCTCCAACCTGCCAAGGTACTGCCACTTAATCCTAACATTGCCAGGCTCTGCTGGTGTTTATGACTCCTCCCTTGGGGCTCTGAGCCGTCCACGTATCTACAGTCCACCTGCAACTGCCATTCATTCTACTGATCGCCAGGTACCACATCCATCGCCAGCAACTGGTGAGTGATCCCTCTCAGTTGTTGGAAATGTTTCCCTGAGTCTCTGACAGAGCTACCCACCTCTGACCATTCCCTCTGGGTGACACTTTGTTTTTGAGAATGGTTTTCATTTTCTGGCTTCATTAGAAAGTCCTGGTACCAGGCATCCTGTGCCTCCTTGGGCTTTTAGCCCTGGCCCTTGAATTGTGTGAGGAGACCCACTGTTTCAACTTGTGCCTAAGTCGTTGGGACACCTTGGACTTTGGGCCTTGGACCTTCCCCTCTATGTCACCCATGGGAAATGTGTTATCTACCTCCTTACTCCCCTTTGGGATGCCTCTTGGAGAATCTTTGACCACTAAATCATGTATACTAATAGATGGTCCTCAAATGCTTATCTGCAGAATATGGCATCTAAAATTAATAAAAAAAAAGCTATTCATGATAGAGAGACATGCTCTGACAGCTCCTGGCAGCACCCCTAATCTCCTTCAAAGAAGACGATGGGACATAGAAGAACCTTCACTTGGAGCTTGCTTTAAATGTGGCAAGGCTGGACACTGGGCCCAAAACTGCCTTTCGCCTCTACTGCTGTCAGGACACTGTCCAACCTGTGGACAAGCAAGACACTGGGGAGCTGTCTGCCTCACTTTGCCTAGACAAGGTAGGCCAGTTCAACCGAAGTTCTTACTCCACAGGATAATCTGTCAGGATCTTCTGGGCCTGGCACCTGAAGTCTGATACTGCCTTGGGACCTCTGCCCCAGTGACCACAGAGACACCCTATGGTGACTGTCCAGGTAGCTGGTAAGTGTCATTTTTAATAGACTTGGGAGCTACTTAATCTGTACTTCCTACTTAACTCAGATGAAACTTATCCTTTTCAGATCGCTGGCATGGAGGACTAGGCTGGTGACAGCTCTGTAAGCTTACCAGCAGCAGCGGAGGCTTTGGCTGCTTCTCGCTGTCCTCATGTGTAAAACTCAGGCCCCGGGCTTCACGGTCCTAGAGCTACTACTAGGTTGAGACACAGTGTACCTCGTTACCAGACTCAGAAAGGAGACAGACTCACAAACTAGACTTCAGTGGAACTCTTCACTATTTTTGCTTTACAGCAACTGCTCTCAGTCAACGGCTGGATAGGAAAAAAAAAGTATGAAGTTTAAAGCTTGAGTTGTGAGGATCTGAGAAAAT
Organism: Mastomys natalensis; assembly: GCA_021653895.1. Taxonomy (NCBI): domain Eukaryota; kingdom Metazoa; phylum Chordata; class Mammalia; order Rodentia; family Muridae; genus Mastomys; species Mastomys natalensis. The sequence goes on along the minus strand of JAJTUV010000636.1, from coordinate 472,730 downwards.
GTCTGAGGGTCTACGAAGATGTTTTTAAGGTGTGTAAATGCAATTTGTAAAGGCATAAGGAAGTAACTGAAGGTATTAAAAAAAGAAAAATGCTTCAAATTTCTTTCCTTTGCTATGCTACAGTTGTATTCAGACTTCAAAAGCCCAGAGTTTTAACATGAGTCGATGCAGGACTAATAAACTACTAATCTAGCTCTGGTAAAACACTACTGCTTTTTTTAATAGTCACTAGCTCAAGATTTTAAATTTCCTTTGGTTGTCTTCTAAGTATAAACTTACAGGTGCTTCTCCCTGTGCTAATAAAACTGTCTGATACACCCAGTCTTCTGGTTAGAGGGCAGAACCCCCTCTTTCACGGCCTGATTTGCACTGAAATTAAGATCAAGTGAGCCTTTGCCCTTCTGCTCCCTTGGTCTCCCTGAGCTTCTCTCAAAGGGCGTTCATGCTTTTAACCCAAAACATTCCCCGAGCTTCTCCTATGACAGAAATGTGTGAGTCTATTTTCTATAATGTGGATTTCAGTACAGATTACAAACAGTGGTAATGATAACATGTCTAAAACTTATTTCTTTTTGTAAACTTAAGTTCTTGTAAGCTTCAGGGGATAGGCTGAATTCACCTCCCCTGGGGCAGATGGACCCCAGATCAGTACTGTCAATCAGCAGCCTGTTTCCCTACTTGCCTATTCCACTTATTCCTGAGGGTGGGACCCCCTTTCCCTGATTTTGGGGACTCCTCTCTCCAAAACACCCAGACCATGGGCCTAAGAGTTTCAAGTGTACAACTAAGAACAGTTTTTCTACTTAGATTCCTTAACTTTATCTCCTGCATATATCTGTCCCAGCATCCTGCCAGGTCTAGGTGTTAACTCAAAATAAGCATCCAGGACAGCTTGAAAGTGGCTGGGCCCAGGTGGTCCAGCCTCACAGACTGCTTCAACTAGGCCTGCACTTTCCTAGCCCAGATGGTCCCACAGAACCTATAGAGCCAGTGAATCAGCCAGTGAAACAGCCAGCTTTCCCAGGACGTGGCTAGCATCCCAGCTTTCTTGAGTCCCCATAAGATGTTGATGCTCCCAGAGAGCAGGAAGCACTCTAAAAAGCACGGGCACCCTCATTCCCACCTTGCCATGACCCCCCTCCTCTTTCCTCACCTTTTATAATAAACAAAAAGGAGGTGTATTATAAATCAGGCTTTCTACCAGCTACTTCGGCAACTCAGAGCTAGCAGCTTATGTCATCACTCGCTGTGGCCAGGTACATTTCCACTGTCCTATGAGCTGCATATTTCCCCTAGGTGACACATACACCTTGTAAGTGTCAAGCCATCCCGATCTTTCTCTCAGTGTGTCTTGTTTGTTCTGTTTCCCAGTCTCTCTATCTGTCTCTGTTTCCCTCCGTCTCTTTCTCATATTTCAACTCCAAGATGGCCTTTCAGGTCCCTTCTCCCATAAACCTCTTGTGTGAAATCTGTTGCATAGCATGATCTCTTAGCAGCACACCTTGGCCCAGACCCACCAAGGTACCCCCAATGCCTAACACTCACTCCTTAGGACATGTGGTTACTGTTTCCTTGGAAACTCTGCTTATCCATTGCATAAGCTAAGAAATCCTGTTTGCTTTTCTTCTCCCAACCCCACCCACAAGAAGAAAATTCTGGGCTAACATGCTTTACCTTATACAGGCATAATTCCACCCAGCTCTTAGCTCACACATCATCACCCTGCGCCCCAAACCTGTAAAATCCTCTTGCTTTAGCCCTGATGTGTGACTTCACTCACCTCCACCTATGAGATTGGTTAAGTTACCCGAGAGCTGCCTCTTAATAAGCTTGCCTTTATACTTTTGAGTTGGCTGGAAACGGTTCATTTCATCGGTAGAAAAACCTATTATCTTGACTCTAAAGAACTGGAAGAAGTTGGGGCCCCAGTCCTGTGGGCCAGGCCTCAGGGCATGTGGTTACCACTTCTCTCCCTCTCTCCACTCAATGAGAGCCATTTCCCAGTCACAGCCTAACAGATACTGGGTGCCTCTTCCGGGTTCAGGGCCTACCTAGGGACCCCTGCCAAGTCTTGGCCATGCCAGAGCAAGCCTATCCACGCAGAAAGAAGACTGGCTCTTTGTTCCAGGGAGCCTCTGGATTCAGAGATGTCCTTTCTAAGGTCGCCCCACCACACCTCACGCACACACTCTTCGACCCCAGGCTCTCCTATGGGATGTTGCATCATAGGTCTCAGGGTCTCTGGCAAGGCAGGAAGATAGACAACGCCAAGTCTAAACCCGATCTTCAGTAGCCCTTGTGGTATCTGTTATGCAATTTATCCAAATTGGGACTATCTTGGACCATAAGTTCAAAGTGTCTGGTTTCTCTTTGTTCTGTGGCTTGGCCACAATATGCCTTGAACAATGAGTCCAAATAGCCACCAGGAGGTACTGTTGACTGTAACATCCTTCATGATCTTGAAGATTTCTGCTGGCGTATGGACAGATAGCCCGAGCTCCCCTATGTACAGGTGTTTGGGGAACTGTGCTTCTGCCCCCTCTCTGTAGTCAGTGCTCAATGGCTCAAGTCTTGTTAGCTGAGGTTGCGATATCTCCAGACACACTTTCATCCGGGGACTTGGACTACAAGCCACTCTTTACCCTGACTAAGCCGTCTGAGTCAGGGGCACTCCAACCCTTTTGCCAATCCTGGTCTACTACTCCAATTCCTACACCATCATAAGTTTGAGTTTATTGGCCAGCCTTCCTCCCTATACCCGCCCCTTCCTCCTTCCCTGCCGACTCCTCTCCTTCCTACACCATCAATACCCCGCCTATTGGCTAGCCTTCTCCCTTGTATCCACCCCCTTTCCGTCTCCTCCCTCTGAGACAAAAGCCAAGGACAATTAACTTCCTCCCCCTTACCCTAGCTCCCTTGCCCCTCCTCTCTTCTCTCTCCTTCTGTTGCCCCTCCTCCTTCTTTACTAACACAGGCTCCGCCTATGGATCATCTCACACCCTGATCCCCAGCCACATACTGGCCCACTTCCCCTGTAGCCTCTCATATCCAGTCTCAACAACCCCAGGCTTTCCCTCTGCCCTCTCCAGGAGGTGGCCCTAGTTGAAGCAGTTGTTCGAGTTCATGTTCCTTTCTCCCTCCAAGACTTCTCCCAGACTGAAAAGCGGACAGGCCCCTTCTCTACCATCCTATCCGCCTATATTAACGAGTTCTGCTTCCTTTGCCAGGCCTATGACTTAGCCTGACGTGACCTTATGTCATTCAGGCCTGACCCTCACTGCCGAGGAACGTGGGCAGGTTCAGGCTGTAGTCAGACGGTATGCAGACCAGGTATTGACCTAGTGGACAATACGGTCCCTGTGGGTGACACAACGGTGCTGACCACAGAGCCTAATTGGAATTATTAGCCAGTCACAATGACCATCAATGGAGAGACCTCATGGTCTATTGTCTCCTTCAGGGAATGGAAATGGTCTCAAATAAAATTGTTAACTTTGACAAGCTCTGCGAAATTACACAGGAAGCTAATGAAAATCTGGCCATTTTTAAAAAATTGATTACAACAAACCATGGTCTAACACACCCGCCTTGATCTGGCCTCCCCAGCAAGGGCTACAGACCTGGCTACCCATTTTATTCCCAATCATCTCCAGATATTTGGGGGAAGAAAAAACTAAAAAAAACCGTTGAGAATGGTCCCCACCCTGCCCCCTGCCAGGAATTGGTAAAGATGGCTTTTAAGGTCTTTAACACCAGAGAGGTGTTAACAGCTGATTCTTCCCAATAGGCTCAGCTACAGCAAAAGGCTGCACTCCACACCTAAGACTTGCCCTGAGGCTACTGGCAATCCCACAGAGGGAACAAGGAAGGTCCTCCAGTCCCCATCCCACTGGGATCCTGTCAGGAAGGCCACTGATCCGGTGACTGCCCCAACCCTCAGCAACTCGTGCTCTGTCTGCCCACAGCCCTCCCACTGGAAGTCAGAATGCCCTGTGTGGGCTTGTCCTCTGTGCCTTGCCACGAAGGCCCAGTTCCATCAGCACAGGTACCTCAAACTCTTCCTGCTTCAGGCTCCTCAGCCTGGCAGGGGACCAACGGCACCCAGAACTCCTGTCACCCTTGCAGATCTCAGGGTAATTCTCCATCATCTTCCGGGTGGACGCGGGCTACCTTCTCTGTCTTGACCTCCCGCTTGGGTCCCGCCATTCCTTCACCGATTTCTGTTATGAAGGTGGATGGAATGCCCTGCTTTCCAGCTGACTGTGTCACTTCCTATATTCTCGCAGGACAATTTTTCTCACATTTTTTTCTAGGCATGCCTGTCTACCCAGTGCCCTTACTTGGCTACAATATCCTCAGCCACTTTGGGGCCACCCTCTCTCTGATCCCACAACCTCTCTTGACTCTCAGCATCTTCTTCCTTTGATTTCTCATCCCTACCCCAGGCGACCCTGTTTCTACCCTACCAGATCCTGTCAATCCCCAAGAATGGGCTATCTCCACCCTGGTAATTGCTCACCACCATCAGCCAGTCCTAGTTCTCCCTAAGGATACCTCTTCCTTCCCTTTCAAGACCCCAGCTCCCCATTTCTGGGACCCATCATCGCTGTCTCAAGCCCATCATTACCCACCCCTTGTGTCAGGGACCTCTAAGCCCTACTGACTCAGCTTGCAGCCCTTCATTCTCTCTGTCCAGAAGCCCTCTAGTGCCTACTGCTTACTTCAGGACCTCCGTCATTCCTTTAGGTAACTACCTCGATACCTTCCACTTTAACATTCCTCCTACAAATTCTGACTTTACCGTCCTTGACCTATAAGATGCCTTCTTTACTCTCCCCCTACACCCCGACTCATATTTTCTCTTTGCCTTCACCCAGAAGGACCCTGATACAAGGGCTGCAACTCCCACGGACAGCGCTCCCTCAGGGCTTTCTGGATAGTCCACATTTCTTTAGCCAGGCCTTGGCCCAGGACCTCTCCTCCTTAGACTGTAAAGCTAGTACACTTCTTCAGTACAGAGATGACCTCCTAATTTGTGCCCCCCCCCCCCCCCCCGCTTCTTTGTCCAGACAGCAAACTCCTTGCTACCTTGGTTCCCTAGGATCATGTCTCTCCATCTAAAGATCAACTATGCTCTCCCACTGGCATTCAACTTAGCCAAGGCTCTAAGACCCTCACCACTGACCAAGTACGGGTTCTGAGAGACTTACAGCCACTAAATATGGTGGATCATATTTTTTCATTTTGGGGCCTGGTGGGATTCTTTAGACATTGGTTATCCAGTTTTGCTAATATGGCTAAGCCAAGGAGGCCCCCAGTGGGTCTCACCCACTCATAGTTCACCACCATTTTCCCCTACTCTCCGAGATTTCCTTTTAGCAGCCTCAGGCTTGGCCCTTTCAGACTCTACTCGGTCCTACCACCTCTTTACTGATGAGAGACTGGGGTTCTCATCAACCCATTGGACCCTCTAACTGAGCCTTCGCTCTTCTGTCTAAACAACTGGACCCTTTTTATGTGTGGATGGCAGCCATGTCTGTGAGCCCTAGCAGCAATGGCTGAATTCATCGAAAGGCCCTCAAGATCACTTTACTTCAGTGTATTACTGTATACTCTACTCATCGCCTCTCTGATCTCCTGAGTCACTCTTCTTTCTCTTTCCTCAGACCCTCATGGGCCCAAACCTTTTATCTGGAAAAATCTCAAGTTACCTTGGCCCGTAGCCCTGCTCTAACCCCAGCAATTGTTCCTCCTGGTCCACCCTCCTCCGATATGCCCTCCCACTCTTGCTTAGAGGATCTGGAGGCCCTATGTTCACGTCGATCCAACCTCCTAGACCCACAACGTACCCTTCTTACCCTTTTTGTAGATGGAAGTTCCCTTAGAGATAACTCAGGACCCCACCAGGCGACATATGCGGTGGTCACCTCAGCTGAAATGACTGAGGAGAACCTTCTCCCAATGGGAACCTCTTCACAAAAGGCTGACCTAATTGTTCTAACCAGGGCACTCCACATTGCCACAGGACAATGAGTTAACACTGATTCTGTGTATGCCTTTCTTGTAGCTCACAGCCCCTCTGTCCTACGGAAGGAAAGGGGTTTCCTCGCCACCACGGGTACTCCTGTTGTCAGTGGTCCCCTTACAGCCAAGTTCTCAGAGTCCTCCAACACCCTGCAGAGGTGGCCATAATTCAGTGCGGAGGTGAGAGGAAGACCAGGCCTCTACAGATCCAGAGCCTCAGGGTAATGCCAGGGCTGAGTCAGTGGCCTGAGGTCTGGCGTCTAGCTCCTATAGACTCACGGGGCATATCCTCTTCCTAACATCTTTCTACAAACCTCAGTACCAGCTGGAGGAAAAAAATTACAAGATTCCTTAACAAAGGAACCACACAGACAAAAGGTGGGTGGCTTTACCTAAATAACAGCCATATCCTTCCCCCAAAATTGGCATCTTTCATCACCTTTGACATCCGACCCAAGGCTCTGTTCCCATTTCTAGAGTCCCCCTCTGACACCACCAACCTCCAGGCACATATTTTACAGTCGATGCTTCCGGTCAAACATGTGCTAAGACAAACTCACAGGGGGCTCTCCAGATACGCCAGGCTCTGCACCAGCTCCACAGACACCAATTGTGACAAGACTGGCAAACTGACTTCACACACATGCCCACCCACAAAGACTCTGCAATCTCCTAACCCTTGTTGACATTTTTACAGGGTGAATCCAATCGCTTCCCACCTCCAAGGGAACAGCAGGTGTGACGGCCCAGAAGCTCCTTGAACATATCACTCCTTGGTTTTGCATGCCAAGGATGCCTTGAACGTCTCCTGAAAACTTCACATTCCGTACCACCCACAGTCATTGAAAAAGGTAGGGAGAGCCAATGGCCTTATCAAATAATTCACAAAACTCTCACTTGAACTCAGGTTACCCTGGTCTTCCCTTCTGCCCAGTGCTCTCACCTGCCTCTGAGCTACTCACGTTCTTCTATGGGCCTCAGCCCTCTTGAGCTCCTGTATGAAAGGTTGTTTCTCCTCAACCACCATTCGCTGGCCCAGACACCCCCATTGGCCAGCTACTTACTCAATCTATTCCGTGCTCCCGTATCAGCTCACACACTGACAACTATCTCCCTACCCCAACTCTGGCAGACTCAGTCGCTGCCCACCCCTTTCCCTTTCCCGGGGTGAGGGGACCAGGTGCTTCTCAAACAATTATCTTCCAAATCTTTAGAGCCCTGGTGGATCAGACCCTACACAGTAATCACCACTCCCTCAGCTGCCAAACTCCTAAGAGCTCAGTGTTGGGACCATCTATCTAGGCTCAAAAAGGCCCCAGCACAAGATGCCAGACACCGGGACTCCCCTGCCAGGTTGTCTAGCTAGGTGAGAAAGTCATCTCCGACATACCGCTGATGCTTCCATGTTCAGTGATTGAGCTGGTGAGACCCATAACAACATCGTGGGCCAAGTCCGCTGTTCCTCTAAGGGATGCAAGATGGCATCTCCATCCCAGTATCTTTTTTAAAAATGCACAGAGAGTATTGCTTCTCTATGATATGCTTTACCCACAGCCAGATGGAGGAAGCCTATCGTACTCAAAGGGTCAAAGAATATGGGGGTTGCTCATGAGGTCCTTGTAAAACGAACATCCTAGGGTAGTAAAAATAAAAAAATCTGCTGGTGCACACGGACAAGGACAGGCCTGTGCAGTGGCTGGATGTTCCCACTACACCAGAGCACTGCATTAGCATCTGAGATCCTTGGAGTGACCGGTGGGCTCGGGGTAACAGGCAAAGTCTATCAGAGTAAAACTCTTCAAACCCGTGTGAACAAACAGAAATCTGGTGACCCTACATCCAGACCCTGCCCTCTTCCCTCCAGAGCCAACAAACCTCACCAAGACCACACAACAAGAGGAGTCCCTCCAATCACACCCGAGAGACTTCTCCCAATCGCAGGTAAAAACTAAAGAAAATGAAACTTTCTCCAGGCTGGGCCTCATCCAGGAGGTAGCAACCCTACCTAACCTCTCTAAAGCCTTCAACCATGACAATTATTTCCTCTGGGCTGCTCTGGGTCCCGCTCCTCTGATCTCAGTGCCCTTGCCTGTCCCTTCATGAGGCCAAGGGCTGACCTTTGCAATACTACTAACACAGCTTTGGTATCTGCCTGGGCACCCGCAGGGGGCTTCTTCTGCTGTAACAGCTCTATATCAGAACACTTGCCTCCTGGTGACCTTCCTCTCTATGTATCCCAGTGACACTGGTACCAGACCGATGCTTTATGGAAAGGCTGAAACAGCCATGCTCTCCTTTCCTATCTTTCCAATCTCGGGCGCCCTTTGCCCAGACAGATCACAGTATTAACAGGTATTGCTGCTGTGGCCTCAACAACAACTGCCTTAACTACAGGTGACATGGGATACAGGTGGCTGAGATCACAGAGGTGTCTGTCTCCAAAACGCCATCAACAACTTGGTGGTGTCATTGCCTTTCCAGCCCCCTCCAGCATCAGATCACTTCAGTGGCCCAGGTGGCCTCGCAAAACTGAAGAGCACTGGTCCTCCTCAGAGCAGACGAGGGAGTCACCTGTATGTTCGTGGGAGAAGAATGTTGTTATGTCAGCAAATCTGGCCTAGCGGGAGCTAACATTGAGTCACCTGAAGAACTGCCAAGACAAGCAGGGCACGTCTCCTTTTTATTCTTTCTGGCAGTCTTCACTCTGGACATGGCTAGCCCTGTTCTTAGGGTTGGTGGGATTAATCTATTTTTTTTCTCCTAGCATCTTGTGTCCTCTGCTTTCTCTGGGAATGGATTCTCGAAGTTTCCCGAGTAACTGTCAACCAAATGCTTCGGCACTCATACCTCCCACTAAACTCGGACCCACCAACTCCTGACTCTCTCCCTTCAGTAGGAAGTAGCCAGCTCCAAATTAGTGCCCTTTTACCCAAAGAGGTCAGGACCCCTGCTTATACCTCACACAAGCTAAGAAACCCCATTTGTTCTTCCCCCAACCCAGCCTGCAAGAGGAAAATTCCAGGCTAACACATCATCTATCCCTGTCTCTGTTTCCGGCCTCACACCCATGAGTGACCACGCAGGGCTTCAGCTCTTTTACCTTATACGGACACAATCCCAGCTCCTACCTCACACATCATCACCCTGTACCTGAAACCCATGTGACCCCCTTGCTTTAGCCTTGTCAGGCAACTTCACTGACCTCCAGTCATGACTCACCGGACGCTGCCTCTCAATAAACCTGCCTTTATATTTTTTGATTTGGCTTGAATTGGTTCGTTTCGTCGGCAGAGAAACCTATTAGTTATTGCCAAGTTACTGTCATTGTTTGGCACACACAACCCTTGTTCCAGAAAGGAGAGCCCTGTGTGTGTGGACACAGCAAACGGCTGTGGCCCTATCTTTCTGTGGTCCTTTAGCCCAACTCTGTTGAGAGATCAAGTGCTGGGGGTCAGGGGTGTGGTGAGGGAACCTGCTAGAATGGCCCTGGGGAGGCTTCCTGTGAACTGCAGAAGCTCTCTAGGAACCTGGAAGCAGAAGACAGAAGCTCTGCTCCTACATAGCTCCCCCGCCCCGACACTCACACCAGTCCAGGGAGTAAAGCCACACGAGAACCGTTACATATCATCACTAAGTGGCACTTCCGTGCGCTTGCCCCTTATGTTGATGCAACCCCAAGCATGACTCCTAGAACACGAACATCTGGGTTTGAAGCATCAGTCATCAGGAGTGCTAGCTCAGCACTGAGCTGAGGTGACAGCTGCTTCCACTTGGTCCCTGCTGAGTCTAGAGTCTGTTCCAGGCCGTTCTAGTCTTGCCTCCTAGGAGGCTCCAGCCACTGAGCATGTGGGAGTGGTACGGATGGCTGCATCTGCCACACGGGGGCACCCTGCAGCTGGGCAAACAGATTGCCCTGTGGGATCTGCCTGCTATCTGCCCAGCGCTCTTCTCCCTAAAGCTGGGCGAGATGCTAGGTCCACTAGGATGCTATGTTACTTGTCAAGCTGACGTGGGAGCCTGTGGGACCTGGCTGTTAATCCAGCATGGAGTCCCACCCGGGTCTCTGGGAGAACATGACTGGCAGGCTATTGGTCCCTCATGGTGGGCACGGGGTCACTATACCTCTTGGCTTCCCATTGGTCCCCTTTCTTGACTCTGCAGGTGGGTTTTTGCTCAAGCCATCTGTTTGATGGACTTCAAAGGAAGCCTGCTTGTGGGCAATGTGCTCACCCACCTACAGTGCTGCTAATCTCAGCCTCGCAGGGGCCTGCTGAGAGACAACACTCCAGAACGGAGTAGGGATAGATATGAAGGAAGCCTCAGTGTAAAGGCTAATTCCCAAAGTTATATACAATGCGCCTTGGAGTAAATCAATCTACCTCTATGAACCTCAGATTCAGCATCTGGGCATAAGCTAGGTTTTCAGTATACTGTGTGTGTTGGGCAAGCTTTTCCCACAGAGCAGCGGGAGATGGAGGCAGCACTGACAGCTGGAAATCAAATGCTCACTGCGTGGAAGCTTCCTTGCCTGGGATCTCCAGTGGACTCAGGAAACACACGGAGTGTTCACTACAAAGCAACGCAGAGCCACTATCCACCCCGACCCCACACACCACTGCTGCACAGCCCTTGTCTCTCCTCACTGCTAGGAAGGAAGAGGCAACCTTGGTTAGAGATGGTTGAGAGCTCAGAGACCATGCAGCCCATCTGGCTACTGAAAGAGGTGACCTGGCTATCTGTATCGGTCCAGGGAGAGATGGGCCAGAGAGAGGTGACCTGGCTATCTGTATCGGTCCAGGGAGGGCTGGGCCGGAGGCCAGGTGGTCTTCATCTGCTTACGGAACCAAGTGTCTCACGGGCTTGGGGAACCATCTTTTCACTCACGTGACAAAGGAAAAGGATACTCCCTTCTTTGCTCTTCTCCTGGACATTCTCCATGCCGGGCAGAGCTGATGCCACACGTCGGAAGAGCTGCAGGCAGGACATGCAGGGTGAGGCCTGCCCAGTCCCCCTCCCTCCCTCTCCTGGTCTCCCCCTGCACTGCTCTCCTCATGCGTACAGATCCTGAGGACTGATAGCCTGCCTGCCCACTGACTGCTCCGGAGTGCAGGCCTGTTCTAAGTCCTCTGCCGTCACCAGAGCCCCTCGCAATGCTGGTCCTGGTGTATCTTGGGATGTTTATAGGAAGAGGGAACAGGGGGCTAGGGAGACTGTCAATAAAATGCTAGCCACACAAGCATGAGGACCCAACTGCAGCCCCCAGAATCTACATAAAATGCTGGGTGTAGCTGCAGGCACTTGTAATCCTAGTGACGGAGTGACAGAGACAGGTTCCCAGGGCTCACTGGCTAGCTGTACACTCCAGGTAAAATCAAAGACCCTGTCTCTAAGTACAAGGTGGTTGATTGACACCTGAGGAATGACACCAGAGGTAAACTTTCGACCTCCACAGGTGTAAACACATGCATGGCCACACACACCTGCACACAAATCCACGTACACACACAAAGCACACACAAAGCACACACAAAGCACACACACACACACACACACACACACACACACACGACATGCCTGCACACACAGCAAAGCTGGAGCTCCTCCTAGAGGCAGGCTGACCACAGGTAGTCAGCAGGGGTCATGAGAGGGACTTAACGGTCCTGTCCTGGTACAGAAATAATCTAGGTCACAGGGATCGGACTCTTCAGTGAGCTTCTGTTTATCACTCTCACATGGAGACTAGTGCAGAAAATCAGTTTCTGGCCTCTCCCCAGGGACACTGAAGCAGCCAGCCTGGGAGCCAGGGCCACAGCCACAGTGAGGGATGTGAAAATTTGTGTGGATGTGGTATGCTATGTGCATGTGCTATGTGTGGTGTGCATGATTTTGTTTATAGAGTATAAAAAGTTAAGTGTGTGTCTGGGTGTATGTGTGTGTGTGAGCATATGAGTGAAAAGGTGTGTGTGTGTTTGTGTGTGTGTTATTGTAAATGTCATGTTTCTGCATGTATATAAGAAAGTGAGTGTGAGAGAAGCAAGCACGTGGCGTGTGAGTCAGCGTGTACATCTACCTAAGTGATATGCATGAGAACAGGAGACATCGGGGTACCTAACAGGTGGACACTGGCAGACGTAACATCTTGAAAGTTAACAAGTACAGGCAGAAGCCGGGAGCACAGAAGATTCTGGGCTGGGCTGGATGTCTGGGTCTTCCCTAAGTTCATAAAGTTAAAACCTAACTCCTGGCCAGGCAAGTGTGGTGTATGCCTCTAATACCAGCACTTTGTGAGTTCAAAGCCAGCCTGGTCTGCAGAGTAAGTTCCAGGACAGCCAGGGCTACACAGAGAAACCCTGTCTCAAAAAAGTGAAAACTAAAACAACCAAATGAACAAAAAAACAACCCAACTAAACAAACAAACCAAACCAAAACAACAACAACAACAACAACAAAAAAACCCCAAACTCCCAGCAAGGCGGTGCAAGGAGGTGTTGCCTGAAGGAGCTGGCAGGGACTAACACCTTTACAGAGAAGCTGAGGAAGCCTTTGAGTTCCTTTCATGTGAGGAAACAACTGGAAGGTGCCAAATACAAGGGAACAGAGTCTGAAAGACACTGAACCTCCCAGCACCTCCATCTTGGATTCCTCAGCCTTCAGAGCAGGGAGAAATAATTTTCTGTTATCTATGATTTACATAGCCTGTAGTAATTTGTGATAGCAGCGTAAACTGACCAGATTTAACTCCTGCTCAAATGCTTGCTCAGATTCTATATCATTCCAGGATCGAGGAAGGGACCAGCGTCTCCTTGACCCAGCAGGTTGTAGATGCCTCCTGCTCTATGGATGCCTGATATTGTCCTCGGCTTCCATTTCCCATGATGTTATTGGACCCAAAGAGCAGCAGCCTCCCCCTCCCCCGCCTCCTTTTCCTCCTCCCTGAGACACCCTGAGGGGTGGTTAGCTCACATCTGATATCGAGGCCAGGGAAGGGCTGGGGTGAATGGAGCTGAGGGCCTCCAATTGGGCACTGGGTTCCATAAGCTGTGTGGTCTCCCTAATGTGGCCACAGTGTCCCTCCTACTTTGTCCCTTCTTGATCCTTTATCAACCTTAATCTCAGTACTATCCACACGAAGTGAACCATCACCATCTCCCAAAAGCCAAGTGGTGCCCAGGTGTCCCTGGTGTTCCTGGGAAGTCTAGGGCCACAGCAGATATGGCATTGAGCTACGTTCCTTACTTAGGGTCCCTTCCTGTGCTACAGGCACCCTGCTGCCAGGGTCTACTCCCATCAGCCCTGCCTAGGATGTCCTTCCTCCTTGCCACCGCCCTCCTCCTGCTCCAAGATATGGTTTGTTCGCCTTGCTAGAGCCATGGACTCCTCTCACAGTCTGCTGAAGCTGGTGGACTCGTTTTCAGATGTAGTCAAGTTATACGGATCACAAAGGAAACTGTCTGCTTCTGAATGAAATGTCCCAAATATTTAAGGATCAGAAATCTGTGCCATGCTGACATCAGGATTAGAGGTGGTCTAACAGCTAGTGGGATGCTGAGGTCCAGTACTGTGAAGTTTGGAGCGCCTGTCATACTGTGAAGTTCTGCCAGTGAGACAATCACGGCACTCACCGCTAATGTTGAGGCTGGCTGTCTACGTCCATCACTGAGAGAATCAGGCTACAGATGAGGGAGCCATCACACTACGTGTGGGATTTTCTGAAGCCAAGGTGGGCTGAGCTGCTAAGCTCTGCTCACCAATTACTTCGGTTCTGTGGATCCCAGCCACACCTCTGCTTTCTCCTGTGATTCCCAAATACCAAGGGAACCATTTCTGAGTTACCCTTCATGGCCCCAGGTTCTTGCCAAGTACAAGACACAAATCCAACATGTCGATCAGATTCAACATCTTGCATTTGCCTCAGAAGTGAACTGAGATGCTATGAACCATGGTTTCCTCAGCCAGGCGTAAGTTCATGCTGGACCTTCACTCACACATGCTGCTCCAGGGACCCACACCTGATGACAGCTGAGGAGACTCGTGAGTGACAGGGTCTACATGGCTCCCAAGCTGAGTGGCCCCCCTCCATGCCACCAGCTTTATCAGTGCTGGAAACCAGCACCATCCCCTACTGCCCAGAGCTATAGGCTTATGCACTGGCTGGCTGCCCCATCCTAGTCACTAGCCCACTCAGAGCAAGGAGGGCCCTGGGTGAGGGCTTCCAGACCTGAGCAAGGCAGGGTGTGTTCTCACCTGCTTCACGTTGTAGCCGGTCTTCGCGCTGGTCTCTATGAACATGACGCTCAGTTCTTTGGCCCGCTGTTCCCCTTCCTCGATGGTTATCTGCCTGGAAATGAAGGGGAGAGGGGAAATCAGGTGGCAGGGAGGCAGCCCCTGGCAGAAGTGGAGGAGGCAGCCTGAGAGAAAGGACAGTGGGCAAGGCAGGAGAAGCCTGCCAGGCCCATCCGTCAGCCTTGAAGACAGGCTTGCTGCCCAGCGGTCCTTGACAGGGTGCCTGCCATAGTCTGTCTAGTAAGAAGGTGGCACCTGGGCACAGAGGACCCCAAGCGTTTTCCACATTTCCTGAACTAGGGAGCAAGGCTAACCCCTACCTTTTAAGTCAGGGTCATATGTAGCTCAGGCTGGCCTTGGATTTGTGATATAACAAAGAATGACACTAAACTTCTGATCCTCCTTGTGTGTACTGCCCTAGAACAAGGACCGTAGGTATATGCCACCAAGTCTGGTTTTATGAGTGCTGGGGACTGAACCCAGGGCTTCACGCTTGGAAAGGCAAGTACTCTACGAGTGAGCCACACCCCCATGGCTTTCTCAGGAGTTATTAGAACAGGATCTCCTGGACACATGCAGCCTTTATGGGAGTGAATCCTCAGCCACCCTTTCCTAATGCAAACACTAAAGTTAACAGTAGCTGTCCTAGGCCCAAGCTGCTCTGCAGAGGAGACCATCCCCTCCGGGCAGGGCGCTAACATGAACTATTTCTCAGTTGGCAGGGATACTGCAAGAAGCCACACACGTTTTATTAGAAACCGTGACCCACAGCTTTTCTGTCCAAGTTAGCACAGGGTTCCAAGAGTGGACACATATGTAAAGGACACCTTAGTGGTGGAGACATTGGAGGACAGATGTGGAGAAGAGAAACCTTTTCCAAAAACACTCCATGCCCAGACACAGCCATAAACCAGGATGCACAGACTGGGACAAGGTCTATGCTCTGCTGACATTCTTCAGACTCATACCTGAGGACCTGGGTTTCACACCTCACATGTCAATGCCAGGATTTGACAGGGACAGAAACTGTGTCAGAGGCTACTCTGGGAGCATGATGCAAACACCTGTACGGACAGCCCACTGCCCTGCCTTTGCTGAGCTGAAGAAGACAAAGCTTTCAGAAATGAGTAGCTGGCAGTGTGTGTGGGCTAACAGGCATGTCGGTGTCCCTGTGCGTGGAGACCAGACCTCCAGGGCAGGAACAGCCACAGAGGGGTGAGGAAGTATGGTCCTGCTAGTCACAGCGTCTCCATGCTCTGGTGCTTGTCTACCTCTTGTCAGCCAGATCCGTCTTGTTGCCCACAAGCATGATGATCACGTCACTGCCCCTCTCTGTCCTGACGTCATCAATCCATTTAGAAGTCTGCTGGAAGGAGTTGAGATCTGGAGGCAGAAAGTGGGGACAGAGTGGGAATGAGGGCCCCTGAGGGGTCAGAAGGCAAGCCGAGTCCTGCCCTGTGATCCTGCAGAGCCTCTAGTACTGCTCAGCCACCCTAGGGAGAGAAGTCACTGAACCTGGGAAGCTAGGCTGTCACAACTTCTTCACAGAACAGTGACTCTGGAGGGCACTCAAGAGGCAGAGCTGATTGGAGGCTCATAGCAGAAGGAGGAAAGGAAGGCCATGGGCCTGGTTGAGCCATGGGCCTGTGAAGGGAGGGCATGGCGGCCCCTAGGAAATGGTGTCTCACTAAAGTGATCCTCAAAGGAGCCTAAGGAAGACCAGGCTGGCTGGGGAAGAGAACCTGCAACCCTGCAGGGAAGGATGGACAGATAAAGCGCCTCCTAGAGGCACATCAATCCAGAAGCAAGTCACCTCTGTTCAGTATCATCTCCCTCAGAGTCCAAGCTCAGCACCTAGAGGAGGGGAGGCTGCTCTCCCCAGCCTGTGACACAGGTCCTATAGGACTCAGATTCCACCTCACTAGGGGGTGTAAGGAGCATATGCTCAGGGAGGAGGTAGACAGAGGGCCAAGGCAGACCTAAGCAGTGACGTCAGGGTCTCACAGCATCCTCAGGTGTGTTCCTCTAGAGCAGTGGTTCTCAACCTTACCAATGCTGCCACTCTTTAACACAGATGCTCATGTTACGGTGACCTCCACCCAGAAATTTACTTTGTTGCTACACAGCAAATTCGTAACTGTCACTTTGCTACTGTTAGGAATTGTCATGTAAACATCTGATAGGCAGGATATCTGTTACGCCATTCCTGTGAAAGAGTCATTTGATCCTGAAAGAGTGTCAACCCCAGGTTAGAGTCTTTACTCTGGATGATCTCTAGGTAGCTGGGCCCTGCATAAGGCCTGCCCCAGCCTCTGGGCCCTCACTGAGTCTGTGCAGCCCTTTTAAGAGCCATGCATACAAGAGGGGCTGCCTACAGGGAGGCTTCGTGAGAGCTGGTACACACGTCAGCCAGGACCAGGGAGGGCTCAGAGCGCTAACCTTGTGAACATCTGCCATTGCCCCCACCCCAGGGGGACCGTGCCCCGAGCAGGACCAACCCTGCCTTATGCAGTCCTATCTGTCACAGGAGTATGAAGGACAGTAATGAATCCACTATGGTCCAAGATAACGCACTAGCCCCACACTGAGCACACGCCTGTGTACACACTCACATATACACAGGTCTGGTCATGGTCACACTGGGCCCCAAGAGCCCCTCCTTCCAACACAGACTCCTACTTACTAGTGATGTCATACACCACCACAGCCACCGTAGAGTCCCGGATGTAGCTGGGGATCAGGCTGCGGAACCTCTCTTGCCCAGCAGTGTCCCAGAGCTGCAGTCGAACCTACAGGACCCGAACAGAAGCATCAGTAGAGGAATGGCAGAGGGGCTTGGAGGTCCAGACCCCTGCTGGCTCCCTCCTCATCTTGGCAGAGATTCCCAAGAGTGCCCAAGTGAAGGCTCTAGGGGACAAGCCCGACAATGCCCTCCTTGTCCTCCGGTTCTAAGACCAGGAACTCACCGTACGGTCTTCCAAGTACATGGTTTTTGACAAGAAGTCAATCCCGATGGTTGCCTGTTAAAAAACAGCACAGAGAGATCAACACGAAAAGGAATCACACAAAGGGGCCAAAAGGCCAGGGACCCCAGGGAAATGGCACAGACAGCCGAGGGGACACTCAAGCCAAGTCCTTCCACTGAGAAAGGGGCTTGAGCAAAGCATGGCTGAGATCAAGTTTTTGTTTTCAGAGAAGGACGTTCTATGCAGAGGGAGAGAAAAATCCCTCAAGAAGGCTGAGAGAGCATGGGGCACAGGAAGAAGGTCCCACTGCCTCGAGCATCCCGAGCCCCCACAGACTCCCTTGGACTTGGACTTGGACTTAAGCTCAGCAATGTTCTTAGGGAGGCAGGGTTGAGGGTGGGACTTGGCACTACGTGGGAACAGAGAGCAGTATGCCCTGCCCTAGGTGGGTACCGTGGACCATCCACAGTGTCTTATTAGAAAACCCAAAGAGCTCTTTGCTCCCTGTGCTGCCAAGTCAAGGGATGCCACCCGTACTCCTCTTCTGTCCTGGTAGGCAACCCCGCCTCTCTGGTCCTTACCTGCACCTCATGTCTGTAAGCAGGAGCCAAGATACTGTCAGTGTGAAACAGAGCGAACACCACTAAGTGATAATGAAACCTCAGACACAGCTAGACATCCGGGGCACAGTTCCAGCCGTGCAGTCCACCCTGTGCCTAGAATCATCTTCTAGTAATACAGAAAGGTTTGCAGGAACCTTCGCCTACTGAAAGGGGCTCAGTAGAAAGCACTGTGTGTGGTGAGATCCCGACTCGATGAACTGAAGTAGATAGATGGGTTCATATTTTCTCAGACACAGAGATGAAGAAAATATGTTGTATACTGGTATCTGAATGAACGATTGTATCACGTGCTATTTTCACTCTCTCTAGTACATATCTTTTTTTTTTTAATTTTCTATTTTAAACTGTTAATAGTTATGAATTCAGAAGAAAAAAAAATCTTTGAGATAGCCATGTGTCTTAGTTAGGGTTTTACGGCTGTGAACAGACACCATGACCAAGGCAAGTCTTATAAAGGACAATATTTAATTGAGGCTGGCTTGCAGGTTCAGAGGTTCAGTCCATTATTATCAAGGCGGGAACATGGCAGCATCCAGGCAGACACGGTGCAGGCAGAGCTGAGAGGTCTACATCTTCATCTGAAGGCTGCTAGTGGAAGACTGACTTCCAGGCAGCTAGGATGAGAATCTTAAAGCCCACACCCACAGTGACACACCTACTCCAACAGAGCCACACCTTCTAATAGTGCCACTCCCTGGGCAGGTGGAACATATACAAACCATCACACCAGGATGATGGCACATATCTGTTGACACCAGTACTACTGAGGTAGAGAAAGCTGGCCAACCTGAGCTACACGGTGAGATTTTATTTCTTTAAAAAAAAAAAAAAATCTTTGAAAGAGAAAGTTCAAAATGTTTCATTATGTGAAGAATCTCAGTAGACACAAAAGACACACCAAGGGAAGACTTCAGTGTAAATACAGAGATCACTGTCAATGCAACATCATAGAGGAGGCACAGCTTTGGCTGTGAGGGCATGTCCCAGGAAGCTTAGCTGAGCAGGGAAGACCCACCCTGAATGTGGACAGCACCCCACTATGGGCTGGGGCCCCAGACTGAATGAAAAGGACAAACTGAAAAGAGACACTTGGTATCCCTCTCTTCCTCCTTCCCCTGTCTCCCCTCCCCCACCCCTCTCTTCCCCCTTCCCCAGTCTCCCCTCTCCCACCCTCCCTTTCCCCTCTCCATGTGAGTTAGTTGTTTTGTCCATTTGACACCTGGGAAGAGGGACTCTCAACCGGTTCCACCTGATCAGACTGGCCTGTGGACACGTCTGGGGGCATTTTCTTGATTAATGACTGCTGCGGGAAGGCCCAGCCCACCATGGGGTATGTCATCCCTGAGCATGTGGTTCTTTCTAGATGCTATAAGAAAGCAGGCTGAGCAGCCCATGAGGAGCCAGCCAGTGAGCAGCATTCCTCCACGGCCCCTCCACGGCTTCAGCTCCTGCTTCCGGTTTCCTGTCTGACTTCCTAAGTGATGGACTGTAGGGTAGAAGTGTAAGCTGAATAAACCCCTCCCCACCAGGCTGGATCTGGTTGGTGTTTTTATCACAACAACAAAAAGCAAACTAGAATCAATACTCTCTCTCCTTCCAGACTGTGGCTATAATGTAACCAGCAGCCTCATGTTTCTTTACCATGACAACCCTAAGCCCTTCTCAAACTGACCCAAAATAAATCTGTCCTTCCTCCCTTAAATTGCTGCTTCCCAGGGATTTGGTCACAGTGATTCAAAAAGTGCCAAATGCCACCTCACCCTAGAATGACTGCACAACTACACACACACACACACACACACACACACACACACACACACACCACAGACAGCAGGCACGTTCCATTCTGGTAGGTTGGGACTGGGAAGGAGAAGACAAGGCTGGGGCATGTCTCATGACCTTACCAGTCTGTTTGGAGCTGGGAGAACCCGTGTTGAGATCCTGGCATTACTAGCCCGGCTATGCAGTGTCCTGCCTACCACAGCCATGAGAGCTAAGTCTAAACTGACGAGTGCTCACAGATCAGGCCTCACTCCCAAGTGACCACACATTTCATTAATCAGTGAGTGGCTGACACTCCGTGCCTGTTCAGAACCTTAAGAAATGTGCCAAGCCAGCAGAAATGTCAACTTCTCTATGTGCCACAGGATCTTTGGAGGCACCATGCTCCTTCTTTAGTGACCCTGAAGCAAGACCAGATGCCTGGGCTCAGGATCAGAGGCAGAGGCTGCTAGCATCTCCCGATACAGAATTCAGAAAATGCACAGCTGAACTAGTGGCTGCCCCGGTGAAAGGCCATGTTTCCCAGCATCCTTGGCTGCAGGGTGGTTGAGTTCTGATCAAAGGATGTGATAGTGATGACCATCTGGAATGAGCCCTTCCTGGGTTAGTGAGCCCCAAGTGCCCCCTTTCCCACTGCTTGGCATGCAGCTTCTTGGGGCAGGTGATAGTGGCTCATCCAGCTGAGGACCACAGGGCAGGAAGACTGTTCAATGGAGCCTGACTCCCTGACTGGGAAGAGTTACCTCGGCAACACTATCCTTTTGTGCAAGAGAGACCTCAGTTTCTATTTTGTTCAAGCCGCTTCTGTCAACATGGCGTAACTAACCTTGATCAACAGAGTGAAGGACCATGAAAAATCATATCCCCAAAGGTCAGCAGCTGGGTGTGACAGGGATGTTACTGACAATAACTGTAACGGCAACAATCATTCCCCCCCCCCCCCGCTGTGTGCACATGTAAGACACTTCGCTGCCACGAAGCAGAGAGAGGTTATTAGATAATATGACAAGGAATCATGCCACTGGATCAAGCCGCAGCAACGCGTAGCCCAGTGACTTTTATCATCATCAATGCTCACAGAGCCACAGACTGTATCTCATCAAGCCTCATGGAACAGACTGACCAAAGAGACGGCAATGAGCCAACGCTGAGAGGGATCAACTACCTCTCCCCACAGCTGCCTCTCACCTCTATCTTATCTTCAAGCTACTACCTAAGAGCCATGCCCAAACTCGTAGCTGTCCCCCTCTAAGACCTGTTCTGGCCACCCGTTCGAATCTGAATCTGAAACATCCCATAGGTTCATGTTTTGAATGCTTGGCAGTGTTAACTTGGAGAGCGGCGGAACCTTTCAGAATGGGGTCTGCCTAGTGGAAGTAGTTGGGTGGGAGTGGGCTTTGAAGGTTACACAAAGTCTCTTTCCTGACCTGCCTCAGTGACGTGAGGTGCCTCTACTCCTTGCTGCTACTGCTGGATAGACTGAAGCCCTTTGAAAAACCATGATCTGGAAAGAGTCTTTCTTTCTTCAAGTTGTTTCTCTCAGGACAATGCAAAACACGAGAAGCAGAGAGCTGGTCCCCGTGAAGTGGCAACGTTCCGATAGCTAATCTTACCAGGTGGTTTATAAGCCTTTGAAACTGGCTTGCGAGAGGAATTTGCAACAGTTTAACAATGTGGACTCAAAGGCTCCAGATCCACTGTTCCGGTGAGAACTTGGAGGATCAGGACACCGACAGCAATATGAACAACAAAGATCATACCCACATGGTCTCAGGGAGGAACAAGGACTCCACTGGACACTGGACTCTAGAGGCCACTGGAGTCTGACAAAGAATTTATTTACCTTTCACCCATGACCTGAAAGTTTGAGTGAGGTAGAATTCAAAGGTAACGGAGAAAACGAAAAGCAAGCCGACATTCAGCCTGCTACTGGTACGGTTCTGGCTGGCTACATTACAGGGAGACGCGGGAGCAAAATGCAGAGAAGTTTCAAGATGTGGGATTTGGCCCTGAAAGGAAGGTGAAGATGTTTAAAGCTGTGGATAAGAGAAGTGGGGTCAGGGCAGGCTACTGATGTTAAAGCCATCAGCATCATTAAGAAGATGCCCACCTGGCACCGGGGCAACAGAGCAGGTGAGCTGAGAATCTGTCCCCATCCTAAAGGCTCCAGGGTATGAAACAGAAGACTAGTCAAGTAGTCTGGTGCTACTATTCAGGTGTAAATGTAAATTATTATTTTACATTATTTACATTATTATTATTCAGGCAGAATGTAAATTATGGGCTCACGGAGACTTACACCTAGATTCTTAAGGAACACCAGTGAGTGAGACCAAACAATGTGCCCCAGATTCTGGACGTGGAGGCAGAAAGCTTAGAGTTTTTCCCTGCTGGCTGCTGGTCCTACTTTTGTCTAATCTTGAACGCATTCTTACTTCACAGAGGATCACAGATTATTTTGAGAATCAGTGGAGACTTTGGACTTAGACTATTGGTCAATGTTGAGACTGTGAGGCTTCTTGAAGTTGGAATAAACACGTCTTTGTATTTTAAGGTGACCAGGAGCCTTTGGCAACCAGGATGGAATGTTATGGTTTGACTCTAAGTGCCTCTCATAGGCTTAAGTTTTGAGTATTTGTTCTGCAGCTGGTGGTGTTATTTGAAGAGAGTTTGGAACCTCTGGGAAGTAGAACCTAGCTGGTGGAAACAGGACACTTAGGGAGGGCGTCTGGCATGAACCCCAGTTATACCTGGTTCTTGCTCTCTTTGCTTCAGGGTCTACTGTGGTATGAGAAGCCTCCACCACAAGCTGGCACTGCTACAAACCCTGCTGTACCTTCCCTGCCGTGAAGGACTGAGATCCTCTGAAACCATGAGCCAAAATAAACCTTTCTTTCCATAAATTGTTTCTGTCAGGTAACTTAACCACAACAACATAAAAAATATAATTCACCAACCATGCAGCCCACTTAACCACTGCGAATCTTCTCGCAGCTCTGCACAGCATAGCATGAGTGTCACCTCCGGGTGTCTGAGCCATCTTTTCTCTTAAGCTCTGACATCACAGTTTTTCTATTGTTGAGAGCTGAGCAGCTTGTTATCAGGCTATTCTGATTTATAGAAAAATTCAAGAAACAACAATGCACAAGCACATAAGAGAGACCACAAGCTGAAGAACAATGGAGGATTACATACAGTCTCTGGGGAAGCCAAGAGGAATGGGTGGAGGCTGCATTCAAATTACTCTGTCTACAAAATAAATGCAGACCGTCAATGCAAAGAAGAAATTTGGATCATAAAAGAACAAAACAACAACAACAAAAAATCTCAACAGAAACAGACCCCCAGATGACACAAATAAAAGAAAAAAATAGATGCAGAAATGAGTTTCAAGAAATCTGAGAACATTCTGAAGCAATCAAGACAGGGCTGAGGGAAGGCAGAGACACCTGACCCATCCTCACCCCCTTCTCACCGTTACCACCATTCCCTCGTCCAGACTGAATCTCCCACGTGAGTAACCTCAGTAGCATCTTAACTGGCTTCCCTGTCCTCAACACTGCCTTGTAAATCATCTTCATGCAGCAGAGGACCCAGGTTCAGTTCCTAGCACCCACAGGGCTGCTTACAACTCTCCATAGCGCTTGTTCTGGGGAAATGCAGACCACTCAACCATGAAATAAAGAGAAATTAATCTTAAGAAACAAAACAAATATTTAGAAAAAAAATACTCTGTTCCTCCTTACAGCTCCCAGGAAACAGTCTAAGCACCCGTGGTTTGACTGTTCAAGGCCCACCACTGGCTTTTTATGACCTTGTACTCCTCTTAACCAGCTTGACTTTATACCAGGGAATAATGCTGTTTAGAATTCACATGTTGTGATAGTTTGTATATCCTTGGGCCAGGGAACAGCACCATTAGAAGGTGTGGCCTTGTTGGAGTAGGTGTGGTCTTGTTGGAATAGGTGTGGCCTTGTTGGAGTAGGTGTGTCACTGTGGGTGTGGGCTTTAATACCTTAGCCCTAGCTACCTGGAAGCCAGTCTTCTCTTAGAGGCCTTCAGATGAAGATGTAGACCTCTCAGCTCCTCCTGCACCATGTCTGCCTGGATGCTGCCATGTTCCCGCCTTGATGTTAATGGACTGATCCTCTGAACCTGTAAGCCAGCCCTAATTAAATGTCCTTATAAGAGTTGCCTTGGTCGTGGTGTCTGTTCACAACAGTAAAGCTCTAAGGCATATGTTACTCTGCATTTGTTTATTTTGTACGTGTTTGTGCATGTATGTTTGTGTCAGCTTTTGTGTGAAGATCAGAGAGCAATCAGCAGGAGCTGGTTCTCTCCCTCCACTGTGTGTATCTGGAGATCAGATTCAGGTCACCAGGCTTGGCGGCAAGCACCTTTACCTACTGAGTCAGTCTACAGACCCTTCCCATGTCAGCTTCTGTGTCTCTTATCTGATGCTGTCCCTCCTGTGAAATGCCGTTCCACAGTCAGTACTTCTTCAGAATTTGAGATGCTTCTCCCCAAATCAGATTCTCAACTCTCAGGCTAGCCCAGAAGTTATTCAGTACTTTCTCTACCAAATAGGAAAGGTCGCGGACTCCTGATCTCTGCCACCGGTGAATGATGTGAGGATTCTTAACATGTAGCTTGTTGATCGTGAGCTTCAGACTCACCCCAGGAGCTTTTTAAACACTGAGATTCCTGAGCCCACTCAGGTAGATACAAGCACAGGCTCTGAGTGTCAGAATTCCAGACAAGTTCTCAGATCAGTCAGTTGATCAGTGAGGTGTGCCGATAACTGCTCAGTGCTGTGATCCGGGTCTGCAGAGGCTGTGGTCTCCAGGGCCACAGACTGATAATTCCGAAGCTGTCACTGCGCCTTGAAGCTGTCACTGTGTTTCCCTGGAGTCAAATCCTATCTGGCTCCGACTGTCAGAAAGTGGTAACCATTGGCTGTAATGGCTCTGCGGAGCCCTCTTAAGAGAGAGTTCATTTGCATTTTAGTAGGAATAAATAAAGTGAGTCTCAAAGGACAGGAGAAAGGGCTTGAAACAGAGACCTGGCTGGGTCTCCATGACCAGAACATAGCTCTAACTCCTGGGCACCATCTATTTCCCAGACACGAGTCCCAGCAGCCGGCCCCGTACGACTGCCAGCTGGAGCCTCTCTCTCCCAGAAGGGCAGATTTTCAGAGAAGGTGGTCATGGTCTTTCATGGGCAGCTTCTTTGTGGCAGATGGTGTAAATAATTAACAGTCAAACCATTTCACTTCACTCTTGAGTGCCTACTGTGTGTTGTAAAAAAAAAAAAAAAAAAAAAAAGTCCTTGTTCTCTGCCCCTAAGGAGCTTCTGACTTGGTGGGGAAGATGAATACAGAAACTGTCACTTGCAGCAAACAGAGCGGAAGAACCAGTGTGGAAGGGCTGAGGGCCCAGAGTGGCAGGCCTCGCTTGCTTGGGGTCTTGTGGAAATGTGGATTGGATACACAAGCCCTCAGTGCATAGGACCTTCCAGTAGGCAGAGGCTGGGGAATAGTGGAGGATGGGAGGTTTGGGGAGAAGCACCTTGAAGGAATGAGGGGGACTCTGTTTCTCATCATACGAGGTCATCTAACCATCTTGATGATTAATGCTATTAACTATGAACCAACTAGAACAAACAGATGATGAAGGCACCAGAAAGTGCTGGTAAAAACTTGGTTGGATTCATAAAGAAACCCAGACAATCACACCAACTGGAAAATGAGAGGAGAGAACATGAAGCCACCACCATTGTCAAGACATACAGAAAAATCCTAGACATGAAAAAAGCCACAGAAGGGACTTGGAGGTCTACATATAAATGCTGTCCAACACTGGATGCTGGACACTGGTCTTCCAGAGAAAACCCCAAGCAATCTGCCCAAGGTCAGAAACAAAACTACAAACAGAAGATGCAGTTGCTTCCCAGCACAGGGGACAAAGCTGAGAATCAGGGTCTAAACAACTATTAAAACAAAGCAACAGAAGCACTCAAAGCTGCAACCAGAATCCAGAGTCACAAACAAATGTGCAGGATGTAATCTCAACTGAGTAGACACGTGAAGTGACAGGAGAATGTAAACCATACCTAAGGAAAACAAAAAATGAGGCTCAATCCTGAGTTGACTCAGACATTGAAAGTAGGAAGAAATATTTTAAGATCGCTAATATTATAATGCCCGAACACAGAAGGTTATGTTCCTAACAAAGACACAGATAATGGGCCAGCAAGACGGCTTAGCAGGTAAAGTTGCTTGCCACCAGCCTGACCACCTTGGTTTGGTCTAGGAACCCTCATGGTAGAAATGGGAAAACTAACTCCACAAGCTGTCCTCTGATGCCCACACACATGTCATGACACGCACCTCTCCATACACATACACACACGAGTTCATGGGCAGCACACACACAGGCACGCACAAGTATATATAGAAGCTTTTAAAAACCAGAGTCAAATCAATGAGTACTAAACAAAAGATAAAATCTTGAGAACAGCACACGGTACCCAAGGTCATAACAACAGGGATGATAATGACGATGGATAGCAAGTGGAGCTGGAATTTTAAATCAGGCAAAAAAAAATGTTCTTGAAATGTAGATAAACTAAATACTCTTTTAAATGAATAGGGAGAAAGAGTCTATGTTAAGGAGGAGCCTCAGCCTGAAAGAAAATGGTGTTAACAGGACCTGGGTCTCCAGGAAGGACGAAGGGCATAGGAGAGGGTCAGTACATGGGGAATGTTGTAGGAGAGAGTGTCTTGAAGTATGAAGCCATGTATTTCTTTCAGAAAATGGAAAATGGTTGGGGCTGATGGCTGCTCTGGGGGACTTGAGGAGAGGACCTGGGGAAGCCAGGGAACTGGATGAAGTAAAACTTCAGAAGGACCTCCTAAAAGCGGGCACTCTAGAAAGGTCACTCTGGTTATGCAGTATGGCCTCAGAGTCTCTGCTCAGGGTGAACAGAAACAGCGAGGAAGTACGTACTCTGGGGAAAGGTTTCCTTCCCCAGCCTCTAGTGGCACATTAAAGGCTCTGTTGAGTCCTGCACTGGAGAGACAGAACTGTTTCCATCCTAATCTGCCATACTCCCCACTCCTCAGGAACCTTTGTTCTCCTCTTCCTCATCAGCATCCCAAGGACCGGGCATTCCCAGGCCTTCAACAAAGGCGGCGCTTCAGAAAGGTGGGTCTGAGAAGAGGCAACAGCCATCTTCCACTGTGCCAAGGAGTCATGGTCAAAGAAGCTCTTCTGTTCTTTGTTTTATCTTATGAGGTATGAAACAATTTCTGATGGCAGCTGCTCTACGAGGGAGGAGATATCAAGAAATACGGACAACAGGCATGTGCCTGGGGAGTCTTCTGTCAGTCTAGAAGCCCCATGATCCCCTCACACAGCTGTGCCTACTCTGCCTGTATTGCGTGATGTCTCCTCTGAAGGAGACTGCGGTGTAGTCTACTGTGATACCTGGCCCTGAACCTGGCAATGCTAATTTATTCCTTCGAGCTTGCAAACAGCACCGCCTGTGAAAAATGGCAGCCACTTTATTTTACACATGCAAAGAATATTAACAAGCACAGATTTCCTCCCACCGGGTTATCTTCCTCCGAGTGTGGTATTAAACGGTATCAACAGGGGTTTCAACGATGGCGTGTTCAACGCATTCCTCTGCACAGAACTTCCACCAGCGCATCCCAGCAAGAAGATCTCCGAGCAAGAATATGTTCCCTACGGCACTTGTTGAAGTCTTCTTAGCTCTGTGCATTTATTACGAAATATAAATTTGCATCCACATTCTGACAAGATACAGCAATAAAGTCTACAGAGGAAATCTGCATGGCAATTTGCATAAATTGACTCCAGCATTTATTTCTTCTGGGGAAGAGAATGAAAAGGCAAGTATGTGTGTCTTCTTTTTGCCTCTGCTGGGCCTGAGCCCAGCGCTGGAGAGAAGCATCCGTAAATGGCAGAAAGCAGCTGGGTATGACAAGCCCTTGACAATGACTCTGCTGTTCTCTCTGCACAGCCAACCATCAGACCGAAGTAGCCGGTAAAGTTATGCAAATCAGCATGCAAATGAGCCTGGTAAACTTAAAGATTCAGCCCTGAAAGTGGTTGCTTTGTAGGGAGGATCTCACAGCCTCTGGGAAACGTGTAGGGCCAGGTCATTGCCAGCCAATGTCAGCTGCTCAGTTAGTGCCCTGGAGGAGGTGATGCTGGCTCCCAAGGTCACATATACATACATGAATATATGTTATTGGTTCTGTCCCTCAGAATATTAATACAGAAAACACCTTGCTACCCAATCCCTGGGTGGTCATGGTACTCACATCACGAGAAACATCACTGTTGTCAACCAAGTCCTTGCCCATTCACCCTCCCTTCCAGTAGTGGCTGAGCCTGTGAAAAATAGTGTTAGTGACATGGTCCCTTGGGTGTGTGGTCCAGACAAGCCAGGGATTGATGGCTGCTGGAGTGGGCAGGAAGGCCACCTGGAGAAAAGAGTGGAGCCAGTGGGAGATGAGGAGGATTTGATCCAGTCACAGAGGAGAGAGGAAGAGTGCATGCAGTAGTATGCAGGTATTCAGGCAAGGCTGAGGTGTAGGGATCCAGCATGGTTGTGTGTGTGTGTGTGTTGCATTAATGTGTGTGTGCTGGTGCATGTGAGTATATGTGTGGATATGCATATGTGTATTCACCTTGAAGAGGAAGCATAGCTTGTCAGGTAAAGGCCAGTTATTGCACTGTGTCAAGGAGAAGTCTCTGTGGCCACAGCAAAGAGCCATAATCAGGAAAAGGCAGGAAATAGAAATAAAATCCAAGGCTTTGGGTACCATGTGAGGTGACAGAGAGCATAGTACAGATGCATACAGATGCATGCTGCATCCACTTCAAGAGCCCAGAGGAGAATCCATGCCTATCCATCCACCACATCTACTCAGATCTCACGAAGAGTGAGGCCAGACGGAAATCTTGAAGCCCTATAACAGAGCATCCGAGGCCACTAGAAGCTGCCAAAGGCAAGGAGAATGCCCACCGACCCCTCAGAACCTCCAAAAAGAGCAGGTCTCTCTTGTATTTGTTTCACCCTCAGGCCCCCAGGAAGGTGAGGTCAGACTACACTCCTATTGTTTGAAGCTACTCAGTTTGTGGTAATTTGTGATGGCAGCCCCAAGAATGAGTGTGGGAAGCCTTAGGGCAGAACAGATGTCGGTGGCGTGAGGATCAGCTGCAGGCAAGAGATCTCAGGAGATCTTAGCCTGCCAGAAAGCACCGAGCTTCCTAGGAACCCCCTTCAGAGTCTGAAATACTTTCCCACCTTACAAGTGTCCTCTGAGAGCAGCCCTTCAGCACGTGGGCCTCTCCCTGAGGCAGCTCATTAGATCTGTGGTGTTCTAACTTGTATCATGGTGTGAATGACAGGAGGGGCCATGGGCTCCTAGCATTAAGTTCTCATCACTTATCAGTTTTGCAAGATGCTAAGGCCTGAGCTGCCAGCTTTGCAGACAGGAAAAGAGAGCCTGGGAGAGGCCCCACTAGGCATTGATTTTCCAACCTCAGCCAGGAGGGACTTCAGAGGACCATACCTCCTATTATCAGGGTTCCTTCACACAGCTGACCCTCCCAGGGCCCACAGGAGTTTTCTGGGCGTGTGTTGGTATGGGTGGAGGAGGGCACACCAAGAGCCACCTCTTATTACAACAAGGTATGTCCAGATTTTTTCCCTAGGTAGAATTTGAAGGTAACCTCTTGTTTGCATTTCCTCCAAGCTCCGCCCAACAGTTACCTAGCAACAGCCAGGTATGAGCCTGGCTTGCTATAAAAAGACTGGCCTTTCTCCCTCTCTCTCTTTCTCCCTCTGGCCTCTCCCCTTTTCTCTCTCTCTCCACGTGCTCCCCGCTGGCCTCTTCCCTTCTTTCTCCTCTCTTTCTGTCCTTCTCTTTCCCCTTTCTCTGCCTTCACCCCCTCTCCACAACCCCTTCTCATGCAAATAAACTTCATTTTATACTAGACCCATTGTATGGCTGGTACCTTGGTGGGGGTACCTCAACATGGGTGCACTAAGGCACCACCTTTCGCCACATCATGCTACCACATTGCAAAACATATTACCTCTTAGTTGGGGTTTTACGTGAAGGAATCATCAAAGACATAATTCCCTCTGATTGAGACTTGGTTTGCCACCAAGTGAAAACTGTGTAAGTGAATCAGTTTGTATGCTGTGATTAGGCAGGGCAGCGAGAGACTGCCGAGTACATGTGTTAGCAGAGAATATGGTGTGTGTTTGTGTGTGTGTGTGTGTGTGTGTGTGTGTGTGTGTGTGGTGGTGTGTGTGTGTGTGTAACTGCCAGGTAAGTAGAGGAAGAAGACGTGCTCCTCAAAGGTCCCCAGGGCTGTAAAAGTGGCAGCTCACCAGGGCCCACAGACAGAACCTGACAAGTTCAGGTGAGGACCCCTAGCCTACCATACTCAGGGCCT
Organism: Mastomys natalensis; assembly: GCA_021653895.1. Lineage (NCBI taxonomy): Eukaryota > Metazoa > Chordata > Mammalia > Rodentia > Muridae > Mastomys > Mastomys natalensis. The sequence continues at coordinate 442,553 of JAJTUV010000636.1, read as the reverse complement.
CATGGTGGCCCCTTGAGGCCTCTTGCTCTACACCAAGGTGGAACTGACTGTGACTGTGGATGGGCCCTGCCCTCTGTGCCCACTGAGAGCTAGCCAGGCTCTTCCGCCAGGCGGCTTTCGTCTGCTCCCTTTTGGCAGGCCATGTACTACAGCACACAGCTGTCTTTTGTCAGAATGAGTGAATGAGAGGAGAAGACGGGGCCTAGAGACACGAGGAGAGAAAGGGAACACGGTTCTGGGAGTTGACTGAGCGGGTCTAGATTCTGCCATGCTGTACTGCTGCTGGAACAGACAGGATATTGGTGGGAGGGTGACAGGCACGACCACTGTCACTGTGCAGTGGGACAGCCTGAGACGGAATACATTTCGTCTCCTAGGCTCCGTGGGGACTTTCTCTACTTCCCATACATCTCTGCTGCTATGTTCAGAAAAAGAAAATAAACAAAGTCTGTTCTCCTCCATCTCCAGAGGATTAAGTCAAGCAATCGTGTGCCTCTGTGTGTATGTGTCTTTGTGTGTGTGTGTGTGTGTGTGTGTATGTCTTTGTGTATGCATGTTTGTGTGTCTGTGTGTATGTCTTTGTGTGTGTATGTGTATGTTTGTGTGTCTGTGTGTATGTTTTTGTGTGTATCTTTGTGTATGTGTGCATGTGTATGTCTTTGTGAGTGTGTGTCTTTGTGTGCATGTGTGTGTGTCTATGTGTGTATGTGTATATGTCTTTGTGTGTGAGAGAGAGAAAGAGAGAGAGAGAGAGAGAGAGAGAGAGAGAGAGAGAGAGAAAGAGAGAGAGAGAGAGAGAAAGTGGGCCCAGCCTCTCAGCCTAATTACTGCTCTAAAGGCTTTAAGGAAAGGATTTCCACCTAAAGCTGTAAAGAAACCAAGTCAGACAATTCTACCACAAATGAGGAGACAGCAGTGTCTGCTCTGTGATCTCCCTTGACTCACCATGACAGTGGACCTGGGAGGTGCTCAGTCTGATGGCAGCAGTCAAGCAGCCATTACTGTGCCCGTAGGCACCTATGACACCATCTGTGACCAGGCATCGAGTGTTGTGATGGCTCCAAGAAGACCCTGGACTTGGTACATCCCAAAACACATGTGAGGACCAGAAGGACAGAGGAGTAGCCCTAGACTTGAGGGGCCCAACTAGCCTTCAGGACCACATGCTACAGCCAAAGTCACTGGGAGCTGCTGCAGGTGTCAGGGCCTCTGTACTCGGGGCAAACGTTTGCCCAAGCTTCAGGCACTGGAAGAATTTTCAGAGCAGAGAGAGCAGAGCCAGGACAATGACAGGAGCTGAGGCTCAGGCTATGCCAGCGCCACCACACAGACAGCAGGTAAAGCCTGACTTGAGTGACAAGTGTCAGGCGAGGAGGGTGACAGTGGGGAGGAAGGGAGGTAAAATTTCAAAGGTAATTTGTCCACTGCTGCTAAGAATCTCAATGAGGTGTCATCATAAAACTGGAAGGTCACTAAAGAAATCAAGCAATAGCCGGGTGTGGTGCAAGCAGAAAGATCCAGAGATCAAGGTCATTCTTAGCTACCCTGAAGATTCAAGGCCAGCTGGAGCCACAGGAGTCTGTGTCAAAAGGGAAAGGGAAAAGTCAACTAATAAAAACACGAGGGTGTGGGCAGGCGCACACATTCACACGTGCGTGCACACACAGAGCACAACAGGAGGCTTTAGGAGGGAGTCTGTTAGGGATGTCACCTCTGCTCTACAGTCAGACCAAAGTGATGCAAAGTCCTGGCTTGGGGGAGGACACAACAGTATGGCCAGCATCAGTGTCCCAAAGCCCTGCATGGGATCACATATACCACTCTGACACACCCAGAGTCTCCTGTCCTTCCCCTTAGGCAATCCTTCTGGAGTCCACATGATCTAGGAATCCAGTCCACCCACTGCAGAGTGGAACAGGAACTTGAGGGAAACAGAAAGGGGACCCTCGGGGGGCATCTGAGACAAGGACGACTGCACCAGGGCACTGACAGACGGATGGACAAGCAAACAGAGAACCGTGAGCACGGTAAGCGGCTCCACACCCAGCGGCGGGGAGCGGCATCTTGGAACAGCTGCCCCAGTGAATCTATAAATACTTGTCCTTGAGAATGTGTTGACAAAGGGATTCTACATTCAAACAGTCGCTGCATCTGCTTTCAGCAGACTGAAGCCCTGGGCTGAGGGAAGAGCCCGGAGAAGCAATGCTGAGTGAGAGCAGTTCGCCTGTCTAAATCACCCAGCTCTGCTTAAAATCGTATGCTCCCTTTCCCAAGTACTAGCTACTAACATGTCTGGGAGCTAGTATCCCACAGGACCCACAGCCTGGAGAAATGAACCGGAGAACTGTCTATATTCAAAGGTGGGGGCTGGGACAACAACTTTGGCAAAATGCTTTAGCTGTGAGGAAATTCACTTGGATACCACCCCTTCCACCACCACTGATACCAGACAGATTTGTCTCTCTCTGCCCCTCATGAATTCGGTTTGGGGTCACCTATGGGTCTGTGGCTGAGCCCAGGCCACCATTCCCAAACCAGGATCCACAAAGGTATTTACGCCCAGTCTCCTGACCACACAGGGCAGGGTCAACTAACCGCCCACGCCTCTCTGTGGCCGGGTGAACTTCAGCCATAGGAACAGGGGCTGAGCGTATGTCAAGTCCAGAAATGTGTGCATGTACATGCACAGGTGTGTGGTCTGGGGTATGTGTATGCAAAGCCCAGCCGGAGGGACCACTCCTGAGGTCACCCTCTCCAACTGCTCCTGGGTTTCATCTTGTCCTCTTCTGCCTGCCCCACAACATAACCAAATGTTGTAATGGTTCCAATCTGCCTTTTCAAAAGGCCCCCCTCTCTGGTTTTGATATTTCTCCCTAAGGAAAAAAAAGGTTTCCTTTTCAACATCTAGATTCTAGGCTCATTTCCTGCATAGGCCCAGTACTCAGGGCCAGTACTCCTTCAAAGGAATAGGATGCCTCAGAAATCTGGACTGGCCCCACTGTGAGCTCAATGGTCCATGGAGGCAGGCTGGCAGTGGGCTCCAGACAGGTCCACAGGCAGAGAGAGAGGCAGGGGAGGTGGAGGGTGGAGTGTGGCAAGTGGGGATCTCACCTGGTAGGTGTTGTCGAAGCTGTCGTACATGAATCTCGTGATGAGAGACGTCTTCCCGACTGCAAGGCAGAAAGGAGAGAGAGGTTCAGCTGTAAGGTGAGCCTATGGCCAGGGCCTTCTAAATACGCACACTTGAAAGGCTGGCTTATAAGAACCACAGAAAACCACAGAAAGGGGTGAAGCAGACCCCAGGAAAAAGACCCCAAGCCAAGGTACTCAAGTGAGCTCTAGGGGGACACACTTGTCAGACGCCAGACTGTCACAGAGAAGTCACCCTTTCTCCAGTTCCTACCACCCAAATCCAGGTTTGTACTGACCCCCAGGCACCGGCTGACATGCTATCCCAACAGAATGTTCTTCTCACAGCTGCCCGTGCTCCCTTGGACAGACCACCTGACTGCTCACCGGCTTAAGGGAGACTTTCTTTGGTTCCCTTTATTCAACTTAAATATTGATGAGAAAGGGGCAGGGGAAGGCAGACCTTTCTCAGGTCTCAAGGTCAAGCCTAGTCTCCACAGAGTGTGCCTGACGATCCAGCTCAATGCTGGGCCATTAGCACCTTTAGATCCCACTGTGTAATTGACAAAAGGACCCCCAAATACTGTGACAAATACTGTGGCAACTGCAGGCTCATCCACACATCTGTAAACTCGCTAAATAGGGTAGAAATGTCCCCATCGGAAAACTGCTAGTGCTAGTATGGCTCAGAGTCTCTTGGGAGATCCATAAATGCTGCTAATTTCCCAAATTGCAGAGGTTGGCTTCTGACACAACCCTGTGCAGGTCCCCTGGGACATGATGGTGACAAGAATGCCAACTGCTGTACTTCCAGCCATCTGGGAGCGGAAGAAGGGACATTTGTTAGGTCACTACATGGAACTCTTCTCTCCTTTGCCCCAGGACTCAGCCATAGTCCAGAGATGCTGAAGGGAGCTGCAGAAGATAAGTACTCCTGACTGACAGGGAACACAAAGGTCCCTAAGGCCTTTCTTCCCTGTCCACTGTCTAGCAGGCCATCCCCAGGCTGGGACTAGTCACTGTCTGCGCAGGGCAGGTCAACCCAATGGGATCCATGGAAAGGCCCTTTGCTGGGTCTGACTCTACTGTGCACAGCATTTAACAGACAAGTGTAATCATTCCTGACAGCCAACAGTGGCCAAAGACAGGCCGTCACCTGACCAGGAGCCTCTCATAGACTAGGTTTGAGCTGCAGCCAAAAGACCCCACATCTGACCCAGCTAAGATGAAATCCTACTGGGGCCCTTATTAGCTGTGTCACCTTGAGGTGGTCACCACTCCTCTGGACCTCAGTTCTTCATTATAACATAACAAAGATGTCAGAGGATGTTAATTAGTGAGAAGGTCACAAAATGAATGGTACACAGGAAATGCTAAAGAGCAAGAGGTGTCAGGTCACTTAAGATAGCAGAGGTAATATCCAGAATGACATACGACCACCAACACTACAGTTGTCTAATGAAGAAACTAACTCCTTGTCTTGGGTTGGACATGCTTGGAGTGGAATCGGGGGTGGGGACACAACAGGAGCATCTGTTTTTCCTAAGCCCTAGTCACTCTACCTGAGCCTACATTAATGAGGTGGTGGTTCCCTTGATGGCCTCAGGATGGGGCTGTCAGCCCTAAGACCAGAGGGCGGGGGGGGGGGGGGGGGGCAGAGTCAGTCCAACCTCCAGGGAAGGCAGGCAGGCTGGAGACTGAGCTGCATTGCATGGACAGCACTCAACTATCTGGTGTGGAGACCCCAGTAAGAATTCCAGTCAGCCAGGCCCTGCACAGGCCCCTGGGCTGTGAACACACAGCTATGCCTTGCGGGTGGACAGGCTGTGATTCTGTGAGAGGGCAGTCATACTGCATTGGGAACTCACTGACTGGTGAGGCTGGCTAGCTCCTGTCTCTGCCCACCCTCCCCCTCCAGAGCTGTGATTACACATGTGCGGCATCACCAGCCCAGCTTCTAATGTGTATGCTGGGGATAGCCAAACTCGGGTCTTCATGACTACATGGCAAGCGACCAACTGAGCTATATTTCTCCATGGCCGCTCACCGCCACCATTGCAATCTTAAGGAGTTTTCTGAGTTTCCGTTCTTGAACCTAAGGGGCACCAGGGAACCTCTGGATTTAGAAATAGTTGATCTGAAGTGTAGATGTCTTGGGGACCCCACCCCCCAATATTTTCCAGCTTCTCTACTTGGAGACAGTTCCCTACATCTCAGCTTGCCTCATCCTTCCCTGGTCCTCATGCTCCCCAGAGCTTTTATCCCTGCTCTGTATTACTGATCAGTTTGTTTCTCTGCAGTCCCACGTTGACCAAGTTTGGAACTGCAGGGTCTCTGCCCTGAGCCTGGCTTCTGAGGTCTCTGGGCTCAACAGTCTGCAGGGGACTGGACTGCCCTGCTCTGGACACAAAGCCTGAAAATGCTAGCAGACACCAGGAACTGCAGAAAAGGCATCCTCCACGGCTGTCTCCGGGAACCTCCAGGAGGCCTGAGCAGACGATAAGATGTGGCATTCCCTCTGTTCACTCACACTCCGCCACAGCATTGCAGGAAAGAGTCCTGTGCGCATGCGTGGGGAAATTCTCTGCCAACTTCACCCCACCATGAAAGGCTGAAGGTCCTTCCTGACCCTTTCTTGCCCTCTCCAACAGCCCTGGGTAGAAGGTGCTGGAATCTGGAAATAGTCATGGCAAGGGTAGGGGCAGGGTGCTGAGAGGGGTGGCCGTGGTCAGCATGCACCAGGACAGGCAGTGGGGGAGGGGCAAGAAATGTTGCTGAACCTCAGCCTTCAGAGAGCCAGCTCCCACCCGGCTCCACCCTCAAGGTCACCCTGCCGCACTGCTGACAAGGCTCAGGATACACTGCAGCACAGCGGAGCAGGACTTTATTAGAAACAAGCAGGCGAACCACCACCGAGCTCTCTTTACTCTCAGCCCTTGGCTCAGCAACACCGGCCACCTCCCGGCCGGCAGTCCCACGTGATTGAACAGGGCGGTGCATTCTTCTTTCAGCCAAATGAAGGTGAGGAAATTCACTCAGAGGCACTGACGATCCTCCAGAAAGGAGGAAAGAAAACACCCATGGTCCTCTACCTAAGCCAGGCAGGGGATTTGGCACTTGGTTCTCCTCAGGAATTCCTCCATGCAATGCATTAAGATACCCAAGATCAAGTTCCCTCCCTCCATCCCCTCTGAGTGAGATTCAAACATTCTCCCTTGAACCCTTCTTGTTACTTAGCTGTTAGGGTCTGTGGATTGCAGCATGGTTATTCTGTACTTTATGGCTAATATCCACTTATGAGTACAGACCATACTTGTCTTTCTGGATCTGAGTCACCTCACTCAGGCAGGATTCTATTTTCTGGTTCCATCCATTTACCTGCAAATTTCACCACATCTTTATTTTTAATAGCTGAGCCTCAGTGGGAGAGGATGCACTTAGTCCTGCTGAGACTTCATGTGCCAGCCGTGGGTTGGTACCCATGGGGGGGGCTTTCCCTTCTTTGAGAAGGGGAGGGGTTAGTGGGGGAGGGGCTTGTGAGGGTGGGACTAGGACGAGAGGAGGGAGGGGGGCTGGGATCAGGAGGGAAAGTGAATAAATAAATAAACTGATGAAAAGAAAAAAGATGGCCCAAATCTTAAGTGAACAAGCAGTGAAGGAGTTCAGCTGTGCCTCCTGTAGAGAGGTCTGACAAGTAGCAGATCTTGGGGTCTGTCAGCAAAGCTGCTGGTGGGAGGGTAGGGTGGGCAGCAAGACCCTGGCAGCGGGAAGAGTGAGCAAATTCAGAGGCTGGGGAGAAAGTGTCCACTAAGAAAGTAGGGGAATGGGTCAGGTTATCACGGGGACCTATGTGGAGGCCCCTCAATCTTACCATTGCCCCCCAGAATAATGGAGGCAGACGTGTGTGAAGGAAGAAATGAGAACAATGCTCCCATGGGAACACTAGAAGCTCCATGAGGCTGCAGGGTCGATTTAAACAAAAACTCACTTCTGGGGCTGGATATGGAGGGCCACAAGGGGGCAGATGGGAAGGCTAGGCTGCCAAGGGTGTGGTGGCCATATCTGAAGCTTCCAAGGCAGTGAGGGCTCCAGAAGAGGCTTCAGCAGAAGGATATGGATGTACCCAGAGATGGTGGTTCAATATTCCCATCACAGGCAACAGTCCCCATTCCATATGCCCCCACATGCAAACCTGGCACTCCGTCAGGGGCTGCGTCTAGAGGGTCCTACTCTGGTGACAGAAATGGTTTCTGTGTGTCACTGGGGGAGAAAGGGCAGATCACTTGCCTGTACTGTGCTCCTGTCTGTACCCCCTAAAACTGGGCTCTCAGGTTTTTTGAGAGCCCACACCAGCCCACCTGGGTGAGATCACTCTGGTGATCATGTGACAAGAAACTGAGACCTCCTTCATCCCAGGTCACCTGTGAGTGCAATGCTGTGTGCCCAGAACCAATAAATACCTACCCCATTGTGTCCTGCCCCAGTTACAAATCTGAGAACCAGATGAATATCCTCCTTTGTCTTGGGCAGCTGAGTTTTGGGTGGTTTAATCCACGGCATGAGATACACAGAGACAGTTCTGAGCTTTTAAAGGGAACTCTTACACTGCTCTAGGAGACTGGCTACAGAAGCCACCCAGGAGGTGGGGCTGAAGTCTGGTGAGAGATGGACCATTTGGAAGGATGCAGGGTTGGCAGGGTATGTGTGACATAACATAGAAGGTGACAGGACACCATGGCAGGTCAGAGTCAAGTGAGAGCCCAGGATGCCTGGGGCACCTGGCTTTGTGACCAGTGGATGATGGAGCCATCCCTGGAATCCCAGCAGACAAGGCTCGATCAGGTAATGAGCTTACATTCTGAGCACCATGAAGGTATAATAATGAGTGGACCAGGATACACAAGTAAGCACTGTTTCCAGAAAGGAAATATTAAAGCTCATGAGCAAAGGATCGATGCAGATTTTCCACAAAGCCTTACTTTCTTCGACACTTCTCCTGAGCTGCTGGACAAGGCTCATGCATACCCACAGGCTGTGAGGCGCTAGCTTCCACACACCATGCATTACTGCCAGCCGTTGGATAGACTGAACACTGGTCCTTGATAACTCGCTACCAGTACCTGCCTGTCTGTTTCCTTGGAGTCCATGCACTCCACTGGCTTCCCACAGGCTTTGGAACGCATCTCAGCACAAGATTCAGTCAGACCGACTTGTGCATGTTCTGGTGGTTTCTAAGTAGATGCAGAAGACAGTGAGGTTTCAGCATTCACTGACCCTCTACTGGGTACCAACTCTGTCAGGTTCATTCTGTGAACCAAGTTCACAGTGAGGAAGCAGGCTGCGTTCCAGCAGGAGCCCTGGTCATGTGGAGCTAGACCCTGCCACCGCTGTGAATCCTTGAAATGCCGAGCTTCAGGGAGGGGCTGCAAGGTGGCCCTGCTGGGGGAGTCCTGGCCACATCCTCTTTGAGGGGAGCTGACACCTGGTTTGGTGTGGAGAGGTGATCTGAGGGCTGGGTAGTGGGGTGACCCTTCACCTCATGTCATCCATCCACACTGCTCCAAAGTGGCATGCTGGACAGTCACTACCCATGAGGACTCTGGGTGTGGCTTGAGCTTGGGTCACAGGATGACAGTTAGATGGTGAGTTCCAGACCCATGTCCTGCTGCTGTCTCACTTTGTTCCAGAGTGGGTGTGAATGTGGGCGGGAGACTGCTGTTAGGGCCAGGGAGTGAGACCAGAGTATAAGAAATCATCACAGACTTGATGGGTCCTCCAAGGCCTGGCCAAAGCTGTACCACCTATGGAGAGCCTTGGCCTATAGCCTGTTCTCAGCTCAAGCTCACATGACTGTCCCTGACTGCTCTGTAGCCCTCCTGGACAGAGATGCAATTTCAGCCTAGTCCTCCTGATGCTCCAGGCAGCTCACTTACATCCTGGGCCTTAAACTGGAAGGAAGACAAGCCGCCCTGACCGTGTCACTTTCATAGCACCCCCAAAGACACCTCCACCATCCCCCGAAACCTCTGCACACCAGGCATCCCATAACTGGCCCGATTGTTGCAGTTGTTGCTGCAGGACACCCAGGCCCTTCGAAGGAGGAGAGGAGCTGAGGAAGACACCAGCTACCTTTGTCTGAATCTCTTTTCCTTTTGTCCCAGGTTAAAGAGACAGAAAACCCAGCCCTCTCTGACTGTGAAAGGCAAACTGCCTGGGGCCAGGCTTCCCCTTTCGGCCACCCTGTGCTCAGAAGAGGCCCTGACAGCTCCCACCTGAGCCCTCAGGGCCCAGCTGGCACACTGTAGGCTAAATTCGGAAACAGGTGAAAAAAAAATCCCATTCCAAACCTTCCCCCAAAGACTCAGACAGTAATTAAGAAGTATGCAAAGCTCTTCATTGGACACTTTAATTAAGTATGTTAATTCCCTCTGCCAGAGGCTGCTCAGCTGCCTGGGCCTCACTCAGGGGCCAGTAAAGATGGAAGGACGGCTTGGGGGGCAGGAAGAAGAGGGGGGCTGAGGGTAGCAAGGCATGGAGCAGGCCTGTGTGGCTCAGGCCCTTCTGTACCACCCAGGGCTGACCATACCTGACCCTCTGGCCTTCTTACTAAGTGTTCCTGACTCACAGTCTCCCCCCACCCACCCCACGCCCACAGCCCCACTTCCCCTAAGCACACTATTCTAGAAGTTTTGTCCTGACTCAGAGGTAGAGTTCGCCTTCATTACCACTCTATGCACTTGCTGGAAAAGTGGGGATCCAGGCCTACAGAAGGGAGTTCTGGCCTCCTATGTTGCCCTGATTGGCTGTAGACCTTGGAGCCATTGCAATTCTGAGGATTACAGCTCTTCTGTGAGAGCAAGAGCAGGATCAGGGGGATCCAAAGAGATCTTAGCAACACAGAAGTCTCCACCTCAGGGGCTGCAGAGATGGCTTCGAGCACTCACTACACTACTCTTGTAGAGGACTGGATTTCAGCTCCCAGCACCCGTGTCTGGTGGCTCACAACTACCGTTAACACCAGTTCCAGCTCCAGGGGGATCTGATACCTCTGGACTTCTTGGATACATACACATAATTTCAATAGTGATGATGATGAAGAATTAAAAATAAAATGATGAAAAGTAAAAAAGAATCCCACACTTCAACCATGTAGACAGGATAAGGCAGCAACCAGAAGGGAAAAATGAAAGTTCTTTGCTCCCCACAGAGCCTAATACTACAGACAAGCCTGCTCCGCCCGTCAGGAGCCTCGGGTATGCAGTGTGATGAGTCTTCCAGACACCTTCATCAAAGCCCTGTGCCTGTCAGTGACACAATGGATTGCTAGGCCTTCACATGGCCATCAGACAGTGCGCTGGGAGGCCCAGCCTCAGTTTCCCTTTCTATACATACACTCTCAGCTGTCCTCCTGCTTCTTTTCCAGTGGCTCCTCCTCCAGTTGAAAGTTAGAGGGAAAGGGCTGCCCAAGGGCTGCGCTCCTGAGACCCTTCCAAAGGTGCCCAGTCAGGGCCTCTGGGTGCCCAGCAGGAGGGCTCTGCCACCTTCCTGCTTTACATTCATCCATTGGTTCTCCAACTGCCTTTTTCTCCATCCCTAGGTGTACGGAAGCACAGCTGACAAGTCAATGTTATAAATAGTTAAACTATATAAAGTGATGCTTTGATAGAACTCCCTCCCTATATAGATACATAGCAATGATATGACAGTTAGTCTAGCTAATGTATTCATCACCACACAGCTCCCGTCCTGGCATGTGTGTATGTGGCTGGGTGTATGTGTGTGGGTGCATGCGATGTGTGTGCGTGCGCGTACCCAGAGGTCAGACATCTCTTGAATTGCGTTTCATTTTCTATATTGAAGCAGGAATTCTCACTTGAATCAGAGTTCCTTGACTCAGGTAGTTGAGCCAGCTTGCTCCAAGGATGCCTGTCTCCACCTCTAAGTGCTGGATTTATGTGGGTGCTGGGGACCAGGACTTCATCCTTACACTTGCAAAGCAAGTGCCTTACCCACCGAGTCATTCTTCCCAGCCTCGTGGGTACCAGACACACAAAAAGGACACAGTCACATGGTCTCACCTGTATGTTTAATCTACAAAATAGAGGGCAAAGAATTGCAGGTGGTGGGCCGGGCGGTGTGGCGCACGCCTTTAATCCAGCACTTGGGAGGCAGAGGCAGGCGGATTTCTGAGTTCGAGGCCAGCCTGGTCTACAGAGTGAGTTCCAGACAGCCAGGACTACACAGAGAAACCCTGTCTCGAAAAACCAAAAAAAAAAAAAAAAAAAAAGAATTGCAGGTGGTTGCTGGGGCACAGGGTTGGGGGAAGTGGGGAGAAGTCGATCAAAGGAACAAACTTGGGGTTAATAAGGTGAGCGCTGGAGACCCAGTATTCAGTGGTGTGAGTACAATCTACAGACTACTTACTATACAGTACTTTACATTTCCTGAGTCTGTTCTTTAATCTCCAAAGCCTTCTGGGAGCTTGCATGTTAGTCTTGCTTCTATCCCTCCATCCCCAGAGCCTCAAGAGATTTCAAACTAAATCATCCCTGCCTAGCCAGACCTAACTGAGACTTCTTCTTCTCTCCCAATCATTAACAGACCCTTTGGCATTTGTTCTGGCCAACCTCACTCTGAGAATGAATGATTTTAGGTGCATGAGACACAGGAGTGTCCCATTCCTTAACCTTAAGATACACTAAAACTAAGCCAAAGCCAACCTCAGGCCAGGATCAGGAGCAGTCTTGAGCTCTGACCGGAGGCTTTCTCAGTTCAAGGTCAGGAATGGCATGGAGCCCCCGGTCCCAACTTCTTTTCCTGAAGCCATGAGGGCATACAGGATGCTAACAGTAGGTACAGGACTCAGTTACTGGAAGACGTGGGCAACAAAAGGGAAGGGAGACATTACACAGTCAAGGGCTAAAGAAAGGATATAATGAACTAGAAATACAGGGCAGGCTTGCCTGAAGGTGGTTCTGCAGCGTAAGGCCTCAGGCTACCGAAATAAAGACACTGTGTCCCAGAAGGACATTTGGGACAACAGTCAGGAACTAAGAAAGGTACTGTTCGTGAGAGATGGGATCACTGATAGAACAAGTGACCTGCTCAATCATCAAGACCCAGCCAGGACTAGTATCCAGAGCTGTCTGTCAAATGATGGAGGCCTAAGGGGGTAATATGACCAACAAGTTTGCCAGTGTGCCCATGAACACATCTTGGCGTTGCCTCGGCTCACTGGTATTCCACTGAGACTGAGACAAATGGTCGTCCAGACCTGAATCTACTTTGATATTCTGTGGGATGGAAGCTCTGACTGCTGTGGGCAGAATCCTCTTACCCTGGGGCTTCATAATCTTAGTCATGTCCCACTTCCCCTCATCCAGCCCAGAGCCCTGAAGCCAAAGGATGGAACGGAAGTCTGTGGTGGGAAGGCAGAGGGGAGCTGAGGTAGCCAGCGTGGGGGTAACAGTTGTGTTCTCTGGCTCAGGACTACTGTGTGCCAGGAGTACCTGCCCTTATTTAATTACTTAGATAATTCCTTCCTGTGCCCCCCCCAAAAAATAGTTCATAACTCTCAAAAATAAGATTGGAATATAATTGTTGAAGACAGTGTCAGGATATGGCACCTTCTTATTAATAAAACTGAATAGCTTCTCAATCCCTGTGGATGTCCACGGTCTGGGGAAGCTCCAACTTACCTCTCCAATGGAGAAGTCCCACTTTGCAACCCAGTCTTCTCCCTTCAGATATTCACACAAGGCTCTACCAGAGGGCTGGTGTGAGCCTAGTGAGAAGGAGAACTCACTGCAATCTGGAGTCTGGATCCAGAGGCAGCTGCCCTGGAGTACAACAGCATCTGCTGGTACCCAGCACTGGAACCATGTCTAACTATGGGCTACTGCTCCAAGTCTGAGTCTCCAGCCTTCCACTCTGAATTGTCCAATCATGCCTCTGGTGCTCAAGCCAGCTGGATGGTGACACTAGGTCTCTTGTTTATAAATTCAGGAAGGCAAAGGGTAGGTCAGTAAAAAGATAACACATGAGCACAGTCCGTTTATAGAAAAACATCCAGCAATAGCTTCCCCTGAAGCTTCTCATCTTCCCTGGAAATCAAAGCTGAAAAAAACACAGCAGGACCGGTTATAACATTCATGGTATAAAAGCCCTCACTTATCCACTGGGTATTCATCCTAAGGCCTCAGTGTGCCCGTAGCCACAGATAGTACCAAGCCCTATATAAACTATGCTTCATCTTAGGAATATACACTCATGACAAAGTTTAATTTCTAAATAAGTATAAGAGATGGATAATAATCATAATATAATAAGTATAACAATTCATTGTTATTAAGGTCTGCATTCAAGGTACCTTATTACTCTGTTAATCTCTCTTCTTCTGGTTGCCCAAGGGTAACTGACGCAGTAGAAGTAAGGCATAAAAAGGTACCACCAAATTCCTATTGATGTGGGGAAACCAAACCAGCTGCTGATTTAGAAGGCTATATGAGATGGATTCCAGAAGAATTTTAGAAAAGGGTCTGGAGTGCAGAAATTGTATAGCCACTCAGAAGGGCCAATCTGAACTCACACAATTAACTGCATGTCATTGCTACTGAAACCAAGGCTGATAGCAAGACCAAGTCATCGTTCAGAGGTACAGGTTCAGGTTAGTGTCCCAACAAGCAACTGAAGACATGAGAAACCCAAGATCCAGTGACATTAGCTTCTGGTCAGGTTGTAGTAACAGAGGCCACACACATCTCATCCAAATGACAGACAAAATATAGGAAAATTGGAATTTAAAGTAATGGCTTCTTGGCAATGGTGGTCCCAGAGAGACATGAAACAGATGCCGTGTATCCACACACTCAAGATGATGCTGTGAGAGTCAGGGCTGCCTAGTGCATCCTTAGGTGGAGGAGCTGGAGCTGAGAGCCTAGAGATGGTGAAACCACTGGAGTCAACAAGACAGAGTTCCAGAGAAGAGGCCCAGATAGAAAACCGTAATGTCTACAAGGGACTCTCACAAGTCTCAAACTGAGTGCTGAGAAGCCAGCGTGTAGAAAAACTACTTGGGACAGAGGAATGACTCCCCTCAAACCCCTCTCCCTACCAATCACTGTGGAATGCTCATCTCTCAAAAGGCACTGGGGCTGTGTTCAAAGTAGGTTGCTAGTCACTGAGTTGTTTAGGATCCAACTAATGTATCTTCCTAACATTTACAGAAATGTGCAGTACACAGTAACACCAGTTCACGGTATCTGATATTCAACTTGAAAAAGAAAAATACCAGGAGAGGTTGCTCTGAGGCTAAGAGCACGGTCTGCTCTTCATCTATCTATCTATCTGTCTGTCTGTCTGCCTGCCTGCCTACCTACCTACCTACCTGCCTATCTACCTACCTACCTACCTACCTACCTACCTATCTATCTATTTATCTAGAAACATATAAAAGCTTAGTGATAAAGCTAAGAATTTATCACTAGCAGGTCCTCATGACAAAAACTGTTCTCGGAAATTCTTCAGGAATATGGGAAATGGCACTGGGTAGAAACACAGAGACATAAGAGAGTGATGGACAAGCATGGGCGAATACCAAGACTTTTGCTATTTAAGTTGCTTTGAAGGTAACTAAACAAAACTATCAATAAGCCTGAGAGAATTATGAGAAGAATCCTCCTCGATACTCTGAAATGATACAACAACCATGTGGAAACTGCTTTTACTAAAAACTTGGCTCCTCACTGGCCCCAGGAAGCAACTAAAGCAGGAGAAAAGCCTTAACTTGCACATCTTCCTCTTTGATCTTAAACTTGGCATCAAAACTGAGTATCCTGGTGTTCACCTTTAATCCCAAAAGCCCTCGGGAGGCAGAAGAAGGCTGGTCTCTTACATAGTGAGACCTCGCTCCAACTTAGGTTCCGGCTCTGCTTAACTCTGCACATAGGTGTGTATGTTAGTTATTCAAGGACGGTCTATGCAAAAGTCAGTGACTTATCTCACTCCCTTCAAGCCTGAAAGTATGCAGATAAAAGCATCTTCCTGTCAAAGTTCTGTTCAAGACACCCTGCCCCAAACAAAGCGAAATGAAGCAATGTACCAGTAAACAGCCACTCATAGCTTTAAACCTGCCGTCACCTGGATACCTTGGGGACAGATTGCCTGCCTCCAGTGTCCTTTCCCTCAAAAGCCACTGTCTTAGGGAACTGATCTGCTCCCTCAAGCAAGGAGTTGAGCCAGTTAGCAGAGCCAGGACTGATATAATAATCACCTAGAGCAGTTTAACCTTGCCAGCTCACTTGTGCAGGCCTCACTCCCAATGTCCCTCTGTTTAAACCTAACGACTGGGTCAGTTCCCAGAAGATGGACCTCACTGGCTTAATGGAGGTTGCTACCCAGCACAGCAGTGCTGATTAGAATCCTTCCTTGCTGTCATCCCATCTGCTGCCTTCTTTGGAGTCAGTGGTTGGGCCTCTGGCCTAGGACTCTAGTGATGATGACACGCTGAGCCAGGGGCATCTTCGAAATATCAGCAGCCCCAGATTCTATTCCCAGAAAAAAAATTTCAAAAATGAAAGTGAAATAAAGACAGACAGATTCTGAAATAATTCACTGCTTGTAGATCTATCGTACAAGAAAAGAAACGAAAGGCAGAAGAGGAGGTGTCTATGGATTCACACAGCCTGTTTGCCCACACAGATGCTTAAAGGACTGTCGGGCCTGAGTTTTAATCTTGGCTCTGCCTCTGGATTGCTGTATGATCTTATGTCAGTTACTACCCTCTCTGGTGTTCAGTTTCCTCAGACATACACTGGGGAGAGAAATGCCTGTCTCACAAAAGTCTGAAAATTCTGTGAGAGTACAAAAATTTAAAAATTGGGGGTCCTGGGTAAAAAGGCAGCTGGAAAGCTTTGGTATAATTTCTGTAACTTTTTAAATAAGCTTAAAGGTATGCTAAAATAAAAACAATTAAATGGGGAAATATTATATGTTAATATATAATATATGCTAATACATATACATATCGATTCTGAGATACTCGGTATATTCAGGAAATGGTGCATTCCGTCTGATTAAACAAATGTGCTGGTGAGTATAAAAATTTTAAGATTTTATTTTTAAGTACATGTGTATGTAAGGAGATATGTGTATGTAATGAGTGCAGTACCTGAAGAGGACAGAAAAGGCATCAGACTTCCTGGAACTGAGTAACCACCCAATGTGGGCGCTGGAAACCAAACCTGGGTCCTCTGAAAGAGTTGTTCATTCTCTTAAGGACCAAGCATCTCTGCAGCTCCTGGTGAATATGAAACTTCCCTAAGGAACTGGGATATTACTGTACATCTATTCAAGCCTCATGGAAGAACAGGACCGAGCTGGGTCAGAGGCTGCTGGGAGCTCTTATCACGGGTTGCCACTGATGTATGCGTATTTGAGATACACGTAGTACATACACATATATGTGTATGCACATCATAGGCAATACAACAGGTCTGTGTGGAAATGCCTTGATGTCCCTGTGCTTCTCCTCTTGGGAATGATGATCAAGAACATCACCTTCAGGGGTTCTAGACACCCCCTGTAGGCTGCAGAACTCCCAGCCAACCTACCCAGGTCTGAATCCGTTCTGCCTCAATGCATTGCACACTCAGAAGGTATGATGTCTTCCTTGTAGGACCAAGTAAGGACTTCTGAAAGCCAGACACACTGCACTGGCAGGTCTCCATCTACAGTACCCATAGCAACCCTTGGCTTCCAGGAAAGTCACACAGGAGTGGGCAAATGTGCTCCCATTTGACTGCTCTGAGGCTCAGCCCAACTCCAGCCAGCCCCTCCAGGCCAACTGCGTCCATGCATCCACATGTAGCAGAACTGGTCCCCCATGATTACAACAGCTGTAGAGAAGAGGGGTATGGATGCTATATTCCCTTTAGCCCTTAGGAAGTTCCTGCTATTGCAATCTGATAACTTATCTGACAGAATGTCTTGGCTCATCCAGCCATAATGTTCACAAAGTAATGGGCATGTTCATCCTTTTCTTCCCAAGGCTGGTGCTGAGGATGTTAAAAGTCTGAGTAATACAGAAAAGGGGTGAGGTGGCAAGATGGTGGACAGAGTACATGGCTATGTTGTCAGAGAGACTTGTAACTATCTACAGCTCCCCAAACTAGGGTCACGACTCTGACATGACAATGGAATAAAGCTTGATCAGGAGTGTGGAAAGGATCTGTGGATTGGGGTAGCATCATGCCAACTGGCAAACTGGGATGCTCTTAGTCTCCACACAGGAGACTACTTCTGATGCTGGCTCTGTAGGCCCTCGCTTCTGTCCTCACTTCTCAGACCCTCACAAAGCTGCTCAACATTCTGCTGGCCCAGGAGGAGATGGATAGAGCTCAGCCCTGCTCTACTCAAGCCAGCTATAAAGGGGAACACAAGAGCAAGAGAGAAAGTTCTAGAACTCCCATTCAGCCAAAATCAACCATCCTCCTGCTCCTCAGACCCCTGCATAGAGGCAGGTCTCCTGCTGAAGTACCATGAGGAAGGAAAACACACTGTAACCTCAGGGCCCTGGGCCTATGAGTGGATGAGGGCCATCTGGGATGCAGGAAGGACCGCTATGTATCCAACTTTTGTGGAACTCAGATGGTTGCTGATCAGGCACCAGACTGGATGGGGAAATGGGGAACCAGGGCAAAGTCTCCTCCCAACTCTGTAAGCTCTAGATCTCTAAGGAGCCATTCCTAAAACCAGCCCCATAATGTCCAAAACCACAGAAGACTCTGGAGCAGATCTTATTAGTGAGATGTGAAGCCAGGGGCAGGGGTGCTCCTGTCTATCAGGATATAGCACTAAAGCCACATCTAAGCACTGTCTCTTTCAATGCACAACTGAGAGATCACCCTCAGAAGCCACCTGTCTAACCAGGGCCACATGCAGGCATTGTCTCTTGCAATGAACAACTGAGACCTACCCTCCAAAGCTCTTCTTTATACCTTGGTCCTTGCTGCTGATATGAAACCACAAGGTCACGGAGGTGTCATCAGACCAGGAAGACGTCACCTCCTAAGACCCCACTGTAAACATGCAATGGGAAGTGCCAAGGGTCAGTAGAGAGGTTAAGGGACAGAGTGGCCTCAGAACATGTGGGTGGTGCCATCCCTGGGCTGGTAGCTTTAGGTTCTATAAGAAAGCAAGCTGAGTAAGTCAGGAAGTAACATCCTCTCCATGGCCTCTCCTCAATTCCAGCTTCCTGATCTGCTTGAGTTCCAGTCCTGACTTCTTTGGTGATGAATAGCAATGTGGAAGTGTAACTGAATAAACCCTTTCCTCCCCAACTTGCTTCTTGGTCATGATGTTTGTGCAGAATAGAAACCCTGACTAATGCGGCAGTGGTGGCGCACGCTTAATCCAGCACATTGGGGAGGCAGAGGCAGGCGGATTTCTGAGTTCGAGCCAGCCTGGTCTACAGATGTTTCCAGGAAGCCAGGGTACCAGAAACCCTGTCTCGAAAAACCAAAAAAAAAAAAAAAAAAAAAAAAAGAAACCCTGACTAAGACAGGAACACATGAAGAACACAAGCAGACCACGCATCAGGGGTTCACAAGTTGGGCCTGGGTAGCTGCTTGACTCAGAGCTGGCCATGGGTCCCTCCTGAGAATTTACTCCTTCTCTGACAAAGGCATCTTCTCACCCTAAGATCTTTCTCTCCTCTGTATAAGTATCTATTGCTGTGTGCCCACTATCATTGGTAATTGTCATAGTGGTCAAAACTGAACTTTTATAATCTCAGTCCCTGTAGGCTAGAAGTCCAGGCATAGGTTTACCCTCTCTGCCTGGGGTCTCACGGGATCACAAACATGGTGTCTGCTGGACTGTATTTCTCTTCTGAAGTTAGAGTCCTCCTCGAAGCTTTAAAATTGGAGACATTTTCTTCTTAGGGTCAGCCACAGTTCCCAGTCTGTCTCTACACACACTTATTCCACAGTATGGCAGTTTATTTCTCTGAGGCACAGAGGAACAGTTTTCTAATAGAACAATCAAGAAGGGCTAGGAGATGGCTCAGTGGATAAAGGGCTTGCCACACAAGCATGAGAATCTGAGTTCGAATCCCCAGAACCCGTGTGAAAAGCCATGGGTGGCCTATAAATCTTAGGAGGCAGAGACAGAAGAATCCCCAGGGCTCACTGAACAGCTAATCTAGCCAATCAGTGAGCTCCAGGTTCATTGGGAGACCCTGCCTCAAAAAAATATAATGGAGAGCAGAGGAGGATGACACCTGGCGTGGTCCTGGGGGGGGATGGAATGGGGAAAATATGGGGCAGGTATGATCAAAGTACACTGTATATGCATGTGAAATTTTTAAAAAGTAAATTTTAATTAATAAATAAAACGAAACAGTCAAGGGACAAACTATCTTGTTACCTTTCCCAATGACATGACTTAAGACTCACAGTCACAGGCTGCCTTCCACTTCCCAAGCGGTTCCCTTCCCCCCAACTGCTGTGACCTGCCTGGACTGATGCCCCGAACAAGGTCTCCTAACCCTCAGACATTTCTCCCAGCCTTCTGGGATGAAGGCACAATGGAGGGCTGCTCTGTAGGGTCTACTGGTCCAGGCACTGGTACACCCTCTGCCCAGACCCCCACGCCATACCTGGGCCTCCTAAACAGAAGACACCAGAGGATGCCAGCTCTAGAATCTCTTCTGCTCCCAGAGCTGGAGAAGAGCAGAGTTTTCCTGGCTCTACAGGTGGGGCTCTGACATTTTCTGATGTGGGTGGGAAAGGATTAGGACTGGAGAGTGGCCAGGTGCCTTGTCATGCTTCCTGCTCCTTGAGATCTGGGCAGTGTTATGGTAGGGTATAAAGAAGGGGAAGGAAACCCAATGAGCCAGAATTCAGAACTTACAGGCTCTAGGACTGCATGTAGAATGTGCTGAGAATTTAAAAATAATTTGGAAACATTCTCTACAGTGGCCAGATAAGTATACACCTGCAGGGCCACAGTAGACCCTTCTTGCCCTTCACAGTCACAATATACTATGCCCAAGAACCAGCAACAGTTTGACAGAACCCCAGTCTTTAACTGGACTTTGTTCAGAACCCTGGCATGGACAGCACCATTAGACCTGCCAAGCATCCTGGCTCTGGAAGCCTCACAGGAAGCCAGCAAGCCCTTAAGGCACACCTAGTGTGGCTGCTGAGTCTGGCCTGTGCTGGAGGCAGGAAGCACGCTCTCCTTGACTCAGCACATCAGAAACCTTGCTTCTGAATATAATACTTCCTTCTGGCTCTATCTGTGGCTCCCTTCTGGCCTGCTCACTATACTGGACAGAAGGAAAAAATGCGGTGTTCTAAATGGCTCCTTTGCTCTGTCCTATGACCTACTTCCTGCTCACCACAAGGTCAAGGTGAAATGCTTCTCTTCATCTCTCAGAGGTGGACAGATGTTTATCTGCCTGACCCTTGGGACTTGGCTTTAGCGCACAGGTCACAGTTACAGCAATGGATTCCAGACCCAGGGATGGGTCTCCAGCTCCCACCCCTGCAGAGGAGGCTGGAACAGGTCAAAGTTGTCCCTCCTGCTGCTCAACACCAGCCCAAGAAGAGTCCTCACGCACCCTGACGGCAGAGGTGATAGATTTGGTGCTGCTCAAGGAGCCATGAGTGTGACTATGAGATGCTGTCATTGTAGATGAACCAATCAGAACTACAGCCATGCTGCCAAAGCTATACCAGGCGGTGCTCCGTTCACTGGAAGATGCCAAGGCAGGAAGGGCAGAGGGCAAAGGTCATCAAGCCTGAAACCCTGTTCCCATTTGCTCCCAATAGGCTGCTCTTTCTCAGTTAGGGGTGGGTTCAAGAGTGGCAGTCCTCTGTCTCCACTCTGGCCCCTGGCTCTCAAACACCTTGGCTTTTGGAACAGCCAGTTTGTAATTAGGTTTCAGTCTCCAAGGCAGGAAACTGCACTTTCTCTTAATTCCGTGCCATGCAATCAAATATCCTAATCTTAAAGGAAAGCAGCACAGGAGAAGGCAAAGCAAAGGAAGTGTCCCCTCCCCCACCCCACCCCCAAGAGGAGGAATGACGGGAGGCTGATCAGAGCCCATCATCACTGTGCATCAGATGCCACATCTGCCTGAGCAGCGGGCAGAGGGGAGTCTGGAAGGACTGCTGCAGACTGGCACGCTCGAGTCCCCAAGGTCAAAGCATCCAGGGCCTCAGGCTGTCATGGAGGCAGAGTAGATAGAGGAGTTCATGGTGGCTGGTTCTGAGACATCTGGGGTCCCTCCCTTATCCATTTCACTGTCTTGAGGTCTGTGTCTACTGACCAAACTGAGAGAATATACCCACCCAACTGCATAGGCCAGAAAGCTAGGCAGAAGTTGGGCTTACACTTCCCCCAAACACCCCTGTCTGACCTAGTTCACTTACTTGGACCTTCAAATGGGACACACTCTGCCTTTGTCTCCTAATCCATGAGCATGGGCCTCCTCTGTCCAAGCCTCCACGGGTCACCACTCTCTACAGGAAAGGCTCAGACACCAGTGTGGGAAGGAAAAGGAGGCCTCTTGGGCCTGGCCCTGCCATCTTCTGTAGGCTCAACTCTTACACTGCTACTCTCCCACACCTGCAGGGCACCAGGGTCCCAGCAGCCTTGAACCTGTTCAGTTCTCCAGGGGCCCTAAGTCCTCTACTGCCTCAGCACAGCAGGGCCCTTTAGTCCTCTGCATTCCCATGCCTACAGGTGCTTTCCCACTCACCTTAAAACCTATGAGAAGCTCCCTGGGACTTGCTCAAGGAGACCCGGCCAGAGCCTTGCTTCTGAATATAATGCTTCCTATTTATAATGACTAGGGCTTCTTCCCACTTACCTTAGGCCAAGCGCTGATCTGAACAGTCCATATGCCTAGGTCACACCTCAAGCAGTTTCTGCCCCTGTGGTCTGCCAGGAAGAATGAAGTGCATTCCCATGAGGGTATGGGTAGCACTCGAGTAGGGAAACTGTTGTGTCAGTGCTGCCTACTGCCTCCCAGGGTGATGAGCAGGGGCAAGCAAGCACTAACCCTGAGGCCTGAGTCTCTTTCCTGCAGAGTGGTACCTGCCTTTGGGCTCTGCTGGGCACACAGAAGTCCCTCCTCTCAGAGCCTCCATTTCGGCAGCTGTCAAACGGGATGTGCCACCCCGAGGCTATGGGGTGCAGCTTACCTGGAGAAATGCTTCATGCATCTCTATTTCTTCCCTAACAGCTGCAAGGTGAGGAGGGGGAGAGGGAGGCTCTGTCACGATTTTATTGACAAAGCCAGCTGGTACCTGAGCTTTAACTGCATGCTGTGTGTTCACGCATTTGATCTTTGTGAAATTCCAGCAAGGTCATGCCAGCTGAGAAGAACGAGTGTGCACAGTACTACTGCACCCCCAAGCCACAAGTGAGGGGGGTGAGCTGGGGCAGATGTCCAGGACTCAGGAGGTCCAACATAATGATGGTTGGAACAGGAGCTTAGGCAGGGTCACTAACACCCACCTTGGTTCTGGCTCTCTCCCTATCCTGCACCAAGTGCCTGGGAGCTGCCACCTTCCTTTCGGCCTTCATCTTAGGCCATCCATATGTGGAAGAAGTGCGTTCCTGGGACAGGAAGTACAGGATGGACCAAAACACACATCAGGAAAGCCTCTCTGCAGCAGCTTGCACCAGTAGCATGCTCATCTCCAGGATGAAGTGTCATTATAGACCTGACATCTTGCTTAATGCCAGCACTGAATTACAGAAGCAGAGCAGGAGCTCCACAGGCCCAAGAAAGCACCCGACCCAGGAGCCTTGGGAGCCAGAGTGGAGCGGGGGGCTCATCTTACAGGTGACAAAAAACATCTGTATTTTTAGGACACTGCAGCCCCATGAGCAGGAGAAGGCCAAGCAGGGGTTAGCAAGTCACAGCAAGTGGCTTGACAAACTGACACTGGTTTGACTGGATTTTTCCCTTGTTGGTGACCAGTTCCCAGCAGCATGTCCCCAGCAGAAGTAGGCTGAAGGCTGATCCTCTATTGGTTCCCTCCAAACCATCAAAAGTAAGCAAGGCTGTGTGGGCAAAGACTGCCTGCCATACAATGCCAGGGCTGCCAGTTTCCTTCATGGAGACCCTGCCTGCCTCCTTCCCAAAGGCCCATCCTCTCTGTGCTTGGCTCCAGCACCCTTCATGGTCTGCTCTACAGGGGGATCTACTGGTTCCTTTTTTTTTAAATTTTATTTATATGAGTACATGTAGCTGTCTTCAGACACACCAGAAGAGGGCATCGGATCCTATTATAGATGGTTGTTAAGCCACTATGTGGTTGCTAGGAATTGATTTCGAGATCTCTGGAAGAGCAGTCAGTGCTCTTAACGGCTGAGCATCTCTCCAGCCCCTGGATTCCTCTTTAGCAAAGTGTTTGGCACAGATGTTCTCTGAGTCATTTATGGCAGACTCTGTGCTTATAAGACCTCAGTATTCTTTTGACCCTGCTCCTGGTCCTGACTTTGACAATGACTGATCCAAAGGTCCAAATGCTTACAAGTCTCTCTCTCTCTCTCTCTCTCTCTCTCTCTCTCTCTCTCTCTCTCTCTCTCTCTCTCTTGTGTGTGTGTGTGTGTGTGTGTGTGCGTGTGTGCATGTGTGTGTGTAAGAAAGGTGGCAGGGGCAGGGGAGACAACTTTGGGTGTCACTCCTCATGATCTGCCTGTGTTTTGAGACAGAGTCTCTCATTGGCCTGGAGGCCTGGAGCTCACCTCTAGATCAGGTTGGCTGGCTGGATACACCTGCCTCTGCCTCCCCAGTGCCAGGATTAAAAGCATCTGCCACCACAATCTACCTTTGTGTGTGTGTGTGTGTGTGTGTGTGTGTGTGTGTGTGTTTTTGTGTTGGATCAAACTCGGATAGCTAGTCATGTCTCCTGACTCAGCTGTCCCCGAAGCCCTGGCACTCCAAATTCTAACTCGCACTAATGGAGGGCAGGAGCAGCTCTCTCACGCCTCAGTTTGATGAGTCATGAGATAACAATCAGTGCCTGTTTATCACAGGGTGACCAGGAAGGTACGGAGTGCTCCTGGAGAGCCTGGAGCAGACAGACCTGAGGGTCACGGAGGAAGGACACGGGCCACCAGGCTTTGTGGGTATTTCTCGGAGACCACTTTAAAGAATCAATTCTGCCTTCAGGGCCACACCATCACCTGTATTCTTCAGGACCCGGGCCTGTCCCTTGAGTACATCACTCCCTGGATACGGTGCTAGGCCAAGGTACGTAGCCCCAGTTACCTAGGCTCCCACTGGTCTTGTTACCAAGAGAACAGAATAAATATGTTTTTCTTCTAAAAATAAACTACTTTATTAAAGTGATAAAAAGTATTCATGGCAACAAAAATTTTACTCTTTAAAATGATCGCTCTGAAGTTTCAAGCAAAAGTTATAGAAATAATGAAGAAAATTTGACTTTCGAAGCCCAGACATACAGACCTCCTCAGGAGCCCTGAGAAGTAAGCCAACATCAGCTCCTTCCCTGGTTCTAGAAACAAAGCGCCTGCCATTCCCAGTCCCCTTGGGACTTCAAGTCCCCAGGCCCTGCCTGGAGCCCCGTTTCCCAGCAGCCTGTCTTTCTGACTGGAACAAAAGAGCTGCCCATCTCAGGGCGTGTCTGGTCCTTCTCCCTGGCAACCTCCACCAAGGGTTCCTCCATCTTCTCTTCTGCACAGTGAGAAAAAACAAAGGACCACAGACAGACAGACAGACAGAAAATGTCCAGAACAGTACTCCAATCCTGTTTATGTTTATGGATTTTGCTGTTCTACGTAACCTTTCAGCTCCCTAGAGAGTTCTGTCCAACAACTTCTTTATATTGAGACCAAGCAGCCCTGCTGTGTGAAGCAACAGTGAAATGGTGACATTGCGTGTGGAAGTTGGGTGGGGAGAGCCAGGTGGAGGTAACACATACTACTTTTCTCAGGTCTGTCAAGGATAGTCTGCAATGTCAGTGCAACACAGACGGATTTTAGAGCTGTGGTATCGAAGAAAAGGACAGGAAGTTATTTTGTTCTATTTTAAAATGATTTATGACCATTTGGGGATTACAAGTAACGACAATCATATTATTTAAGCACTGGTGATTACTCCAGGGCACAACTAGGACACTTAGGGTTTTTTCTCTCTATGGTAAGTCCTCCTGCATTTATCATTGGTACTAACGATTCCATTTTTCTCTTATGTGGCATACTTCAAGTCTCTGGTCTGGATGTGGCTTGGCCCTCATGTGGCAGTGGGTCCTTTAAGAGGCGGGACCAGGGGATTTAGTGCTTAATCTGGCAAGCATGAGGCCCTAGATCCAGTCCCTGGCACTCAGGATGTGTAGGAGGAGGGCTGAAGGTTATCCTCAGTTACACAGGGAGTTCAAAGCCAGTGAGGCCTGTGTAAGACCTTTGTCCATCTTCCTATCCCCTGACCTTTCACCTAACCCCTCACAAAAATATAAGACTGCAAACCTACTAAGAGGGGTTTGATCCACTGGAGCTGGAGCTGGGAAAGGATTGTGAAGTTATCTAACTTCCTATGGTAATATGACCTCGTGCCCTCAGAATCACTCCCCACTACGATGTCATCTGTTATGAGAGCCTCACCAGAATGGAGCCAATGCCAGCACCCTGTCCTTGACCCTCCAGAATGTGAGCTCCATAAACCTGTTCTCCTTACAAAGCTGGCCTGACTCGGGTGTTTCATTAGCGTAACAGAGAGTATACTGAGCTACTCATCTTACTGTCTATGTGATTCCTACATACTTCGTTAAACAAACAAAATCAAGGGTTCTAGATCTGTACCAAGGTTCAAGGTTCTCTCTCTTGCACTAGCATCCAAGGGAAGGGGCAGGGGGAGAGAAATTAGAAGGGGATGGGAAAGAACGAGATGAGCAACTGAGGCACAGAACAGCGCGGTGATTGAGTCCAGGTCTCCAAGAGATCTGCTCTGGTCTGCCGTGTCCTTTCCCACCTCACCCCATTTTCTTCAGAAATATAAAGGGAGTTGAGGAATCCTTTGAGAATCTCAAGTGTTTGGGCATGACCATGGCATAATGATGCAATTCTCTAGAAAAAAAAAGAAAACAAAACTGCCAACTCCCTGGTAAGAAGACTCTGGCCTGAGAAAATGCCAGGTGCCAGGATGAACATTACACAAAGCTGCCTTGACTCCTCTCCCTTCACTGCTCATCTGCTGACAGGCCATCAGCAAATCTCACACATCAAAGATGTCATCATTTTCAAATCAAGATCTTTGGTGAACACGCACAGCCTACAGACGGGAGCGGGGAGCAGGAGATGACTCAGACACAATCCTCTCAACGTGCTTTGGTCACCCACTTAGGGTGCTTAAAACTCACCCTAAAATCCTTAAATTAAAATCCTTAGTTAACTGAGACAGAAGAGGGGTCATGGGACTCCACATGACCAGTTTTTTCTTTTTCTTTTTCTTTTCTTTTTCTTTTTCTTTCCTTCCTTCCTTCCTTCCTTCCTTCCTTTCTTTCCTTCTTCTTTCTTTCCTTCTTTCTTTCTTTCTTTCTTTTTAAATGCTCATTAAAAGAATCAAAGCTGTGTCCATTTGACAAGCCTGGAAGTTGAAAGGAGAAAAGCTTCTGAAAGCTAGTACAGGGCTGTGTGCTGGTACATGGGGTGGCTTCACGGAACAGGGCTCAGGCTGTGGATAGTTGTCCCTTAACCCTTAATTGAAGAGGAAACGGAGGACAGTCTCTACTGGGTGACAGCCATCCCTTAGAGCATCTGTTCTCAACCTGTGGTCATCACCCCCTTGGGATCATACATTAGACATCCTGTATATCAGATATTTTCCATTACTCTTTATAAAAGTAGCAAATCACAGTTATGAAGCAACAACAAAATGAATGCTTTTATGGTTGGGGGTCCCCACGACATGAGGAACTGCATTCGAGGTTGTAGCATTAGGAAGGTTGAGAACCACTGCCTTAGAGTCACAGCTGACAGGTGTGCCTCCACCTTTACTTTTTGTAGAGCTGGACCAAGGAGAGAGGAGATTCTCTGAAATTTACCCCTACTCCTTGTACTCAGGCCTACAGAGGTGGATGGCCTACTGCCTCAGCCCGGGAAAGCAGACAGGACTTTGTCTCTGTCCATTCTTCCTTCTCTCCTTCCTCCCCACACACACCAAGTTGTGTCTGGTGAGGTCCAGGTCCCCTTGGAGGCTCTGCTAACTTGGGAGAAAGATGGACTCCCTCAGACACCTGTCTATCTTTTCCAGATGCTATGGACTGTCCGACACCAGTCTGGCATGCACTGTCCTCCTGTGTTCCCGCCACTGCCATTGGTGTGAGGGTTAATTGGGAACACCCACACAGCTACCTGAGCACCAGCAGCCCTGCATGGCCTTCCTGATGCAAGCAAACACCTCACCCTAAGTCCACAGCACCTGCCCAGGATCCCACCCCATGGCACGAGGGCACTGCCAGTCAGACTACAGTCCGTAGGCCAGATGACACACCATTCACTCTGCTGACACACTCTCCTCCAGGCTGGAGGTGTGTTCCAGAGAGCGGGCACTCAAAAGCTGCCCATTTGAACCAGTTCCCTGGAACCTTTGAAGGCCTACTTATGATTGATTATCTGCTCCAGGGTATCTGCTTCCTTACCCTTCAAGTCTGACACCCCCTCTTTGGAACCCAGCTCTCTGTACCCACAAGCCTAGAGGGATGCTACCACAATGCCAGGAATACAGATCAGAAGAAGGTTGTGTCCTTCCAATCTCTTTAACTTCCCCCCTTACCCATCACCATCAGTCGGCTCCTATAGCGGAGCTTATGCCTTAGATTTCAGTTGGCTCAAGTTGGAAGGCGAGGAGTCTCCGAGATCACATAGGAAAGGAGAGCTAAGGTAAGGTTTGGACCAGACATCAGGAGCCTCCCTCCACAGCACAGGCTGCAGAGGATGCTGGCATGCAAAACTGTGGGAAGGTAAGATGGAAGGCGTTATAGTTACAGCCCACCAGACTCTGGGATACACATAACCTCCGTGACTCACAGACACCAGAAGCTTTGTAAACCTGAGGTAAACAGCTCACTAATAACACATCGAAGTGGAAGAAACTGCTCAAGGGCTTCGGGCTGTCTGCCGGAAGGGACCAACGTGCCTGGCAGTCAACCTCACTGATGGATTATGTTCCAAGGGCCCATGAACCCTTCCCCTAACCAACTAGCAGAGCATTCCCACCAGGCCATAACCAACTGTTCCTCAGCCCGTATATCCTCTCAAAGAGGTTCCGGACTTGGCTTCCCACATTGAAGGTCATCTTATTTCCCAATGACACACTAGTTAAAAATGGTAGACCGGAAAAGGGAAGTGTGGGTTCCTGCTCTCAGAGTGTTCACAACTCACAGTGGGGTCTGGGCAAGACCTCTCCACTCCCTCTCCACATGAGCATGTGAGGAAAGGTTGTCTCTCATTTCTGTGACTCCAGACCTGGAGGGGTTGGCAGAACTCTGGGGGGGGGGGGTGTTTCCACCCATCAGCACAGTTTCTAAGGGAGCCCTGAGTTTTCTTTTCTTTTTTTTTTTTTTTTTTTGGTTTTTTTTTTCCAGACAGGGTTTCTCTATGTAGTCCGGGCTGTCCTGGAACTCGCTCGGTAGACCAGGCTGGCCTCGAACTCAGAAATCCGCCTGCCTCTGCCTCCCAAGTGCTGGGATTAAAGGCGTGCGCCACCACCGCCCGGCCTGAGTTTTCATTTAAACTCAGCACATATGATTCTTTATGGAACTGTGTTTAGATTTAGAATAAACAAATATTCTTTGAATTCCAGCATATCCAAGCACTGGGGGGGGGGGGGGGGAACCTGA
Source organism: Mastomys natalensis (assembly GCA_021653895.1). NCBI lineage: Eukaryota > Metazoa > Chordata > Mammalia > Rodentia > Muridae > Mastomys > Mastomys natalensis. The sequence goes on along the minus strand of JAJTUV010000636.1, from coordinate 413,544 downwards.
GGTATAAGGGCTGCTTCCTGTCACCCATTACTCAGAGACATAAACTGAGAGTCCGGGAGGCCTCGTATTAGGCAAAGGACAACACAGTTGAGACTTTCACTCTGAGGCGTCTGTGCACCTGGAGGTTCCCTCCCAGGGCTGAGGTGCTCCCAAATCCTTTCCACACAGCAGGAAACAGAGGTGTCCTTGTGACACTGGGATCTACAAAGCACAGGAAATCAGATCCAGCTGGCTACCTAGCTGAGCTGGGTATGGTATGAAATGTCCCAAACCCAGCTCTCCAGGACAGGCAACCACTTCTTCCGCCCCGATCTCAACCCTCCACCTCAGGTACCCAGCACCAGCAGACAGGAGGTGGCCATGTGACCTCCACAGCCCACACGCACACGTCATAGCTGCACTGTGCCTGGGCCCACCAGATCCTCCCACAGTCTTCCTCCTCTTGGCCTCTAAACCAGCTAACAACTGGTTTACAGAGCATCCTGCCCCCCCCCCCCAGGGATCCCCCTCTCCTCCAGTAGAAATGTTCAGAAACCCAGCTTGTCTCTGTAACCCCCTGGTATGGGACTCCTGGACGGAGGTTCTCACGGAGCCACTCCTTCCTACAGGTATCAGAGGGGTCGCTGCTCTTCAGTCTGGGCTTCCCACCTTGGACCAACCTGGGTTTCAGATACGTGGGGTGGGGAGACTCCTGGGCAGCAAAGAAACCCTTACTCTCCCCCTTCTTAGGCTCTGGCTGTCTGCCACGGTGACCTCCCCTCCCCCAAGAAGGGCGGTGAGCTGGGAGATGGGGGTGGGAGAATCCACCGGCTCCACTGATGCTCTCTAGAGGGGGCAGGGAAGCCAGGCAGGGCGTGTCGCCTAGGCCTTTCTCTGCCCAGTGCCAAGCTCATAGATATGAGATGCCTCTGTACCATCCCCCAAGTCACCTGCTATAGGGAGAATCTTCGCTCTCACGATCCACACCCTTGAGCCCCAAAGAGGCTAATGCATCAGTGAAGGACAGTGAGTCTAGAACCTTCTGCCCAATCGGATGTAAGCCAGAGAAGCTAAGTGCCCTGGTTCCCTACCACTTGTACCCACTCTTTTCGAAAAGGGACAGGAGTCGTGTCCCCCATTTCCCAGCAGCAATTTGCTCTAGGGCTGGACGTGTCATTTCCCTACGTTCCAAGAAAGGTCCGCAGGGGGCCCCTCGGGTGCAACCTTGGGGAGGGGGCAACCAGCTCCCAGCTCCACCTCGTTCTCCCAAGAGAGGCTCCTGTCCCTTCGCCCACACCCTCGCCGGCACCCAGACACCTGCACAGTGCTCTGCAGCCTGTGCCGCAGTGCGAGCTAGTGAGCGAGCCCGCGAGCCCGGCGCCTAGAGCGGGCGAGCCAGCCGCCGCCCTCGGTCCTCCCGGACGCACCTGCACGGTACCCGTAACCAGATCCCACACTCATCCTCATCCCCTGACCCCAGAGCCACCTTCTTCCTTTCCCCCTTGGTCCTCCCCAGCCCGGCCCCGCCCGAGCCAGCCCCATCTCCCCATCTGCATCCTTCTCCTACGCCGGGGCGTGGAAGGGCCTTGGCGAGCCGGGGCTGGGAGGGTCCCTAGTGGGGTGGCTGAATGGCGGCGTGGGGAAAAGACTCGGCTCTGAGCCGAGAGAATAAGCCGAGTACTCACCGCTCTGCTCCCCTAGGAACACCAACTTGAATTTTCGCAGCGGGTTCCCAAAATCTCCCCCTGCGGACATGGTGCTGGCAGCTGGGGCCGGGCGAGGAGGAGGAGGAGGAAGCGGCGAAGGAGCAGGGAGGGGAGAGGAGGAGGGCGAGGGGAGGCGGCGAGCGGTGCGGGAGCCGGAGGGGGAAGGGCTGACTGCGCGCGCCCCTGACTCCCCAGCTGCGGCCGGGCCCCGGCCTGCGGCTGCGTGTCCGACGGCGGCGACGGCGGAAAGGGAGGAGGCGGAGTGCGCGGCGCAGCCCTGGGTGGCGCTGGCTGCACGGGAGACGGGCGCGCTGTGGACGCCCGAAGCTCGGCGCGGGCAGCGAGGCACGGGCGGAGCGGGGCGCAGGGACCGAGCTGGGCGGAGGAGCGCTCTCCGAGCAGCGCCACGCGCCCCCTCCCGCCCGCCTGCTCCGCCCGCGCCTGCGCTCTGCGCTCTCCCCAGTCTCTGATGTCATGCGGGGCCCGTGGGTTTGCGGGGCTTAGGGGGCGTGCGCCATCCAGCACCCCCATCCCCCGCCAGACCGCCCGGGAGAGCCACCTCCCCTTGCGCCTACGAGAGGTGCCCCCTTTGGAGCGGCTGGCTCTGCCCCGCTCTTCCCCTACCCCCTAGGGGGAAAAAAAAAGAGACACGACGTAGGGTCAGGGAGACATTTGCTTCTGGTCGTTGACACCTAGATGAGGGCCCCTTCCTCCGTCTCAGACCCAGATGGTCGGACAGGGCGGGAAGGTAGGAAAGGACTAGTGTGTGGTGTGGTGGTGAGTAGGAAGATGTGCGGATACCTGGCGCAGTCGTGGGGTATGGCTCCTCTGTGGCCCCTGGTGGCCTCTAGTTTACCCTCCTATCTAGACTCAGACTCTTCAAGGGGAGGGGTCTGTGGTTGTCCCCCGCAGAGCTGGCCAGTAAGAGAGAAGACGCCCTTACAGGATGTGCTTACCAGGGGTTAAATCCTAACCTGCTCCATGGGAGAGAAGGCCTGGTGGAAGCCAGCTCCACTAACCCAAAGACAGTGCCCTTTCTCTTTTGACCCTGAGGTCACCAGCCCAACCATACTGCTGTGTCCTGCTAGTTAGGTTTATTTGGGTAATGAGCTCCAAGACGATAAGAGGGCGACCTCTGTGCTTGCAGGGCACACACAATGGAGTGAGAGCAAAGAACAGACGCCAGACTAGGGTTAAATGCACTCTCCAAACAGTACAATCTAAAGCATCCAGTTAACTGAGGCTTTACAAAGCCCCTCCCCCTTTCCTCTCCTGCCACTTGCTGGCTAGTCTTGACCTTCTCTGGCCATTCAGGGAATTTTTGTTAGGGAACGTTTGGAATGTGTAGTGTATGTTACACAAAGAGAGCCAGGAGTGAAATGCACCCCTATGCCTACAGATTTCCCAGGGGACATTTGTGAATTTACACAGAATGTATCCACTAGAGTCTCCCACCGCTTGTTAAACCCTGGCAGGAAACTCCATGGAAGCAGCAGCTGAGGTGCCACTTCACCTAGAGCTTGGGAAATAGTTGCCGAATGCTCGAATTAATGTCTAAAGTTACTCTCAAATCAGAGTAATTGTTCTATTCTTGTGGTCTTCTTTGGCTTGGAGTTCTTGGAGTCGGAGATACAAGCATGCTGTGTTGGGTACCAGACTAAGGACAACTCTCAGGCTCCACACCACTTTTGCCCTGAGTTTGTTGCTGCCTCATGATCCAGCTTGGGCTGAAGAAAGTTCTGGCAGGTGTGTTCAACCCACTGTCCACAGGCCACATGCCTTCCAAGATAGCTATGAACTCAACCCGACACAATATTGTACTCTTTTGTAGAACATTGAGATACTAGATGGGTTTTAAAAAAATTTTTTGCAAGTTTTTATTGGTTGTTGTTTCCATTGCCTGGTTCCACAGTGTGAAGTTTGTAGATTGCCATGTTGTGTCTCAATAGCTAGAGGTTGGCCACTCCCACAATGAAGAACTCCTCCTAAGTCACACCCATCCCTGCTTGTGAGTAAAAGGTCAGTGGAGGTCAAGGCATCCGAGGGGGTCACATCCTCCACCCCACATCTCCTCATTGGTACTGGTTCAGTCTGTGGTTGGCTCCTGCAGTCTGGGCAGAACTACACAGTGTGGTCTTCGTGCTGTGTGAATCCTAACCTCAGAATGCATCTGCTCTCTTCCAAGTCTCTCTCTTACCCTTGCCATTCCTTTGTCTCTTAGGGGAAGGGATTATTCTTATTCTGTCCTGGGATATCAGGCAGTGATAGACAAAATAGCCACTAGAAGCCTGGATTTGGTAGCCCCACTAGAAAGAATTTCTTCTGCATAACATCTTTCTGCCCTATCTGATGAGTGCGTTCTCTGGATGAGGAACATGGAAAGATATTTCTAATATTTCTTTTATTCCCTCTCCCCCTTTCCTCCTTCCCCAAGGCAGAAAACGAAAACTCTGGCTTTTCTTTCCAATGTAGCCTGTTTAAATGTACCTCTCAACACTTCCATTTCTCCTGAGTCTTTTGAATTCATATTTCAAACTCTGTCTCCTGACTTGTGCTTTCCTTCTTTCTGTGCGCTCAAGATTCCTGTTGACGCATAGGAATCTTTGGTTCCCATGTCTGCTTAGTATTCCACTGTCTGCCCCAATTTTGAAACCATTTTCAGTAAAACTGTGTCCAGTTTTTTAAAGCTTGAAATAGTTTTAGACTACATAGAGGTTTCAAAAAATAGTACAGGAAGTTTCTGTGTCTCTTCATCCAACAGCCCCACGATAACATCTTACATAACCACAGTACCTTAGCAGAGCCAGGAAATTAACCTTGGGAAAAAGCACCCAGCCTTCTTTCTGCTTTGCAAATGGCGCAGATAGGAATGTTCTCTGTCTCCTGGTGCACCTGCAAAAGGTTTCAAAGCTCTGCATAGAGGAAATACTTCATGGGCTAAAACCTGATATATGTTATCTTTACACTGTCAGAGCATACAGCTACCTTAACACCTATGTTTCTTCATGTTCTTCAAGAAGGTCTTGACTGTTTGCCCTTGGATATTTACATAAAAGCATACTACAAATTTCTCTTTATTTGGAAGTCATTATGGGTTCACAAGAAGTTGCAAAAAAAAAAAAAGTCAGACTCATGGGTACTTTATCTAACCCCCCATCCACTTCTACCATGTATCTTACAAGTTTGTTGTCACAGCCTGTATATAGACAATCACCATGGAGACCCTCCTGTTCCTGCTTTCTTCACACCTATGTCTCCTGCCTGCCTCACTCTCAATCACTGAACTATTGTGTTTCCTTAGACTCATCATCTCAAGAATCTGAGCAAAATTATATTGTATGTAACTTGGGCGGGGGCTGGGTTTTCTTTCCCAATTAGGGTAACTCCATGGAGAGGTTCTGAGTTCCTGTCAGTGTCTACTCCATGACTGCTGAGAGGTAGACCATGGTGTGGACCACAGTGGTTCATGTCTTCCCTCACCCACAATGGATGTCTGCATTCTTTGGATAAACTTTACTCGATTATAATAAGTTATTCTTTTATATACGTAAAATTTGACATTCTAAAATGTTGACACTTCTTTTTGGGCTATGATTGTGAGCGATGTTGTCCCACAATTTTCTTCTCTTGTAATATCATCATTTGGTTTGGATAACAGAGTCATGTTGGCCTCAGAAAATGAACCAGGAGGAAGTACAAGGGCATCATCCATTTCTGGTGAGAGTTTATGTAAAATTGGTATTGTTTCTTGAAAGTTGAATGGAAGGGCTGGAGAGATGACTCAATGGTTAAGAGCGTTTCCCCTGCTTTGGGAAAACCAGAGTTCTGTTCTGAACATCCACGCCAGGCAGCTCATAACCAGCTCTAGGGGCATCTGACTCCCTCTACTGGTCTCCATAGGCACTCACAGGTATACACTCAGACACACGTAAATGATTTTTTATATTATATGAACTCATTATTATTATTGGTTTTCCCAGACAGAGTTTCTTTGTGTAGTAGCCCTGGCTGTCCTCTGAAGACCAGGTAGGCCTCAGATTCAGAGATCGATCTGTTTTTGCCTCCTTAGTGCTGGGATTAAAAGTGTAAGCTACCATGCTCAACTAAAATAATTTGTTAGTGAAAAAAATACAGGTTGGATGGAATTAACTAATGAAGCCATTAATTCTTGGTATTTTTTATGGGGAGATTTTAAAAATATCAATTCAGTTTCTTCAGTAAATATTAGGTTCTGTTTTCTTGAGGCATCACCTACAGTTAGTGTCATTTAAAGGAGTATTTCCACTTAAGCTACACAAATTGTGTGTGAGAGAGGTTATTTGTAATGTTGCCTTATTAATCTTTTAATTCTATAAACTGTCTAGTGGTATGTCTCCTATTCCAGACATTGACAGTTTATAGATGTCTTCTTCCTTGTCCCCCAGCGTTCTGTCTAGAGATTCAGTGTTTGCCTTGATCATCTTAAACAATGCACTTTTAATGTATTGATATTATTTGTTGGTTTCTCTTGTGTGAGTCTTGTGTGGACAGAGGCTCTGAGCTCATGAGTGCTGTGGTACTGTCATATACAGAAGACACTTTTTAGCCTCTGGACCTTATAGTCTGTCTCCTTCCTCTACCATGATGTTTCCTGAGCCGTGGGGGAAGCAGGTCAAGCACATCATTTTGGTGCTATAACCTTTGTGGTGGTTTGAGTGAGCAGTGTCCTCCACAGCCTCACATAGTTAGTCTCTGTCCCTAGTTGGTGGAGCTGTTTGGGAGATTATGGAATATTTGGATGATGGAGCCTTGTTGGAAGATGTATGTCAGATGACCCAGGCTTTCAGAGTTTATAGCCTTGTCCCATTTCTAGTAGGTTTTCTGCTCTCTGCTTGTGGTTGGAGATGTGATCTTCTCCACAGCTGAGACCATCAGCCGCCGTGTCTCCTCCATCATTATGAACTCTTCCTCTGGAACTGAAAGCCAAAATTAGCGCTTTCTTTTCTGAGTCATGTCTGGTTATGGTGATTTATCACTGCAACAGGAAAATAACTAATATGCACTTCCATTTCTCTTCCCCACAGGCTCAAGACCATGAAAGATGCACTCATTCCACATTAAAGGTCTTCACAGTCTTTAATACTTTCAGTAGATAAAAACTTCAAAGTCTTTTAACTGTCAGCTCCTATAAAATAATAATGATAATAGTGTTACACACTTCCAACATATAATGGCACTGAATAAATATATTTTAAAATGGAAGAACCAGGACATAGCAGGGTACATCACACCAAAGCCAAACTAAAACCCAACAGGATGAAGAGCAATCCTGCAGCTTCCTGTCTGGCATCTGGAGCTTATGACATAATCAACCGGGCACCAAAGGGCTCCCATAGCTTCACTCTCGGATTCTGCCACCTATAGAATACACAGATCAGCGGCGTGGTGCGCACCTTATCCAGCATTTGGGAGGCAAGCAGGCGATTCGAGTTCGGCCAGCCTCTACAAGTGATTCGGACGCAAGCTACACAGAGAAACCCTTCTCGAAACAAAAAAAAAAAAAAAAAAAAAAAAAAAAAAAAAAAATCACATCCTGGCACGTCACTCACGCCTGCATCCCTTGAGCTGTCCTTAGTGGGACACCTCTGACATCAGGGGGCCTCCATAACACTTGGCTTCACTTCACAGCTTCACAAATGGCCTGTTAGTACCTCTATTAGAGTCTCCAGCCCTGCTACACTCTGCCGGGCCTCAGCTGCTCATCAAGAGTCTCTACGCTGGACGCATAGCCTCCATGCTGTCAGATTCTGCTACTCGCTTAGGGTAGAGCCTGGTACTCCTGAACCACAGTCACATTGGCTTCTGTGCACTGGCCTCCGGGAGACATTTTCCTAGGCAGTTGCTTTCAAGGAGCATGAGACTCTTTGACGTTGAGATTTCTTGCTTTCAATGAATTTGGATCTTCATGAGGTGGAGCTCTTCCTAGTGTGAGGGTTTTTTGTTGTTCGTTTTGTCTTTGGGACACTTTTCTTGGAATTGTGAGCTAAAATAAAGACCGTTCTGGTTAGATTTTTATTGCTGTAATAACGCCATCACCAAAAGCAACTTAAGGAGAACAGGATTTATTTCACCTCCCGGTTTACAGTTCATCATCGAGGCACGAACTGAAGCAGGCCATGGAGGGATATTGACTACTGGCTTGCTCCTCATGGTTTACTGAACCTGGATTGTTTTGTTGTTGTTGTTTTACTTTGTTTTGTTTTGCTGTGCCTTTTTTTTTTTTAAAATTCAGGACCACCTGCCCAGGGGTGTACTGCCACAGTGAGTTAGGCCTTCCCACCTCAGTCAATCAAGAAAATGCTCACAACAATGAATATGTCCCTTCTCTCCAGACTCAGGCAGCTACTGACCTGCTTTCTGCTCCCACGGCTTTGTCCTTCCCAGAATGTCATACGAACGGGAGCAGTCAATACACAGCCTTTGGGATCTATTTTATCTCACTTAGAAAAATTAGTTAAGCTGTGTCCATTTTGTGGAATTACTAAATTGTTTTTTTTATTGTAGGCAGAAATTCATTATTTAGAATGCTATTGTTATTGTTCCAATTTGGGGAAATGATAAATAAAACTGCTGTCAATATACACGGACAGATCTTGGTGCTAACATATGCCTTCAGGCCATATGAGTGTCCAGGAGTTAGACTCCTCTGTCATATGGCTAACTATGAAGAAGCTTCTGGACTGTTTTCCTAACAGTGTGGTTTCCACACCAATATGGAATATCAATATCACAACTTAAAACACCAAAACAGTATAAGATATTTCTTCTTAAAACACAACTTTATAATTTTTGTGGACTATAATTTGCTCTAACTGTCGCATTATGTAACATTGTATCCTTGTGCCACTGGGTTTTCTATAATTATGCCTAAGCACTTTGTGTTTCTAGTCAGTGCTAATGGATTGACTCAGCATGAATTTATTTATATATTTATAATCAGTATAATAGTGTAATATTATATTCAGATAATATAGGTACAGTGGGACCCATATAAGTTGTAATTACTAATGAAATTATTTTCCTAGTTTAGAAAGTAACAGATTAGGGACTGTGGAAATAGCTTAATGGCTAATAAAGCTTGCTGTGTGGCCAAGCTTGAGAAGCCACATAAAAAGCCAGGTGTGCTCACACGAGCTTGGAAATCCTTCACTGTGGAGAGACAGGGGGTCACTGGGGTTTGTTTTCAGCCAGCCTGGCTCCAGCTTCAGTGAGAGACCCTACCTCAAAATTAAGATGGAGAGTGACAGTGGGACACCTGACCTAGTTCTCTGGCTTCTAATGACACACACAGGCACATGTAACTACAGAGATGTGCATACAACACACACACTCACACAGATCACACACAGTAGTTAATTAATTAAAGAGAGAATGAGTGCACAAGCTTTAAGTATAAAATAAGAGTGTGAATGAGAATCTGGGGGGTTGGGGGGGAAGAGTACTATGACCAGAACAAAAGAAAAGAAATCAGGGTGGCGGAGATAGCTCGTCTGTAAGGTGCTGGCTGAACAAGCATGAGGACCTAGGTTTGTTTGATCCTCACACCCACATAAAAGATGGCCTGTGTTAAAGCTAGGCTCAGAGGGGGTGAGATAAATAGATCCTTGGTGCTTGCTGGCCAGCCAGTCTGGCCAAATTGGTGAGCTTCAGGTTCAGTGACAGACCTGTTTTAAAAGTAAAATGGAAGTCCATCATAGAAAACATCCAATGTTGACCTCTGTTCTACACACACACACAACACACACACACAAATATGCACACAAAAACTAAAAGAAACTAGAAGAAGTTATGTACAAATGTCATAATAAGAGCAACTAAAGCTTGTTACAGCATACAACAACAAAAACAAAATTCTTGTCTAAAAAATGAGAAATAACAAATGAGATCCGGGCACTGGTGGTGTGCATCTTTAATCCCAGCATTCAGGAGGCAGAGGCAGGCAGATCTTTTGAATTCAAGGCCAACCTGGCCAACAGAGTGAGTTCTAAGACAGCCAGGCCTACACAGAGAAACCTTCGTCTTGAAAACCTACAATCATACAAACAAACAGAACCAAATGAGATAAGAGTTGTAGATATTTTTAACTAATGCTGAACTTGCTAAGAATATCATTACAGGTCAATAAGAAGTAATGAAATTATTATTCTGAAACCAGAACTAAATATATAGTACATTTCCCAAGATCTAAGTTGTAATTTTGACCAAATTAGGTAACTGAATTCCTTCACCCAAAATGACAACAACATTTTAAATGGAGAAATGGCAAAAATAAATTCTTATTTCAGTTATGGAAATTATATTTAAAATATGAAGATAAGAAAGATCTTTACAAAATTAATCTTCAGTTAAGGCACCTGATGATGATTTTCTGTAGAGTAGATTTCCTTCTTTATAATATCAGAAATAATTGATCTAATGTTAGAAAAATTATAGGTACTGTATAAAGTTTAACTCATATGGCATAAGAGATAATGTCCTATGATATTTTGATATAGTATCTTCGAGGATTTCCAAATTAGTTTGTAAAATATTGTCCATTAGTGGCCTAAATGTCTGAACTGAATCTGAAATAAGACATATTTTGAATATTTTATATATGTCAAAAACAATCTCACTAGATATAAATAAAATTAGGCTTGATCATGCCAGAATGTTTCAGCAAGTTTAATAACCCAGACTGATGAGAAGTTCAAAAGAACTGTTGGCCAGATATTCAACAAACAAAGTTAAAAATGTCAGTGGGATTTTTTTTTCTCCTTCCTGGTATTGCACTCTTGTGTGAAGTATCTATTTTGGAAATGGCAAAGAAAGAGGGAAAATTATTTATGATCTGGCAAAATAAGAACAAACATTTATTTTGCAACTTTTCATAATACAAACCAAAAATAATTTTTGAAAATGAATCAACATGCATATTTTAATTATAATCACTGCTATTACATACATTGGTTACAAAAGTATGAGACATTTGTGAAGAATGCCTTATATTGATAAGTTCAGAGCTATTTTAAAGTAATATATTACCCCTTTAATGGGATATTAATGCTAAGTTGACATGGGTTACTGATTTCTTAGACCAACATGAGTTTTAAGCCAGTGTATCACTTATTTTTCTTGTTGTTATGACCAAATGCCTGACAAAAAAACTACTTGAGAGAAAATTCATTTTTTTGGTTCCTGGTTTGAGGGTATGAGTCTGCCATGACAGGCAAAGCATCACTCTACCTGTGAATTTTCACCTCCTAGCTTCTCAGTGAACAGAAAACAGTGAAGGAACAAAAACGTGAAGAAATACCCGTGCTCAACTGACCTCCTTCTCCTCCTCCCTCCTCCTCCTCTTCTTCCTCCTCCTTCTCCAATTCCTCCTCTTCTTTCTCTTCTTCTTCCTCTTCCTCCTCTTCCTCCTCCTGTTTTTCTTTTTAGTCATTCTAGGACCCTGATTTGTGAGCTGCACACATTCAGGTCTGGCCACCCCCTCTCCATTGCTCTCTAGAAAAGTTCCCATAGACACAACCAGAAGTGTGTCTCAATACCTCAGGTATCTATTAATCCAATTGTGTTGACTATCTAAGTTAACCATCAGAAGTACACCTTTTGGCAACTTGATATTCAAACACTTCACTTTAGATTACAACTGTAGGCTTAGATTATTTTTTTTTTTTAAAAACTTACTTTTAATAAGGATTCTCAAACACTTCAACTCCCCTTCTAGGTAAATAGGACAAAGGGATGTGGATCTGTTTAGAAGTAGTTCTCTGGGAGATGATTCTGGTCTCCATTTGTCAGGATACCAGCAGTCCAGTTCTATAGTGTCAGGATACCAAAAATGAATCAGCAGCAGTGACACGATCCAGCAGAAAAAGCCAGGCCTCCATAGAATCAGCATGAGTCAGCAGGTGGGAATGACCAGGGCCAGTTTGGATGCCAGGAGAAGTTCTCTGCTGTGCCTCTCTCAACAAAGTGAAGATGAACGAAGACAAAAATGCAAGACCAATGAAGCATTGCAAAGCTAGCTATGTAAGGGCACCATCACTGTCATTGAGTCCTATTTATACTCTCTCCAAGCATCACGTGTCCTCCCACGGGTCTTGCCTCAGCAAAATACCATGTGAGTCTGCATCACTAAGTGATGTGTTCAGAAACTTCCACTTCCATCTTTACAGTGTGTGAATGATTTATACTAATCATGCCTGTTGTTGTTGTTACAAACATGTACAGGAATTTTAATCCAGTAACACAAGATGGCTGCTCTGGCAAGGGATCGCATCCAAGGACCTTCTAGCTTTATATGATCTGACTGGAATACAGATCTTAGTACACACCTTTAATCCCACACAATGAAGGTTAGTTTGTAGAAGGGAGCAGCCATGTTTGAAAGTAACGTCTAATTGAGGAAGTAACACCTAATTGAGGGGCAGACAAAGTGATGAATCAGAGAAAGATTTGACAGAAGGAGTCAGAGATAGGATACACCCAGCTCACACAAGATCAGCACAGGAAATAGAGGCTATTTAAGAGCAGCAACAGAGAAAGGTGCTATGGTATATGGTGGGTGATGTTTGTGTGTGGTAGTTTAAGTAAGATTGTTTTACAAAGACAGGTGGCAGAGAGAACAAGCTAGACAGGTGAAGCTAGAACTAGCCAGAACATGAGAAAGAGCCAGAAGATTAGAACATGTTGCCAAAGTTAGTATGAGGCCAAGCAGAGAAATTCAGTGAAAAGCCAAGAGAAGCTGGATTGAATCAGTCAGCTTGGAAAATTAAGTTGTAGAGACACTAGAAGCTTCCAGGTCTAGGCCAGGGGATAGTTACAACAGAGAAAGAAACACTCTGGATTGTTAATTCTAGAAGGAATCTAGTCCTTAATATTGTGGGTTTTAGGGTACAGCTCAGTGGTAGTGCCTGCCTAGCATACAGTGTGATCCTGGGTTCAGTTGTAAACATTTTCACACCACTACTACCAATACCGCCACCACCACAACACCATCATCACACACATACACACACACACACACACACACACCCCTTGAGTTATAGAAACTACAATTATAGTGCTAGCTTTATTTTGTATATTTGTTATGGAAAAAGATTATGCACAAGGGAACATTTTATAAAATCTCTGGTTCATCATCATATTTATGCCGGGGATTTGAATTTGTTCTCTAATCACTCCGAGAAGGAATCCTTGGTTGTGTTCCCTCTTGTCTTGATACCATTGATCACAGAGTTTATAAACTAAGTATCTGAGGAATAAAAAAGCATAATAGAGTGTGTTTGGGGGTCAGGAGGCGGGATATGAGTGTGGCTCTGGTAAAGACACAAGGTTTGACCTTAATACTGAAAAACAAAGTAATAGTAAACTTCCCTCATTAAGAGAATTTTTTTGTAAGAATTTATACCAGACTCATTTGAAAATAAAAATGACATCTCTTTAATGATAATTAAGGAACTGTGATCGATGCAGCCGGAGGAGTCTAGCTTGTGCTGAGCTCGGTTGTTCCTTTTTACAATGCCCAGGACCCGACCCCAGGGAATGAGGCTGCTCACTTTAGTTAATCCAACACTAGTTAATCCAACACTAGTTTAATTCCACACATAGTTAATCCAACACAATTGCTTGCTGGCACCGAGGCTAATTACCCTGCAGAGCTGTGCCCAGAGGCTTGTCTCCTAGGTGATCCCAGATCCTGTCAAGACGCAAACCATCACACCTTTCTGCCAAGGCGTCCCACCCTGACCCACCACGCCCTGGCAGATTATCAGCCCAAAGAAGTGATAGTTCCTGGATTCAGATGAACACCAGAGTGGTTTGGAGCTTCCTGACTCACAGTCCTCACAGCAGATCTGATGGACAAGTTCCTTCCTCTGCCTTCCTCGTGTCTATACAGCCAGGGCTGGGACGGGGGAGCGGCCATCTTGGCAACCCCATAGAAAGCCGAGTGAAACCGGGGGCTTTAAGCTCGTAGATGCAGGTAAGCGTATTAAATGAGTTCTTTCTTTTTTTAAACTCATGGATAGAGGATTAGACTTTATTTATTTATTTTTTAAGAAACTAACAAAACCGTTTTTTTGGAATGAGTACTTTGCAAGTATAAAATTAAGCCATATAGGAATAATAATAATTTAAGCCTTTATCTAATAAGTAAATACTGCACTCTGTTGAGGTGAGACAAATAGATGAAGACGTTTGGGGCTAAAAATCTACTGATTGCAATATTTTCAGTTCCAAATGAGTTTCAAGCAGTACAGACTAGTGTGTTATTATAAATTATTATAAGTTATGCCTCGTGTTATAACTTAATTGTTTTCTCCCTATGACAGCAGACTGAGAAACCAAGGAAGAAATGTCACTTTTCTCTTAGATTTCAGTCAGAAAAAAAAAATCAGACTTTTGGCTCGAGGCCATGTCTAGGGAAAATGAAGTTCAGAGCAGGCACTCCCTTGGAGCACAGTCATAGCAGCCCTCAATCAAACAACTTCATCAACGGAGAGACAAATTGGTACAAATTCCACAGTGGAGAATGCTAGCCAGTCAGGACATTTTAACATGAAAACCTTTCTTTCCTAAGTCTGAAGTCTATTATTAATATAATAGAACCCCGAGTGCTGACTATAATCTGAGATCCATCAATACACCTAATTAAATAAGCCAGTAGAAAATATTAGGCATGAATTTGACTTCAAAGACGATTCTTTGTTTAATTTCTGGCCTTATGGGGCGATTATTATAGTGTCCAACTGAGGCATATGCATGGCATTGTAATGTTTTCTATTGGGAAGTTCAATACACCTAAGTACAAGAAGAATGCACACCTGAATGAATTACAGCACAATGTATTCACCATGAGTTCAAGAAATTGAACATTGCTCCAATCAACACTCCTTCCCCTCCTAGCCACTACTAAAACTTCTTCCTCTGAATTTAACCTCTTTTTTTTTTTTTTTTTTTTGCATTTGTCTGCTTTTGGAATCATTGTTTCTGTGTTCTGTGTTTCGGTCTTCACTCAACAAAACATTTGAAGGATTTACCTGTAATGCCGTGTGTTTATGCATTGACTGCATTATAACTAGTGTGATTAGAAGGGCCCAGCCCATTGTGGGTGGGGCTGCCCCTGGGCTGGTAGCCCTGGGTTCTATAAGAGAGCAGGTAAAGCAAGGCTCGGGAGCAAGCCGGTAAGCAGCACCCCTCCATGGCCTCTGCATCAGCTCTTGCCTCCAGGCTCCTGCTCTGACTTCCCTCCAGTGATGAAGCTTGATGAGAAATCAAGATGAAAATCAACCCTTTCCTCCCCAAGTTGCTTTTTGTCCCAGTGTTTTATCACAGCAACGGAAACTCTAACAACAGGGTTCAACTGACCAATCATTTTATGGTTAGTGCTATTTTGCTCTGTGTAGGAAAGTATTTCTGAGGTCTTAGATTTTCTATCCAACAAATAAAAAGCTGAATGAGAACCTTCTTCCCATTCTTCAGACAACTGTAAACCCAGACAAGCAATCAAGACACAGCCGTGTGAATCCTTCAGACACTGATTACAAAACCATTGAAGAGACACAAGGCTCTGTGGGTGGCTCCTTCACCTTTGGTGGATCATTGTGTAGCTGGACAAACAAAACAAAGCAAACAAAAGGGAAACAATCAGCTCCTATTTTAATAAGCTCCTAAAAGAAGAATGTGGGCATTTGGGCTAGCCCATCTGCATATCCTTGTAGAAGAATTAGGTGCCACAGACAGACACTGGTGGATCATGTATGTGAACCTGAAATATTCTTCTTGGGTGTCTCTTGGCTGCTCTTAAGGAAGACAAAGCAGGTAAGAGACCAAAGAAAGCTCCCTTCCATAGGTAGAAGGGTAGTCAGTTGTGACCCCAACACCACCTATTTTTCCAGTCCCTGTCTCATTACAACCTCAAAGCCTTAAGATGCTATCACAAACACCAGAGCTTTCCCTCCACGTCCAATGCTATGGGAGGCTAAGAACGTATCTGGGCGCCAACTCTAGGCTTACCTCAAAATCCCTACGTTCAAGCCTGCAGGAGACCCTGAAGGGAGACAGATCTGAAGGCTAGATAATCTGTTCACTATCTTAGGGTTTGCCTACTCTCAGTGACAATGTAAATCAAATAAGCATCCCCTAGGTCAGCAGCTCTCAACCTTCCTGATGCTGCGACCCTTTCATACAGTTCCTCAGGTTGTGGTGACCTCTGACCATAAAATTCTTTTCTTTATTTTTTTTTTTCAGAGCTGAGGACTGAACCCAGGGCCTTGCACTTGCTAGGCAAGAGCTCTGACAGTGAGCTAAATTCCCAACCCCCATAAAATTATTTTTGTTGCTACTTCAACTTCATAACTGTAACTTTGCTGTTGTTATGAATCATAATGTAAATTTTTTGGAGATCAAGGTTGGCCAAAGGGGTCATGACCCTCAAGTTGAGAGTCACTGTCCTAGGTGATCAGTCAAATATGTATATTATATATATTAATATTATTTATTATATAATATAAAATGTATTTATATTATATATTTTATTATATATATAAATCAGATTGGTTAGGAGATAACAGAGGATGAGATGGGAATGAAGGTCAGTGGCTGATTATTTGCCTCACATCTGCACGGCCTTATGTTTGATCCCAAACACCAGGGGAAAACGACAGTAACGGGATCTGGAGTCTCTACAGAACATCACTCCTAATGCTCAGGGTATGTTAAAAAGAACTAGACTAGCAAATAAAAAGGGAAATGTGGCCAAAGTCCAGAAATCAAAGCAGCCAAGGTATGAGATGACCCAGATGTCTACCTGAGCAAACAAAGAGTTGAAGGTAGCTATTTATAAATAGTTCAGAGACCTTATAGCCTTTGAATACAATCTGAATTGGTAAACAGGGACTCAGCAGAGATTAAGGAAGTGATTAAAAAAAAGAAACAGTATTTTTAGACCTGAGAAACATAAAACGAAAATGAACATATGTGTGGGTGGTTTCAGGAGTATATTTACAGGGTGCCGAAGAAATCTCGGTGAGCTTGAAGACAACTCAGTGATAGGGTAATCTGAGGAAAAGGCAAAGGAGGATGACAACCACGAATCTTCTGGACTCTCAGGTCATCCACAGTGAAAGAGTCTAAAATAGGAATTGCAAAATCTATTATGATATTATAGCTCAGTGAATACTAAGCGTGCTTTTCTCTCCCCAGGGATAGTCCATTCTAGTTGGCGGCACATGAGAGCTGGAGCAGAAAACTTAGAGATCACTTTGTCAGTGGCAGCCAAAAGTAGAAAGACAAGGATGTGGAAGTGGGTGAGGCTGAAAATAATGGCTTCCCCAGGGCACTTTTTCTAGCTAGGCTGAGCCTCTCCACACCCTCCCCAGACAGCGCCACCGACAAGTACATGAGCCCATGTGCGACACCATAGCAGTCATAGGAACACATATGTTTAGCCAGACAAGTTGACAGAACACTGTGAATGTGTGGATATGACTGCAACGCCCGATAAACCTCAATAGACCTATTTTTGGAAACACCAAAGTTTCAGGAGACATCTGACTCATTAGTGAGACGCTGAGCCATTCAGCTACGGAAAGAGTTAATCTCTTATAGCCTGTGAGCTATCAATTTTTTTTTTTTTTTCACTTCTGGACTTGTCTCCAGCAGAAATGAAAACTCACAAAAAAACTTATACAACTTCATAGTAATTTTATTCATCATAATGAAAAAAATGGCATCACATCTAAATAACAAATACAGAATAGGTGGCATATTCAACCAAGAGAGCGCCACGGAACAATTCAAAAAATGAACAACCACAGCTACAAGCAGTGGATCTCAAAAACATTAGGATGGTTTACATAATACCATTTGCATGAAGCTTTCGAATAAGTTAGGTTAACTCATAGTGAGAGAAAGCTCCTCACTGGGGGGGGGGGGGCGCAGGGTGAGAAAACCGGCATAGACGGTACTCAACCCAGTATCAACATAGTTTCTGAGAGTTACACTGTTCTACACTTAAATGGCAATGGTGGTTGTGTTCTCATATACATTTATCAAAATGCACTGAACAATAAGCAGATCTCAAATGAGTTTAGTCGTACATTGCAAGGAAAGGGTTTTAAAAATACGTTCTCATCTTGTTTGTAAAGTTTGTAAAGCATTAGGCTGGAATGCTAATGCGTGACGTATAGAAGTCAAGGGAGGGAGACTTAAGGCAGGAGCTGAAGAATCCAGTTTCCCCTGCATCAGGATACAGGTGTCTGGAGTCTCCTTCAAGCTCTGCTGCACCTGGAATTGATCAGCCAATCAAGGGAGATGTGGGGAGCGTGGTGGTGGCAGTACAGTGTGCTTTCCTGGCTACTTCTGCCTCTGCTTCCAAGGAACAAGAGCTTTGCTAGTCTCGTTTACTCTGCTCCAGGCCTGGAGCTCAGTCCTTTTCAGAATGCCTTAGAAGGCAACAGGGGCACAGGGACCTTTTCTGAGGATGGGCAGTGCCTGTGATTATGAGAGATTTCTTTCAGAGGCAAGTTCCTGAGACCCAAGGGACACACTGGTAAATACTGGAGGCCTAGAAGGTGGAGGTGGAAGGTGACTGAGTGCCCTGCAGTCACTGAATACTTTAGTCTGTAAGATACTGATAAGGCGGACAGCACTTGGATGGGAGGGGCCCCACGATGAAGCCCAGTGACCACCTTGCCTATGCCAGCTTGCAGGGTCTGGGAGCGCCCGCAGGGGTGAGAGTGCTTGGGTGGGGAGTCTGGATTGTTAGATGGTGGTGGTGGATTTGAGAGGTGCCCTATGCAGAGAGCAGCCTGGCCTCAGGAAGACTCTGCAAGCTGATCCCTGCGGTGGCCTGCCTCACAGCGGCCTTGGTGAGCGGCGCCGCCTAGCGGACTACGACTGCAGTGTCCGGGAGCGCGGATCACGCTGCAAGAATAAGACCTGTACACTGCTCTCTGCAGGAAGTCAGATCAGTTGCACTCCAGCTCACCCGCCCCACCACATCCCCAACCCCCCAGCCCCGTCTTTAAAGAGCGTGGTAATTGCATCTCACGCGAAAACACGAAGACTTGGCGTCCTTTGATCTTTCAACACATTCCCAACTTCTGGAGCTGTTCTGGAATTCCATTTGCCTTTTCCCAGTATGAGCCCAGGGGAGAGTCATTTCGACCACCCCACTCCCCAACACCCACCTCCATTTCTCTTCTGTAAGCCGGTGTTTGTGAAGGTTGAGAATATTCAGTCTAATGCTTGTCCCTATCTGAGACCTTTAAGGTCACTCTTAGAGGTTTAGGGGCTGTGTACATTTTAAATGCTGTATTGAGAGACCCACAGTGCAAAGAGAAGTTTAGGAGCCTGAACAGAAGATGTGTTCAAATAAGCTTCCCTATTTGGCTTTCAACACCCCTGGGGCTCCAGCTCCCAACTGAGGGGAGGAGAAGAGAACTGATAGTGGGCGCCAACTTTGGCTGAAGCAAGGGAGGGAACCTACTCCAGAAGTAAGCTGGGACTGCTCAGGAGGTGGCTCTTCTGGTCTCTGGAGTGTAGCAGTACCCTCTCAGGGCCTCGGGCTGTAGTTTGAGGTAGAAATGCCCTCCTGGGACTGGTTGACTGGCTTCTGAGGCCATTCCCTAAGCTTTGAATGGGCAGAGAACTGGGCTGGTACCAATCTTCATGGCTTGGTCTAAGCCAGCCCCAAAGGACCCTTAAGGGGCCGCTAAGCCTAGACCCTACCCTTCTGGCTGTACCTCTGTTCTCCTTCAGGTGCCCCCGACCAGTGAATTCTCAGAATGTGCACAAGTTTGCTTACCTTCCTACCTTTGTTCTCAACTTGTCTGTCCTCTCTGCCTATACTTCTGACCCTTGAAATCATCCCTAGCCCCTTCTCTGATTTCCCAACTGAATTCTCAGCACTTGGGTATTTGCCTTGTGTCAAGTTCCTATTCTTGCTCAAGGTATATGCCCTGCAAAGTCAGGAAATGTGTTATGTCTTGTCCTTGCACACACCAGCTACCAAACAAATAAGGTTTGATTGACAACTGGAGGGGACTTCATTTATCTATAGGATGTGATGGTCACATTGGCTTCACCATTAGGAAGAAGCTCTGGGTGAAACTCCTCCCCTGGAGATAAGCTCCTCCCTTGGGGGCATGCTCAGTTAGCTGTCTTCCGCCTCAGCCTTTTCATCCTTTGCCTAAGTCTTTGTCAACTAAAGAGAACCTTTTTCTAACCCTGCATCTTTCTAAACCTCTGATCCATCAGCTCTGCCTCTTCTGAGCCTGACTTCTCCACTTTTCCATCCCTAAGGCAGCCTTGACCTTGCTGAGGTATCATCTTTTCACCTCTAGGGACCTGGTGGCTGTGGAGGTGTCCTCCCATTGGCTGTACTCATTTCTCTTCAAACAGCCTGACAAGACTAATTGAAGGGTCTCAGTGAGCATATTGGTTCACCTAGAATCATTCCCCATGATGGAAGATTCTAGCACTTGTCTAAGTCTGCCCCACTCCTCTCTGAGCACAGAGGATTATATTTCTCCACCTGTACAGCAGCTAGATAGTGCCATGAGACTAGTTCTGACCAAGAGCCTGGGAACAGAAAAACTCTTTGCTTCTTCTGGCCAAAACACTTGCTTTCCATGGTGAGACCTTCTTAGCTTTCTTCCCTGCCTCATTAATTGTGGATTGATGAAACAGAGGTACCTCATGTCCAAATAGTTGGCATTCTGAGCCACCCTTGGAAGTCACTGCCCTGTAGAGTCACCCAAACAAGCCACGGGCTTTGTGCAAACAAAGAGATAAATGTGTGTTGTGTCATGTGACTGAAGCCTAGCCAAGCCTATTCTGGGTGGTTTGAGGAGTTCGGTAAATAAATGCATGGTTTGGCGAACTGCAGTGATCTGTGTACATTTTATTTTTGTTATCGAAGTGTAGCAGGCGCCTAGGGAGCCCTGTGTCCTGGGGCCACCGTACAGGGCTGGAAATGGGTGTGGAGATTGATAAATGGGCAAGGCATGTCACGAGAAAGGCTTTCTCTCATTAATGATTTGCCAAGGGCTTGCCCAGAACCTGTTTACATATTTAATCATCGATGAAAGGTTAACGAATCTAGCCTTCTTGGCAGGGGGTGGACATTTTTTCCTCCAATGTTTAGTTCCTGTGGCTGGGAAAGATAGAATTTTTTTTTCTGGATTTGCAAAGATTTTACACACCACACACACACTCACACACACACACCACTGCCAATCTCTCTGAGAAGCTGTAATACAATATTTTACTATCAAGTTGACAGTAATTCAGGACCCAGCTTAGCTGCATCTCTCCATCTTTGAAAGTGTTGAACGCAAATACAACATGGCTTTGTTTCTTAAGCAAGAACGTGATAACCAGTTACCAGATGGAATATTCTCCAAAAGCCTGTCTGTGTGCTTCATTCTCATTGCTCTCCTTCTCCAAGTCTTCTGCTTTTTGTCCAGTTTTCTCCATGTCTGTTCCACAACCTAGGCATGTGGAGTACACCTTTAATCCCAGCACTTGGGAGGCAGAGGTGACTGGATCTGTGGGGCCTCTGTTGTGGTGCCCAGAGGGCTCACTGGATCTCATCTGATGAGTAGTTACAATGTTCTTGGGATGCTTGACTAGAAGGTGGAGAATTAAAATATTACCAAGGTCTCCCAACCTCCATCACTCAACTTACAGGACCCTAAAGAGATCCCTCCACTTCCCTCTCACAAATCAACGAACTTCAGTGGGAAAAGAGAAGGTCTTCTCACTACCTAAGACTCTCGATAACTTCATGACTTATATGGAGAGAGGGGCTTGGGGCAGCCAGAAAGACCTGGGCTTTCTGTGGAAACTCTCTGCTGGCTGCTTCCTTGATTTTGGAGTCCTCTCTCCTCTCCTCTCCTCTCCTCTCCTCCTCTCTCCTCTCCTCTCCTCCTCCTCTCCTCTCCTCTCCTCTCCTCTCCTCTCCTCTCCTCCCTCCCCTCCCCTCCCCTCCCCTCCCCTCCCCTCCCCTCCCCCCCCTCCCCTCCTCTCCCGTCCCTCTTCTCCTTTCCCTTCCTTTCCCTTCCTTTTCTTCTTTCTTTTTGTCCACCTTCTTCATTTTTTATTGAGACAAGGTCTCTCAATATATATCCCTGGCTGTCCTGGAACTCATTATGTAGACCAAGCTGGCCTTGAACTCTCACAGATCCAGTCGCCTCTGCCTCCCAAGTGCTGGGATTAAAGGTGTGCTCCACATGCCTAGGATTCTTTATTTTCTTTTCTCTCTCTTTCTTTCTTTCTTTCTTTCTTTCTTTCTTTCTTTCTTTCTTTCTTTCTTTCTTTGATTCTTTATTTTCAAATAGACTAGTGTGGCTTCCATCGTAGGCTGTGAGGAGGATCCTACCAGAGGCTTTGGACCTAAGGGTACTTGACAGATATGCCTCTCTTCCAAAGGACAACAAACCTTTTATTTCCTGGTTCTCTGGTTCCCTCTTTGTGAGGTTGCATGTCGCAAGAAAGATGGGGTGGTAAAGAGGGAAGGGTTTCCTAGGTTGGGTGGGGCAGCAGGGAATGATATAGCTATGGTTGTGTCCAGGAGCAGGGCTCTGCCCCTGAGTCAGACTCTACAGTGGTTCTAAACTCCACAGAGAAGCAAGGAGAAGAGACCAAAGACCTACTATGGCCTTCTTAGATGTAAAGACACCTTTGGTGGTTAATCCTCATGATTTGGCTCTGTGCATGGGTGGCCTGTAGCACACCTCCATCTCCCTGGAAAGTGGAGTTTCTGGATCCCTTTTACAGTCACAGAAAGGGACTTAGGCTTTGTGAAGGGTGTTCCTGCATTTAAAAAAATGTATATGAGTACTCTAACTGCATGTACACCTGCACGCCAAAAAGGGCAACAGATCCCATTATAGATGCTGTGAGCCACCATGTGGTTGCTGGAAATTGAACTCAGGACCTCTGGAAGAGCAGCCCATGCTCTTATCCACTGAGTCATCTTTCCAGCCCTGGTGTTCCTGTATTTTAATATCTTGAGCATGGTATACTCAAGGATGTCTGTGACTCTTTGCTCTCTAATTGAAAAATAAAAGTGAGATCTTTAAAGCCCCTCTGGCATTTGAGAGGCAAGATTTGCTGGATAGTGGTAAATGATCAATTATGACTGTGGTATTCATGGATATAATGTTTGTGACTGAGCTCACTTCTGGATATGAAGTCAAGGGCAGTGACTGGGCCTCCCAAGAGCCCATTCCCATGAGTCTTTGACATTGATCTGCACAGAAAGCACAAGGGCCCACACAACACCAGCAATGCCTGAGGCCTGCTCAGCACCAGACAGGTGGCTTGAGAATGACTCGGCCTCTAGTGCCCTTGGCTGTAGGCTTCTAACAGTTGAAGCATGGCTACTTTTTCTAGAAGGCACAAATTCTGTCTGCTCTCTGATAGACCCATGACATCACAAATTCACAACCAACTTACACCCATAACAGAATTATAATATATTAATAGCAATATAATAGAATAAAGGCTTGTGGGGACAGCCAATCTTTCAGAAACAGAAGGTTGGCATTCATTGTTCGAGAGGTTGGTTGAAGGCTATGCCTTCGGAATCTGGTTAAATTGCAGCAAGTAAGCCCAGGGTTAGTCGCAGAGAATCATGTTCCAAGCAGAATGGTTGCGCGTGCTGAAACTGGCCCACGAAGTTGTGTGGAGCCTCCTCCTTAATAAGATCTGGTGGCTTCAGAAAGAACACTGCCAGTAACAAGGCTCCGTGAAGGCTCCAGTCTCACAAGGAGCTTTGCCACGCCGACATAAACCATTTGGCTTCTCACCATATAAGGCATTTCTGAAAGGCACTTAAATGTCACACGGGGCAATGTCAATTGCCTAGCTGCTTCAGGGACACGGTGAGCCAGCTCTCCATCTCGGGCACACAGTCAATCTGGTGGAGCCCTAAAGGATGGGTGGTCAGGCCAGAATCTTTTATGCCAACCTTTGGGTACTTGATATGCTTGGCAAGTGTGCTTGGAGTGTATCCTTGCTGCCCACGGAGTGCTCTCTGGGAGGAAGCCCTAGTGTGAATGGAGGTAAGATTTTCAGGGGAGTTCGCAGAGAACCATATAGTATCACTGCCAAGCACCAAGCCAGTCTCTGATAAACAGAATCGTTGGCAAAAGGCCTCATTTCCTGGACCTCTGCCTTTGCCTCTCCATTGCATAGCAGTGGTGGCCCCCAGCCCAGGCCCACAGAAGGAGCCCACCTCCACGCAGTGGTAGTGAGGAGAAGCTGAGAAAACACCAATGAAGATAATGTGTTTGCAAGCCAGTCAACCTGGCTGCTCTCTTTGTGGGCTGTAACTTGCTATCCAGCACAGTGACAGGTGGCAGCCACTCTGCTCCATCCCTTGCTCTGACTGCATCTCAGGTGGTCTCCCTTTACTCCTCTGCACATGAGCTGAAGTCCAGACAGCAAAGCTCACGTGAGGCCACTCTTCTGTTTCTGGGGCATGGTAGAGATGGCCATTTGTATCTCTGAAAGGGGAAAGCCTTGTCTCCACTGTGAGGGGGGGAGACTGGGGCCCTCCTTACATGGGCTCCTTGTGGTTTTGTTAGTTTGAAAGGCAGAAGGAAGCATATGCTGACAGGAGAGTAGGCCTCAGGTTCCTATGAACAGTGTTTAGATGATCTAGCTTTGTTGGTTCCTTCGTTCCTGCTCTGATACCAGGGTGTAGTATAAAGGGAGGGCCATACTTCCCAAAATGGTGGGTTCCAAATCAGCCTCGAGGGCAGAAAATGGGAAAATAAGGGGAGATAGCCCCTCCTGAGTTCCATGCTAGTCTGAATCCAGATGAAAAGTGGCCACAGCCAGCTCCCTAGCCCAGTTGTAGCTGATAAGAAACCAACCGCCTGCTCCTCCTGTTCCCCTCTGCTGGGTATGGGCAGAGGCAGAGGAGAGCTGGGCTGCCTGGCACAAAAGGCAGGGCTCCCTTTTCTCACTCCACTTAAGTATTCCTGAGAGACTGGTGAGAACAGAGGCTGCCTTACTATGGGCATCTTGTTGGAGGACCCAGTCTGAGAAGAACCTGCCTATGTTGGGGATCCCTTCCAAGGACTTTGAGAAACTAGACTCTCCAGCCCAGTGCTCATTCGGGTCAGTACACGTCAGGCCTTAAGAACCATGGGGAGACTTTAGGAGGAAGAGGCAGGTGAGGCAAAAAGTGAGTGAATTCTCTCTCTCTCTCTCTCTCTCTCTCTCTCTCTCTCTCTCTCTCTCGTGAGAGTGTGTGTGTGTGTATGAGAGAGAGAGGAGGAAGAGGAGGAGAAAGAGGAGGAGGAAGGAATATTAACATTAGTTAATACAGGCAGGTGTGGAGGGGGTAGGATCCAGTCTCTGGGGCAGGGCAGTAGTCCCAGATGAGGGTCAGATGAGGCCCGAGGTATTCTCCTGCAGGCTGTATTCCCTGTTCTTCTTCACCCTCCAGCTGATAAAGAAGAGCAGCAGTGTCCCCAAGGCCTTGTAGACCACCTGTAGGCCCAGGTACCTGTGAGGCAGGAAGAGACAGGAGTGGTGAGGCCCGGGGCAGTGGGAAGATGAACATGGTTTTCACAGTGGCCTAGGAGCTGTGAAGACTGTTACTCAGGTAACGAGCTCTCACCTCCCAGGTGGTCACTGTGGATGAACACATGACATTAGTGATCCTCTGCTCCCCAGTGGCATCACTAATGGGTAGAGGTGACACTACTGTCCCAGCTGTCTCCAGAGGGTCTGTATCTTTCTGCTGCCTCTCTGCTGGCCTTCTCTAACAGTCCTCACTATTTCTAGCTCCTGCAAGCCCATCTTCTCCACCATTTCTAGATGATAGAATGGAAGCAACAGAAGAGATGGCTGGATTTGGCTCACTGACATAGGTCGGACTCCCTTCCTCGGACCTCTGCTGGGGGCCATGCTGTGTTCCCTCTCTCTGAGTGGTGGAGATTGCCTGGTGTCTTTCCATATTCATAATCTCTCCCAGGCTCCAGGCACCCTTTACCTTTGGTGAACATTGCTGCTATGAGTAGGCATGTGAGGGACAGTACCCTGGGGATACCTCAATGCAGACCCTGTGTCTCCTTACTTGAATGGCTCCTTATAGGTCCCCACATGCCTGCCATGATAGCCTCTGCTCTTTGTCCATGCAGAATCTATGGAGACATCCCCTCCTATCTTGTCCCTTAGAAACATGACAGCCCCCTCAACATCCAAAAAAAAAAAAAAAAAAAAAAAGGCTTTTTTTCCCCCCGTGCTGGGACTACAGGCCTACTCCCCTAGGCACTGTGTGTGTGTGTGAGCCCTCACCTGTTTCGGAGAGCATCGTTGTCATAATATGCACAGGCTCCTCGTCTCCCTGAGCATAGGTAGTTCCACCGGATACAGGAGGAGTCAATGAGGAGGCCATAAAGGGATGGAGATGGCAACCAGGCTGGCGACAATAGGAAAGAGAATTCAGAGATGGCTCTACAGTCAGAGATGCTGGAGCCCCTTCACCAATGGCACATGGTCCGCACATTGCGCTCAGAATCACAGCACCGTGGGAAAGCAGACAACTGCAGTGATACTTGAGTTCTCCTTTCTCCAGAAGGCGGAGAAAGGGGACTCCTTTCTGGGCAGAATGAATCACAGGGTCAACCTGGTGTCAGCTCAGACACGTGGCACCGTGCTCATGCTCAAGGTTGGCCCCAAGAAGAAATTCCATCTCCAGAGTGCTAATGTCCCCAAGTTCTCCCCACAGCCTCTGTGGGTGAGTGGATTCACTGTAATGAAGAGCAAGAGAGCGAGAGGACCCATGGGTTCACTGAACCCCGTTTCACCGAAGTTTAAATCCCATGCTCTTCTCCCACTCCACTAGATTAGACAACACCCTTTGGAGACCTTTAATACCCCATCTTGCTCAGAACACAGGCTGCCAAAATATCGCAGCACCTGAATGTTAAGATGAAGTCCAGCAGGCACAATGCTTTAGTGGGTGCTGAATATTTTAGATGCCCATTACCCAACCCCACCAAACTCTGTGGTACTAGCCAAGTTGTGAGCAGCCAACAGGTCAAGGTGGACTTGTCCAGCAGCCAGTGGGTCAGGGTGGACTTGTCCAGCAGCCAGTGGGTCAGGGTGGACTTGTCCAGGATTTACGCTGGGGATGGATCATCCCATTCTCAGAAACACCTGACTATCTAGCATCCTATGAGTTCCTGTTTCTGGAAGAAAGAGGCAATCCAGCCTGGTGTCCCTACCCACGTCGAGACACTCCCAAGAGCAGCCTCTCAGGCCCTGCTCACTTTCTGGTTTGCAGGTGAACAGTGGCTGGAAACTGGCCCTAGTGACACATCCCTAAATAGAAAAGAAGTCAGGGAGAGTTTTCAACCACA
The DNA here is from genome assembly GCA_021653895.1 of Mastomys natalensis. Lineage (NCBI taxonomy): Eukaryota > Metazoa > Chordata > Mammalia > Rodentia > Muridae > Mastomys > Mastomys natalensis. Next base: position 386,444 of record JAJTUV010000636.1, on the reverse strand, counting down.
TCTCAGTGGGTGACTGTCAACCTGCTGGGGTTTATAAATAGGCAATCTTTTCATCTAACCCAGAGTGAAACTGTGTGCTTAAGCAACGAGTGGAATTCCTCCAGGCCTGGGTTTCTAACTATGGTCCCACATAGTTATCTGAGCTCAGGTGGAAAAGAAGCAGCAGCAAGTGCTTGGAGCAGTGAGACAGAGAGGCCATTCTCTAGGTCACCAATAGAAGCAGGGTAGAAGGTCCTCTGGGATTCCTCTGGGAGGAATGCCAGGATTCTTTCTCTGCCAGGGCATTCGAGTAAGTTATAAACCAGCTATAGATGGTAAGTCATAAATATAATACAAGGAGCTGTGCTAACAAACTAGCCTCAACCTGGACAAGATACTGTATGTCCCCTGTGTGGCCCCTGTGTGGCCCCAGAATGTGACGGTTGTCATTTAGAGGGTTAAGGGTCCTTTGGAACTTAGAGGCTGCATTCAGGACAAGTGGCTTGCAGCTAAGAAACTCCATGGAAAATGCTGGCTCAGACCCCGCAAAGGCTCCTGCCCTTCTGACTTCAGTGGGGATGATGACACACGCTGGAAGGTTAATGAAAGCCATGGCCGGGCAAGATGTGACCTGCACCCCTGTATAATACTGCAGAACAGGCTCCATATGGGTTTCAGTGGTTAAGGTAGGAAGGTGCACATTGATAGTAACTCAAGTCCTTCTACCCAGAACCTCCAGATCCCCACCCCTGAAATTCTCAGTACAAAGATCCTCTGTTAAATTCTATCTCTCTATTTTTGTTCATCCATCGTAGCAAGACCTCCACATCAGTGCCTAGGGTTCAGTCTAATGCATGAATGTGTCAAGGGTGTCAAAGGGCAGACTAGAGTCGGAGGGCTGGGAAAGCACCTACTATGTGTGTCCCCTCACCCCTCAGTCCCTGCACTCAGGGAAGCCAGATGCCTCCTGCTCCCGTGGGAGTTCTCCCTCCCTGTTGGTCTCTCCTGATCACGTGTGTGCACAGCTTGAGTGTTTTGAGTGCAGATGGGGGCTCCAGGCTACTTGAGGACAGACAGGGTTCGGAGGCAGAGGGTCCCCCACAGGAGAGAGATGTGCTGAACCGTGGCAGAGGACTGAAGTTTGGAAAATGGGAGGGAAGCCAGGGCTCAGCTCAGAAACTGCTCTGTCTAGGGCAGGAATGCAAGGTCTTGTTTCCTAAGGCGGATTCTTGGAGAAAGATTTAAAAATACCTGCCTTTAACTCAGTATTCGGCACTCTCAGCTATGACCTTTTCTTTTTCTTACATAATTTAAATCTGGCTTGAATTCTGTAGGCAGGATCTTTTCCGATCTCAAGCAATCAGGCAAACTGTCATTTGTTAGGGTTTGGTACTTGTTAGGAATATGCGGCTTCTCTATACAGCCAAGATGAACCTGGGCTTCTCCTAACCCTGCCCTGCCCCACATAGCCAATACATGCCCACAGTCCAGGGCCTCTACTCCAGAAGGAAGCTCTTAAATTACCTACCCAGCAAACGCATCAACAAGAACTGTACCCCAATGGCAAATGACTTTTCATCCTGGTTCACCACGCTGAAAAGGAAAACAGGAAGTTAGTACCAGAAAGACTTTGGGCTGCAGCGTCACCTGGAGGGTGTGAGGTGTGGAGAATAGAAAGACTCAGAGCAGAGCAGAACTGGTCCTCAAGGAGTCTGATCAGGCACATGGATGATGAGAGCTATCTGCTGAATGCCTGTTACATCCATCGTTCTCAAAGCATTGTTGCTGGATCAGAGGCATCGCCCAGGCTACATTCAAAATACAGATTCTCAGCCTGGCATCCATTAAAAACATGCATAATTCCAGGAGAGTTGGATGCAAACTTGAGTCTGAGAACTAATAGTCTCTATTGTTTTCAGGACTGTCCAGAGACTTCTTGGAGAGAAAGCAGGCAAGAGAGACCAAGTAGAAAGGAATTTCTGGCTGGATGCTTAGGCAGCAGGTCTGAACAACACCCACAGAATATCTTGTACCAGGAAAAGAGGGCCCTGGGCTATCAGCTTCTGTGCAGATCTGAAACAATTCCTTGCCCTGGGCCAGCTTTGTAAGGTGTGACTTGAGCAGCTGCATAGGTGCCACCATCAGAAAGCCTCAGCTTTGCTTAACATGTCTTAATGATTCCTGGGCTTTATAATTTCATTTGCACCAGGTTGCATGGATTCTGTGCGTGGTCCTGCTTCCTACCTTTCCTCCTTCAAGAGGGTGAAGGCAAGGCCAGATAAAGAAGTTCAGCTCTCCCTAGAGAGCTGCCACCTCAACTGGAGAGCAAAATGGGGGTTGACATCTCATACACAGGGTGAGGCGCTCAGAGCAGTAGTAGAAGCGCCTGCTGTGTGACCAGACTCCGGCTTCTCTATACTTTCCCCACGCATGCTTCTGGGTGGGTGATTATCATTTGGAAAAGGATTGGAGCTGAGGACAGAGAGGAAGAGACCTCAAAAGTGACCTCCAGGCCACTTCACGTTGTCTTATAACTTATTGCCAAAGTCAGCCGGCATCTGAGGGACATCCCCAGGGGGGTGACCCAGTGAAGGGAGGCTCTTTGGAGTTCAAGTAGGAGAAAGAGGACCATCTGGGATTTCCCAATGGACAGTGCCTGGAATCCCAATGGGATGGTTGTTCCTTCCCTCTGTATCAGCTTGTCTCCAATGGCCTGATCCACAGTGGATGCCTGTGTATCAGCTTGTCTCCAATGGCCTGGTCCACAGTGGATGTCTGTGTATCAGCTTGTCTCCAATGGCCTGGTCCACAGTGGATGTCTGTGATAACTAATCTTCATTGCCAACTTATGAATCTGGAATCACCTAGGAAACAAACTTCTTGGTGTATCCATGAGGATGTATCCCAAGGGATTTGACTAAGATGGGAGGACGTACCCCTGAATGTTCATGGTACTATTTAATAGTTTGGGGTTCTGGGATGAATGGAAAGAGACCAGACTCAGATAGAATAAAATACATAGGCTAAGCAAGTGCTCTGTTACTAAGTTACATTCTTGACATAACTTCTGGTCCTTCCTCATTGCTTAACCTTCTGGGGAAAGAGGTCTTAACCAATATGGAGAACACCAGCTCCCATCTCTTTTTTGAGATAGGGCAGTGGTCCTCAACCTCCTAATGTTGCGACTCTTTAATATGGTTCCTCATGTTGTGGCGACCCCCCAAACCACTAAATTATTTGTTGCTACTTCCTAACTGTCATTTTTCTACTGTCCTGAATTGTAATGTAAGTTCTGTGTTTTCCAATGGTTGTAGTAGGTGACCCCTGTGAAAGGGTCATTCAACCCCCAAAGGGATCGTTACCCATATGTTGAGAGCCTCATGAGGTAGGGTCTCATGTTGTTTACGCTGGTCTATAACTTACTATATAGGTAAAGAAGACCTTGAACTCCTGGTTCTCCTGCTCCCAAGCCCTGGGCTTATAGGAGACACCACCGTGCCCAGCAGAGACGCTTCTATTTACAAAGCAATTGACCCTGCAACACAGACACCCGCACTTGGAGGTGGGTATCACTACCTCCCTTTCATAGTCAAGGAAACTGAAGCTTGTGAGGTCAGGCAACACTCAAAACACTCAGGTAGAGACTTTTAATCTGACAGGGAGTTTCCAGCCTCTGAGATTCTCCTTCTCTGCTTCCAAGTAAGCTAATGGCTGGATGGGGGGAGGCCAGAGAGTCAAGCAGGAGGTGGTTAGGTGAACTTGGGTGAGATTTCTTTCCTTTTTTTCTTTCTTTTTCCTTCTTGGTAGAATGAGGTGAGAGAGAGACACTCTCTATAAAAACCAGACACTTCCCTTGTCCCCACCCTGGTCCCTTGTCCCTCCAACCTGAGCACTGGGTCTCTAGCCTCCTGCAATTTTCTCATTTTCAACCCTTTCTTACAGCTTTTGCTTTGCTTCTGAAACTTTCCTCAGTTCCCGACTTGCTGATTTCTCCTTTCTTTTAAGGTTGAAGAATGAGTGAATCTGTAAGTACAGCCTGTCTTTAACCCATGGCTCAGCCTTTTGACAGTTCTGCCATCTGGGCTACGATTTAACTTCCCACAAATAAAAATGGGGGTGCCAACAGGGCCTATGTTCTATGGATACTAGGGGTCTGGACCAGACTTCCCACAAGGAGCACCTCCTGGGACCGGAACTCCTGCCATCAGTGCACCTGCTGTCTTCTCACCCTTAGACACTTGTAGGTTGCTGTCAAGACCCCCAGGGCCAGTTGAGGGAGGAGAGACTCTGAGTAGGAGACAGGCTGGAATGTCAAAGAGAGAGAAGGTGTGTGGAAGCCGCAGCCAGAGGCTCAGAGATATCACTCACCGTAGGACCATCATGTAGAGCGGGTTGTGGGAGACGCAGGCGATGAGCGCCACAAAGGAGATGAGGAAGATGGACGGGAGCAGCAGCTGTGCGCAGGACGTGGGGCACGAGCCTGTCTTGGCCGACGCGGACCCTCCAGTCACACAGCTGCAGTTCAGATAGATCTTGAAGAACAAGAGGGGCCATGATTTCACCTCCATATGCGTCACACATCCACACTACCTCCCACCAATACAAACAAATCCCTCTGCCCTTCCTCCAGCCCAACAGGGATGGAGGAAAAGCTTGGATTTGAAAACCAAAGAGGCCAGATGAAGGTTTTAGAGTAGCCCGTGGAGTCCTGGCTCTTTCACCGTTTGGGGCATTAGAAATGGTCGTCACCAAAAGTCCAGTATGGGCTGAACTCCTGCAGCCTCTCCAACATCTGAACGCCCAAGATCCTACAACCAGGCAAAGCAGCTTCACTCAGCTCAGCTCCTGGAGCCGGGGAGCTCTCCTCCCGGTCCAGCCCGCTGTGGTGATTGTACAAGTTGTTATGTGGAGAAGGTATACTCTACCTTCTCCCAATAACAATAATGGAGTCTCTTGAATGCTCTGCAGCACTCCCCACTGAAGAAGTGTCCTTTGGGCTAAAAGGAGACCCCAGAGGAGGACCCTGCTTCGTCGTAGTTCTGTGTGGCTCAACACTGTTGTTCAACTCATTTGGTGGCCACTGCTTGTCTGGTCATCTTTGCCTTCCCTCCTTGCAGTGGCTGATGGCCCAGCCTATGATGATAATGGTGTGAGAACTGTTATAGAGCTATGCCAACCAATGAGCTAGGAGGCCTCCCTCCGTCAGTCAGTGGGGCTGTGCCTCTGGAGCTCAGACATTCCTAATACACGATAGATATTGCTGTAACCTCCCGCAATCTGGATCTTAAAATATCAAGACTCCCTCCCCCCCCTTATAATTTATTATTTTTTCCTTGCTATCATGGTAATGGATATTATCTTGATGTACTTGTGCTGTTATTGGAAGTTTGTCAAGATTATTTCTGGAAGTAGATGAGTCAGAGGTAAGTAAATAAAGATAAGAAAACCACAGAAGCCACCACTCCTCCAGTTAAAAGGCAAACTAAGCTACTATCTTGTCTTAGCTCCTCACCCTTCTGAGAGCCATGTGCCTTTGCCCATAGTGACAGCTGAGGAAGTGGCTTTTTCCTGTCACCTCTTCGGAGGTGGTAAGTGGGGGCTAGCCTGGCCCATAGCCTACACACAGGTGCATTCTTTCTATGGGGTCATCCTATAGTAATGGCATAGACTTTCCATTGCTCTCACGGGAGGGAGTTAAGAGGAAGAATAATCTACCTCCTAAGCCTGGCTTGCCTGGCCCTTCCCTGCTCTGGGCCTGTCTGTCCCTTGTTCTGCTAGCTGTGACACTTGTTGCTTAGCTCCGACCAGGCCTTCTTTCAGTTTCTGTGGTGCATTCCCACCTGGGCTTGGTACCTGCCCTTCCCTCACCTGCAATGGACTTCCAGGTTTCCATAGGATTCTTCTGCTCTTTGCTCAGGTGGTATAAGTCACCTCAGGAAGTCCTCTAGCATTTATTGTGTGCATTCACTGGACTGAATGTAAACTGTGAAACCAGGGCTTTCTGTCAACATGGTGGCTGCACACATGAATGTCTGTTTACTAACTAATAAACAAATGACCGGAGGAGTCATTTGCTGATCCCAGAAGGCCTGGGGCCACTGTCCTCACATATTAACAGATAAGTCCCTTGTAGGTTGTCTAAGAAGGAGACACTTGGCCTTCAACACCAAGTGAGCAGAGCTTTCGTTTCTAATCCAAGATTGGCGCTTAATTCCGTGGCTTCAGGCCAACTCTGTGCCACTCCTGGGAGCTCAGGGCTTGAAGCAAAGGCCCTTGACCGTTGCTCCTAGCACTGGCCTCTCAGGTCCAAATCACAGGGGACCCTCTGCTGCCATCCCATGTGACTCTATAACATGGTCTGAGCCCAAAACCCAGAAGTTCCCCCACAGGGAGCCATCAGTATCAGTCACAACTCTCCGCTGTGGGTGAATGCTTGGGCTTGTTTCCATTGTCTTGCCAAGTCCCCGAGAATGAACTTGTCGGTCTCGGGCCAGTCTTTAATTGACTTTAGGCTGTGGGCATCTGGTCATGACCCTGGGTAGGGAAGGTAGAGAGAGGGTGGAGGAGGCTACGATGCTGACATTGAGTACCAAGGAACAGTTTTTGAGGTAACACACTGAGCCCCAAAGCACCATGTGGTTCTGTCTGCCCCTGTGACCCTTTTGTCCTTACTGGTTGCTTAGAAGCTGCTGAGCTCATGTTGAGGCTGCTGCAGCCGGCGTGGCAGGGGGAGAGGTACTCGACTCCATTGTCTCCGCAGACAGGATGGAAGATGGAATCTGGGCACAAGCAGTCCCTGCGGCAGGCAGGAGGCTGTGGATGTATAGAACTTGATGTGCTGCCAGCGAAACAGGAAGCAAGGAATCAAACAAAGCAAGACTAAGAAACAGCAGGAGTTCCTGGCCTGGCTGATGTGCCTGCAGTGCCCCTGTTTGTCTTGGGCCAGAGCTACCCTAGGATCTGAACTCAGCCCGTGGGAGCCTGTTGTGAATCTGACATGGTTTGGAAATCATGGCCCTCTCTGTTTCTCCTGACCCATGGAGCCCAAACCCACCAAGTACTCAGTTGCAAAGGTCTAGCCAGAACCCCACCCCCAGCCCCCACCATGCCACTGTCAGAGTTAAAATGACCAACAGACAGACTCTGGTGAAGGAAATGGTCTATGCTACAGTGATGTCATTAATAACATTTGCGTTCTCTCATTGCCCAGCTAGGTGTTGGCTCAAGGCAGGGGCTGAGACCTTTGGAGGCAACTGAGGTTTTCATAGACTGTTCATCTCCTGAGACAAATAGATTCGCTGATCTGGGTCTGTCCATTCCACTCCCTGGCCAGAACTTCATCAAAATCGATCTTGATGGCTGATCTTACTGATCTTTGGGCAAGTTCTGATGGCTGAGTAGTACATGGATAAATAACAATAGTGACTGTTGGCATTTGTGGGACATCACAATGGAAGGTGCTTTTTGTGTATGGACAACTTCCTCATAGCAACAAAGAGCATCATACCTAGAACTCAAGCCGGGCAGGTGACAGAGATGGGACCAAATTCCCAATGAAAACCACCCCAAGGTCCCCAAACTTTCAGGGTTCCCCGGGTCACCAGTCAGCCTGCAGAGCAGCAGGGAGTTCCTCATGGTCCCCTCCTTTGTTCTGCTTGCCTCCCTCACCTATCAACTACGGAGGAGGAGGTCTTTCACATTATGCTTTTGCCTTTTGCCTAATGCTGTTGCAGTATTTGGAGATGTAGCTCTCCATGAGACAGAGAATATGGTGGGGTTAAAAGGTTCTGAGTCTCCAAATCTTGCAAACACTTTTAGGCAAAGTCCTAAAGAAAAAGTTGCAAGGTGGTTACCTAGGGTGGGGTAGGGGTGGGAGGAGGTAGGGGGTGAACATTTCTTGCTCACGGGTCGTAACACTCTTTCTGAAGATAAAGCTTGACTCTAAACTTATTTAAGCAAACAGATCAGTCCTTTGACCGCCTCTGCCGCTCCAGCCCTTGGCTTTTTACAGTGTGTCACCATTTTAATTGTTCATCTCAAAACTTTTCAAGTCTCCTCTCCTCTTTCTTCGACAGCTCAGTGAGACTCTAACTCTAGCTGGCCCGAGCTGACACTAACCACTGCTTATTTCCTGGCTCCTATGGCTCAGGTTCGTTCAACACTAAACCGACTAGTTTCTGTTGCTTCTTAGAAAACCGAACCCTAAGCCCAACCACAACAGCTGGCCGATCTCATCTCATAATGGAATGTACTATTTGAGACCTGATTTCCTGTGTCACCGTGTGAGAGATCAGATCCATGAGCAGGAGGGAGGAGGTGAAAGGCAGAGAGACATACAGTGGCTGGATTCACGCTGGGCTTACAAAGGGTATCTCTACATCCCTTAGTCCATACCTGGGGGGGTAGACCTCAGCCACAGCTGGTGTGGAACATCCCATAAAGAAGAGAGGGCACATAGGATCATGGAGATGGTCATAATGGTGGCAGCTACTCGGGGATGGTTTGCAGAGGGAAAGCGAAACGCTTCATGAGGATTCCTCCAAACAGCATCCCCAAGGCCGCAGACGGAAGGTTTACAGCACCTAGGTGAGAAGGAGAGGAGCTGGATGCACAGCCTAGGAGCCTTGAGCTGAACGCCAGGAAGGAACACAGCTTCATGAGGGAGCTGTGGGCATGTTCAAGTATGATGGTTGTTAGTGGCTGACTACTGAATATCATTAACTATCGGGGGTTTGCTGGGTTGCTTTACTAGAGGGTTGGCTAGCCTGATCAAAGAGCAAAGAGGCAGTCAACTTCTGACACCGATAACCCAGCACTTGGAAGTGGAGGCAGAGGGATCAGGAATTCTAGGTGATCCTCAGTTATGAGCAAGTTCAGAATCACCCCGGGCTATTCTAGGACTTGTCTCAAAGAGACAAAATTGAAAACAAGACAACAAGAACAAAATAAGGAAGGAGATCAGTCTTGGGTGGCGACCCCTGACCCGAGACTGAAGGCTGGAGAAATGAGATCATCCCTAAAGGCTACACAAGACTTCAGTGTGGACAGAGAAGTCACCCTCAGATCTCATGCCCTCATTATCTTGTCAAATCTTTGGTCAAAATTCACCTATAGATCGGGCCCAATTATTCATCTAGGCACTTGGTGGAACACCCACTAATGGTTCTTAGCATCTACTGCAAGAAGTATGAGCACCTCCAACACAGATTCATTAGTCCAGCATCTGCACTGTCCTTGTGTAAAGGAGCCTGATGTATCATAGGGTTGTGACTCAAGTTCCTAGAGAAGGAAACCCCTAGACAGTGTTGTATATGTCTCAAGGTCCATGTTCCCTCTCTCCTCTGCTGCCCATGATAAGGTCAGTTGAGAGAATATCAGATTCCTACCCTCTTGATGGAAAGGAAGGGAGCCTCTAGTTTCTACCCACTCTTGAATAGAAGAATAGGAGTCTCAGAGTCCTGCCAAAATCATTCTAGATTGCTAACCAGGAAAAATGTTCTTAAAATTCTTTCTCTTGGGCAAGCCCTCCTGTCTCCTGCCTGTATCAGGTCTGGCCCTCAGTTATCTCTGGATGGACTGTACAGTACCCAGTTCCTCCCCAGGGCAGCACCACCCGGGCCCTGCAGTGCCCTCTGACCACCAATGAGGAGGTTGGCATAGGCTGCCGAGGCACCGTACTGCTTCTCCAGGAACTTGTTGAGGAATGTGGAGAGGCCAGCAATGACCGAGGAGAAGGTACACTGACTCAGGACCACCAGCATGAAGAGCGGGTTCATCAGCAGCCTCAGGAAGATGCGGGGGAAGCCTGCAGGCAGACAGCTGTTAGGAGACAGGCCTTGGCAAGAGCACACAGGCTTCCTAGAGCCTTGCCGTCACCCTGACTCATCCGCAGGGACAGCTTCCTCTCTTCCTGGGGGCAGAATCAGAGACACCCAGACTCCCAGCAGTCAGCCCAGGGTCCTTGGATGCCCACTCACCACGCTTGTGGTCTGACTAAGAGGATGCCGGTGGTGGGTAAATAGAAACACTGCTCACACTGAGAAAGGTCTCCTCCCACAACTTCCACCTCTATAGGAAGAGAAGAGAGAGCAGAAGGGGGAGACTTGGGAAGGGGTGACCGGCTCTGCCTGAAGTGGGGTTTACTGGTCCCTGTAAGAACCAGTCACCACGGTCCTTGGTAGGAACCCTCTGAACTGAGGGTGCGTCTGGGAGGTGAGGCAGTCACAGACCTTAATGTCTCTTGTCGCCCTTTACCCTGTACCTGGCCTCCTGCCTCCCAGAACCAGCCCACCCTAGGCTGATGGGGCAGTCAGTTACGTTTAATGAAATCCATCAGGGAGCCTCTTGACTTGTTCTCCTCCATCTTCATTGTTTCCTCTGCGATAACAGACCTCTGAAGGTAGCAAACATGGCGATGTTAATGGCCCGTCCTTGAGCCCTTGACTCTCTGGATTCAGTGGCTCAAGGACCACACGTGTGTGGGGGAGGGCATCTGGAGAATGCACTCCTGAAGCAGATACCACCTGTGTTTTCAGGAGCCTGGTGCCTTGGCAGGAGGCCAGAGTGACTCTGTGCCAACACCTCCCACAGTACCTATGGGCATATTATTTCATCTGACTTTCCCATGACTGATGCCAAAAGCATTGTCCTGGACTCTACCTTTGTCTATGTTATGACTACACTGTGTTCCATATGCAGATTCTGGAGACATCTGGCTTCTAGGACACAGATGTCTACAATGTCTGCTGTTCTCAGCTCTCCCTTCTGTGTCCTCTCTGGGTTCCTGCTTTCTCCTTGGTCCAGAAGAGAGCCCTACTGTAGGCTCTGTCCTAACCATTACCTGTGCCTTCTGGGCACATTACCTCAGTGCCAGTCTCTGAAGCCAGCAGCTCCAGCCAGAGGCCCCGGCTCTCTCTGAGCAACTCATAGACAGAGGCCAGGGCTTTGCCATAAGCATTTTTTTGATGCTCCCATTAACTGAGCTTCTCTGCTCTGGGCAACATGCCCATCACTCTCCATCCAGTGCCTCGTTCCTCACAACTTCCTTCCCAGACAGATTCTTTAATTACTCCCAAAAACTTTATAAGAAAGGAATCGTAGAAACAAAGCAACTTGCCTAATATCATTCAGCAAGTTTACAAGTGGAACAGTCTTCAAGCTCGAGCTGTCCGACTCTTAGCCTATCAAATCACGCCAAACCTCTTAAATGCTTCCCCAGGATAAGCTTTGGGCCTCTACTCACACCCCACTTCCCACGTGGGGCCTTTTTGTCTTAAATCATAGATCACAAAGCAGCAGCTCCAATCCATCCTCAGCCAAACCTTTGTATCACTGCTCAGGAACAGGCAGGCAGGCCTTTGTCCCATCGCTCTGATGGCCATTGCCTTGACCCTCACCATGTTTCCCTTCTTTCTCTTGAGCCTCTCAGGTCTCCAATCTTCATTCTTTCATGAGCCTCAATCTCAGCCAACTGCCATATTGTCACTACATGGCACACGTCACCACAGTGCCCAGAACCCACAGGAGAAAATGCTGGACCTTTTAGTGTAACATAAAAGCTCCACCCAATCTCCTCTCTGCTTGCATCCTAGTTTCATCTTTCTGGTTTTTTTTTTTTCTTGCCCCAGCAGACACAACCCTGGCCCAGACACTCTCCTTCTCAGCCCATCCTTGCACCACGCCCACACTCACACCTTGAGTGGACTCCCCCTTCTCACTAGGCATTCAGGCTCAAACCTAAGTAAGCTCCATTAAATGTCCAAGTTAACTGTGCCTCACTACCTGATCAGCTTTCGTGTGTGTGTGTGTGTGTGTGTGTGTGTGTGTGTGTGTGTGTGTATGTGTCCATGTGGAGGCCTTGGATACCATCTTTCTGGTAGCACCTATCTTTATTAAGTATATATACAAATATATAATATATATAAGCTGTTTTCAGACATACCAGAAGAGAACACCAGATCCCATTACAGATGGTTGTGAACCACCATGAATTGAACTCAGGACCTCTGGAAGAGCAGTCAGTGTTCTTAACCAAACACTTAGCCATCTCTCCAGTCCCCCATATTGATTTTTAAAGAAGTCTTTAAGTAGCCTGGAACACCCCACATAGGCTGTCTGGCTATGAAGTCTTAGGGAATACTTCCCCCCAGCACTGGATTGCAATTAAATACCACCACATCTGGCTTTAAAAGATGGAGGTGGCGTGGCTCAAGCCCAGGGCCTCATGTTTGCATAGCCACTCTCTATGGACTGAGTTGTCTCCCTGTCTCCCATCCCATTATGCATTGTTAATTGTTTCTTAACTCTTTAGCCCAGCTTAGATGAACTCGGGATTTCCAAACTATGTTCCTTAGAACCCTCTGGTCTTTGAGATGACAGCATGGTATGAAGGTGCTGAGGGGTACCTGCTCTCAGTCTCTTATGAACCCTGAGTTCTGAGACTTCATTTCCCTCAGTTTGTGGAGGCAGCCGCAGCTTCCCAGCATTTATTTTCCAAGCCTGTCTCCTTTGCTTACGCTGCTACATCCACAGAGTTGTGGGCTCTGGAAAACTTACCTCTGCTCCTCTGGACATGGCTCGGGGAAAGAAGAAAAAGGGCAAAGAGGTGACAATCAAGAAGCCTGAGGAGATGAGCAGGCCCAGCCACCAGGCTCCTATCCACCGAGGGTCACCTGGGCTCAGGTTCACTGTAGCTGAAAAGAAACCAAGGGATAGAAGTGTCTGTTGGTTGAATGCACGAACTCTCCGACCTGACTCAAAGGAAAATCTGGTTCAGGAGGATGCTTTACTGACTTTCTTACCACAATGGTGGGAAGACATGCTATAAGGCAGGACCCCGATCCGTACAAACTCTACCTCTCCAGGCCTTTCTGGTCTTCCTAGAGCACCCGAGTCACTGCACAGAAAGGCAGATACTAGCCCTGCCCCACATTGTGTTTCCTCTCCGGCTCTTGGCAGGAATAACGGTGAAATGATCTGGTCTCCAGAGGGCTGACATGGTTCACACACTACCACACACTTTACCGCCACCATCCTACCGGCTCTTCTAGCATCCTGGTAACGGGACAGTTACACATATCTGACTTCCTCTGACTGATCACGAGGCCAAATCTTTTGTCCATTAATCATTTTAAACCTGCGTTGCTGGTGTCCTAACCTGTGCTCTTAACCATTGAGCTCTTTTACGCCTTACTTTTGAGGATCCCTAAGAAAGGAAGTCCCATAATTCTTAGGAGCTTGAGGATATAGCCATCAACAAAGTGGATTGCCTGGCCTCCAAACAGAAATGTTCCCTTGAAAATCTGCCCCGTTGCGCTCTAGCCCCTTCTGTTTCCTTGACGTCAAACATGGACACAGAAGGAGGAAGGAAGTGGCAAAATGGTGTCCAGTCACTCAATGACAGGCACCCCTGGCAGTGCCCCATTGGACTGAGAACTCCGTTGCTGGTCTCTTTAGGCAGCCAAAGGGAAGGAGCTAAACCAGAAGATGCAGTGAATGGGTAATAAAAATGAGTGTCCTCTGCATACGCACCCGTGTCCACTCTGCCATAGTCCACGAAGATTCTCAGCATGACTGAGCCCAGCAGGTACCCGAAAGCCGGTCCAAACACAGCGATAGCAAATAAGATGGCTGGAAATTGAAGTAAGGGATAAAAGGCTGAGGGGCATTGAGGAAGTTCGGCATTCCTAGTCTCCCAAACTGAAGGAGATTCCTAAGGTGCCACTCACTGTCCCCTGAGAATAACAAACCCATGCCTATGACACCTCCTGAAGCCCGAGTCTGTTACATCTCCTGGAGATGAGGAAAGACCAGATGCCAAGGCTTGCCGAGCCAAGCCTGCTGCTCCTTCAGCACCTGCCAGAGAGATCTGCTGGTCTGGAATGAACTTTCCTCCATGGTAGCTTTAAAAACATATCAGTCCAGGATGTGCTATAGTTATGTGTGTACAGTGTTGATGGCTCTGGCAGGTGCATGTGGAGTCAAAGAGGCAGTCTGTGACGCGAAGCCCTGAGAAAGCTCAATGTGGCTTTTTTCTAAAGGAAGGGATTATGTACCAGTTGGCCATCTACTACCTTCTTCATGCATGCTGTCCTGTTCACAACTCAGAGTATTGGTATATCACCTAGCATGAGCCTGGAGAACTCAGTAATTTGTTGAGGACCTACAGAATGGTTAACACCTGGCCCATAGGCCACTTGGTCTCCAGGACAGTTATGAATGTGGCCCAATACCAAAGTTAAACTTAAAGCATTATGGGATTTTGTTGTTGTCATCGTTGTTGCATTAAAAAAAAAAAAAAAAAACCCTCAATTGCATGGCTTTCTAGTGTGAACTTGGTAGAACACAATGCCATGCGGTGGTGTCAAAGGCTCAAAACAGGGCTAAGTGGTGATCCGTATCAGCTCACCTAACCTCAAAGCACGTGGCTCGCACAAAGAATCTTAGTGCTGTCTGCCAGGTAAGAGCCTGGGGACTTGGGTTGGCCACTTGAGGTCCATCCAAGCAGAAGGAAACAGAACTGCCGTTTACAACGGGCCTTTGTCATGCACCATGTTGTGGGCCAAGCAAATCAGACCCCGTTTCAGCGCCAAGACCTTCAGCAGGTGCTACATCAGGTCCTGACTCCCCACCCCTCCCAGCGAAGCTCAAGACTCACAGATATACAGAGGCGAGTTGGTAGGCTCTGCAAAGTCGTCCACATAGGAGATCCCAAATGGCTGAATGGGCACTGTGCCAATGCCGGCCAGCAGCTGAGCAACCACCATCAGGCCCCACATGCTGCTGGTCTCCTTTTGGGTATCAGGCACGGTGCTGTGGCACTTACTGGGGGGCACGTCTGGCAAATGCTTCTGACAGAGGTCAGTCTGAGAGCTGCTGTTTCCTGCAATGATCATGCCCAGTGGTCACCACCACCCTGGTCTCCCGCTTCCACCATCCTTCCTTCTATCCCACTCTTGTTCTATTCTTTCTTCCATACCCCAGAGGAAGGGAAAGAGGACCAGGGATGGGAAATAGGACATGAGGAGTATTCCTCTGCTTGCTTGGCAGAAGGGGCTACAGAGACTGAGGTGAGAGCAAGGTGGACGGAGATTCTTGCAACAGGACCAGCTCTGCCCAAGAAGGAGAAGGCACAACCATTTCTCCTTTTGTGCTGGTGCGGCATCAGGTTGAGCATAGTAGATCTGTATTGCAGTCCTGGAGGAAAGCATCACCCATTTGGAAGAGGTGATCCACAGTCAAAACCCCGAGTTCTCCTCAGCAAAAGACTATGTCACAGCCAGGCTTGGCTCTGGTCTTCCCTGCATTTTGAACCCCTGATCCTTCACTTCTGAATGATCCCAATACCACAGCATGGTGAAGGATTTGCTGCCAAAGGTATTTAGTGACCTGACCACACCTGGGCAGCCCCTCAGAATCAGAGACTCTTAATGCTTCTTGGCTCTTTGGCCAGGACCAAGAGAAGAATCACAGACTCTGAAAACAAGGGGATTTGGAGACCCCTGTCATATTACAGATTGGGGAGCGAGGCTGCCCCTGGAGGCCCTTCTGGAGAGGGTTCCAGTCATCGCAGTATAGCCTTTGGACACTGTGGTTCCTGTGGCTGTAGACTTTGCCAGGCTTGGCAGCTGCTTCCATACCTCTGTTTTCAATTCGGCTCACACCAAACAATCAGCATTGTCAGCTTTCCAAGGCCTTGAGGGGTTTGAGGGAATCTTTTCCAGATTCCTTTTATTCTTGCTTCATCCTGGCCAATGGAAACCTCTGACGTCACTAATCTTCCTCTGTGAGGTTTTCATTAACACGGATGGAATCAGTTTAATTCCTACTTATGATCTTCTCAGAGGTGTGACCTGAGCTAGAGGGCCCCCGAGTCTCCTGGAGAGAAGAAGTGGGGGCCATGGAATAGATGGTAGAGCTGGGGCAGGGGCTCTGCCTTCTCTGATGCCCCATTCCCCTTCCACACAGGTCTCCTATGGCCGAACCCATCACTTCCTGTTCTTAATGCCAGTATCTAGACAAGACCCATGTGCAAACTTCCAGCAAAGGAGCTTCTTCGATGGTCATCAAGATCTGACTCAGAAAAAACAGAGGGGATGAAGGCCAGGTATTATAGTATCAAGTATTCTGTAAAGCCGTGTATGGCATGCTCATCAGGGATCTCAGCACTTAAAGAGCTGAGGCAGAAGGATTACCAGTTAGAGGAAAGCCTGATCCACATAACATATACCTCTCTCAGCAAACCAAACTGTTACTACACCCACTAGCCAAGGACTCATTGGTGGTGCAGAATGTAGATGACTTTAACCGAGACAGGGGCCTTGGCCACCTTTAGTGAGTGTCCTTTGGTATACATTATCTATTTGAGAATAGTTTAAAGAACATCTGAAATCAAATGATAATGCCAAGAAAGAGGCGTAGAGTTGTCCCTGTGCCAGCTCGGTCACTGAAGGCATGTGCCTTAATCTGATACACTATCCTCTGAATGGCAGTGTGGGTGAAACCTGCCTCTTGAAAAACAACCTGTACCAAGATTCAAGTCCTTTTCAGTCTCCCAGCCATCTGGCTAGTGATCATGAGAGAGGGCCTTCCCCATGCAGGTGACAGAGGGACACAGGCATGGCCCTTACATAGTCTCCAACCCAGGACGGCCCCTGGGTTGTTAAAAAAAAGCAACCACAGTACTGCTTTGCCAAATCTGAGACAGGATGCAATGAGATATCAGGTAATATCCCTCAGGATGACTAGCATCAAAAAGCCAGAAAATAGCACATGTTGGTGAAGATCCAGAGACTGAGAGACCCTTGTGCATTGCTGGTGAATCGTGTAAAATGCTGTAGTCACTCTGCAAAGCAGGTTCAAAATCCAGAAAGAGACATTATATTATGATTCAACAATTCCCATAATAATCAAAATGATTAGAAGAAGAAGCTTGAAAAGATTTTTATTTTTCAAGATGGTTTCTCTGTATAGCCCTGGGGCTATCCTGGAACTCTCTATAGACCAGGCTGTCCTGAAACTCACAGAGATCCTCCTGCCTCTGCCTTCCAACTATTGGGATCAAAGGCATGCGCCACCACTGCCCTGGAAGAGCTCTTTCTTCTTCTTCTTTTTTAAACCCTCCAATTAAAAAAAAGACTTATTTATTTATTTTATGTATATGAGTACATTGTAGCTGTCTGCAGCCACAGCAGAAGAGGGCATCGGATTCCATTATAGATGGTTGTGAGCCACTGTGTGGCTGCTGGAACTCGAACTTAGGACCTTTGGAAGAGCAGCCAGTGCTCTTGACTGCTGAGCCATCTCTCCAGCCCTGGAGAGATCTTTATGCTCCTACATTTACAGTGCCATTGTTGGTGAAAACCAAGAAGTAGAAACAACTCAGTAACTAAGTCAAATAGGTACATACAATAGGATGTTATTCAGTTTATAAAGGAAGAAAATTCTGCTGTATGCCAATATACATGAGCTTTGAGGACACTGTGTGCTAAGTGAAAGAAGCTTGGCAAGTCCTGTCTGACGCCATTAACGGGAGGCTTCTAAAGTGGCCCAATTCATAAAGACAGAGAGTTTGACAAGGGTTAGGGGAGAAGGGAGTGAAGACACTGCATACAATGGATTCACACAAGAATGTTCTGGAGGTGGGTGGCTGTGATGGATGCACTCAGCCCCACCAGCACACATCTCACAGTGATAGAATGGTAAACTTCAGGTTACATAGTTCACCACAATTGGAAAGCACACACAGGACAGAGAAACAAGAAACTCAGAGTTAACGTGACGGGCAGTAGGAAGGTGCTGGAAAAGGTTTCCTGGAGAAAGGTGGCTCTGAACCAAGAAGAAGGCACAGTGGGAAGCCAGGGTTCCCAGCACTCACAAGTGAGTGACAGAGTTCACAGGGAAGTTTGTGATGGTGGGGGGTTATGCAGGTGGGCAGAGTGCCTTGGGAAGCAGCCTGGATCGTACCCCAAGGACACGCCAAGACAGGTGAAGATCCTGACAGGGCACTGCAATAGTTTCTGACTTAGGCCTGAGTTCAAGGCAGAAAGACCCTCAGCCAGAACTGCCTAGAGCTCAAACAGGTGAGGCTGTGTGCTCAGGGCTTGTGGAGGCTCCATGGCTGAATGAGGATGAAAACATACACTAGGTTGGACTGTGGTGGGAGAATGAAGGGAACTGGAGGTGGGGATAGGGGGGATGACAACTTGAGGGACTTCCCAGGAAATAAAGTTCCAGAGAATCGAGTTTATTCTAAGTTTACTCTATTTCCCGATTTCTTCTGTCCTTGTTATTTAGCAAAACCCACGTTCATGAGGACATTGTTGCTGCCTTGGCTGGCAGAAGCATTTTTTGTGAGACATTTAATGGTCATCAAAGACCGTAAAAACATTGACTGCCTTATTAAGTCTTCATGTGGCGTACTGCACGGTATGCCAAAGCCGCAGAAATCCTCATGAAGTTTTATCTAGTGAAGTGTTCAGCAGCCAAAGTCTCTGGGGATCGTTTCGCTATTATTAAGTTTAAAAAGTCAGTGTGCAGATCAGAAATACCTCTTATTCAAAATATGTATGAAAAAAAATAATCAGTTGGCTCCAACTACATCCAAGTCTCCAACTCCTCCATGGCTTTCTTCTGTTTCCCACACTGATTCAAGATTCTCTGCAGAGCATGTCTTTCCTTGATGCCGGTCCTGAACGAGGCCCAAGTCTATTTCATATCCAGCTCTGACACTTGTGCAAAGCGACAGTCGTTGGAACTGAGGAGACAGCTCAGATCATAAAGTGCGTGACCTCAGAAGCATGAGACCTGAATTTGATCTCCAGAACCAATATGAAAAGCCCAGCATGAGGGCACGCACTCGTAATGCCAGTGTTGGGAAGGTGGGGATCATGGCTTGTGGCCACCCAGCCTAGTCTAATTGGCCAGCCCAAGTCCCAGCAAGAGAATATGTCTCAAAAAATATGGTGGATGACTATTCTGAGGAAAAACACTCAGGACAACCTCTGGCCTCCAGATGTACCCTCTACACACACACACACACACACACTCACATGCATACACGCACACATCTGCACACACATCCACGTATGAATGCACACATGTCCATGCACACACACATGTCCATGCAGCAGTAAACACAGCCCTTAAAGCAGGGCTTCTTTCCCCGTGGGCACCATCTCAGAGAAACAGCAGCTGGCTACCTTGGAGGCGGCAAGCACGGAGCCCTGGAGCCCAGAGGAACAGAGAAAAGCAGTAGGCAGGGTGTGCTGAGGAAGTCGGCTGTTCCCTGCCCTACGGGGCAGTTGACAGCAGTTGGATCCTTATGCAGGATCTTAGGAACAAGGCACAGACGCCCTGTAGTGGGTGGTCCTGGCATCACACACTGGATGAAAATAGGGTCTGGGATGTTCTTCAAAACCATTAAGCTCTTCTCTTCAATCAGCAGGAATGAGAGGAGCAGCATAGATGGGTGACTACAGGGGCAGGAGTATGGGAGGACAGGTCTTGGAGGGGGCCATCCTTATGGGCAGGTTCTCAACAGGCAGAATGACAGAGTGTGTCATGGGTGGATTGGCTTTCTGGGCTGCAGTCTCCCACTCCCTCCCTGGGGCAGAGTTCTTAGCTTTTTCCAAGGGCTTGAGCCCATGTAAGGGATCAACACGTATCTCATCGTTTCTCAAGTCATATACCTGGGGAGTCTGAGAGCTTTCCCGGCTGCTCACTGTGGTCGGGGACATGGTTCACTTAGTAAAGTGATGGCCATGCAAGCATAAGGACCTGAGTTCAGAGCCTCAGCACACAGAGAGAAGTTCAGGCGCGACAGCATGCATCAGTAATCCCAGCACTGAGGAGGCAGAGATAGGCCAATTCCTGGAGCTCACTGGCCAACAGCCTAGTTAAATAGGGGAGCTCCAGGTTGAGTGGGAGATACTGTCTCAAAGAAATACAGTTAAGGGTGATTGAGAATCATCTAACATTGACTTCCTAGCCTCCACATAAATATATGTACGTATATGTGTGAACATATGAACATATATAAAAACATATTTATACATATTACCTCACATACAAATTTTAAAAACTTTTATAGAGTTGTTTATTTCATGCATAGGAGTGTTCTGCCTGCATGTATGTGCGTGTTGTATTCTCAAGGATCAGAAGAAGGCATTGAGTCCCCTGAAACTGGAGTTATGGATGGTTATAAGCCCACCATGTGGGATCTGGGAACTGAAGCTGCATCCTCTGCAAGAGCAAGTCCTCTTAATCACTGAGCCATCTCTCTTTTTTTTGTCTCCCACATTTGTTTATTTGAGATAGGGTCTCACTATGTAGGTCTGGCTGTCCTGGAACTCACTTTGTGGCTCAGGCTGACCTCAGACTCACAGAGATCCACCTACTTTTGCCTCCCAAGTGCTGGGGTTAAAGGTATGTGTCATTATATCTCCAATCTCCTCACACACAGTTTTAAAAATAATAAAAGTCCTGAAATAAGACCAGATAAATGGCACCCTTTGCAGCCACTACAGAACTCTGAAATTCATCTGCCCACTAAGACTGACTGTCTCCCATACTTCAAGGGTCCTTAGGAGGGAAAAGAACCTTTATTAATAGGAGGTTAGTCTATTTCCTGTCTTCTCCAAGGCAGACTCCTGGAAGGCACAAGTTCATTAGAGCACATTCTTTAACCCCAGTAGGACACAAGGGGTCTGGTTCCATCGATTTTTACAGGACTGGGCAGTGCTAACTAGAAACAGGCTGGCCTCACCCCTCCCAAGGTCACCCAGCCCCACCCTGGCAGCACGAGAGTCAACCTTCTGACTCATGCTGAGTTTTATATCTGCAAAATTCCAGTCCTGATTTCTGGATCCCTCTGCAGTTTTGCAATATAGGAGATTTTGTGTCAAGAAATCAACTTTCCTGGGATGTGACCCATGACTCAGGCAGACATGGAGCAGGACTGGAGCAGGGATGATGTTTCCAACATAAAGAAATGATAGGAGGCTGGAATGATAGAGGTATGTCAGCCATTCCAATCTAATCAGTACACAGGCATGAGTAGATTGAAATGTCACATGCTATGTAAGTATATGTGATCACGATGTATCATTGCAATTAAAAACATTTTAACATACTATTTTATGGTTTCTTGGGAACTTTATACAATGTATTTTTATTATATTCACTCTCATTCCTAGCTCTTCCCAGGTCCCCTCCCCCATCTTCCCATCCCTTCACAACTTTGTGTTCTCCTTATTCATAAAACTTTATTTTATAAAGCATTATTTTATAAGAAATACTTAGTATCAATCACTAGGAGAAAATCAAATGGACGAGGGAAAAGTCCACTGTCAGGTCATGTTACTCAGGCTGTTAAAACTCAGGGACAGGATCCAGTAATGACAGACAAGACTGATGGTGGTTTCCAACAACAGAAGATTACAACAAAGAACTCACAGGGCAAAAGTGTGTTCTTGGACAGGTTCATACATGTACAGGGAAGCAGTATGCTGGTATTGGGCACATGTGTGTATAGGTGTGTGTGTGTGTGCACTTGCATGTGTATGTGTGCAACAAGACTGAAACGCTCTTCCCACACTGCCTCCCTTGTCATAGGAGGGTTCTAAAAAATGGTACTTGTGCTGCCCATAAGGGAGCAGGCTTGCTGTGAGCAGGACTTATCAAAATCACAAGCCACACACCGGGCCTGAGACTTGTCTCCTAGTTCCTTGTAGCCCTTGCCAGTGCACAGGAGCTGGCACCCTGAGCATCAGGCTCATTTCTTTAGTGGCTAGGAGAAAAATGATGACAGCTTGCAGCATTGACTTTAATATTTGAGGAGATAGGCGCTTCACTAGCACCTTTCATTGGTTGTGAAATAGAAGTTATTGCTCACAGATTTATTCCCCAGGCTGCCGGGGAGCTCTTTGAAGAAAACCCAGAGCGGTTAGCAGAGCCAACATCAGTTCATCAAAAGTCATTCATGCCTCCTCCCCCACACACATTTTCTTTGTTAGTGGGGCTCCTTAGCCAGCAGAAGCTATGACATGACTTGACTGGAGGAAGCCTATTGACAAAGTCTGTCACTTTATCTGCAAGGTAAGATGGGGACCTTACCTAGAGCATCCTCAGGGGAAACCAGCTTGCAGCATACCTGAGGTAGAAGGGCTATGTGTCTATCACTCTGCGTGCTCTGTCCTGGGGACACAGTTGTCAGGCCGAAGAATGGCAGGAATGTCATAGAGCCAGGAGAATGGCCAATAAAACATCCCGAAGGCCAAAAAGTAAAAACTTAGACCCAAGGATAAAAAGCAGAGCTCCAACCAAGGACTCTTACAGGGATGAAATACAAGACTTGGCTAAGATAACTAGGATAAGATTGAATGGATCTCCGCCCTGTTGTGCTAGACAGCAAATAGGTAAAGCAAGGCCTGGCACTTGGAGGCAGAGGTGGCTCTCTGAGTTTGAGGCCAGACCTGTCTACAGAGCAAGTTCTAAGACAGCCAAGGCGACAAAGAGAAACCCTGTCTCAAACAAAACAAAACAACAAGGAAACCATCTGTGGGGTTGAGTTTCTGGCTATTTTGATCATATATCCACATCTTAAGCCTAGTTTAGGGATCCTCAGGTCCAGAGTGGAAACTCTCTGTCTTTTTCCTGGGGACACTCTGAAGCCCTGCAGCCTTATTCTCTGAGGTCCAGTAAAGATCCTGCATCAGAACAGGCTCAGCCCAGCTATGGGATGGCTGTCCTAAAGCTGGGGACTAACAGACTTGGTCAGGATGATTCTAGGAGGGACTAGAACCCACGGAGGTAGTACCAGGAGATCTAAGGACGACAGTGACTGAGTACATCATGGCAGCCTGGGGGATTCACACCCTGGGAGTTCAGCTCTAAGGGCAGGGATAAGCCTAGGCCAGGAGAACCACCTAGTAGAGGGCTTGGGAAACTACTAACTAGGATAAGATTGAATGGATCCCTGCCCTGTTTGTGCCCATAAGTTTTATAGCACATGCCTAGACACTTTGGTCTCTACTCCTACGGAAACTCTGGTGTTTCTGCAACAGTGCTGAACAGTTCCATAGTCTCTGGGGTTGGCAAGCTGGAAATATTTGCTACCTCGTACTTGAATAAAACTGTCTGGCCATGGCCTAACATGGTTTTCAAACACTTCAGCCACTAAAGCCTTCTATAACCAAAGCTTCTGGAGACACAGAATACAACCCAAACATAAGCAGAACTCTTGAAGGATGTGTATCTGGGGGAGGAGGGAGTTCTCCTATTCATCCTTCTCTTCCTTCCTACCCCAGGCTAGGGAGAAGATAGGAAGGGGATATCTGGAACATTCCAGCATACCCACAAGCCTTTGTTGACTGCTAGGTCCTGGGATGTGGGTCAGTTGTCTGTTGTGTTATTTTCCATATTTCAATGCCCGAGCTTCCGTCTTCATGGAGTTCTTAAAAGTCCCCTGGTCATGGAAGAAAGAAGGTGCCCACTGCCTAGGTGTGTCTTGGTCATCCATGTCAAGCCTTTGAGTCACAGGAGGTGTCTGGGCAGTCAACATCCCCAGTCTCACCAAGTGCAGGAGGAGGAGTAGACAATGCCTTTCTAACTCCCTGAGTCTTTTAGGAGCCCACTACCTCCTATAGTGATGGCTAACAGTTTCTTCAAATCCCATTCTACAGTGAGATAGTGACTGTTTCCTAGGATGCCCAAAGCCACTAGAATAGTAAGAAGTCTTTCTTATCTGCCTTGAAGAACAGCTCTTAAGGAGACCTTCTCCTGTCCTAGGTAGGACTGAGACAGAGTCTACCAACCACCCGGGAAGAGTGACTCAATGGAGGAACAGGAAGGAGCTTATCTTCAAGACATTTGCAGCAGGCCCACTACCTGGCCTCATTGCTGAACAAGATAAATGGCTGCATAGTTCCCAACAGCCAAGAAGGTGGAGAGGAGCCAGCCACACTTAGCTTCCTGCTGGAGGCCTAGGAGAATGTTTTCAATTCACCTGACTTGCGCACAACACAGATGCTCTGTAGTTATAATTTCAATCCTAATAAGCCCTTATAAAAGACACACAATCCAAAAATTTTATTTATAAGCCATATGCCTAGATTGGGCAGACCTATACTAATGTATTCCCCAGCTATAATGACCCCTGTTACATGCTGTTTCTTCTGGCAATGCAGTTCTGATCCATGGCAGCTTCCTCCTCCTGTATCTCATTCTACTTCCTTTCCCCTTCTACCTGCAACTCCCTTTCTTGAACCTCCAGTCCCACCTTTCTCCCTCCCTTGCCCAATCACAGGCTCTAGCCTTTGATTGGCCAGTTAAACTGGGGAGAAGGTTCACATGGCATCACTTGAGTACGTGAGGCTCTATCCGCTTGTGTGTGTGTGTGGGGGGGTGGGGACAATCACATTTTGAGGAACCAGTATTTAGCATTAGAATTCAAACAGCATCAGACCAACCCACTACAATACTCAAAGAAGCAGAGAATGGACGCCTAGGTCAAGAGCTGGTGCCTGGAGAGGGCTATCTCTCATGCCACTGCAGTGGAGACACTTGCTCCACCAGCCTTAGAGTTCTGACCTTTCCTGATGCTCGGTGCAGCAGCTGGGTGCCCGCCAGCTGCTATGCCTCCAGGTTCACACCCATCCTTTCGTGTACCATGACTTTAAGAGGGTCCGCAGCAAAGGCATTTGGTTTTGGTCTACAAATTTATTCGGGACTGTTTTTCTTTTAGTCAAGTTAACAGCATGCATGTGTTTTGTGATATTTTCCCTTCTTGTATTTGTTTTTTTTTTTTTTATTTCCTCCCCCCCCCCCCAGATTAAACAGCTCCTATTAACCAGGCTGTGCAATGTTCACCTAGCTACCCACCCACTCATCCTAACACGCACCCTCCCTTTACTCTTTATAAACACCCTATCTCAGCCCTCCAGCCAATTGCGACCCCACCCGATTCCGCTCACATGCATGCTCATCCCCCACATCTGTGCCTACACACTTCTTCCTACATATGTGTTCCCTTCACCCTACTTCCTCATTCCTGGATACTCCCACCTCCTCACAATCCCCCTACCTCCCCATCTTTACCCCTGCGTCTACACACTCCTTCCTCCAGTACCCATCTCCACATACACCAGCTTCCTCTCCTCTCGATGCCCAGCTACCTCCCTACCTCATCCAACATCTGCATGTAGAGATGCTCTACCCTGCACATACTTATGTGTGACGGGCACCCTCGGCCACCTGTACACTATGCACCGCCCCTCACTTCCCCCATGGCTTCTGGCATCTCCATTTCATGCCACAGCTGGGTATTTACCACAGAGCCACCCGCGCTCGTGTTCCAGAGTGATTCTGTTTGAGGCCTGGGTCTGGGCCACTTCCAGGTTTAGGAGATGGATTTAGCTCTGGCGGCCAAGAGCTGAGGAAGGAAGGGTTGAGTTACTCTAGATCCCAAGGCTCTGCTCTCCATGCTTTCCCTCTACCCATCTTCCTAAGGACATCACTGAGAGCACAGCCTAGGGATCAGCAGCCTTAGACATCAAGGGCTAGGAAAGGCTCCTTCCCTTTCTTTTCTTGATTGCTTCCAAAATACAACACTTCCCCTTCTCATTTCCTGCTTAGCTTTCAACAAACTTCCTGCCCCGGCAACCATTGTCTGCCAGGCTGACTTCCGAAAGGACTAGACTGAATCTTTCACAAGGTTAGACCTAGTCCTTCAACACACTGATTTCCAAAAGTCCCCTCTCTTCTCTCCCAGGGGAACTGGTCTCATGCTGGCTTGTTTCCCATTCACAAAAGCCTCTCTGTACCTTCTAGGCGCGGCCTTGGACGGAGGCTTTGGCTGGGTAGCTAGTCTCTTCTCTAAAAGCGCCAAGGCACATTTCTGGACCCCACTGACATTTAGAAAATCTAAACATCCATAAATGTCTGCATGGACTCTTTTAAATGGGCAATTTGTTGTAAAGGTCTTTGTGATTTCCCACAACATTCAGCCTCCCCACCCTGAAGATCACAGTCCCCTTCATTTCCCATGGTCATTTCTGGAGCAGCTTTGCTCCAAGGGGGAAGAAATCAGCAAACACTCATGAGGAGAGGAGTGGAGCAGGTACTGATCAATTACAGACTTCAAATGGGAGAGCAAGGCAAGCAAATAGAAGTTTCCCCAGCAGCCGCCATGAGCCGCGCTCTTAACATCTATTTCTATTCCGGGAACACAGAGTGGGAAGGTGTTGTTGCTCCCATTTTACAGATTCAGAAAAAGACGAGCACCTCCCCTAAGAAGAGATGACACGTGCGAGGCTGAGGTGGGGTTTGAGTGTCAAAGTCTATTCTCTGTCTACCAACGTGAGTGAGGATTTATCCTCTCTTACACTGTGACTTTAAGAGGCTCCTATCAAATTTCATTCAGCATGCTCTGGGAACTAGTCAGAACAGCAGCCCACGCTCTCAGCCATACGCCCACATGAGGGTGCGCTGGAGAACCTAGCGTGAAGACTAGAGATCACCTGCATGTCCCTCCATGCTATCCAGCCCACAGCAAAGCACTTGTCAAAGGACAGAACGTGTGTTTTCACTGGGGATTCTGAGGGGCTGCCTGTTTACTCAGTGTCCAATAAGCCCTTTCCACACTACCACATGAACAAGAGTCACCATATCGCAATCACTGCCTATGCCAGCCACTGGGCTAAATGCAAGGACATGGGCCTCTACGGCCACTGTAGCCTTATGGAAGAGGTGTTTCTCTTTTAGGCTCCTCCTAAGATACCGATACTCAAAGCAAGGAGGAAATGGTCCAAGGCTATCTGGGACCATTAGAGAGTCTCAATGGCCAGTCTCAGCCCTAGGACTGCCCGGCTCCAGAAGACAGTTCAGACACACCGACATTTGGGTGTCACATCTAAAGAAATATGTCCCCCGACTTTGATGACCTCGATTAACTCAAAGTTGAAGTTCCCATAAGAATTGGAAGTGGAGTCACAATCACGATTTCTTCCATGAAATGAGACTTGATGAATATTTTTATCTGAACATATTAACACGTCATACTTCCACACTGCATTGGCAACTAGTACACGGCCCAGCTAAAGCACACGGATGTGACTCCTGGGCCAAGGATCTCCTCATCTTATTGCCTGGCACAAGAAAGGTGCCCGAAGGCAATCTACCCCTGAACACTTCCAGCTGTTGCTTGAGTTTCAATCAAAGCCAGTGCTACCCTGTTGTGCACAGACAGGAGGAGCAACAACAGCTCTCTCTTAGCCTGTGCACACTGTGGTCCTGTGAGGCCAGCTCCGCTCTTTCTAGTAGCCCTTTCCATCGTCTCTCAGATGATTTGGGCCAGAAGCATTGGGGTTAAGACTAGGCTGGTAGTGATTTCCTGTGATCTGGGTTTTGTGGTAAAAGTCCAACTCAATCTGAACAGCCATCCCTAATAAGGAGCAGAGTGAGGCCATCGCTAATTTCCCTCCCGTGGCTACATTGTTCAAAGCAAATGCCATGGGCTGTGGGCCCAGGCCGTGGGGAGCCGACCAGCCTGACTGAGTAGGCCATGGTGTGTGTGGTGTCTGGCAAAGTGCCCTCCCTCAGCCTGGCCCCAGTGCTCCAGGCTCCCTTGCTGATCTCATTAGCCCTGTCTTCATGCATCAGAAAGGTCAAGTCCCGATTCTCCATCAGAGCTGGTTTGCAATGCCTCGTCCAGATAGAGGGGGATAAAGGACAGGGCAGAGCCCACAGATTTAGGTCTGTCTTCACCCTTGGCTCTCCTAAAGCAAGATTCATCCTTTAAATAGTCAAGGACTGCGACACACCTGCAAATAACTAGAGAGCCTGGAGGAAGGAAGGACAGTACCAGAACCTTGCAGACACTTCATCTGTAGACCCTCCATCCACCTCTGCTTCTAATCCTCCCCACTCTCCACCCCCATTCAAACCAACTCCCCATCTCCAGCACAGGCCTTACAACCCACAGAGGAATTTCCTTGGCCATTCTAAATGATTCTTGTTCAAGCAAACAGGAATCAGTTACTTGCTCAGCACGCTCCTGGGTGGCTCACCCACTCTCAACCAACAGCATACAGCTCTGCCGCAGTGAACCAAGGATGAACACTTGCAATGTGGGACCTCACGCCTGCTCATCATGAAGCCATGACCTCTCCCCACGTCTCTCAAGACAAAGGCAAATTCATCCTGAGCTAACCAGTCGATACAAAGTTATCTCCAAAGCAGCAGTGATCCCGGAGCACGAAGTCCACATGAGGATGTAAGACACATGCTACCCTGTAGGACCATGCCACCAGACAGAAAACCTAGTGAGGTCAAGTGGAGTCAGGAACCCCGGCAAATTCTCATAATAGAAAACTGTAGGTGCTTAAATCTACTGCTGACCATGTTCCTGTCCTGGAACACGTTTCCATGACACCCCATGGAGAGGACTGTGACAACCAGTCATTAGGGACAACACCCGAAGTCCTACCACATAGAGATGAGGCATCCTTAACATCTCAGACCAAGCCAATAGAAAGCATCTGCCTTTAGATCCCAACCCACCCCAAAATGTTTATAAGGTCCTATCCATAAGGAATAAAGGGCACAAGTTATTTCACCAAAGATTGTCTGAGAGTGCCTGTCTTATTGAGCTGTAACACTCCAGGGACTCATTTTCTCTCCTGAAGCTTTCATCCCTGGAATCTGTTCAAAGCCTACCACAGCCACTTCCTGCTCAGTGACCTGTGCCCTTGGCTCCTAGCTGCCTCCTGCCACCGACCCCAGGGCAGTGTCAGCTGTGGAAGAGGCCTGGCAGCCTGCCTTGCTCTGGCTCCCCCTTGGAGAGCTGCAACTCTTTGGCCTCTTTTACCTATCTAGTTGGACCAGAGCCCTGCAGATTCCTGTAGATAGCGCCTGGTACACAAACCAGCATTACCCAGATCCACTCCCAATCTGTTCACATGTAACTTACATAGGGGAAAATCCCACTACAGTTTGCTCCATGGGCACATGATAGAACACACAAAAGGAGGACCCACAATGAACATGAGCAAGCAGCCACAACAAAGGGAACAGGGCCACATTCTTATAGCTTGAGCTACTGAAACAATATCAAAAAGACTACATATATAAATATATTTAAATACTTGAAGACATCAAAGAAACATCTATGTATACACATATCAGTAAAAGAGCATTAAGAAATCACAAAATTGGGGCTGAAAAATTTTGAAAAAAAAATCCTATCTCCTAGCAATGGGCAAAACAGAGAGAGTTCTTAAATTTCCCATCGCGGAAGGGTTTGGTTCTGATTTTAAAAGCTAGAGAGCGATTCAGAGAATGGAAAGGCGTACTTCAAGGAAACCATGAAGATGGTTCAGAGGGACAGACAACGCCGAAAGCTGTAGTAAGGTTAAGAGATGAGGGTGACTGACTGTATATTCACATAAAAGTTCAGAGTGAAGGATGAAGAAAATTAGGAGCATTTTTGACTGACAAGTTTAAGAATTAAATAAAAATTTTGGTTATATATCCAAACAACCTCCCCCCTCCAAAAAAAAAAAAGAAACCTCACAGCTGAACTCCTAGACAGATATGGATTAGCCCACATTCAAACATGTTATGGTATCAAAACAACAATGAAAGAGAGATCAACTAGAGAGACTAAAACCAGAAGGCCTAAAAATAAAGGGCTGATAATTAGACAGATGGAGAAGGTCCATTAAGAAATGCCAAAAGACAAAGATATGTTGTCTTCAAAGTTCTGAGCAGGAATAACTACTCATTTCATAGTTGAGTGCAGCTAAACCAATTCCAGAGCAAGGGTGAATGGAAGTTCTTTCCTGACATTTTATCACTGCAAGGACTCATCAAAGTAACAGCAAAGGATCTATCTCAGGCAAAGGGAAACATTGTAGCAACACAAGTACTTTAAAGCCCCACTCCCCCAACAACAGTGATCACAGAAACCCATAACCTATGGGTGAATATTAATAGCCTGAGCAGGGTGGGGAGGGTAAGCTAGGGTGTCCATAGCACTGGGGCAACCATGATGGACAGTGACATTAAAGCATCCAGGGACTATGTTCTCCTGGAGGATAAAGGCATTCATTAGCTTAGAGCCTGTTCAGTCATCAATCAGTGTTGAACACAGGGCAGCAGCAAGCTACACTGTTTAAGACTGAGAAGATTACATATAAAGGCATGCCAGTTGATTATAGATTTAATGCAGTCCCAATCAAAATTCCAGAAAAATATTTTTCTTTTTAATATAAATAACTAGATCTCAAAGTATGCATATATATATAAATTGAATACTACACCGGGGAAGGAGGGGTTTGCAGTACTGGCAAAGGTGACACCCAGATCCATGGGGTGGGAAAGAAAGTCCAGATATGAACCCATAGACACTGCCAACTTTATTCTCTGTGTTTGTTGGTGGTAGAACTCAGGGTCTGATGCATTTTGGACCGCCTTTCTACCACTGACCTGCAGCCTTAGCCTGAGACAATTTATCTGCTATAATGGCACAATATTATGGTATGGGGAAAAGACAGTTTTTGTAATAAATTGTGCTGAAAGAATCACATTCATACACAAAAAGGAAAATTTGAACATTTATAAATAAATGGTTAACTCAAAACAGATCGTAAGTCTACATGCAAATACAAAAAATGGAGACACCCCATGACAGTACATTGAAAATCACTCTCTTGGAGTCAGGCAGAGATCTTCAGTGCGGTACCAAAAGGATGCGTCATGGAAGGAAAAAAATAAGGAAAAATTGAGTTTCATTAAAATTAAAACCTCTTTCTGTTCTGGAAGTGATATATATTCTGTTAAACGAAAATGCATGATGAGTTAGAGACTGGGAGGAAATATTTGTAAAGCTTATATCAACAAAGAACTATCTAGAATTTGTATAAAGTCTCAAACTAAACAATTTAAAACAGCAACAATTTACAATCAGTTAATGGTTTGGTAGGGAAGAGAGCAACATTTTCTTCAGCGGAGAGCCTCTGGTGAAATGCCCACGTTCTTATAAACAAACCTCACTTATACTCCTTTAGTCAACCCTAACGAAATTCACACACACACACACACACACACACACACACACACTCACATGCACGAGAAACAGTAGAAAAGAAACAGGAATAGTAAGGGTGGGAGAAAGAACGTGTACATGTATGGAAATGTCCCATTGAAGCCTATTATGTATAATTAATATGTGTTAATTAAAATACTTAAAAATAAAACGTAAGGAAAAGTTACCTTTTTATAGATACTTCAGTTCTAATCAATACTATGTTTAACCACAAAAAAAACTTTGTCTCTTTCATTCTGCCACAAGACATCCCAATAAAACACAGAAGTTTGAGTCACAGAAAGACACCCTATCTGAAGGTCAGGAGAGAGGATCCCTTCCCCAGACTTTCTTCTTTTGTTTTCTTAGATACTTGAATCATGAAATGGTATCTGAGTATCTTGAATTGTCAAGACCTACTATGGAGCTATTTTGTCCCAACTGAAATGTTCTCTTCAGGTTAGAGGAAGAAGGGAGCTCTTATGATGAAGGGAGCTATAGAAGCTTGTATGGCTCAGAAGTTCACGAAAATTACAAGATTTACAAAGCTTCCTTCAAGGTCATACAAAGCAGGAATCAATTGCTGGGGAAGAGGAGACTCTCTGTTAGAGTTGCCTACAAGTTTCTAGAAGGCTCCAAAGATACAACTTTTGTGAGTCTTCACCCATGATGGGTGTGCCTTTTGGTGATGTGGCTGCCTTTGAATTACCCATATTCCTATAATTTCTTACCAATACTCCTGCAATTAACCTGAATAAATTTATTGGTTCACTGACTAGAGTTGAGTAGAATCATCTCTTTGGGTTGTCACGTAATGTCTTATGTGGAGTGAAGAGACATTTGTTCATGTTTTCCCAGGAGAAGTTATATAAGACCTCGTAACTTTTTTCTGCACTCCACTAATGTCCTGGCATCAATGGGTGGGCCATATAAACGGTACGTAAGTTGAGGTAAAATTGATCCAGAAAACCCCCAGACTTCATCATGTCCCACATTCTGGCCCTCTTCTCTCTAAGCCTCTCCGGGTTCTGGTTCTAGGCAGGTGGAGTTTGGATTGACTAGGGCACAAAGCACAAGGAGTCACAGGGAAAGGACAGCATTCACATCCTCAACCAGCCAGGAACCAGGTAGCTGGGCTACTTCATACTTCTGGATTCTTCAGTAGGTTCTGCACTTCAGATGTGGTCTGCAGAGAAACTGAACTGCTAAAATCAAGGACAGTCTCTAGTGGGAGAGGGAAGAAGGTGGCTTAGAGTGGAAACCGCAGCCCAGGAACACCACCATCCACTCTGCACCGTTGTCTCCCTGCCTCAGCCCCTCAAGACAGGAGTCGGGGCCACTCACCAACAGTAGTTGAGGTGTACTGATAGGGTTCTGACAGGAAGTGTGGGAGGGTGAGGACAAAGGCCCCTGCAGCCAGGAGGAGACCCCCTATGCCGATCATCCGTGGGCGGTTCACTCGGCTGCCGAAGTAGCTGACAAAGATGATGAGGATAGCGTTGCTGATCTGCAGAAGAGAACAGGGGATCCAGTGAGAGCCAGGTCCCATTCTCCTCCAGTCAAGAGGAGACCCACCATAGTTCACCTAGGGAGAACAGACAGGGAAGGGGTCTCCAGGCATTCCTGTAGTCCCTGAGAAAGCCACACTAGCCTTGCCCAGCCGGTCTTGCTGCCTGTGCTGTAGATTCACAGCATCCGCTTTCCCTCGGTCATCAGAAAACCATTCGGTCTCAGCTTTTTGGACCAACCCAATAAAATTATCTGAAAACATAACGAACTAATCTAAACATTGAGCATCTATATAGAAAGCTGAGTTTCTATATGTAGGGTGCATATGTCGGCAAGTGGGTGTGCTCACACGTGCGTGTGTGTGCTATTTACCTCTCTCTTTCTCTCTCTCTCTCTGTCTCTCTCTCTCTCTCTCTCTCTCTGTCTCTCTCTCTCTCTCTCTCTCTCTCTCTCTCTCTCTCTCTCTCTCTCTCTACCTCCCCAACTCTAGAAATATAGACACATGCCACGACTACACTTGGCTTTTTAAACCTATGTTCTAGGATGGGACAACTCGGGTCATCATGCTTGCTAAGCATCACCTTACCCACTGAGCTCTCTTCCTAGCCCTTCTAGAAAACTCTTTTGGGCAACCCCCAAGGAAGCCTCCAAATCTGACTGGCTGCTGGAGTTTTATGAGATTTTATTTATTTTATATATGTGAATACACTGTAGCTATCTTCAGACACACCAGAAGAGAACACTGGATCCCATTACAGATGGTTGTGAACCACCATGTGGTGTGGGTTCTGGGAATTGAACTCAGGACCTCTGGAAGAGCAGCAAGTGCTCTTAACCACTGAACCATCTCTCCAGCCCGCATATATTTTTTTAAATTAAACTTCTAAGTTGAATGAGGTCCAAAGTAATGAACTCAGGGACTCTGGACTGAAAGTCAGAATAACAACCAATGTGCATGGCCCCAAGCACCATGCAACTACTCTCAATTTATACTTTCTGCTGGTTAATCTTTCAACCAGCAGACGAACTCGGGTCATCTGGGAAGAGGAAACTTCAATCAAGAAAATATCTCTATCAGTTGGCCTGTAGGCAAGTCTATGGGACATCTTCCTTGATTAACGATTAACTTGGGAGGGGCTGGCCCTACCGTGGGTGATGCCATTTCTGGTCAGGCGGTCCTGGGTTGTAATAACAAAGCAAGTTGAACAAGCTGAAGGACGAAGGAAGCAAGAAGCTTTCCTGTATCATCTCTGCCTCTGCTCCTGCTTCAGACCCTACCCTGACTTCCTGTGAGGATGACCTAGTGTGGCAGTGTATGCTAGATAGACCCTCTCTTCTCCAAGTTTCTTTTGGTCATGGTTTTATCACTGCAACCGAAAGAAAACTAGAACTTGACAGTCAAGCAGTGTCATATCTCCATTCAGGAAGTCAGGAAGTAGCCTGAATCACGGAGGCCCATTTTAGATGGTCTACACCATCCTAAAGCAATCTTCTGGAAGAACGGGCTTCTGCCCCAATAACTCTGTATCTAACCCATTCCCCATCCCTATCTTATATTCTCCAAAACAAAGGACAAGGACCATACCACTTCCAAGTCCTGTCCAGTGTGGACATCAGGAGCACTGTGCTCCTCACTCCTCTAGCAGGAATGTTTCTTTGTGTCCACCACTTTGACTCTGCATGTCCTGCCTTTCCCTCGCCACCTTCTCGTGGAGCTTACCGTCTATCTATGAGAGATTTAGTTCTACACTTTGTCTTAGTTTTTGGCCCATCTGTTCCTTTCTGCACCCACAGCATCTAGGACAGTGTCTGGCCCAAAGTTGGTGCTCATTAACGTGTGTCAAGGGAATGACCGTTAGACATAGACTGTGGCACAGAGAGGAGGGTGTGAGGGTATATGAGGTGTATGAGGAGACAGCCTGGCTTTAGCAGAGAGCCTTCCAGCTTGAGGATTCTAGAACATTCTGCAGCGGGTATCCAGAGAGAGGGGAAGCTTTTTCTTGAGCTTCTTGGGTTTCATTTCTTTCCTTTTTCCTTCTCTACTATTTTTCATACATGGACTGAAGCATCCGACCATTTCAGCTGTAAGCTGACTCAAAAGGGCATGTGCATGACAGATGGTGGAGGGCTCCAAACAAACCGAGGAAGAAAGGTTGGAACGTGTGGGCCTGCACTCATCTGCAGAAGCTAGGATTGGTTTCTTTGTGGGTCACTAGACCTGCTCGGTATTGGCTTTTGCTCTGAAGGTTTTCTTCAGCAGAAGTGTATCTTTGAAAGAGTTATTCATTCTTTTCCCATTTAAAGCACACCTCAAAACTGCAGTTGTTCTAGCCAAGGAGAGTACTCCAGGCCTCACGCTCAGAGTGCCTCTAGAACAGCTCCATCTACTTGCTGGTGTTAAACATTTGCAGTCTGATACAAAGCCCATTAATATCACACTCTGCCCTTCTGTGTTGCAAAATAAAGAGCTCTATGTACTAGAGGACTTAGGGCTCTAGGGATACAACCCACCTTGTCTGTACATCCTTCAGTGTCATGTCAGAGGACAATAGGAGCAGCTGCTTGCCAAGGCCAAGATACCCATGTGTTCTCTGTTCAAGCCCCTTGAACTACGATAGGCATTCTGTGCCCTTTCATATCATCTGGGCCAAGGAAGGCTTTGAGATTGGAGCTTCAGAAGGTCTGTACTCAGCACACACTCAGATGGCCTCACCCACCCCTGCACCAGGCTGGACTTCCTTTACACACCCGTGGACACACACACACACACACACACACACACACTTACTTATTCCAAGCATTCAATGATGCAGATAAAAGTTTAGGTGTGGAGTCATCATTTTGGGTCCTCTTGACTGCTGTAAGAGAGGGTCTGTCCCATAGGCTACATCTCATTTGTTTAGTCAAGGAGCCTAGAACATGGTGTGAGAAGAATCCAGAGGCTGCACCTGGACTCACCAAGAACT
The DNA here is from genome assembly GCA_021653895.1 of Mastomys natalensis. Taxonomy (NCBI): domain Eukaryota; kingdom Metazoa; phylum Chordata; class Mammalia; order Rodentia; family Muridae; genus Mastomys; species Mastomys natalensis. The sequence continues at coordinate 350,909 of JAJTUV010000636.1, read as the reverse complement.
GTGGGTGACTTGTGATACATTCAAGAACCAGGGCCAGGCTTTGGTGACATAAATGTCAAAGGTTTGTTTCCTTGCTGTCTGTTGTCTATGAGGACAATATTAAATCAAAGGCCAAAATTTAGGGGTGGTGTTCTGCAGTACGATGTAAACCCCGCCCCTGATATGCACCTCTCAGAGGTTAGGACAGTACATACAATGAAAGATTGTCAAGAGCTTCCTACTCAGGGTTGGAGAGATGGGTCAGTATTTAACAACACTCGTTGCTCTTACAAAAGACTCAGGTTCAATTCCCAACACCTACATAATGGTTCACAACCATCCATAACGCCAGTTCCAGGAGCTCCAATGCCTTCTCCTGGTCTCCTCAGGTACCAAACATCTATGTGCTACACATACATACATGCAGGCAAAACACTCACACACACAATAAGCAAATCTAACTTTAAAAATCTGTTAGAATAAAGGGCCTTCCACTCACCTCATTCAAACTGGAGATGAGACCGGAGGAAGAACTGGAGAGCCCGAAGCGTTTCTCGATCGTGGTGAGGCTGCTCTTGAAGTAGGCGCTGTAGAGCAGCTGACAGAGCTGTAGCAGGCCATGGCAAAGCACGAAAACCTGGGTGATAGACGACAGGCCTGTGAGCTCTCTGCCCAGTGTTCCAGGTGCCTGCCCCAACCTTCTATCCAAGGCTCTCTGGGGCAATCGGTACTGTCTCCTCATGAAAACACTTCCCTGGATGGGTCTGAGAGTGAGGCCCTGTTTCTTGTCTCCCAAGTTGGCTTGAAACTCTCTTTGAAGCTGAGGATGACCTTGAACTTCTGACCCTTCTGCCTCTACTCTGTGCTGAGCTCACAGGCCTGTGCTACCACATTCTGTTTCTATGCTGTGCTTGGGATTGTGCATACCAGGGCAAGCACTCTACCTAATGGGCTGTAACTGTTGTCACAAAGAGCCAACTAAAACCATGGGGAATGCCATTCCCAAGCAAGGTCCCCCCACTTAGACAAGTGTCAATGGCCTTTGCCACCTTGAGTTTCTCCCTAACCATATTGTAATTTTATCATGGACTGCTAGTTGGTCTTCGTCTTGTGCTCTGAGAGGGCTGAAGGTTGTTCTTTACTCAATTTGGACCTCGGTTTGGATGCTCCACTTCTCCTGGCATGTCCTCCATTCCCAACCTCCATCCTTAAGGCCCAGGACGCTCTTATGTCTCCAGGAAGGTGGTTTGACAGAGTCTTCCAACCACCTACTTAAATGAATATCCTCATTCTGTCTTATTGGGCTTTTCTCAGGGCTATCTTGACCTCTTACCAAGAACATTTCTGACTGGTCATGTTCCCCTCTGGATGATGCTCAAGGCCTTGGAGAAATACCCAAAGGTTAATTGTCACTGTGTCCTAGCTGGCCTCACATGCCTTGTCCTGCGTGTACTGAGTAAATGTGAGTTCCATATTGGACAGGGTTAGATTCATGTTGTAAATATGGAAGAAGAATTTGATGGTGTCCTCAGCTCTAGGCTGTGTGCTACTAGGATCTCAGCTATTGCATGAGCAGGCACCAAGCCACAAGTCCCACATCCTTAAGCTATGCTCGGAAGGTTTCCTTGGGTAGCGTTTTTCCTCCAGGGAAGGGTAGGGTGCTATTACGCTTCATACTCTGCCAGAGTTTTTCCCCTGAATTGAAGGGCTGGTGTCTGAGAAGAGCAACTGAGACTCCACCTTCATTGTCATTTCCCTCCAAAACTGAGCTGGTCTCTCTGCTGGGGCCTCCCTCCAACCTGTGGAATTTCCCAGCTGCTAGGACAGAGCCTTGGCAAGGCCAACTTGAGCTTCTGTGACAGAGTCCAGAACTCACTGCATGTCCATCTGTACTCACGGCCTCTGAATTCAAGAAGGCCACAGTACTCAGGAAATCAGATACTTCTTCAAACTGCTGCCTGCCTCTGAGCCCCAACAACCAGCTCCATCCTCACCAGAAGCAGCAGCGAGCCTGCTGGGGGCCAGAGGAATCTCCTCAGTCTGCCTCTCAGAAAGTGTCTTCTGTGTGTCCTTTGATTGGCTAGAATATTTTTAATATTTTTTAAAGAATTATTTATTTTATGTATGAGTACACTGTAGCTGTCTTCAGACACACCAGAAGAGGGCATCAGATCCCATTACAGATGGTTGTGAGCCACCATGTGGTTGCTGGGAATTGAACTCAGGACCTCTGGAAGAGCAGCCAGTGCTCTTAACCACTGAGCCATCTCTCCAGCCCCTATTTTTAATATATTATGATAAAATAGTTTTTGAGAATGAGTTTTTGTCCCAGTTTGTTTTCCAACATGGAGAAACTGCAGTCATTGCAGAAACTCAAACAGGGATTTGAAGCAGAAGTCATGAGAAGCTTTGCTCTCTGACTTTCTCAGACTCGTTCTCACAGCACAGGATCACCTTCCCAGGGAGCGGTGCCATCATAGTGGGGTGAGCTCTCCTGTGTTAACTCACAATCAAGACAACCCTGCATGGACATGCCCACAGATCAACTTCATAAAGACAATTACTCAACAAATATTCTTTTTTTTTTGGGGGGGGGTTTGATGTCAAGTTGACAGATGATGCTAACTAGGCCAGAGAATATTAGTGAAGATAGGATAAAGGTGTCGTTGATGGTATTGGTGTTGCCAGGGAAGTCTCACAGGACATGTGAGAAGGGACCAGATCAAAGACTCTCACGGAAGTTTAGCTGTCATTGACTCTGAATGGAAGAAAGTACAGAAGCCAAGAATGCAAGGCCAGAGGTAAAAGGGGGCCCAAGAGAAGCAGTGTGAGGACGAAGGACATCGGGGTCAGAGTTAGTATACTTCAGTTTCTGAGGGTTGAGTTTAGAGAAGACCCATCTCCCTTCCTTTCAATTAGTATTGAATTAACAGGCATGAGTAACTCCTACCAACTTCCTCTGTTGTCTCCTGAGAGGAAGATGGGGATGGTGGGAGAGAAACTGCCTCAAAGCCTTTCCTGAAAGATACGCCTTTGCTATTTCCAGTAAGTACTGGATTTCCGCATCTTCACTCCTGGGCTACAGTGAGGACGCTTTCCATGTCCCTTTGTCACAATGCTCACACCAGTGGTATCACTGTAGCTGTGGCCAGACTGGATACTTCATGGATGATCTGACAGAGGGGCTGATATGGGTCTGAGCCCCATACACCAGGGGACGCAGCAGATGAAGACAGATGGGATGTGCAGCTGTAACAACAGGAGAAATGCTGAGGAAAGAGAAAGCCATAGGGGGTGGGTTGACAGAGCTTGCTGGAAGGGGCAACTCCCAGGGTCACAGGCACCTGGCCCTGCATACCATTTCATGAGGACAGAACCAGGAGACCGTGTCCTTGTCTGCTCTGACTTACCAAATACTCATAACCAGCAGGAGAGAAAAAAAAAAAGTGATCACCTGCTAGTGGGAAAAAAAGAAGTGGTGAATGCCAATCCCTGAAAAAGGCGTGGCTTGAGGGTACACGCAGATTGACAGTGGAGAAGTGGGGGTGTGCTAGCTGGGTTACAGTCTCCTCTGCTTCACTCAGGGCAGCCAACCTGCTGTACGAAGGTTTGGGTTTAGGAGTCAAGCAGGCCTAGGTTCGGATCCTGGCTCTGCATGGATTCTTTGGCTACCAAGGGAGTCACTCTGAGTCACAGTTCTTTTAACAGTGCCCGGGAGCGGTAACATTCTAATGGAAAGGATTACCTAGCGGCTGTGTTTGGGACTCTGGCCCCATGCCGGAGCCACAGGCTGCCTGAACTCAGTCTCTTCCTCACACCTAGTGATGAACTTTTTCTCTATGGCTTTCTGTTCTGCGCCATGAGAATCAGAAGCTGCATGTGCTACGTTCAGGGTGTTCCAAAGATGGCTCCTTGCTCCACACACTCCAAATCCAGTGGAATTCCCAGGGGAAAAAAATGTTTGCAGATTGGTGCATCCTACAGCCCTCCCCAGGAAAATCTACAATTATGTTAGTATGTCAAAGGTTTCATTAAAGACCTCTTCAGCTTGTTTAAGCCAATTCCCCCTATATATCTTTGTGTGTGTGCGTGTGTGCACGCGCACGAGTGCTTGTGTATGCATAACACATGAAGATCTGAAGTCAACCCCTCATGAGCCACCTGCCTTGTTTTTAGAGACAGTGAGTGACTTTCACTGGGACCTGGAGCTGGTGAATTAGGCAAGGCTTGCTGGCCTTGCTCCAGGGATCCACTGTCTGCTTCTCCAGCACGGCTTACAAGCACACAACGCCACACATGGTTTTTTTACATGGATGCTGGAGATCAAACTCTGGCCTTTCTGCTTTCCAGGCAAATTCTTTACTTGCCTGAGATCCCAGAACCCAAACCCAGGCCACCCTTCTATATCTCTAAGAAGCTAAGTGCTTCATACCACTCCATTTAACAAAAGAAAGAACGTGCCAAAATGCTTCACAGAAAGATAAGGAAAGGTCAACAAAGATTCATTACGAGGATTACTACGATCAGCCACTTTCCATCTCATCCATCTATTCTCGTTTCTTGCTTCTGTAGATTGTATAACACACAAGATTTCCCCTTTATTGATAATTCTCCAACAGGCTCTAAACTTCCAGGAGAAAATATGATGGAGATTTTCAGAACAAATATCCCCAGTGCTTGAAGCAATTCCTGGTTCAGAGGAAGCAGGTGAGAATCACGTCTTCAAAACATCACAGTAACCTATGGTCTAGAGTCTTCAGCCCTGAGAAGAGCCACTCAGGCTGCTGCAGGTTCACCGAAATGACCAGTCTCTGTCATTTATAAAATTCCCCTTTGACATGGCTGTAAATTGCAAGCATGGTTCAGCTCTCCCCCTTCCTTCCTTGGCTCACTCAGAGTGTGGCTCCTGAGTATTCCAAACCCAAACCACAAAAGTTAAAGATTTGCAACTATGTATACAGGGACTTTCTGATGCGTTTGAAGTCATCTACATTTTTATAGCAGTGATATTTATACAGGTAGAGTCAGTACTTAAAGTCTCTGCATTTTATTCTAGGCAAACCAGACCTCAATAAAATTGACTAAAGGAAAATTCCCTTGAAGACAGAGTCATGGGCATGAAGGTTTTCAAAATAATATCCTGACACTTTGAAGGGCATTCTGCAAAGTTTTCTGGTTTTGTTGTTATTTTAAGGTATGAGCATTGACAACATTGTGAGAATGCTTGTTTACTCAAGGGCCCTATGTTGAAAGGTTCAAAACCCGTGTAAATATTTAGATTTGTGTGTGCATGCTAACCTGAGAAGGAAGGAAAGGAAGGAAAGAGGGAGGGAGAGAGGGAAGGAGAGAGGGAGGGAGAATATGTGTATAATTAACATGGCACTCTTACAGGTCCATCTCACAGAGGAAGTTAGCAAAGGCATCCTCTGCTGGGGAACTTTCTTGCAGGGCTGGCTGTGAGGGAGACTCTCAGACATCCAAATGTTCAAGTCATGTTCAAAGCTCCATTCCTCAGGCCCCATTCCTCAATCCTAACAAATCTGGAGGGTGTAGCAGGGAGAGTAGAGGAAAAAGAAGCAGAGAAACTAAAGTGGTCATTAAAGACCTAAGGAAGACTGAGAGGATGCTTGTGATGGTAGAGAGGGAGGTCTGGAGCCCAAGGCAAGTTTCAGTGACATGCAGGAGGACAACCGAACAGTAAACACTCAGGATGAGGGAACCCAGAGAACTCAGGACAAATAGGAAAGGGTCAAAGGACACCCCAGACACAATTTTGTTTGGTCAGTTTTCATTGTCATGTTCAAGACTCGTTTTTTTCTATTCTGGACATTGGACCTATAGGGTAACTAGCATTAAACCACAGAAGCACTGGCTGGCTCTGAAGCTGCCAGGCAGGTCTGACGTGTGAACCCATCAGGTTATACCCCAGCTAATGGCTGCTCCTGCTGTCATCCAGCTTTGACTTTGTGAACACAGTTCTCAGAGAGTGAGGGCTCTGCTCTCATGAGTCCTCATGACCACCAGGATGTGATTCACTGGGGTGATTGGAGCTGGTTAGCAGGATAAAAAGCCTTAAGCAGCCTGAGGGTGGCCTGAGTGAGCGTCAGCTGATGACCTCCCAGTGTTTCTAGGTGACAGTTGTCTGTGTCCCAAAGATTGTCATGGTGGACTAGAATAAGCAGTCCTTCCCAAAGGAGGAAGAGAAGGAAGGAGGGATAGAAGGAGGGATGGAGGGAGGGAGGGAGGAAGGGATAAAAAAACAGACATAGAGAAACATTCCTCTCATGCCACATGAGTGTGGGGTGTTTTGGGTTATGCCCAGGCTGCTCTGAGTCCTCTGCTGCCTGCTTTAATGTCTTTGACCTCAGAGAGGACTTGGGAGATAGCTCAGCCTGTGGGATGTTTGTATAGCAGCCAATCAGTCCCCAGAAGTCCTGGAAAAAAACCAAAAGAGCTGGGTGAAGTGGTGTGCACTTGAAATCCCGGTACTGCGACGGCAGAGATGCTGGCTAGACAGGCTAGCCTAATGGAAGAGACCCAGATCCTAGAGAAAGATGCTGTCCTAACACAGCAGCATACATCCTGAGGCTCAGAGACCACTCTCTTCCTCTTTCCTCTCTAAGCTGGAGCTGACTACAACCCAGGATGGCAGGAATACTACTGTGCAGAGGAATGGAATTCTTGACCAGAAGAATTTCAAATCACCCTGAACCCCCAGACTAGGCCTGAGCAGCTCCAGCCCATAGGGAGTCCTGGCCTCCGTCAGTCAGATTCCACTCAGTACGTTAAAATCTGTTTCCATTTCTTTACATGCTTTGTCTTTCCCCTCCATCTTATAATCTATATAACAACATGTAAATGTTTTAAAAACTCAAGCAGCACAGAAGGGCTCAGAGTAGCAAACTTTAGGCTACCCACCCACCACTGAACACCCCCTGAAGGGACCTGAGAGTCTGCGCCTCCCAGTCTGACCCATCTATCAATACTTCAAAACCATAGAAATGATTGAGTTCTTTCATCCATTCATAGTGTGTCCCTCTTTGTAATTGTTTCTGATTCTTTTTTTTTAATCTCCTTAATCACTGTTTTCATCACAATGGGGATGCTGGAACTGAGGACAGATGAACATATATGCTCAGTCTACCATGTTGAATTATAAACCCAACCCACTCCTGTCCTTATACCCCTACTTTTTCAATGAATAAAGAAGGGCTCCAAGAAGCATATTTAATAAACTCCTCATAAATAGAAAATATTCTACATGTATATGTATACATTTTCTATGTTCCTCCCACTTGCAAGATAAGACATTTATATCAGTCTTTCATAGAGAGAATCATTTAAGAGAGAGCCTGTTTCGTAACAAGGTGTTGGCTACCTCATATAGTTTACTGACCTCTGTACTGAAATTGGAGGACAGCGTGGTGTGGGTGTACTTTTTTATCACAGTGGTGTCAAGAACATCATTAGAGACCATCTATTATATGCTGGGCAGTAGACTACACTGTCAACCTCCAAAGTACAAACACATCCTCCTGCTCCTCCAGCACACTCGAGTTATGATACTGTTATCTAGCTGGCAGAATCTTGCAGAGCAAGGTGTGCCTCTGACTGCAGGCATTCAGCCTGCTGGTGGCTCCCACTCTATGTGCACTTCTTTCCATGTACACTTCCCTGCCCACAGCTCAGCTCATCCTCCTGGCTGGCTGGCAGTTGACCAGTGGTTAAGTGCTGAATGGTGAGGTCCAGGTTCAAGGTACCCTACTGCAACACAGATAAAGATGTTTTCTAATGTCATCTGACATTTCAGAAAGCTAGTAAAAGAGAGGGAGCTGGTGCCTCTGAGACCCACCTGAAAGACCCCCCCCACCAGAGTTGGAAGAGGGATAGTGTATTCTTCTTACTGTCTTTCCAAAGGGACAGTAGGACATAAAATAAAGATGTGATCTAGGATGAAAGGCCTGCAACAGTCAGGGAGCCTGCCTAAGCCTCCTGTGCCTTCTGCGGGCCCCACAGTCAGTGCTCCACTGGGGAGTGTCTCTTTCACAGTCATTCAGGAAGTCAAGTATATGCCCATGCAGGAAGAATGTCTGCACAAGATAACACTCAGATTTAAAATAGCCAGCCGCAGCTCAAAGTTGATGTCCTTGGAGGAGAAATAAGCCAAGGTAGCCTCAGGATTGTTAGTATTGTTGTGAACTAGAAAAGCCCTTTGTCCTGTTAGCTCTTGGGAGAGAGAGAGAGAGAGAGAGAGAGAGAGAGAGAGAGAGAGAGAGAGAGAGAGAGAGAGAAAAGAAAAGAGAAAGAAAAAAGGAAGCATCAGAACAATTTTAAAAGGAACATGAAGATACAAGACACCTCCTGTCCCTTCACAAGAAAGGAATCAGGTAAGATCTCGATCTGGGATTATATTCTCACTAGAAAGGACCTTTGATGAGATGGGATCCTAGGGTGTCCTCTGAAGTAAAAGGAAATGTAGAATTTCACTGTGGACATGAAGCTTGTGTCTTCCCATGCTGCACTCTCATTTTAAAGCTGAGGCATAAAGGAGAGAAGCAGTGGAAATCCTGAACCCCAAACCACACCAGGAACCCTAAACGGCATCCTGCACTGGCTGTTCCGAGATGCTCTGGTTCCCCCATTCTGGGGTGGGGGTGGGGCTTGCTGCTTGGTGCTCAGAACAAGGAATGTGTGAGATGGTGGTGGGGGTGACATGGAAGAGCAGGCTGTGAGAGACTGCCTGGGGGATTAAAGTGCACACATGTGAGACTCTATGGATTTATTATATTAACTAGAAGAATTTTTTTCTTGGGCAAATAAACACTTGGAAATAAAATTATCCCTGGTGTTCATGTCAATATATGCTTGAATTCTTTTTAAGAGATTCTGAAAAGCTTTTTTTTTTTTCTTTTAAGACAGTAAAACACTCCTTAATGGAGAACAAGTCCCATCTTGTGTTTGGGGAAGATGGCTCCCAGCCACCTGTTAGGTTGAAAGGAAGCCGAAGTTGTCGAACGTGCCTTGGATGCGTTTATGGCAGGGAAAGGACATTCAGACCCTGTGAATATGGAAACTTTGCTATTCTATATCCTTCCTCATCTTTGTTCTGGTAACAAGATGGGATGTCAATATTTTTTCTCACATCCTGGAAGGGTTTGAAGATAAAGCCTGTCCCTTCCTGCCTGCAAGCAAAGGGCAGCCAGTTTTTCAGACAGAAAAAGTGCAAACTATAATACAAAGACAGCCTCACAAGAGTCCAGGACCTTAGGAGCCGACCTCAAGGGAGGGGTCTTATGATCCTATCAGTGGGCAAAGGCAGCCAGGGAGCTCTGAGCGATGGCACTTGAGGCCTTCACATCATCTTCTTTGTCTCTGTTATCTGTTTCCATCTTTCTTTTTCAGGCCTGGCATGTTCTCACTTTCACACCAGCAGGCCAACACCTGGTACACGTTCAGTAAATGCTTGCAAACCTAGATAATCTCACATGACCCTGTAGAGAAGGTGACGAAGGCCCAGGGCAACTTGCAAACCCATCTCATTTTGCAGTTGGCAAGTGACAGCACCCAACAGACACTAAGTCATATGACTCCTCCATTGTGTGACAATGTCTACTCTTCTCAGGGCTCAGAGGAAGGAGGGGCCACAGACATTGTTTTTGCTGAAGTTGACAGTACGTGGCCATTACATCAATGGGCTCTCCACAAACTACCTAGGTTCTATAGGACTCCCCTATTTCCTCTCTCCTTTCTACCCCACCTCCTACCAGTCTCTCTCTTGTCTCTCTGTCTCTGTCACTCTCTCCCTCTCTCCATCTGAGATAGGGTATAGCTATATAGCCCAGGCTAGCCTCAAACTCCTACCTCCCAAGTGTCAGCATCCCAGATGTGCGCCACTGTACCAGCTATTTCAACAAGGATCAGCCTTGGACCATGATGTCACTTCCTCTAGTTGTTCTGTTTCTATTGTAAAAACCTTGATGAGAGATGTCTTCTCTATCCTCCAGATGTTGATGGTACCCAGATTGTATATCAGTTCTTCCACATGCACCTTCCTTTGTCTGCTTACCAACCTGTGGGAGTGCGGATGGTTACGGAAGCCCTCCCTCCCCAAGCTGACTTCCTCTCAACTGTGCCCCTCTGATTTCCCTGCTTTCCTATCAAGTCTATGCCCCGTCATTCCTGTCTTCCTACAGTGTTTACTAGTTTTTGCCCTTGGTGCCTCCAAGCCAAATCTCAAATTCAGTTACATTCTTCACCTATGTTGGTCCCTCCAGTCCCTGACACCAGCAGCTGGTGACATCATCTGGCTCACAGACACATCCCCCTTCTCATTTCCTATACCTACTCTTTCCTCATTCTGATCTATTCTTTCAACAGCAGCCAAAGAAGTCTTTTGAGAAACCTTTAACTGGAGTAGGACATTCGCACAGAAAATGAATATGTTGTATGAGTACAGTCTGAAGATTTCCCAATCTGGCTACAGTTGAAGAACCCATAATAAAAATTAGATCATCACCAGCTTCCCCAAAGATCCTGGTGTCCCTTCAGTTGCCACCTGCCTCACCTCCAAGGTAACAACTCTTCTGAGTTCCAAGAGCTCTGGTCATTGTGCCCTTGGGCTTTGTAGAAAGGGACTTTAAAGTGGCAGCATCAATGAAAATGGAGACCAGAGTCTGCTGTGAGAGGGACAAGTCTGTGGGTTCCCACTACCTTGGATGAAAATCCAAGCCCAGTGCCCAGCCTACAGTGCCCTTCACACTCAAACTCTCATCCACCTTCCCCTCCCCATAAGCTTTCCAGGACAGTGACCACAACCCAGTGCTGACGTGTGTCGGTAAACAGAAAGAGTGAAGTTGCTGAGGCAATGATGAGAATGCTTGGTGGTGAGAAATGCTTTCTTCTTTGACGGTTCTTCACTCTCATCCCTTCCTTGTGTGTGTGTGTACATGTAGTGTGTATGTGCACGCGTGTGGGGGTGCATATGGTGTGTATGAGTGTATGTGCATGTGGTATGCATGTGTGTGTATGTGCGTGCGTGCGTGCGTGCGTGCGTGTGTGTGTGTGTGTGTGTGTGTGTGTGTGTGTGTACATATGCACGTCTGTATATGGAGGCCAGAGAACAACCTCAGTTGCTGTGGTGGTAAATGTTGTCCCTTATAAGAGTTGCCTTGGTCATGGTGTCTCTTCACAGCAACAAAACCCTAAGACAGTCACCATCCTCTTCTTTGAGACAGGGTCTTCCACTGACCTGGAGTTGAGAAGTAGGATGAGCTGATTGGCCAGCAAGCCTCTGGATCCCCTTGTCTGTGCTCTCTCCCAGTCAGTGCTGGGATGACAAGAACCCCACATCCCCACACTCAGTTTTGTGGGGTTTTAAAAATTTATTTATTTATTCACGTTCCATTCTGATCACAGCCCTCCATCATACCAGTCCCCCCTTCACATGGCCCCTTTCCCCCACCCCTCCTTTCCACCTTTGAGAAAGAGAAGGTCCTCCACTGGTTACCAACCTACCCTGGCACCTCAAGTCACTGCAGGACAAGGCACATCCTCTCCCACGGAGGCCAGACAAGGCAGCCCAGTTAGGGGAACAGGAACCACAGGCAGGCAACAGAGTCAGGGTAAGTCCCTGCTCCAGTTGTTGGGAGATCCGCATAAAGATCAAACTGCACATCCGCTACATCTGTGCAGGGGGTAGGGGTAGGTCCCGCCTGGGTATGCTCCTGGCTGGTGGTTCTGCCTCAGGGAGCTCCGAAGGGTCTAGGTTAGTTGACTCTGTTGGTCTTCCTGTGGAGTCCCTGTCCCCTCAGGATTCCTCAATCCTTGGTTTTATTTTCTGGTGTGGACTCTGAGGATTGAACTCAGCTCTTCATGCTTTCGTGACAAACACCTCACCGTCTGGTCTGCCTTCCCAGCCTCCGGCCCCTCTTTTCAGTAACTCAGCAGGCTAGTATCAAGGACTGCCCCTGACCTACAGCTCTGCACCGTCCCTTCAGGGACCCCAGCCCAGAGGGCAATCATACTCGCTTCCAGTGGTCAGGGCCCTAGGCATTCCCAGTGCCCAGCAGACACCTGTCACCAGCAGGGTGTGAAGGAGGTGACCGCAGAAGCACAGTGCCCAGCACACACCTGTCACCAGCAGGGTGTGAAGGAGATGACCACAGAAGCAGGGTAACCATGAGGAAGAAGCTAACCTCTCCAGAAATACTAAAGACCAGAGTGAAGACAAGGACTGAATGTCAGTGAAGGACCCCGCTCGTTATCCAGACACACAAAAGCTAGCATTAAATGCATACAGATACAAACTTGTCAAATTAGGTTGTAAATTCACTGTAGAAGCAGGTCCTTTCCTTTTCCTATAGCCATGCCTCCCCTTAAAAGTTCTAGAGACATAGAAATTTACAAATTTCTTTGCAATCAATCCTTGTGGGTTGATTCTTTTATTCTCTTCAGAATCCCCGGGGGTCATTTTCTAGCCCTGAGTTCCCAACAAACTCATCTCCATGTGGAGAAGTGAAGCCTTGAACTCAGTTTTGACTTTTGGTCCTTCCTGTGGGTCTAATTTGGCAGACAGACAATAGGCTGTCGAATTTTTTTCTGGACATGAGAAACAGAGTATTAGGCTGTTCCTCTGGAGTACCCAGGAAAGAGCTGAGCAAGTTGCATCAGACATGAGTCAGTGCCCTGGCAGGATGGGAAAGAACTTTCATTCAGGAAAACCCCTGCCCAGGGCAGCCTATGTCCACCCACCACCCATTCATCCTCTGCAGCAACAGCAGTTCTCAGGAGACCTTCCGATAAACCATCACACACTTGCTGGAAGCCACGGAGGAGGTCTGAGAACAAAGTTTCAGTCTGTAGTAGGTCCCCAAACAGACGTACGAGAGACATGGAGGAGAGGACCTGAGGAACATGTATGTGTGTGTGTGTGGGGGGATGTTGTGCAGACACCTGTCTACCTCCCCTGAGTGGATCCCTGTCCCCACTCACTGTCAACACTGTCTCCTCTGGCTGCTCTTAAGTAAAGGTCCCTTTCCAGGTTACAGCGCTCCAGAATCTATACATCCATATCCACAGGTGAGCTTTCCCCCAACTCACTGCTCACAGGCAGGGCCCTTCTCCATTATCGGCACTCACAGGCAGACACACTCATTCTTACATGGGAACAAAACACGCTCTATCATGGTCACCTCGTATCCCCTTCCTAGCCTGCCAGAGGACCCACAGAACTACAGGTAATCTTCACAGATTCCCCCATCACTCCAAACATGGTGTCAGTCCCCTGAAAGCTTGGTCCATTGGAGCCAGTATAAGATAAACCAGAGCGCATTACCCTTTCTCTCCCTAGGCAAGGAAGAGGATGATGGGAAGAGACAAAACCCAACATCCAGATCTTTGCATTCCATCAGACACCTCAGGAGAAAGAAGCGCTTCTCTGCCTTAGGCTGTGAGCACAGTTCTACCACGTGACCTCTGGTGGATCATGAGATGCTCCTGCCACTGGTGGTCTGACTTTACCAATGAAGTACCAAAGGCACGGACCTAAAGGCTCCCGTGCGGGTGACTGTGGCAGGGAAGCCAGGCTGTGCACCTGTCACAAGTGTCACAGTTTCTATATCCTTCCATAGCTCTTCTCCCCTCCAGCCTTACAAGCGGCCCCAGTACATCTCACTGTGGTCTTACTGCTTCCTTTTAGGACTCACAGAAAACATTAAGGACATGCTCTGTCTCCAGCCTCCTTCCTGAGTATTGCAGGTTGGATTATGCTTTCCGAAAAGATAGATTAGCCTACTAACTCCTGGCTTCTGGATTTGGAGATGGGTTCTTTGGAGCTATAATCAAGATGGTGATTATTGAAATAGAGGAGGCTCCCAGCCTCTGACTTTTGCCCATAAGAGGACATTTCTTTGAGGAGGAGAACTACATCCTGAAGCATACAAGTCCTGGTATCTTGTCCATAGCAGATGTTGAACCAAATACAAATGGTCCTTGGTTCTTTATCTACACTGCAAGACTGAGCAGCTAAGGACAAACATGGTCTTTGGGAAGGTGAAGGCAGGCGTGAGCACCATGGAAGCCGTGGAGCATTCTGGTCAAGGCCAGTGAGAAGATTATCATTTCCAACTGTGGGCAACTCTAATTTTTCTGACTTGTAGACATCTCACCCGCAGACCATGTCTATGGAGCTCAGGAGAACGCCCCACACCATCTGCCTGCAGTACCCATAACTTCTGCTCCCGCTGAAGTTCTTTGGGTTCCGTATTTTCCTCATTCCTCCCAAATCTAGCTGGATTGCAAGTTAGGTTTATAATTTTGAATAAAACTAAGCAAGAGGGGAAGGAAAGGGGGTGGGAGGGAGGGAGAGAGAGAGAGTGGGAAGAAAAGGAAGACAAGGAGGAGGAGGAGGAGGAGGAGGAAAGAGAGAGAGAAAGAGAGACAGAGAGACAGCAGGGACACAGGTGACAGTCAAGGCAGAAACTGGGATAATGTGTCTACAAGCCTTGAAATACCTGGGATTTCTGAGTGTCACTAGAAGGAAGGAGGGGCTGTGGAAAGTATCCCTTTAACCTTCCCAGGAAACCAACGCTGTCCACACTTTGATTTTGTTTTGTTTTGTTTTTAAATTTCTGGCCTTCAAACATGAAGGTGAACAAATCTCTGTTGCTTTATGCAGCCCAGCATGTGGTATTTTGTTTTGTCAACTCGCTGAGGCTGTTGCAATACAGTGGGGCCAGGGCGTTGTGTCAAAGGCACACAAGTGTCCCGTGGAACCTGGATTTGTTTCTCACCTTTTCCAAGTGCTACGAATGATAAGATGACAGGCCAGTTCCGGCATCATTTTTAAGTCTCTGAATCCTTAAAGCAGTGGTAACGGCAATGACTGAATAGCTGGTAGCATTGTTCAGAGAATAACAGGATACCTTTGCAAAGTGCTTAGAGTGGAGCTTTACTCTCTAAACGCTCAATTTTGAGGGAGCCAAGATGTCAGCTCCCTCTCTGACAACAGTGAACACTTTGTAACTGCCTTAGTCTAACAGTTTTGACAGGTTTGGTTTTTCTTAATCCAGGGCTGTGGGGAGAGGGGGACAGTGTCTTGTTGCAGATTCTTCCCGGAAAAGAACATTTGCGACCATAAGCAGATAGCTATTGACTGGCTCCTTAGACTGAGTACATTCCATGAGAGATCAAAGGTCAAACAGGGCTGGATTCCCTTTGGGAAGAGTTTGTTGGTAAGATCCCTGTGTATGATTGCAGCAAAGGCTCTTGGGAGAATCAGACAATGGAGAAGTGGTACAAGTAATGGTGCCATACTGGAACAAAATGGTTCCATACTGGGACAAACAATGTGGGAGGGTGAACAACAGGTCTTGGAGAACTGAGTCAGAACTAAGCTTTTGAAGATGAGTGGAGAGGAGCCATCTCCAAGCTCAGGAGACAAGGAAAGCAGAGTGATAGGGTTAGAGAAATCTGGGGAAAGTTCTGGGTGTGTGGTGGGAAGAAATTAAATTGCGAATAAGAATTGCCTCCCTCTTCTCCATGTGGCCATCACTGAAGACTCCTAAGCAGGATGACACATGCTGGACCTTCTGTAACAGAGGAGAAAGCAGGGAAGCAGTCAGGCTAGAGGAAGGAGGCTGCTAAGACGAGGCAGGAAGTCTCTAGTTGGACAATGGCCATGGCTAGTTGAGGAGCCATGGGAATGGAATTCTGGCAAGGAAAGACCTGAGAGCGGAAGTGGCCCAGGGATGGCAAGGGGCACCTGAGAGAGTGGTGTGAGGGAAGTGGGGAGGTCAGAACATGGGCAGGGCTGGCAGGTGGTGAGAGGAAGGAGCCACTGGGCTGCAGAACAGGTGGGAGCAGGCGCGCCCAGGGCAGTGGACGGATGCAGTCTGACTGTGTAGCTCATCAGGGGAGAGGGACCTGTAGAGAGAGTTCAAGGAGACAAGAACAGATGGGAACGGGGACAGCCAAGAAAAAAAAAGGATCAGTGAGAGTCCTGGCATGGGAGAAAAGCTAGGCAGGGCGCCTCTGCCCACCAAGGACAAGACCAGCTCTCTGTGGTAGTGTGAACCGTTGGTGACATGCTTAGAGAATGAATGGCTCAGGGGCTGACTGGCAGTGGCATTAGGAATGGCCTCTAGATTTCAGCCAGGCCAGCAGCTGGTTCCAGGGAAAAAGGACTTCATTTCAGCTCCTTATTCAGCTTCTTATTCTGGAGGGTGTAGTCTGGAATACAATCCCCAAACCCAGTGGAAAACAGGAACCCATGCGCTGCATTGAAATAAGTCCCTCTTGGGCCCTGTAGGGCTGAAGCCCCTTGGAGAAAAAAACAAAACAAAACAAAAAAAAACTTTTCTCCATTCTTTTCTTCACTCCCTTCTTCCTTCTTCGTTGTTTTTCGGGTAGTGCTGGGAATCAAGCCCTGGGGCCTGTGAGTGCCAGAATGAGCTCTATTCCCACCCAAGACTGATCCCATCATCTTTACTAGCTTTTCCCTGTCTCAGAAGGGCTGGGAGCCAAGCTATCCTCTGGATGTCCTCGGCTCATTCTCACTTGGCATATGGCCCCGACTTTTCCCTGCCCCCCCAAAAGCTGCCATATTAGCAGTGAAGCAAGACAGGCACCTTTAGGGGAAAACTTCTATATTAACAGGTCCTTTCATATATGTGTGTGTGTGTGTGTGTGTGTGTGTGTTTGTGTGTGTGTGTCTGTGTGTGTGTGTGTTCTGGCTTTGCACTAATCAAGACATGAAGTCACTGAGCTCTGTCTATTATATATTTATGTGTATATATATCTGTGTGTATATATGTATATGTATATATGTATATATATGTATATATGTATACACACACACACACACACACACACATACACACACACACACATTCTTAATCTCCTAATCCTGGCTATCAACTTGACCAAATCTAGAATTGCCTAAGAGACAAATCACTGTGCATGTCCAGGGAGGTTGAGCTATAGAGAGAAGACCATCAAGGATGGAAGTGGCTCTCTCCCATTACCTGGGGTCCCGGACTAAACCAAAATGAGAGTAAGTGTGGAGCATTGACATTTATCTTCTTCTCTCTGCTCCCTGACTGTAGATGTAACGAAACCAGTTCCTGTACACTCCCACCATGCCTGTCCTGCCCTGCCAGCCTGTACACTCAAACTATAATAACCCAAACTGAACCCTTTCTTAACCTTGGGTTACTTTACCCAGGTGTTATGGAGCAACAGGAAAATTAACCCATGCACCCCTCCTTAAATAAGTAAATTGTGGAAAGAGAAAGAAATATTTTCAAAGTCAACACAGAGAGAGTGTGACAGAGTTGAATGGAACCTGAAAGGGAGAGGTCTTCAGTCAGACCACAGAACTGCCCAAGTCCTTTCTCAGAAAAGCTTCATCAGGCTGTTGTGACAGAAGAAAATAAGAGACAAATGCAGATGTCAAGAAAGGAGGGCAGGAAAAATGTGAATTTAGTGACACTCACAAGAGTATGGCACTCTGGTCTCCACCACCCTCTGGTGCTCCTTCCCAACCCATGCTCACACCATGGCCCCAAAGAGCCACAAGGGAGTGGCCACAGAGATGCCCACAATTTCTGGAATGGGTCAGGTGTTCTTAGTACTATTCTTAGCACTGCAAAATGTCCAGTCACTAGGACTGCAGCCAGGAGTAGATACAGAGAAGAGAATACCCATTTCTCAGACTCCCTGCTTACCTTGAGTATTTAACTTGAACTCCTGACTTCAGCCTCCCAGACAATTGGTCCTTCCCAATGGTTTAAATGAGGTTGCTATCGAACCCAGCCTGTGTGTTTTGAGTGCCCTGCCGGAGAGCCTGCAGATTGCAGCATGGCTGTTCCTCCTGGTTAAGAAGGCTTTGCTTTGGTACCTTCCCTCTCTAGTCTCCTGGCTCAGAGACCTCTCTGGGCCAGGAGATCACAGTTCATGGCTTTTACTTGAGCCACACCAGAAAGTTCTGGGAGGCCTTTACAGATCAACCTAAGAGGCCAGGCAAATTTCCTCCATCCATTACATCAGACATTCGAGTTACCTGGCAACCAAGGGAGTTGAATACCACTTACTTCCTGCTGTTCCCTTTCATGGCCACACACATAATAGCAACCACAGCACACTCTGCACACATATCAGGGACTCAAGATGTGCTTGCCTGAGAGATGTCCTTGAACGCTGGAGCACATCAGAAGTACCCAGAAGTCTTACCAAAACACTGTGATCTAGTGCCTCCAGCTTGACGTCTAGTAGTTCGGGATGGGGCATGAAAATTTATCTTTACAATAAACTGGCATGTGTGGTGGGTGCCACTGGCTCATAGACTCCATTTTGACAATCACTGCTGTTGAGTCAAAGGAAGAACTCCCAAGCCTAAGTCCTTCCTCCCTGACATCTTTTTGTTTTCCCAGTGACAAAGCTCAACCTCTGAACAAACACATTTTGTAAACAGTGCTGCTAACGGAGCTTCTCACGGAGTGAGAAGCTGAGACTTATGGATTTCTCTCCCCCTTCTGGGCTATCTGGGCATGGAGAATCCTCATGAGAGTCAGGCTGCACAGTGGGTGTTGGGGAGCCCCCCCCCCCCCCCCCCCCCCCCCCCTTCCCAGACTGATTCACTTCCTTCTTCACTTAGAACACTAGAAGGGGCAGGGGCAGAGGGGGATGGGTGTCCCTTTACCTGCACCTGGTTGGTTGGGGCTGGGACTTCTCCCTGCAGACCTCAAGATTCCGGAGTGAATCATCAATGCGCATCTTCAGATGGGAAAAGATAAGCTAAGCAAACCCTCACGCCTACAGCTGCCATTCGTTCCAGGAGCAGCAGACATGAGCTCACTCTCACCTGCCAGCACATTCAAGTCCACACCCAGGGCCTGTGACCTAGCAATGGGAGAGCATCAGAAGGAAGGGCCATTTCTATAGTCACAGGTAGTTCGCTCATCGTGTGGCCTGGCAAAGTTGGTGTAGAAGGAGGCAGACTCTCTTCACAACTTTTTCAAACTGTGTTCACCTCCTCCTGGGCTTCTTACAGAAGCTCACCCAAGCATGCATTACTCACATCAACAGTTTCAGGAAAGCCCTACCTCCTGGGGATACCCTATGTTCTCATGGTATCCCCAACTCCTGGAGCTGCCACAGTCTGTCCCCCACAAGTCGTAATTGTAACAATACATTGGATGAGCTAGCATGGCTAGCCTTGCCTCTGCTTATTCAAACACAATCCAGTGTCCCTATCAAGTTCTTCAGGTGTAATTAAATGCAGAAGCAGTTGACTTTAAGCAAGGAAGATGATCCTATATGATCTGAGTGGCCCCGAGCCAATAACCACAAAACTTAGGAGAACTGACAAATGTGTGCATGGGAAACACAACAACAACACACACACACACACACACACACACACACACACACACGGTAGACAGCAGCTTTGGCCCAAGCCAGTGAATCCTAAGACCCTGTTTGTGATGAACTGCTTGCCCCCAATATTGTGTGAACTAATTCCTTGTGCTATATCTTAATATGTGTGTGAATGCCTTCTACTGACTTTAGCTTGACAAACCCCAAGTTAGACAACAGAATGTCTTCCCCTATGTAGGAGGGGGCCCTCAGAACCTTTGAGTTTAGTAGCTTACATGCAAAAAAGAGATTTGAAGGTGTGGTTAGGATTTTAAATTGGGGTCGTATCTAAGATCCATGGAAGGGTTGGAAAGTAATTCCAAGAGTCTTTATGAGATAGGAGGGAGTAGGGAATAGGGGAGAGATTCAAGATGCTAAGCTTCCATCTTTGAGGATGAAGGAAAGGAAGGGACATGCAGAAATGTGTAGGAAGAAATGTAGGTGAGGTAGAAGCAGGAGAGGAAGCCACTTGGCACTATATCCTCTAAGGGCACTGCTTTCCCTACAGTAAGTCTTTGTTTAAGCATAGTGGCTGGATCATTTGTTACAGCAGCAATAAGAAACAGGTGTGAATCCAATTCTGAAAGATCCCTAGCCTGTGCCTTGCTGCCCTCACTCTGGAGAGACCTTTTCTTTGCAGCAAAAGATGGTGAATAACATTTGAAGGGGAGGGTTAATGCAATTAACCAATTAACTAAGCTGTAGCCAGCCATCTGTCTGACTGCTGAGCTGTGGCCAATTGAGAAGTTTTCTAAGCCTCACTTCCAGTTTCCTCTAAGGCTGTGGTTTTGTTGGTGACTCCCTAGGACCTGCTGTGACTGCAAGTGCGGAGGGGGTCAACCATTTTCATTTTGTTCTTTGCTCAAAGAAT
Organism: Mastomys natalensis; assembly: GCA_021653895.1. Taxonomy (NCBI): domain Eukaryota; kingdom Metazoa; phylum Chordata; class Mammalia; order Rodentia; family Muridae; genus Mastomys; species Mastomys natalensis. Next base: position 330,646 of record JAJTUV010000636.1, on the reverse strand, counting down.
CTGCTTACCACGACACCTAAGAAATTTTCCACTGTGCCAAGGACCACACCTCTTCTTGGGTGTCTCTTTATTTGTCCTCCTTCCTAACACAGCACGTCTGGACTGCCCTGCTCTGCCTCATGAGAACAGTTCCAGAAGTAGGGCCCCTTTGGACCACATGATTCAAGAAGACAATGCCAGTTGGTGTCCTGCACAGGGAAGGCCACATGACCCAGCTGAGCCAATTAGATTCTGCCCTGGGATTTTTCAAATTGCTTTTAAATGAATGGCAATGGACATGCTCTGGCTGCTGGCTGTGACTGTCTTCTGGAAGACAGAGCTTCATGATGACAAAACAGTGAGATTCAGAGATGCTCTAGTCCACCTTGCTGGATTTCTGTGCCCTGTTCTGGTATATTCTAGCCATGAGCCCCATTCATTTTTAAATATTACAAATATACCATGGTCTGGCATTCTTTTTGCTTTAGGCACTTGTACTTGTTATAAAAATGGATAAATCATCTTTATGTCTTGGTCTCCTGGTAGTCTTCTGCCCCTTGATTTTCAACCTTTTGTGTCACATTGTTTTTAATGTTTATTTTTGTGGTTTTGGTTTTGTGGTTATTTGTTTGGTTTTAGAGTCAGAGTTTGATGTAACACAGGCTTGCCTCCAACTTGCTGTATAGCCAAGGCTGGCCTTAAACTCCTGATCCTCCTGCCTCCACCTCCCAAATGCTGGGGTTACAGGTGTAACCTTTGAATATATTAGCTTATGTGGCAAAATCAAATTTGAAGGTGTGTTAAATTGGGAGCTTATCCAAGATGCATGGCTGTGTGTTGTGTGGGTTGTGTGTGTGTATGTGTATTGTGTGTGTGTGTGTTTTAGTGTAATGACAAAAGTCTTTATGAGAGAGGAGAAGAGAGGGTGAGCTGACAGATTTCAAGATGGTAAGCCACTGTCTTTGAGAATAGAGGAGGGTGGATATGAAGGAATTAGGTGACCCTCACATCCCACTGGTTTGGATGTCCCTTTTCAAAAGCTATTTGACTCTATGTTTTAATTCAATCTGAGACTCTCTGGCATGGAAATGATGAGGGTAGGCCATTTGCATGGGTTAGGTTCTTTCTCAAGTTGTAATATCATGCTCCCCTGAAGGGGGTTTGCCCCACAACCTTCCGTTGTTACAGCCTTTGATTCCATCTTGTTTTTATTATCATTTTTTTTTATTCTACCTTTTATTCTCCTCTCCCATGGAGGACATGTGTCTAGGGACTTTTTGCTGAATACTCATATATTTCCAATGGTGGAAAAACACATTTCAATCCACTCACCATCACGACCATTTACAGTACCAACTCTGGTGGCGTTACACGTTTAAGGCTGTGCAACAATTACCATCATCTGCCTCTCAGACACTTCATCATGTGATTCTGAAGTGAATACCCATTGGATAGGAGCTTCCCATTCTCCCTCCATCACTCCAACCCTAGGAAACTGCCACTTACTGTCCGTATTTAGAAACGTTAGCCATGTTACAATGTTACTTAAATGAGATCTTTGTTTGTTCTTTTGGCATACTTCACTGAGCCGAGTGTCCTCCAGGTCCATCTATTTTATAGCATGCATGAGAATGTCTTTCCTTTTGATGGCTGACTAATGTTCCACCCTGTGGCTATGTCTGGTTTACTTGTTTGTTTATGTATGGGTGGAGACTTGGGTTTCTTCTACCTTAGCGTTGCTATGATCAGGGGTATTTAAATATTGCTTGGAGCTCTGCTTTCAGAGACATTTCTTGCGTAATGTCCTAGTTTGTTTTTTATTTCTGGGATAAAGTAACTGAACAAAAAGCAAAGTAAAGATAGGATTTATTCAGCTTACAGTTCCAGTTTTTTTTTTTTTTTTTTTTTTTTTTTTTTTTTGGTGATGGGTCAAAGAAGTTCTTTATATATCCTAGATATTAATCCTTACTACACATAAATTTGCATGTATTTTTCTCCCTTTCCTTGGATTGTATTTTCTGTATTTAATTTTTATTTTATTTTTTGCCTGCATGTATGCTTGTGTAAGGGTGTTGTGTCCCTGGAACTGGGGCTATAGACAGCTGTGAGCTGCCATGTGGGTGCTGGAAATTGAACCCAGGTCCTCTAGAAGAACAACCAGTGTTTGTAACCACTGAGCCATCTCTCCAGTCCATAGATTGCCTTTTCTAAGATGCTGTTGTCTGTGTCATTTGACACACAGAAATGTTTAAAAATTCAATGTCATATAACTTAACATTTTTAACATCTATTGCCTATACTTTTGGCATCACATTTAAGACAACTTTGCCCAGCCCTGTGTCACAAAGTTTGATCTCCATATCTTCTTTTGAGTTTTATAGCTTTGGGTCTTATATTTGAGTCTCAGATCCATTTGAGCTCACTTTTATATAGTTTAAAGTCTGTCTATCATGTGATACCTCCATTGTCAATTCAATGTAGCTCATTTGGGGGCTTTAGTCTTTCAGAGGAAGCTTCTCACCCCAAGATGCCGTTAGACACTAAGATCTCAGCTCTCCTTGGGGTAGTAGATTATTAGTTCCCCTTTCACCAGCAGTCCCAGCTTTATGGATGCATGGGATCGTGCCACCACTCATGTCATCTTTAGGTACCCATACTATATGGCTAACACCACATCCTTTTCAGTCTTTTGGGCTCTTTGCTGGCCTCATAGCCACTATGCTCCATTCCCACCTGTCCCCCACCGCAGTGACTGGTGTGCCAAGATTCTGGCGTTCTGTGCATTCTTCATTTCTTTCACCTGAAGATTTCCCCTTCCCTTCTCACAAGCTTAGCTATACATGAGGACTCTGATTTTACTTATTTTATGAAGCACCTTTAAGTATTTTTATCAAGAGGTGTTTTGTGCTACATGGGTCTGTCTTGTTGACGGAAACTCTAATTCACTAGAGCTCCTTCTGATCCGGCCATCTAACCACAGCCTTTGAGAGACAGAGAACTTGTTTCATTCCTAATGGTATTTCCTATTCAGTCATTCTATACGAGGACAGTGAGGATGACTTTAAAATTCACAGTCTGTGACCCAGATATGTAAAGCAGAATCCACCTTATTTATTACCTCAAACAGGCAGTTTTCTCCCCCACTTATATGACATGTCTTGTGACTTTGCTGTCATTTACATAACTGCACTGTTTATCTGAGTGGAGGGATGGAGCCCTTCTGTTTTTGTTCATCATTGAATAGCTAATGATTGATGGTAATTGATCAAGAATACAAGGATGGGGAGTTAGTTCAGTCAGAAATGAGGACCTTGGGAAAAAGAAGATGGGCATGTTGGCATGCATTTGTTATCCCATCACTGAGAAATCAGACCTTTGGGGCTTTCTGGCCATCCAGGATAGACTACTTAATGAGTTCCAGGCCAGTGAGAGACCTGTCTTAAAACAAACAAAACAACAACAGAAAACCCCAGGTAACTCCTGACCACACACACACACACACACACACACACACACACACACACACAAATAAATGAACCTTACCACTCTTGGCTTCAGAGAGTCAGAGGTCACTGCTATTTAGAACAATAGGGTGCAGCCTTGCAAACAATGTGAGGGGCAATCCAGGCTTACCAACATGGCCATGGGAAGGCCCACTCAGATGCTTTCCACATCTTCCCAGGCATAAATCCCCAGGCACAGTCAATACTCAGCACATCCAGTGGCATCACCTGTTCTTGCTGTCTCACCTTGGTCTGCCCTTCCTACAGGGCAAGATGTTAATCAGATACACTCATCTCTCTAAGGAGTTCAGCATACCCTTGGGGCTGGATTCCTAAGCTCTGAGTTGGGGACTGGGATGTGGGCACCTGAAGAGCAGAGAGGGATTCCTGGATAGACCTGCCTCCTGTCTTCCCAGAATAGAGAGTGTTCTTCATTCTTATCACTCTTTAAGGCTGCAAGTATCATTTTCTGACTTTGCTTCCACTCTGGGAAGCAGTGAGCCTCAAATGCAATAATAGACATACAAATGCAACAGGAATAGCAACCACAGCACAGGACAACCCCATCCCTCTCACTGCATCCTGTAGCATCTTTGGTCCACTCTCAGAGTCCTGGAAAACAGCACTTCTGTGCTCCATGACATTTTTTCCCCATGTACTACCAGTGCAATGTCTTGGTGAACTTGGCAATGGAGAGTGGACGTCACCTTAGAGTCTGGAGCTGATAGTTTCATCTAAGCATAAATATAGGACATGTTTGTTGTAAGGCAATAGAGAACATACAAATACACAAAGAACAAAGGGAAATTGTCCATAGACTTTCCTGTCCCCACCCAGGGAAGAACCATTTCTGTCTGGGTGTACTTCCTTAGCCCTGCCTTGCTCTGTGTGTTCTAGCAAAAAAAAAAAAAAAAAAAAAAAAAAAAAAGATACCCTTTGTTCATACGGTGGTCCATCCTGCCTCATTTTACTTAACATCAGAGAACAAGTGCCTCTCCAATGTTTGATTTATTCTTAAGTGCTAAAATTGGGGCCTGGAGAGATGGTTCAGTGGTTGAAAATACTTGACTATTCTTCCAAAGGACACGCATGAGTTCAATTCCCAGCATTCACAGGGCGGTTCACAACTGTTCCTAATACTAGTTCCAGGGGATCTGGCTCCCTCACACAGACATGCATGCAGGCAAAACACTGATGCACATAAAATACAAATAAATAAATCATTAGAAAACTTCCCTATTCCTAGAGGCATGGCAGGCATGGCAGGCATGGCTGCTCTATCACAAGTGTATCAATAGCTGGCAGAGAGAAGAGACTATGTCTATGCTCCATGTTCTGACCTATAGACATCTGAATGATTAGTAGCCTAACATTTCCTGAAATAATTGAGCCTGAGATGACTTCTGGTATGGTGCCAGGCAGGACCAAATGGGCTCCCAGGGTGGAGAGTGAGCTAGAGACTAGAAGAACCCCACCTGGGACTGTGAGCCCCTGGTGACAGTGAGCCTGAGACAGATGACCCTTTCAAGGGGCCACTTGGGCAGGCTGGGAGAGGAGTGAGCGCTAGATGACCACCAGACTGGCACCATGGGGCTTGCCTGAGATGTCCACTAGTCCAGCAGTGGCCAGACTATACCAGAGATAACCCCTGCCTGGCACCATAATGCACAATCAGGGCATAGCACTCCGGAGGTGACCCCAGACACTCAGAGACTCCAGGCATACCACTAAGAGGAGCAAGTCAGTGGTGGAGAAATGGAAGAGAAAGAGAAACAGGATGTGAGCACAGCGAAGAGAGATAGAACTGAAGACTCAAGGGTCATGAGGAGCCTGATATGAGCAGCTGCTGATGTCACCTGCCCTGTGTTGTCACAAGGAGGGGGCATATCTTGGTCTGTAACCCTGAAGCAGCTAGGCAGATGTCCCTGATCTGGCATACCACCCAGGGACTTGTTGATATCTGAGTGTTGTGCAGAACTGGTCCTGTCTCTCACCTGGGCATCATGGGAGAGCTGACCCTGGGGTCATGAGAGGAGGCAAAGTAGTCCTGCCCCTCACCTGCTGCAGCACTCGAGAGAGTGGGCCCGCACCTCTCCTGGGCAGCCAAGTAGAGTTGCCCCGGATGGCAGGGTTGCAGGAGAGCCAGCTCCAAGGGTATAAGCATGGGAGAGCTGGGCCCATCCCTTGTCTATTGTGTGGTGACATTGGTTATGAAAAGATAACCCTCCCCCACCCTTGTTACCTATGGCAGCAGGAGAGCTTCCCTGGGATCATCAGAGTGGGAGATCTGACCCTGCCCTTCCCCTGCTGCAGCACTTGGGAGAGTGGGCCCTGCATCTCCCTGGGCAGCACAGTAGAGCTGGCTCTGGATGTGGGGGTTGCTGGTGAGCCAGCCACAAGGACATGAGGGAGACTAGCCCTGCCTCTATCTGCTGTACTGTGGCATCAGCCAGGGAGAGATGCCCTCCCCTTTCTTTTGCCCTTGCCACTGCCACCGATGGCAGGTGGGGAAAGTGGGCCACACAATAGAACAGACCCTGATGGAAGGGGGCAGGTAAGCCAGCCTAAGGCTTTAAGCATGAGAGAACTGGCCCTATAATTTGTTGCTGTGTGGCAGAATAAGCAAGGGACAGATGCTCTCCCCCCATCCTTGTCCCTTGCCGCCTATGGCAGGCCGGAGAGCTGGCTCTGGGGTCATGAAAGCAAAGAGCTAGTTCTGTCACCTGCTGCAGCACTCAGGACAGTGCAGGAGAGCTGGCCCTGAATCTTGTCTGCTGGGCAATGGCAGATGAGGGAGAGACCCCTTCTCCACTCCCTTGTCCCTTACCGTCTATGGCTGGTGGGAGAGCTGGCCCTGGGGTCATGAGAGTGGAGAACTGTCCCTCTCCCTCATCAGCTGTAACACTCAAAGAGCAGGCCCTGCACCTTGCCTGAGCAGCAGGGTAGAGCTGACCCCTAGTGTGGGGCTTGCTGGTGAGTCATTCCCAAGGGCATTGAGAGTAGGAGAGCCAGCATGCTGACCAGCTCTGATACCTCTCAGGCCCAGATCCAGGGCTTTGAATTGGACCGCCCCAACATCTACCCCATGATGAACAGCTAGGTCAGTCCTACAGATCCAAACCTACAGATTCACCATGACACATGGCAACAGCAGGATATCTAAGAGGAGTTCCAGAGAGGTTCCAGTAGTGATGCAGTAGCAGAAGCCAGAGGCCTTGAACCAGACCAATGACTCATTGCAATGAACTTTTGCAAACAAAGAAGTGTGGACAAAAGGGTGTACTGCGGGACACACTGTGATACACTCCAGCTTCTGTTGGGAGGAGGTTGCAAGGGTAGAGGGCAGGTACAAGGGGAGGAGTGGGATTGGGATGCATGAGTGAAGTTCACAAGAAACCAATAAGAAGTTTTTAAAAAACCTTTAAAATTGGTGTGTAGTCCAATTCCCAACATCACACATACACACAGTAGATCTGAGAATATTCCACAGATATCTTAGGATTTATTTATTGACATCCAATGATATAGATCAGCCCTCCCTTTGAGTTTCTAAGCAGACAAGTTACATCCTAAGACACTGTGCAAATGATCAGGTTTCCATTAATTCTTTCATTTAGAAATCAGCTTTTTAAAGCCATGACATAGCCCCATGTCCACACTCAATCTAAGTGTACTATACTGGAGTGTGGGTGGGGCCTGAACAGAGAAGAGGAAATGTGCATCTTGAGAAAAACGTGAGGAAGTTAGAGTTCCTGACCAACAGTTAACAAGTCTGACTTAGAAAACAGCACTAGACAGATGTCCGTGGCTCTGCTGCATCTCTGGTAGGACACTATGACTAGATAACTAGTCTGGCTAAACTACTGGAGATTTATGGAGAATCAGTGCAGCTGTAGAGGGGAGAAAAACTCTAGACAGCATCCCAGAAAGTGCTAATTTCATCTCTACACTTGTGTGAGTGGCAGTTCCTACAGGCCACCTCCCAGTTTCCTCCATGATAAAATGGAAATTAATGGGCTGCCTTCTGGCGTACGGAAAGGGCTTCATCAGTCAGCATTCTGAAGGACATAGCTTTGTTCACATTATCTCACTAAACATGTGCATGGGTGTACACCCATGCAGGAAGCACAAATATATTGATAATTATAGTCACAGCTGAGTATCTGTCCATTATTTTATGGCTCACCATGCACATGGTCCTAATAGAAGGAAGTTTGTAATGGCTACTAAGAATAGATTGGAACTGAGGGCAGTACTCTGAATGTTCAAGACCAGGCACAGTGGTTCATGTATGTAATCACACTTGGGAGGCAGAGGCAGGAGGATTATTGCAAGTTCAAAGTACACCAGGTTAATTTAGTGAATTTATGTCTGGGCCACAGAGTAAGATACTGTCTCAAAGAAGAAGAAGAAGAAGAAGAAGAAGAGAAGAAGAAGAAGAAGAGAGGAGGAGGAGGAGGAGGAGGGGAGGAGGAGGAGGAGGAGGAAGAGGAGGAGGAGGAAGAGGAGGAGAAAAGAAAGAAATGAAATAAACTAAATTAGACTAAAATATAATACAAATAAGACAACCAAACAGTTATGAATAATGTCACTCCCAATCCCTGTAAATTTTAGATACCTGTGCATTAAATATTACATAGGTTATATTCTAGTTAGCTTCAGCTATCAACTTGATGAGCCTAGAGTCATTTGAAGGAGAGTTTCCATTGAGGTACTACCCAGATTAGAGTAGCCTATGGTCGTGTACGTGAGGGATGGTCTTAACTGATGGTTGATGTGGAGCACCTCATCCACCATGAGTGGTGTCATCCCAAGGCATGTGGGCCTGGGTTGTAGAAGAAGGCTATTCTATGAGCGCGCCAGACAGCAAACAAGCAAGCAGTGTTCCGCCATGATTCCTGACTTTTGTTCCTGCCCTAAACTTCTGTTAATGATGGACTATGACCTGAAAGTATAAGATGAAATAAACCTTTTCCTCCCCAAGCTCCTTTTGGTCAACGTGTTTTATCAGAAAATCAAGCTAGAACAGGTTAAATGGGGTCCTAAGAGGTGAGAGACCAAGAATGGAGAGGCTTCTACAGGGCAGAGTAATGGAAAGCGGAGTAATGATGGTGGGTGCGGTGGTGGTGGTGGTGCAGATTTTAGCTCAATGGACCACATAAGACTATGATGCTATCATCTGCAGGGTTGCCTGGTGATGCTGTGAGGTCCCCATCCTCGAAACTACATGGACAAAGATGGACATCACAGATGTTCTAAGGAAATTGAATATGTTAGGCAGCAAAGAGGGTTGAGTTTATACATCATAATCAACTCTGAAATTCAGTAGCTCCCCAGACAAGGAAGCTTCATCTTTCCATAGCTCATTCCATCCTTATTTGTACAGATTCTACACAATGGACTCGCCATGATCCACAATGGATTTAGGAAGGTGGAAGAAAAGCCTTCACCTGTAAACGGGAGAGACTAATGAGACCAAAGGCCCAGAATCTGGTCCATCATAAGCTCTTCTCTGGAAGTCTCCATGAGCCTCTAAGGTTCATTTCTACCTAACAACATCATCTGCAACCCTCTTTGCTGCCTCTGGTACCCAATAGTCAGAGAGTAGAGGCTTGTTTTTGTAAACTATCCTTACATGGGAAGCAGTAAGTTGACGAACTTATTTCAATTTCCTTAGAACATTTCCAGTGTTAAAACTGAAAGTCTTGTGTCCCAGGGCAAATGGAAGTGGTTGTTCAGCCTAGGAACCAATGAATGTACAGGTAGTTCATCTCTGAAACCTTGGAGCCTCTTGGAGAGCCAGACAAAACAGCAGTGCCTAGCTAGAAAAGGTCTCACCCACAACCAATCAATCTACTGCAGACTCCTGGCTCAGCTCCCAGCTATTGCCTCCATTGTGAGCCAAAGAAAAACAGGAAATTTAAGAAAAAGAAGAGGTCCCAAGGCACAACAAGTAAGAAACAGCTTGATGTTGACAAAGAAAGTGGCCAGTTAAGATCTTTTAGGGTTCTGTTTGGCAACCAAAAAGACACCAGGAAAATTCTGTGTCATTTCTACTGATAGATATTGGTAGTGCTCTACCAATATGTCCTTTTCCCCCAAACCCAGGGCATCTCATCAGATTCTGTAACTGACTCCTCTTTGGGAGCGTCCACTGGGCTCAGTTTAGGAATTTTCTGACCCATACCCCACATTTCCATCCTCTTTAAACTACAGAATCTTACCCTCTGTACCCGACAAAAGCTGGCTGGGTGAGCTAGCCAGATAAAGTAGTTCTTTCCTGAGCTCTAGCTAGGTGATGTTCCATAAATTTGATGGGCTTCTTCTGGGATCCTGCATTTGAGAAACACAAAATAGGTAGCCTAGATGTTCAGGTTACTTCAAGATTTGGGGAAGAAGAACAGACTTACAGAAATAGGTGATTATGGAACAAAATATAAAATTCATTTGATTTTCAGAAAGAAAAAAAAGAATTTGTATCAAAAAATGTAACTCTTGGGGTTAGGCAGGTCAGGCCATAGCTCTAGATACATTGTTCGCTAGTCCTTCCCAGATGTGGAGACCTATTTTCTCCATTTAGAACCCAGGGCCTTGAGGTGAGGCATTTGACAGTGCCTATGTTGACCCCTTCTGAGGACCTCTGCATCCTATCCATGCTTTTTGGTACTCTAGGCTAGCCCATTTCCCAGGGAAATTTCATGTAACACCCCTCTGAACATAAGTGACTTGTCAAGAAGACCCCAGGCTCCTTCAGGACCCAAATACTCATCAACTCTCTAAGGAGATGTGCTGGGTAGACATGTCAACTTGACACACAAGCTAGAGTCATCTGAAAGGAGAGAACTTCAAACTGAGAAGATGCCTTCTTACTTAGTCATCATAGGAAGGACCCAGCCCAGTACGGATGGTGTCATCCCTGTGCTAGTGGTCCTGAGTCTGTAAGGAAGCAGGCTGAGCAAATCATGGGAAACAAGGCGGTAAGTAGCACCCCTCCATGGCCTCTGCATCAGCTCCTGCAGCTCTAGGTTCCTGCCTTCTTTTGAGTTCCTGTCTTGACTTCCTTTGATGATGAACAGGAATATGGACATCTAAGCCAAATAAACCCTTTTCTCCCCAACTTGCTTTTTGGTCATGGTGTCTCATTCCCGACATAGAAACCCTGAGATAGAAGAAGAGAGTTCGCTACATCTCTGGTAGCAGAGGGCAGTCCTGGGCATTAGCACCAAATACTGATCACATCGAATGTCTCAAGAGTTCCTCACAAGCCCTTTGGCTCCCTCTCATTGGTTCACCCTTGGGTTGTACCTGAGCCTCTTGGAAATACTGCTGAGCTTCAGTATCCAGAATGGAAAGGGACTGGGAAGACCAGCTTATGAAGGGGTTGCCCACCCCCATAGTATCAGTCCATCCCTCACCCCTTCAGTGAAGTCCAAGTTTACTTCTGCCTTGATTTTGCTCTTCACCCCTGAGAAGATTTAATCAACTTCCAATAGTAAGGCAGACCCAGGCCGCCAAGGTCCTCCGAGCCAAGCCAGCAGTGCACTGATGGAAGAATCTCATTGTTTCCACTGGTCCATAGACGCTCTCTAAGCGCAGTGTAGATCCAACTGGCCTGATCCTAGTCTCGTCTCAATCAAAGACTGCCAACATGAGGTGAGAATCTGAGACTTGGAAAGGAACCCTGAGACCATGGAGCCCAAGCCTACAGGTCACAGATGAGAGAAACTAGAAAGTCAGAGTCCTTCTGTGGTCATGGGAAGAAAGGGGGGCTGGGAGGGAGATGCTGAGTGGGAATTCCTGCTTTGCCAATTACTCAGCACTCAGCCCTGTGTGGTTCTTCTTCAGCTGTGAGATGGAGGTGTTATGTCAACACCTCTCTTCAGGGCTGTCATTAGGATTATAAAGGAAATTTTATTTATTGTGTGTGTATACATGTGTGTATACATACGTGTGCAAGTGCACATGCATGTACTTATGGAAGCCAGAGGGTGACAGCAAGTGTTTTCTCAGTCTCTCTTCATTTTAGTTTTGAGACAAGATCTCTCACTGAACCTGGAACTTAAGGATTCAGATGGGTTGGTTGGCTCGGGGGCTTCAGGAAACCTCCTGTCTCTACCCTCTCAGCACTGAAATTAGAGGCTGTGCCATGACTCGCAGATTTTTACATGGGTCCTGGGGTTCTGAACTCAGGTCGTCATGCTTGAATGGTTAATACCTTACAGACATTTCCCACTCCCATAGAAAAGAATTTACAAGCATAGATCTAAAATTCCAAGGGGAAAAGGCATACCAATCAGCTGAGACCACAAGGCAAGCGGGAGATGGAGGTGCAGGAGATCTCATCCCCATTGTCAAAAGCGAACTTGAAATCTGCCCTGAAGTCATCCCAAAAGCCAAACGCCAAGGGAAACCCCATGCGTCAGCAAGCTTGATAACTACGACCATTACAGGGTGACAGCAAAGCCCTCCCACATCGAGCCTCACTCCGTAGCTACAGTAATCAGACAGCGATACAAGGAGGGACCTGCTGGTGTGCAGCAATGGAGCGAAATGAGAACCAACAGACCCACGGGAGAACGGCCAACCAGCTTTGGACAAGTGCTGCGACAATTTAGGAAGAAGAGATGTGGTGCAGGAACATTGGAGAGGTAAAAACAGAGAGGCCTTGACCCAACCCTCACATCTACGCAGAACAACTCAAACGCAATAGACTTAATGGTAAAATTGGGAGATGTCTACAAGAAGATATAGGGAAGAAAATCACTCAGGAGCTATGATTCAGTGAAGCTTCTTAGGTGTAGCACCAAGAGGAGGGTCCAAATGCCAAAGCCTGATAAAACATGAGCCAGACATGGCAGTGCATACTTGGTACCCCAGACAACTCAGAGATAGAAACCAAAAGGATCGGGAGTTCCAGGCCAGCCTCAGCAACCTGCCTACATGAGCTAAAACAAAAAACACAAACAAACAAAATAACCAACCAAAGACTGGGTTGTATATAAACAAGAAACAAGAAACCCTGTCTCAAATAAAGTAGACGTTGAGGACCAACACCTAAGGTCCTTTGACTACTGTGTGCTCACACACAACACACACAGAGAGAGAGAAAAGAAGAGAGAGAGAGAGAGAGAGAGAGAGAGGGCGCACATATTGGGATTCGTCAAAATTAATGGTTTTCTCCATAAAACCATTTGAAATGATTTTTTTAAAACCAACCTACAGACTCAAAGACAAAATCTCAGACCAAATAACCAACAAAGGACTTGTAACTGGTGCACCCAAAGAGGCTCTCAAAGCTACACAACATTAAAGGAAAACGACAACATGAATGGCCAAGGAACACCATGAAAAGAAGGTCAATCCTGATCTCTCCAGCCACGAGGACAACGTGAGACTGTTTTTCAAAAGGTCACCTGTTATGTAGTTCCATTTATGTAACAGCCTTGAAATCATACAATCCTGGAGATGGAGACTAGACCTATGCTAGGGGTTAGGGAGAGTGGTCAGAGGATGAGACTCTCAACAAGCTGGCACAAGGCCCTTCTCTGTGGTGGGTGGTGACACACTCCTGTATCCTCAGATGGGTGGTGTCTGCACAAATCTACATGTGATAAAGCAGTACAGGACTGTACTCTATGTGCATGAGATAGCAATGTTGATTTCCTGCTTTTGATATCCTTTGTAATTACTGTTGTTGTATAACATGGAGCCCTGAGAGAGAATGGGTATAGGATACACAGAGCCACTAAGAGCAGCTTTGCTAAGAATCTGTCATAGTTTCAAACCATAAACCATTTTCTAAAAGACTCTAAACAAATCAAGTTGTGCCTGGTACTAACTAGCAACACAAGTGACTTTCTCATGGAGCCACTGTGAGAGAGACCCCAGTAACAGCTACCCATGTAGAGAAGGAACAACGGCAAACTCACACACCCCATTTCTTCACAGCATCCCTTGAGAAAACCATCTCTAGAGAGTCTAAGAATAATAGACAGAGAGCTACCCTCTATCCAGACACAGGGTCCCAGAAAAATCCCCAGCCTCTGAGTCTCTTTATCCTTGCCTTCTTGGTATCCCTCCCCACCCTTGGGACTGGGCACATAGCAGACACTGTACAGCCAGTGCCTCTACAGACAGAAAGGCTGTCAGGAGGTGGTTACAACCCATGCAAGGGTGGGAAGAGGAGGAAGAGGAGGGTCAGAGGCCTCTGACCTTTCCCTACAGACACCATAACTGATGACATGCTGAAACAACAGAAGGTGAGGAGAAGCCTGCCCCCATCCCAACAGCCCAGGCTGGGTCTCCTAGCTGGGAAATACAGTCATGTCACACTCAGGACAGATGAAAGGGACCTTCCACCCTCAGGAATGTAACTTGCTCTTATTTGTTCTGTGTTGGGAGGAGAAAAGCTTGGCAAGTCATCCCAGAGAGGATCCCAGTATTCTAATACTGGAGAAGCTGTCAGTCCTCACCCTTCCTTTCCCTACCTTCTCCTGATACACTTGCCAAGATGGCCTCCTGAGAACAGAACACTGCTCCGAAGGCTATAGAAATACGACCCCTGGAGGGAGGTGGGTGAGCCTTGGTTTGCTCTTCTCTGGTGCAGGGAGTCCATTGGGAGTGTTTTCCTGGGGGTGGATTAGATTGTTGGCATGCTGCTCTAGATTTTGGAAACCAAGAAGTGAAGTGATGCTCAAGACACCTCACTCGGTTTTAGGGGTCAAAAGTCGCAGAAGTTACAGACCAGGCAAGAACAAGGGCCTTTACCCCATTAGTGCTCCCGAGACACTCAAACCAAACCATGAGGCTGGTCCTTCTTTTCTCTCTTCCTACAGTCCTTCTGCTGGAGTCCCCCTCCATGCCTACTGGATGTGGCTTTTCTTCAAGTTTGGCTGGTGGGCATCACCTGCAGACCTCTTCTACTATAAGATAGCCTTGACTTAGCTCCAAAATGGTGTTTCACTTTAGGGAGCTTCGGATTTGTCTAAAGGTTGCCAGGATAAGTCAAGAGCAGAGTCTACCTCCTCCCAACACCCCCCTACACCAGGATCTCCGAGGGAACCTGTTTTTAATTTGAAGTCCTGGACTTGTACTAGGCCAGTTGATAGTGATTGTTTGAGCAGGTTCTGGGATTTCTAAGAATCTTCTTGCAAAACAGACCTCAAGAGATGTCTTCTGCAGGAGATATTAAAATTAACCCTAAAGAATTTGGGAGGTAACTCAATGGTAGAATGCCTTCTTACAATGGCTCTGGATCCAACTCACAGCACCACTAAACAAACTAGAAGCAAAACACTTCCCAAGGGATTAGATGTTAGCCCAACGTATAAAGTACTTGCCTTGTAAGCAGAAAGATCCCAGCTCTAGCCTTAGCACCTATGTAAGAATGTTATTGACAATACAGAGTGGTTTTGATCCTAATAGTAGATAGAGACAGGGGAGGCCTAGGGATCATTGACTAGCCAGCTGACCATAATCAGTGAGCTTCAGGCCATTTAAGACCCTTTCTCCAGGGAGATGGAGGGTGTTCGTATGAGACTGTAGGTAGTCCTCTGGCCTCCACATATCTGTCTGTCCACTTTTGTACACACACACACACACACACACACACACACACACACACACACACACACGCACATGCGCTATATAAAAATTCTCCTCCTCTCTGCATGGTAGTGCCTCATACCTTTAATCCCAGCACTCAGGGTGGCAGAGGCAGGTGGATCTCTGAGTTAGAAACCAGCCTGGTTTACAGAATGAGTTCCAGGACAGCCAAGGCTACACAGAAAAACCCTATTTCAAATAATAATAATAATAATAATAATAATAATAGTAATTTCCTCTGAGAATTCCAAGGCTCTTTCATGGAGCCTTGTGAAGAGTGAAGAGGCAAAGAGGCAGGTGCGGGTCAGCATTGGAGATTTCTGTCTGGGTCTCCTCTGTACTCACTCCTGAATGTCTCCCAGACCTGGAGAAAGTACTGTTAACTGATGGCTGTGTTGTCACCACTCGCAGAGACAGTGTAGAAGGTGCAGTGCTCATGAGGGGCTGGTAGGACAGTGCTTCTGCTCCACAGTTGCTCCTGCCTCTCCCTGCCATCCCTTCCTGGTCCATGAAGGCTCGAGTGCCTTATCAGTGAGGTTGGTGAAACAATCCTTGGCTAGAGTTGTAAAGCAGATGAGATGTGGGTATAAGATCCTCAAAGTCTGTACACTCATAGAGCTCAATTACTGTTAGCTATTATTTGTTATTATTATAGACATTATGATAAGTATTATTAACTGTCATTGTTAACTAATAACTGCATCATGGAACTAATGGGACAATGGTTTCTTTCTTTTTTTTTCTTTCTTTTGAGATAGGTCTCATGTAGCCCTGGCTGCCTCAAGCTTACTCTGTAGCCAGTGATAACCTAAGCTTCTAATTTCCTGCCTTTATCTCCTGAATGCTGAGATTACAAGACCACCAGGCCCAACTTTTCCTAATTTTTATTATGAGTTTTTAATCTATCTTAATCATTTCTAAGATTTTTTTTTTTACTTAACAATTTTTGTCCAATATATTTTGATCATGTTATTTTCTCCCCCAACTCCCCTCAGATCGTCTCCATCTCCTTAACCACTCAACTTTATGATTTTTCTCTCTCTTAAAAAAAAAAAAAAAAAAAAAAAAACTTCAAAAATGAAAATCAAAACAAACAAACAAATCCAACAAGCCAAAAATGCCCAAACTAAACAAAAAGCCCACCACAAACAAGCAAACAAACAAACAAACATGGGCTTTGTTTTATCTTGGCCAGCTGCTCCTGGACATGAAGAGTGGCTCATATACACAATGACACTCCACTGAAGAAAACAGATTTTTGCCTTTGCTGGTATGTATCAATTGCAAATAGCATCTTGGTTAGAGGTGGGACTTACTCTCCCCTCCTCAGTACTGAGACCTCCATCTGGCTTAAACTGTGTAGGCTCACTATGTGGTGTCAAGGATGGAACCCAGGGCTTCACATAAGCTAGTCTAGCATTGAAATTGAAGTTCCTGGATGACATCGCAAAGCACAGTCTTGTTTATGGAAGTGAGACGTGATCTCACTTGGGACACACTCTGAGGAGACCCTGATTTACTCTTATCATAGGTCATTCTTACTGAGGTGCATGATGGGAACTGTTCATCACACCCACTTTTTCAGAAAAGGACCCCAGAGGGCCAAGAAAAGTGAGCCATGTGTCCTGCTTGACCCAGGAAGTGAGTGGCTGGGCTGGGCCATGTGTCTGTATCCTCAGACGTTACTCCTTCCTTGAATCATGTGGACCATGGGTTTACAGCAACATCCGCTCTTGACAGTCCATCCCAGTGACAAAGATCCCAGCAAAATGACAAGCAGTTGGGCTGAATGTCCCTTGTCACCTGTCCCGTGTCACTTGTGTCACCTTTCCCTTGCTGGGAAGATATAAGGCAGTCACCCAACCTGTCATCAAGAGGAGGAAACCTCCCTTCAAATACCAAAGGCCCAGGCATAGATTCACCAGCAAGGCGAGGCTCAGCGCTCCACGCCGGTGTGCCGAGGGTCTCCAGGATGAACATGGCTAAGGTGGGGTCTCTCCAAACTGCCTGTCATCTGATGCTTATTATCCACCAACCAAGGAGATGCTTTAACAGATTCAAGAAAAACTCTTGACTGATAAGAGCTCTTTACTCCCTCTTCCAAGGCCAACTGGCCTGGGTCCAGGTCTCAGGCATGAATCTCAGCATATGAATGTGGTTTTTATCTTTTATTTTTTTTCAACGAAATGGCTGCCACCCACTTATTTTTAGAGGTTAAGGTACTGAGTCACTCTTGTCACCCTTACCCAAGAATCCTGGGAAAGCCTCCTGTCTTTCCATTCTTGGGGAAAATGAGAGAGACCTCCCTCCCATGCTGCCACAATCCCATTCCTTTGAGACCACCCATTCGTTGGACACACCCTTTCCTTCTAATTAGTAAGTTTTTAAAAATCTCCATAATTCTCCAAGTCCCTCTAAATTGGTAAAACCAAAATAATACATGGTATTCCCATCCAGGTCTGGCTAGAGGGAGGAGATCTGAGGACTGTTCTCAATTACCTCCAATTTTCCGTGTTAGGAGTATTCCAATGGGAAATCAATGTAGCCTTTTAAAACCATGGTGGAGGGGTGGGTTGGTAACAGAAGAGGGATCCCCACAAGGAAGCCCAGTTCCACCAGTAACAGCCTGAGGTGGAGTGTGCAGGTGGCATCCACTCTGACCTCCGCCTGAGCCTCTTTCCACTGGATATACATAGCCTGCCCACGTTGCTCCAATCCTTCCAGGCGAGGTCTGGGCACCTCATACTTGTAGCACCCATTACATCTCTAAAGTAGGTCTTGTGGGAAATAATCTCTCTGCACCATACTCTTGCCGGACCCCAAGGTGTCTGGATGTCTAGCCAAGGTCGTCAAGCCCCTTCCAGGAGAGACCTTCTTCAGGAACCTCTCCCGCAAATTTTGTGTGAGGACTCAACCATTCCAGGTTCTTCTAGACCTGTGGGAAAGTGGACCCCACTTCTGAGCCTTATCAAAGAAGACATTCTAGTGCTAACAGTTTCCAACACCCTTTTTTTTTTTTCTTCCATAACCCCCATAACTCTCAGGCCACCGGCAACTCTAGTGGCCTTTCTCCATAAACCTCGAGTGCCTGCTGTTTTCCTGAGACCAGGAGAGTTGGGAGATTCTCAAAACTGCGGGGAGCTTTGCAGCCAGGTAGCAATCTAGTCTGCGTGTGTGCGCTCTGACTTGCAGCATCTCAGGGTGCCCACAAGGTGCTGGGAAAGCTCCTCTGCATTCACTCTCATTAAGAGCATATCCACAGCAGAGACCCAGAAGAATTCCCCGGAGGTGTTCTTTCTCCATGGAAGAACAGGACAGCTACCTCCCTACGAAGGTATGTCTATTCTTCTGGTTATTATCCCCCGTGAAAGCCTGTGAGCATATGCGCGCAACACACGCACACACACACACACACACACACTGAGAGAGGAGAGAGAGAGAGAGAGAGAGAGAGAGAGAGAGAAGAGAGAGAGAGAGAGTCGCCCCTCACACGCCGGGCCAGGCCACATAGATGTGACACCGGGCACAGAGAAGGGAGCCGGGTGCACCCAGTGCTCCCGGACTGGCCTCATCGACGTCCTAGGTTGTGTCACTCACCCTGCCGCCCTCTTTACCCAGAACTCTACTCACCTTAATGTTGTTGAAGACCGAGCGGGAGCAACCTCTGGCTGGGACCGAGGAGGTGCCGCTGCCCTGGCGCGCTCCGGGCTTGGGCAGAAGCCCCATCTTCACTGAGGCGACGTCCCCGGGCCGGGCCAAGGTGGTAGCGGCAGGCCGGGGTCAGGTTCTGCGGGACTCCGGTGCTTCGGGCTTCAGCGGCGGTAGCCGGGCGATGGGGAGCACGACGCGGAGACTGAGCAAGAGAGTGAGCGCCCAGAAGTTTTTATAAGTGGCGGCCGATGATGAAACGCGCTCTCTCTCCTCCCTCGCTTCCTCGGGTGTCAGAGGTGCTGCTAGCCCCCGCCCAGCCGCTGCCGCCTCCTCCAGGCAGGTGTCTTGGGCCCTGGAGTCGCGGCTGCGGAAGCCCAGAGGCTCTGGGACTCGACCTGGGTGAGCCCTGGCTGCCTATCAGGTCCTGCTGGCCGGGGATGGGGGTTGGGGGTAGCGTGCCGGGAGGTGGCGGGTCCCGAGGAAGGAGTGACCACGGATGGAGGAGGCAGGAGGCTGGAGGCCAATAGAGAGACCTGGGGACTTAAGGTGGGCGCAGCACTGGGGAAGAGATGGGAAGCTAGAGTGGAGTCTAGGAACACGGGGTCGTGGAAGGGAAAGAGGAGTCTCTGTGGCTCTTGGGGTTGTCCAGAGCCGGGCTCTGCTTGTCTGCACTCGCTCCGCAAACCTGGGCCCTCGTTCCGGTGATGGCTCTGAGACTGCCGCCCAAGCTCTGTTTGTGCCGAGGACTGATTATATTTAAACTGCTCTTTGCGCTGCAGAGGAGGGTGGGAAGGCGTAACAAGGTGGAGAGGTGGGGGCCGCCCCAGGGCTGGGCTCGAACTCACTGGAACGGAGCCAAGGTAAACTGCAGGCGCTGTCGAGTGTCAGCGGGTCTGGCCTGAAGTGCTGGGGGTTGGGACAAAAGGAAGCGCTGGTCTGACAAGGATTGCCCCCGCACTGACCTCCTCGGCAAGACTAGAGTGAGCAAGATATTTTTTCCTCTCCCGTACTCGGACCTTAGAGAAAGAAGGTGAGCCTTTTCCAGAAAAAGTCAAAAGAGATCCAGCAAAAGCTCTTGAGGCAGTTGGGAGGAGGCATCCTTCCAGCTTCCTACTCTATTGTCTTCTGCACAACCACCTCTTCCAGCCCAGCCCAGGAAAAGATGCGGTCAATATAGGAGACACCGACAAGGAGAAGGACGGAGCCCACAGCTTCATTATTTCTGAAGGCCGATGTTTTTCCGATTCTGTTCTGGTCTGACAGTCTAGGGACTTCATCCTACGCACTGACAAGCAGAGGCCGAGGACTCTGGACACAGCAACAATCCAGAGGCTGTTGGACAGAGGACAACTTCTGGTTGCTTTGTTCACCCGCAGAGGCTTTCCAGACCCACAGCAAGCTTGACCGCCGTGGAACACAGGTAGATAGAGGTGACAGTGTACACTGGGCACAGAAGGCCACATCCATAGTGGGTTGCACCTGATGCTCTGCAGATTTCTTGTCCCACCAGCGCTAGATCTAAGTGAGAGGTGCTATGATGATCTGGACTTTACAGGCGAGAATGCTAGTGGGAACAATTAGAGGAACCAAAGCCACAGAGCAAGGAAATAAGAGAGCTAGACTCAGAGCTCAGCTTTGCCTGATGCCAAAGCCCAGCCATGAAGCGCTCTTGTGTAGAATGAAAAAGGGTGGAGCCAGAGGACAGCCCCAAACGTTTCTCAGATGTCGTCCATCTTGTTTTTGAAACGGAGACTCACTGGCCTGGCATTGACCTGGGCTGGCCAGGAAGCCCCAGGGATCCACCTGTCTCTGCCTCCCCAGGCCTATGATTATAAGTGCACGCAGCCATAATTGTTCTCTTTGATTACATGGGATTGAACTCAGGTCCTCCTGCTTGCAAGGCAAGCCCACTACTGACAGCTATCTCTCTAGCCTCAAGCACTTTTAAAGTTATCTAGTGCAGCAATCGCATTTCACCATGGGGCCTCAGTGATTAGAATTTCTTCCTCAACATGTGGCCTTCCCTTGTAGCTCTTCTAGTAGACACCCAGGGAGAATCCACCTCTCCTGTGTAAATGCTGTCCTGCTCCTTTAACTTTGCCCTCTGCCTGGTATCATGACCAGTGTGTCACCTCCAAAGGAAATGTTTATTCGGAAATGTTATCAGGGAAGTTCAGATAAATGCAGTAGAGTCCAACCGGACCTCAGTGACTGCAACGAGACTTACTTGTCTGTGCATTAACCGATGACATGGATCCTCCGCAGTATGGTTAAGGGGAAGGTTTTTGTTGTAGATGTGAGGGAGAGAACAGACAGAGACATCAGGAAGGACCCAGAGCAGAGAGACAGAGTACTAGACTGAACATGGCCAGCAACCCAGACCTGAACATGAGAGAAGCAGGGGCAGAGAAGAGAGACAGAGAAACCTAAAGAGAGGGAGGAGAGGGGGAGTGAAGGGAGGGGGAGGGAGGAAGACAGAGAGAGTGAGATGGGAGGGTCAAAAAAGAGGGAGTGCAGCTGAAACTATAGGGTTACAATGGGAATGAGTAACTAGCTTTTGTCTAACCACCAGGATTTGGGGAAATGGAGTTCTCTTTGGACTAACAGTCTGTTGTAAGAGATTGACTGTTGGTAGTTAGAGGGTCATGACCTGATGCCCTTAGGGTTCCTTGTGTGGCTTCCATGACTATGGCTAGCTCATGGTCACAAGATGGCTGCTCCTCCTCCAGCCTCCTCTCTTTATTTCAGGAAAGAAGTAGAAGACAGGAAACAGGAAAGGGTCAGGCTTACAGCAGAAAAACAACTTTTCACACACAGACTTTGCCTTAAATCTTGTTGGCTGGACCACAAAGTAACCCCCTACAAAGGACACTAAGAAATGAGCTTCACACGAATGCTGCCTTCTGGGTAAAACTGAAGTTCTGTTAGGGAAAAGAAGAGAAAGGGTGTTGTTTCAATATTGAGTGTCTCCGCATGGAGCTATCCATGTCCTCAAAAGGGCATCACCGGGATCTCTGCTGAACTTTCCATCCTTTGGTTTCAGAAAATATTTTCTAGTGCTAAAAACACAAGAGCCCAACCCCAGGGCATAGTGGCAGGCCCTGGCCATAAAGCCATTCTGTCTCTGTGGGGAGAGCAGAGAGAAGGCTTCGGCCATATTACAGAGTGATTGAGCACAGGAGCTTCGAACATGCAGGAGAAATGGGCCCCAATGCACGCAGGACAGCAGGAGGGCCTATCTGAAGAGGCAACTGTCAAGTGACACCCTAAGAATAAAGATGATAAAGAGAGATAGAGGGAAGGAGGGTACATCTACACCCTGGTGTCACTCTGGCTTGAGAACAAAACCAGGAACAGCAAGAGTATGTGAGGCTGGGGAGAGACTGGAAAATCAAGTGGAGTGCTAAGAATGGAGGCCTTATCATCCCTAAAGCACAGGGACAGCCATTGAAAACTTCTGAGTAGCAGGGGCTCTGAGCTGATTTGCATTTCCCATGAACCTCTACGGCAGCCAGATGAGAGAGGAAAGGGGCAAGATCCGGAAAGAGTTCCAGGAGCAGAGGTGTAAGCCTGGACTACACAAGAAGTAGAGAGAAAAAATTCAGGAAATACTGCAGGGAGACAGCACTCGTGTACTAGTGGTACACACGTCGGTGAGGAGTCTCACCACTCAGCTTGCACACAGTGTTTGCCGTGTTCATCCTCAGCAGAGGGGACCCAGAAGGACTAGCAGCCATGGGGGAAGCCAGTGGTTTCCTAAGGATTCACTTTGAGTTCACCCAGTTTGAATTACATACAGGTAAAGATAGGCAACTGGATTCTGAGTATTTATCCTGATGCTCACAGATAATTGTAGCTCTCATCTCTCATCAAATAAACTTCTCTGTGCAACAGATGGACATTATTACAGAAAACCACCACTGGTCAAAGTACAGAGAGCAAGTGACTGTGAGTCTTAAGTCCCAGGTGATACATCTGCAACACAGCTCTTTCACTGAAGGCTCATGAGACATTCCAGAAGATGTGGTAGAGCCCTTGATTCTAACAGCCAGAGGATCAGGAAATCTGCTGAGACTGTCTCCTATCAAGCTTCACTCTTGATACCCAACAATATGAGTGTCTAAACAAGACCTGCATGAGGATGACAGCAGCAGACATGCTAACACAGACAGAGAGCATCACACAGTGCTCTACCCATAGGCAAAGAACTATAGGCAGCTAAAGAATGCAGAAAGTGGGAGAAATAGACTTCCCCAAGGAGAAGCCTTATCCTTAGTCACCCAATGCCAAGTGGTCAGCCCTGAAATCATATACATACAAGTAACACCCAAAAGCAGGACTGAGCAGGTTGGGTTTACATTTATATATTTACACTGTGTGTGTGTGTGTGTGTGTGTGTGTGTGTGTGTAACAACAAAGGAAAAGACGCCATGAGTTTGAGAGGGAGCAGAGGAAGAGTTGGAGGGAATAGAAGAACAGGGGAAAGGATATTATATTTTTTTAAATTAAATAAATACTTTTTAAAGTGGGCAGCTGGTGGGTGGCTATGCTGACTCAATGCCCAGGATAGACACACAGAAATCTAGAAAAGGGTGGGTGGAGGTGATGCTAACCTTCCAGGAAGGATGAAGTCTCCCAGTGAGAATGTGAGGAGAAGGGCGTCCAGAAAAGAATGCAGAAACATCTGCCCAAGAGACAAAACCAGAGTGGAGGGAGGTAAGCCAGGGGAGAGAGGAGTGGTAGAGACCAGAGGCCATGTTCAAAGAGGAAGACTGAAGACTGTCCATGCTGTGAACAAGGTATGACCTGAGGGGCAGCTACTGAGCTGGCTGGTCCTGCAAGGACCCAAGCAAGGATGTTAACAGTGGGTGATACGGTGGGAGGCCAGATTCTATGGGTTCAGGAGAACCCAGAAAGGAGAAAGTGTAAATGCAGCGTTCCTGATGGTTTTGTTAGTCACAGGTCACGACTCGGTCAAATTGTGTGATGGCTAAAGGCACAAGCCTTTCTTCTATATGTTTTACTATCTTAACCACTTTCTCTATTTGTTCTTTCACACACACTCACACACACACCTTTACTTTGGTCATATCTCCTCATCCCCTATTAGCCTCTCTTCTCTCCCTGCTCTCATTAAAACCCCTTCTTGTTCCCAGCACACCCCTCCTATTTTCATATCTTTCTCTCTGGTGTTGCTGTTTTGTTTTGTTTTTCGTGACCCACTGCATTTAATTAGGGATGCCGGCACGAGCATGGGTGGGGAGGTATTTACTTGAGCAAGAACAACCGACCAGTGGCTAGACCACTGAGGAATATGACTCTCTCTGCCTCAGCAACCAGTAATTGCCCATGGTTCCTCAGGGAGGGGTGGGGCCTTGTGAGCCCCTCCCTTGTCCATGACGGAATGTTGACGTACCCAGTCTTGTGCAGACAGTCGCTACGGCTGTGAGCTCATGATGCAAAAGCCATGTCCTTTCCAGAAGACAGCACTTTATGGTACTCCTTCTCACCCTTGGGCTCTTCTGTTTAGTGCTTAGTGCTCGGTGGTCACTTCTCAGCACTTTGGCCACTTGTGTCTCTACACTCACTGCAGACCCTTTTCTGGCCAAGGCTGAGAACAGTACTGATGTGTAGTAGACACAGAGATATTTAGAGGGCAGTTTGACAGCATATTCATCTAGCAAAACCAAAGTAGCAGGTCCTCCTCTAGGGCCTACGACCTCCCTAGCTGTGGGTTTTTGACCAGGGTTACAGTACCTGGTTTGGATTCCTCCTATGAAGCAGGGCTACAAGCCAATAAGAAAGTGGTTGGTCACCTCCACGATAGTCACACCACTACTGGTTGGTGGTGTAACTCTCAGGGTTCATAGCAAAATAAGACCATTGATGGTTTCCCTTCTCCAGTCCCTCTACAGCATTTAGAACCTTTTAGCACTCTGGGGACCAACTGGCAGTAAGACACTCCTAATTCAGGTTCAGATTGATTTCTCTGTCCTGCAACT
Organism: Mastomys natalensis; assembly: GCA_021653895.1. Classification (NCBI taxonomy): domain Eukaryota; kingdom Metazoa; phylum Chordata; class Mammalia; order Rodentia; family Muridae; genus Mastomys; species Mastomys natalensis. Next base: position 305,907 of record JAJTUV010000636.1, on the reverse strand, counting down.
AAGGTATATGATACCTTCAGCAATATGGGCTTTATCAACTGGTTCTACAATTGAGAGCAATTGTAAAGCCTGAACTGTTTAGAGGACCCTTGGGTCCTTCCTGGCCAACAACTCATGAGGAGTATCCTATACAATCTTATATTTTTATTTAACACATACTTCCAACAGTCAGCAATCAAAACCATGGCAGTTCATTTAGTACTCAAAAACAGTCCAATGAAAGATAATGCGTTTATCAGTTCTGGTTTACATTTGCAGAAACTGGGGCAAGAGGACTAGAGAGATGGTTCAATGATTAACCATGAGTACAGCTTTTGCAGAGGACTCCCGGCACCCATGTCAGGTAACTCACCACATACCTGTAACTATGGCAGAGGGGGATCTGGCACCTTCTTCTGGCCACCATGAGCAACTACACTCACATGTACACACTCTCACACACATACACATAATGAACAACAACACTTTAAGAAAAACTAAGGCACAGAGAGGTACAGTAACTTGGTCAGTCACGGAGCTCTCTAAGTGGCAGAGACCAGATAGAAACATGGAAACCAGGTACAAAGTCTAAGCACATGGGGGCTCTTGCACACAGTCTGAGGGCCACAGCTGTAGACTAACCAAGTCCAGAGCCCATGGAGGAATGCATCATCCATCTCTGCTCCTTAGAAAGCTTTCCCTTCAGAAAAATGCAACCCTGCTGCTGTGTACACAACCAGCCTGGTAACTTCTCCCTAAACAAAAGTCCAAGAAAAGTGGCCACTGGTGGACCCTGTAGGTCCCGCTACAAGACCACTGTTTTGCTCTTCCCTGTCCTGTGATTCTGGCCCTCCAGCATGGGTGTCTTTCAGGGCCTCCAACCCGTTATTGTCTCTCCCTCTCAGCCTGTTTCCCCCTCTCAGCTCTCAGACACACACTAGCTCCCACCCCCAAGAAAATGTGACGTGACAAGTTGGGTGTATTAGGTATGGCACCAGAGTTTCATGCCTCCTGCTGCTCTCCATTTTCTCTGGGATGTGCCAGGGCCGGCGCACCCCCCCCCCCCAGGATAGTTTCAGTGGTCATTCGTGATGACTTTTCCAGGATCTGGCTCTGTCGTGTTAGCTCCTGGTCTTACCCAGTACAGGTCATTTGGCAAAGAAAGGAGAAACTCTTACTGGCCTCTCCCACACATTCCCCACGTCCACTCCCTTGGCAGCCTCTTCCTTGGAGAAGGGGGTCTAGCCTGCCCTATCTGCATGCCACCCATTCATGCTCAGGTCATAACCCCAGCCCATGCTAAGGCGGGCTCACTGTTACTCCTGTAAGCAGAGGAGTTGACTCTGCAGGCACACATTCAGCAAGCTTCTACGCTCTCTCCTCCACAGGAGGCCTGAGGACCCACGAGTCTTGCTGTCTCAAGGCTGCTGAGTAGATGGAGAGCCACGGTCGGTCTCTGCCACGGTACTTGTTTCTAAAGTGTTTGCTGGTCTATACCTGATAGTCTTCTAAAAACAATTTACTGTGTTTTATTAATTCTACTGGGAAGGTTGTATTTTTGTTGAACTCTCAATATTCTGCGTCACTATATAGAGTTTGCTGAATTCTCTACTTTTCCTAATTCTTTCCCAATGCAATTGTTACCTAAAGCCAGCAACAACAGCTGGCAGAGTATCCATCATCTTTACTGTGTGTATTGTTACACATGATAGGGGCTTTACTGTGTGCATTGTTACACACGATAGGGGCTTTTCTTCCAGGTCTCATGAATGGCTGTGCCTGCAAACAGGAGTTATTTAACCATCTGCTGGGTTTGAATGATGAAAACTTCTTTAATGTGTTTATTGTATAAATAGTGATTTTTTTTTTCCCTTCAAGCCCTTTGCCTTAAGACTGAGGTCCAGCAGTGACTTGCAAAGTTCAGTGGGCGTGAGCTCACCAGGGGATCTTTTTCTCTATTTAAGGTCACCTCCCCTGTAATATTTCCATCACGTAGGTCGTAGGTCGTTTCTTCCTAGCAGTGACATCTTTCTGGCCTCCATAGTGCAAAGCTAGCATTCCAGGGTGGGGTGGGGTGGGATGTATGACCTGACTAAGCCAGCTGTGGAAGACCTCTCAGGGAGTCCTCAGGTCTTCCTTGTCCCCAGCATTCCACATGAAGCTCCACAGCTCAAGGTCACACATTCATCTTGCAGCTGACCAAGAGTGCCATAGGTGAAGCTGCTTTGATCCGGTTTTGAAGAAGAACTCTGCCTCCTGGACCATACGTGGTTGGATTACTCACCTGCGCACCCAAAGAGCTGGGCTTTGTGATTCAAAGTGATTCTTGGCTCCGTCCTTCCCGCTCTCAGGCAAGTTATTTAACTTCCTCCTGTGGCTGGACTCACAGGTCACCATCATTGGAGCTGTGGCTTTCTTCTAGGTTCAGCAGGAGCTGTCCTCTTGGTCCCTCCCTGGATATAGCCAACTTGTTTTGTTTATTGATTTTTGCCTTGCCTGGACCCAAGTCCTCTCCACTGGCATAGCCTCTTTGCAGACCCATGATGTCATAGTTCCAGGCCCAGGTGCTCTCCACAGATGGCATAGTCTCCCTCTAAGTTCATGTGGAGAGGTTGGGAGGTCTCTGCACCAGCCTCAAATCCCAGTCTTCCTCTGGGGATCCTAGGGTGGAACTTACCTGCAGTATGTATACAGATAGATGCGCGTGGCGTGTGAGACTTCAGGACAGGGACCAAGTGCACACAAAAGCAGAAAGCAGATGCCATTGCAGAACCCCCAGCTGGGTGGATCCATGGCCACCTGCGTCTCCTGGCCTCTGAAGCACACGGGGTGATGGGAGACATACTTCCTGCACATCTTTGTTCCCTGCTGAACACAGACAGGGCCTTGGGCGTTGGGACTGGACAGGGATTTTCAGCCCCATCTCAGAGTTCCACCTCTTCCTGTTCTGGGACTGAAATACACCTTGGACCATATCTGTGAAGGTAGGGTGAGTCACCTGATGAAGTCACTGAAGGCCAGCCTCCTCCCAGTTCTTGGTCACAGGGACTGAGGGTGTGGTTCTTTGCATTGGGCATTTGAAAGAAAATGCTTACTGTATTAGCATTGAGCTGGCAGAGGAAGAGAGTGGCCAGGGAAGATTCTGGGCATATCACAAAGGATTGTGACTATCAAACCCTCAGGGGATGCTGGGCTCCCTCTCTGAGAAGTTCCTTCTAGCCACAGTGGAATTGGTAGTCTGTGAAGTACATGGCTGCTATTTGACCCTTCCCAAGTCTGCCTGTCTTTTAATAAAGGCACCTCCTGACCCTTCTTGTGACCGCCACCTTTAACCATTCACAGGTTAGGAGGTAGAAGTGAGTGGATGCCCACTGAGGCAGGAGGACGTAGGCCAGGCCTAGGCACTCTGCTGGAGCAGTCAGGCCAACATGTTTCTCTTGGGGATGCCAGGAGTGGGGGTACTGTCCTCAGCGTGAAGGTCTGGGGAATCCTGGAAAGAAAGTTCCCTTGGAAGTGGTGACAAGAAAGGTAAGCAGGTGGGACTACAATGACTGAGGCCCATAGCCATATCCTCCAGGCTCTGTGTCCCTCTTAGGTCACTGCGTCTGGACTTTGCAATTCTGTGAGCTAATAAATTGTCTTTATGGTTTAAGTTTTGCTGGGCTGCATTTCCTGTTGCTGGGTTCTGAAGGTTCTGGTGAATCCAATAAACCAAGATTTGGGCTGAGCTGATAGCTCACTTGCCTGGCAGTTACTCTGTGAGACAAGTTGTTGATCCCATTTCAAAGAAGACTAGAGGTAAGCCGGGCAGTGGTGGCACAAGCCTTTAATCCCAGCACTTGGGAGGCAGAGGCAGGCAGATTTCTGAGTTTGAGGCCAGCCTGGTCTACAGAGTGAGTTCCAGGACAGCCCGGGCTATACAGAGAAACCCTGTCTGGAAAATCCAAACACACACACACACACACACACACACACAAAAAAAAAAAAAAGCAAAAAGAAAGAACTAGAGGTCAAGGGCTGGCTAGTCCCATGGAGGGGTCAGTGTGACCTGGCTCTCTGGTCTGAGTGCAGCCATTGTCTGACACATATTATATATGGAATACATAATTTTAAAAATTTAAATCACATTCATTTTTATTAAGAGTGTGGGGGGGGGGGCTCTCACACACTATAGAGCCACTAGACCCTCTGGGCTCAAGCACTCATGGCTGAATGGTTGCCAGGGCAGAGGCAAGACTTCTCAGCCCCTGGTGAAGAGCATGCAGGGACACAGCTCCATGGGCTATCTGTGGGACTAAAGGTTATCTCCCAAAAGTTATAATAACAAAGAAAATGTCTATATCATGATGTCAATAAAAAGGCCAGTTTGGGTAGACAAGATGGCTCATGTAAAGGTGTTAGCTGCCAAGCCTGAGGACCCAAGCTCCACCCCCAGGACCACATGATAGAAGGAGAGAACAACTTCCCCAAGTTGTCCTCATAACTACCACACACATACACACCAACACACACACACACTCTTAATAAAAATGAATATGATTTAAATTTTTAAAATTATGTATTCCATATATAATATGTGTCATTTGTGATTTTGAAATGCAGTTCCAGGAGGATGCAGCAGTGTGTGTGTGTGTGTGTGTGTGTGTGTGTGTGTGTGTGTGTGATCCCAGCACTGGTGAGGAAGAGACCGGCAACCTGGGACTCGCTGGCCCTCCAGCCCAGCTGAATTGGTGAGCTCCAGTTTCAGTAAGAGAACCTATCTCAAAAACTAAGGTGGAGAGTGTTTGAAGAAGACACCCAGCATTGACCTCTGGCCTTCACGCATCCATGTGCACGTGAACACAGATGTACACCTACCACACGCATGCTGTTACAGGCAGTGTAAGACTAGAAGGAGACACAGTGGAGCATTTATAAAGATTATAATTGCACTGGGTGCACATGTGCTCTTGTATAATTTCAGTTTTCTACATCTTTTGAATTTTAGAAGTACTGTTTTATAATGAAGCAAACATAATAGGCTTAGTTAAAAAGGAGAGGAAGAGGAGACTGGTGAGAGGAAAAGGAAGAAGGGAAGAGGAGGGGAGGGGAGGAGATGAGAAGGAGGAGGCAGGGGAGGGAGGGGAGAGGGAGAGGGAGAGGGAGGAAGAGAGGGGAGAGGAAAGAGGAGGTTGGAAGAGGAGGAAGAGGAGGGCGAGGAAGACCAGGTGGAGGCAAGAAGGGAAGAGGACGTGTGTGGGAGGAGGGGGAGTGGGAAGAGGGGGAGGGGGAGGGAGAGGGGAGGAGGGGGAGGAGGAGAAGAGGGAGGAGGAAGGGGAAAGGAGGGGGAGGACGGGAGAGGGAGAGGGGGAGGGGAGAGGGGAGGAAGAGGAGAAAGCAATCTCCGACCCCACAGCAGTTTTCTGTGCAGTTTTGGAAATGGAAATCACCAGGAATCCCACCTCAGGTGGGGTCAAAGAAGGACACTCTAGGTCCTGTCCTGCCTTTCTCTCCCCTTTGTGGTTTTGAAGGAGTCACGCTCCTCTCTGTTGCCTCTATACACTATGGAAAGTCAGACAGGTAGCCTCCAAGCTGATGTGCCAACTCCTGTGACCATCAAACTCACATCTATCCTCTGCCATCCTAAGGGGAGCCCACCTCTTAGAGCATGAGTTGGAGCCATGTGCTGTGCTACTCCTGTTAGCTCTCAGTGAGCACAGGTCATGTTTCCTAATCCTGCCTCCGTAGCTACTCTGTTGTGTATTGCCTTAAAAACAAGCTGGCGAGAAGTCGTCTCGTCTCATGTCTTCTCAGGAGAGAACACAGAGGCTGGACGAGGCTGACTATGGGATCTGCCTCGCTGGGCCAATTGGAGGCAGGGTTGGAACTCAAGCTGCAATCTGGCCTCTTCCAAAGTCCAAGCCACTGGCCACACTGACATTACCTCTCTTCTAGAACATTCCTGGGTGACTTGTTTATTTGTTCCTTGCATAAATATTTGCTGAGCACCAGTTATGCACATAACGCCATTCTTGTTTGCACAGGAGACAAGGAGGAACTCTGAGATACCAGACCATCATAGCAGCTCAGAACAGACAAAGGAAAACACATGTACCCTCTGGGAACTCGGGAACATCTCATAGGCAGTATGCAGGACATATAGTTTCTATTTATAACCTAAAAAGGGCTATAATGTCATAATGTCATAATGGTCCATTTCTATTTCTCATAAACTTTATAACAACACAATATATTGTCACATTAACTGTACATGAAACATGTCTGATACATCTCAGATCCTTTCTCATTTCATATCCCATGAGCTCAGCTGCTACCTGCTGCTAAATGACTCGCAGACAACTGCCAGACCTTCTACCTGTGGTGGTTCATATTGATTGCTGACTTGACAGAATGTGGAATTGCCCAGGAGGCAAAGCTCTGGACACACCTGGGAAGAATTATCTAGACTGCCTCAGCCTCTGGGTGGAATTCTGTGAGAAATAATACTGATTGGATGGATTAATTGGGATGGTACCTAGGAAAGTATCAATCAGTCTCTGGGCTGGCATGCTGAACTGCATACAAAAATAAAGCAAGCTGAGCAGTCAGCATTCCTGCTGCTTCCTGGCTGTGGATGCAGTGTGACCAGCTGCCTCGTGCTCCTGCGAAGGTAACTTCCCTATCACCAAATACCATAAACCTGAAATATGAGAGCACCAAACAAACAAATAACCAACCAACCAAAACCCCCAAACCTTTCTTCCGTAAGTTGCTTTTGAGCAGCACCATCCCAGTTCAGTGATTCCCCTTCTGATGTGTCCTCAGGTTAGTAAGGCCTCAGACTTTGGCACAGCGCCTGTATCTCCTGCTTTACTCCATCTCTTTAGGATGATGTACCATCCTACAACCTCACCAGAAGGGAGGGGGAGAGAACACTCACATAACTTTAAGCTGCTTTTGTTGGGCATTTTGTCACAGAAATAGGAATAGTAATGAACTGATCAGGAACCTCTTGACCTGGACTACTTGAGTAATTTTTGTCTTTAAAGATTTACTTACTTTATGTATATGAGTACACTGTAGCTGTCTTCAGACACACCAGAAGAGGGCATCGGATCCCATTACAGATGGCTATAAGCCACCATGTGGTTGCTAGGGATTGAAATCAGGACCTCTGGAAGAGCAGTCAGTGCTCTTAACCACTGAGCCATCTCTCCAGCCTCTGTAACTTTTATTACAACCTGTTGTTGTAACTGCTCCATTTTACTGTCACCATGGTTAGTCACCTGTGCCTGATGTAAGGAATTAAACTTCATCGTGGCTCTGTATGTATATGTATAGTGTACTTGTAGAGCTAGATACTGTCTGCCATTTCAGGGATCGGTCTGTAAGGGGTCTTGGAGGTAACCCCTGCAGATAAGGGGGCTTCTGGACCAGGGCAATGCTGGAACTGAACAAGTAGCAAGTGTACAAGTGACATTCCCAGACTGTGACATTCCTCAAGAGCGTTTCAGATGCAGAGGAAGGTGGCCCATTCTGACACCCCCACCTTTGGACTCCATGTTACTTCTAATTGCACCTTTTTCTGGCTTCTTCAAACTCAGTTCCTGGAAGTCCTGCCATGGATAACTACAAGTCCACACTTGAACATCCACGAGCTTCTTTGTGAGTCTTGGTGCTTCCTTCTTTATAAAGAAGCATCGCTACAAGGCAGGAGGAGTCATACTCTTGATGATGTAAGAGAGCGGACAACTGTCCACCCCACCCTAGCCCAAATGCTTCTCTTATTTTATGTGTCTGATGATCTAAAATCAGTTAGATTGCAGCCTGTTCCAAAGTCAATGCCTTGCAGATAACATGAGGTCTGTGCCCCTTCGCAGGCCTAACTTTGACTTATGATGAGAACTCTTCTGACCTTGGTATAGCTTTCTGAGTCTCCTTGCTCCTGTTCCTGAGAAGAGGAATCATGAATCCTAGAGTAGATGGCCCCTTAGGTCTCTAGTACACCCAGGCTGTGGTCATTCTCCCCCACTGCCTCCCACACTCTATAGCTCTGCCATGATAATTACAAGGAGAAAGTCTAGAGAGAAGCAGTTGGGTCCCAGGGCTGCACCTGAGGTCTACTTTGGAGTAGTGCTTGCATGGCCTGGCCCAGGCAGCTGTGGAACCCACACAGTGAGGTGGTATGTGGAGAACAGTGGCTTCCATGAGGAGTATGCACCACAAGCTCCCAGAGATTATTCAAACATAGGTCTCTGGGCCCTGCCTGGAGCCTCTAACCCAGGAGGTCTGAGGTGGAGTCCATGCATCTCCAACAAGTTAGCAGATGTTGCTGTGGTTGCTGCAGACTCAACAAATACATCGAGCATCCTGATTTTAGAGGAAAGCACGCTATTTTGAGTACTGTCAATGAGTACTGCAGGCTCCTGCACAGAGGACTAGTAGCTGCCTGGGTCACAGGACAGTTCACCTTCTGTGTTAGCTTAGCTGACAAAGGCGAGTCCCTTGCTATTGATTTGTTTCAGTGACTAGATTCACTCCTGCCCCATTTCCCAGTTGACTCTTGCTACACCTTGCTGTGACTAGAGAGCAGAGAACAGGCATGAGTCATGTGCATGGCAGAGATGAGTAGTGGTGACCGTCCCTAGCCCAAGGTAGAGTCCTCACATTTGCATCTTAAAAAGAAAACCTGTGTGTGTGTCTGTTTGTGTGTGTGCATCTGTGTGTGTCTCTCTGTGTGTCTGTGTTTGTGTGTGTGTGTGCTTGTATATATGTGTGGGTCTGTGTTTGTATGTGTATGTGTGCCTGTGCATATGTCTGTGTGTGCTTGTATATATGTGTGTGTCTGTGTTTGTATGTGTATGTGTGCCTGTGCATATGTCTATGCGTGCTTGTATATATGTGTGGGTCTGTGTTTGTGTGTGTATGTGTGCCTGTGCATATGTCTGGATATGCCTGTGCATGTGTCTGTGCATGTGTCTGTGTGCATGTATGTGTGTCGGTGTGGGTCTTTGTGTGTGCATGTTTGTGTGTGCTGTGTGTGTGTGTGTGTATACAACCTGTTGCTTCTCCCTTTTCCCAAGTAGGTCCCAGGGATGGTGCACAGGTTGTGAGAGTTGGCAGCAGATGCCCTTCCCCATGAGCCATCTCACTGGCTCCTTGTGACGGCATTTTTCTAGGCCTCATCCTTGTGTGTTTTAAGAGGACACAAAGCTGCACTTCCAGAGGCCCATGGTGTTTTATACATTGCACTCAGGTTAGGTTCCCACTTGCCTCTAGCACCTCTGAGTCCCCTCTGCCCTGTCCCCAGATACCTTGTTGAGGCCTAGAAAGACCTTCATCCATCCTGAAAGATGCCAGCCCCGGAGAGGAAACGGATAAAGGCATTTGCTGATGTAGTAACCCACGGCCAGCCTCAGAACAGAGGTCAGCAGAGCCCCCCAGGGGCACAGCCTCAGAGCCACCCGGCTCCTTTCTTTGCCCTCATCTGCACATGGCTTTACCTCGAGAACTGTGCCAAATGCCTTCCCTGTTTTCCACAGCCTGGGGCTGATCCTATCTGTACAGGAAGAAGGCGGCTGAGTCCCGGAGGGCTGAAGGCAGGCACAGGGACTCACATTTTATGAACTGCGGGGGCAGGGATTAGGTTTCCCTGGAGGAAACCTAAAAGTATTTGCTATTTTCTTTGGTGAATACTATAATAAAATGGTCTTTGCTTTCTTCCAAAGATCCAGATCTGATTTAATTATTCAAAACAGCCATACTTTAATGCCTAGGCAGCAGAGCCTGGGTCATCGTCACCTGCTTAGCTAAAGGGGGTTGGGAAATAATAAATACTGAATGAGCATGCTCAGCCCTGCAGTCTGTCCCTTCGAGCAGAGCCAAGCGGATCCTGGATGCTCTCATTTCAGTGGGAGTTCTTTTCTGCTTCTTTTCGTCCTTCTCTTTCATAAGGGACCATTCTGGACATAAAACAGATTCTCTTTTATCCTGCAGTCTGGCTTGCCAGGGAACAAAGGATGGGTCACTTGGAGTCAGTAGACAGTGTCACTCAGCAATACATAAATTAAAATTCCTCCACTGTGGGCCTCAGGACTATCTGGAATGGAACCGATCTTCCCCACTGATGCCTCTGATGGCCCCCAGTGAGATGATTCTCTTTACACTTAGGCTCAGGAAGCTGCCAGGGGATACCTGTACGAATCCCCGCCTGTCACTGTGAATCCCTCAGTCAAAAAGTGATACTCCTTATTCCCCCGGGCTTCAGAGATATGAAGGACTGAAGGAGTCGATAAAAGGAGATGCATATGTTTTTCAAGGGTTGATTTGGCCATCAGTATGTTCTTGCCTAAGGGCAAAGCTGGGGAGGAGCTACTCAAAACTGTGTCTCTTTTCATGCTTGGTTGACCTTGTTGTTTGAAAGTTCTAGCAGGGAAATGCAGCTACTTGTATACCCGGACTAGTACCCTTGATTAGAGACCAATCTTCTTCTCTTTATAGAAGGTCATCTTCTTCAACCAAGTGCATAGCTTCAGGATGGTAACACGTGGAACAGAAAGGGAGGAAAGCAACACCCACCTAGCCACTCAGGTCAGTCAAACGTACCCTGTCAATCAATGGGGTGACAGGTATGGCAGCCAGATTGCCCCCACATCCATAGACTGGGAGGCACAGCCAACGTCCTTAAAACAGCTAAGAGATATGGCAGAGAAGCATGGCCTGCAGTTCACTTTGCAGTGTGTCATGATGTAAGGCATGAGTGCGATGGAGTGGGGACCACACTTTTCAAGTTTGCCTTAACTCATTATCCTCTACAGAAACACCAAAGTCTATAGACTAAATTCACATCAAGTGGTACAATGGGACAAGGGGCTTTCTTTGAGAGGTATTACTTCCATAGCCTCTGGGCATGCAATAATTCCCATATATAGCTGTGATCAGTGACTATTGATGCTCAAGTCCAGCTAGCAGGGATGGGAGTTAGAGTTGGACTGTGTGATCCAAAGTTGCAGCCCAAATTACCTATCTATGATAAGATTCCCAAGCGCCTCAGTGGACATGGTGAACAGTGGTGTACATACTCCAAATCCCCCAAGGTAGTGTCTGTCTACTGCCTTCCCATCCAGACCCTTTGCCAACCCAAGTTAAAAACACTAAAACTGTTCCCTCTCCCACAAGATCTCTCAACAGTGGACCTAGCTCAAAGAAAAGCTTGATGAGAAGAAACAGAAAGCACCCAGCAGGTTTCTGCATTAACCTGCCTGTGGTTTCAACAAAACCTGCTGTTGAAGGACATCTGGCTGGCAAGGTTCTCAAAGCTGTGGAAAGGACAGCTCTCAGCAACGCTCTGTGCCCGTCAGTCCCCGAGCCCCTCACAGGTCCACCTGTGAGGTCAACATGTCTCCAAAATACTGTGTTTGTAGGAAAACAAAGCAGAGCCTGCCACAGCTATGGAATTTGGAAGCAACATACGTGCCAAAGCCTTTCACAATTATACTAGTAAACAAATCAGCCCAAAATGTCATGTTTTACAGGATAGATGAGCAACATCGACCTAAACTCTCAAATACCACACACTTTCAGTGAGTACTGATCTGGCTACCTATCTTTATTGATGCTATTAGAAGGATTAGAAGCATTACTGAAGATCAGGTCGGAAGTAATCTTTGTAATTTAAACTACAGATGAGCGTCATCCTGAATGATGCTGAGTCAAAGCCTACCTCTGGCCTTCCGTGGAAGCTATACCCGATATGTTCACAGGGGTCGCCCTTGCTCAGACACAATGTCACTGGGTGGTTGATTTCATCACTCTATGGAGCTTGCCTTCTTCCTTCTGGAAAACATGTTCGCAGGAAGAAGAGAAAGAAAAACAGAAGGAACCTTGGAAGTTTGTGCTCATGGCACTACCAGGCTTGCAGTTGCTACACAAAGACACCAGAGTCTCAGGACCAGGCATCCAGAATATTGGTCAAGCTTACTTTCTAGGACCCTGGAGAGGGTGTGACTGCTGGGAAGAACCTGACTCTGTCCTCAGTGGAAATCATTGACAAGCTTAGTGGTTGCTATGGCAACAGATTCCCTTGCTGAGCCTCTGATGCCTGATAGCACAGACATTGGATGTAGGAGCCAGCTTAAGGTCACTGGATAAGACACTGGATGCCAGATCAATTAGAATTTCAGACAAACCATATGTTCTGTGTTGTGTACAATAGACCATTAAAGTTACTCCATTCTGGGGTCATGCTTATACTCAAAGGTGATCTAAAATTCAAAATGTCCTGACAATAACATACTAAACCTGAGTATCCTTTACTAAGTGGCTAAAGGCTGTTTTGAGCCATTTCCAAGATGATAGTGATAAACATCTACCCTGGTCAAGCATCTTTGATAGTCAGGAGACAGTAAAGCTATTCTTCAGTGATCTCCAAGGGAACCCTAGTTTAATCTAATTCATTCAAGAGGTGAGATGTCATGGTTCTGATATTTTGTCTCAGGCATATGGAGTATTTCTGTAGAAAGATAAATTATAATTTGGATGGGAAGATTGAAGGTTGAAATTGGTGAACTGTGTCTAGATGCTATACGTAAAATTCGTGATTATTTCTGCCTTTGAGGTTGCAGCGCCAAGTGCTGGATGGGAAGAGATGTGGATCTTACTAGAAACTTCACTCCTCCTGAGTTAAGCCTATTCTTATCTTCTCTGAGATGCAGTTGGAGGGATGACATGAGTCCACCAGGACACATTTTGTTGGCACAGCCTGTCAATAAAGGATGCCCATAGAGGAGGGCTGGGGGTAGGAGGATAGGAAGAGGTATGTATAGAGAAGAGCAGTTTGGGTGGACTGTGAGGAGTGGGTGGCAGCTTGGGAGTACAGGCATCTTAGATTATGAAATACATGGTATGTGTGTATGCTGTGTGTATGAAATGCCTATGGTACATGTGTGTGTATGTCTACATGTGTCTGTGTGCCTATGTCTGTGCATGTACTTGTGTATATATGTGTGTGTGTGTGTAAAATTCCTATGGTACATGTATGTGTATGTGGATGTGTACTGTGTGTATGAAATACCTATGGTGTATGTATGTGCATGTCTGTATGTGTATGCATGTATGAAATATCTATGGTATGTGTGTGTGTGTGTGTGTCTGTCTGGGTGTATGTGTTTGTATCCGTGCCTGTGTCTGTGCCTCTGTGCCTCTGTGTGTCTATATCTATGTCTGTGTGTGTTGATGTTGTGATCTGATGCAGACCCTGGGAGGAGAGAGTGTACTGGACAGGCTCAGAATCCAGTGAAGCTAGCTATGGGAAGCTGGGGAGACTGGCTCTGCCTTTCATAGCCTCTGCCACAAGGTGGATTTACCAGAGAGTAGATGTAACGTGTCTGATAAGATGTTCTGTGAGAGTGGCCAGGAACTGCCTAGCACCTGGCCAGGCATAAGAACACAGTCACAGGTGTTATGGCATGACTGCTGGGGGCCAGGATGGTGATCTCTGGGAGCCAGGTTTTCTGGGGACCACAGTGCCTGCCACTCATGTATTAATGTGAGAGGTTGGACTCCAGCAGCTTCTTTTACCTGCTGTTGTCCAACCAGAAGCAAATGTCCTTTCTCAGTGCTAGGTCTGACAGCTGCATGGCCTGGGCCATAGTGTCTATACTGTGTTACACCTGGGAGGATATCTCTTCTTGGAAGCTGCTTTCTTATTTGCACAGAGAGCTAGTGGGGTGTGCTCAGTCAAGTCAGAGCCTGTCTTACCAGTCAGCTGGACCAGGTTGATCACAAGGCCAGCTCCTGAGGCTGAGATATCTCTGCCCAGAGTTGCTCAGTGGCTCTGGGCTTCTCCTTCTCAGTGTTTCAGCAAGAGAGTCTGAAAGCGAAAATGACAAGAAGAAAAGTGAAACCTCTTCTCCCTGACTATGGGCGGAACCAGGAACCGGGGCTCTCTTCCCTCACTGGGGGAAGGGACCAGGAACTTGGCCAGGTGTAAGAGTCAAAGGTTACTTTGGCCCTTTGAGACAAAAACCCAGAAGAGTCACTGGGACTCCCCCTTTTTGGACTTTGACACAGGTTCTTGAATGAGTTTGGTTCCTGGGTACAATAGGCCCTTGTAAAATCTGCCATTGTAACCCAGTAGCCAGTGACCATGTGGCCTGGCCCACATCACTCTTCATGGTGGCAGGCTGAGCTCCTGAAGGGAAAATAGAGCTGTCTCCTCCACCAGCCATTCACAGAGATTACACGCACACACTGGGAACACTCCCCGTGGTCAGGGACACACACCCATCCTCACGTGTGTGTGTCCATCCTCAGGTATGTATCCACACAGGAGACACCCTCACCACAGCTCCCTACCTGCACACACACCCCTCCTCAGATAGAAAGCTACATAACACCCCTCTCCAGAAGACACCTGTGAGTTCATTCATCCTAGCCACAAACACAGATTTCCATGGACATAGGACATCCACATTACATACCCACCATCCCTGTCCCTCACATGCCCACTACACACACACACACACACACACACACACACACACTACACACACACTATACACACATACTACACACACACACATACTACACACAAACTAAACACACTACACACACACTACACACACATAGTACACACAAACTAAACACACACACACACACACTACACACACATACTACACATACATATTACACACACACACACACACACTACACACACATACTACACACACCACACACTACACATACTACACACACATACTACACACACATATTACACACATATACTACACACACCACACACTACACATACTACACACACACACACTACACACACATACTACACACACACTACACACACATACTACACACACACACTACACACAGTACACACACATATTACACACACACACTACACACACATACACACATACACACATACACACATACACACACACCAGGTAGATGGCCTCTGAACTGACACCAAATCACTGAGTGTGCTTCTAGAAGTCCTTCAGCAAACCACATGACCCTTGATGTATCCTGTCAAAGCTTGTTTTAAGATGCCCCCTACCCTGGCCACCAGGGCATCACTCTCAAAAATATTTATAGTCTATCCTGTGTATACTGAAGACATTTTGAAGCCCAGGTCCTTCAAGGGCCACATGGATTAAAACAGTATGGTAACCTAGGTTCGATGCACCTAGAAGTTTCATTTTATTTCCATTCTGAACAGCCTCTTTCAAAATGCAAGAAACACAGACATGCAAGTTCATATCAAAGCTATTTATTTTAAAAGAAGGAAGGATAGATAGACAGATGGATGAGTGGCTGGACAAATAGATCCACACATGGACAAGACATCAGCAGTGCCCAGTAGCAAGGATTTGGGGGGTGGAGGTTGATCCTAAGGCCAGGTTGGCAATGATGATAGCTTTGCTTGTCAAGGACTTCCTCTGCCTGGGTTTCGGACAAGACACCAGGGACTCTATGGGTAATGTCTTTCACAGTCTTATAGCTGAGGAGACAAACCACAACCATCAACCCTGTTGGGAACATGTGGGGACTTAGAGTGCTTTGTGAGTTCCCCCAAGTCTCATGGGTAGTGTGTTTAGCTCTGGAATTTGAGCCTAACCTATTGGAACCCAGGAGGAGGGTTCTGCCTATCTCATTGTTCCCCTAGGCTAGAATCTGTGACTTAAGTCTTGACAGATCTGCCACTCTTGAAACACAACTTCCTAGTACATCTGCATTTCTTTCATCCCTCCATCTATACCCTCATCTCCTCTGTTTTCTATTCTACATGTCCCTGTGGTGGTTTAAACAAGAATGCCCTAGTAAGGTCATATGTTTTAGTATTTGGTTGCAAATTAGTAGAACTGTTTGGGAAGGATTAGGAGGTGTGGCCTTATTGGAAGGGTTGTGTCACTAGGTGTGGTCTTTGAGGTTTCCAGACTCTCGTGCCATTGCCAATGTGGTTTTTCTGCCTCCTGCTTTCAGATCCAGATGTGAGCTCACAGGTGTTCCTAGCACCTTGCTCTGTCACCATCAACTCCAGCTCCCTAAAACCATAAGCCAAATCAAAATGCATTCGTTTATAAGTTGCCTTGGTTATGGTGGTTTTCCACAGAAACAGAAAAGTAACAGAGATAGTCCCTGACTAGAAGTTTCCAGAGGGAGGACCATTTGGTCAGCCAGCATGGAGCTACTTTGAAGCAAAGAGAGCAAAACACCTGCCCAGATGAGCCCATGAGCCCCTCTGTCTCACTAGCTAGCCTCAAGTGGGACTTCAGCTGAGGTCAAACCTACTGTCTGATCCTCTGAACTGTTACGGGAACTCTTTATTCAGGATGAGTACAGCTTCCTGACTCTGTAAGATTAATCTAGTCAGCACATTCAGACTCTTTACAAAATTAGTCAGAATTTTAGGATTTCCAGGATGGGATTCTGAATGCCAACTAGACCAAGCTGCTAAAGAAATAAGGAGTTACAGCCAGGAAACTCCCTCAACATCTTTGACACATGCATTCCTGCTTGCTTCTCTGCCCTCCCTTGTCTATTGAGGCAACTTGAGGAGAAAAAGTCCCTGGCAATAGATTCCAATGAACTTGGGTGCTATGGCGTCCACAGCAAATATGGACAAGTCCAAACATTATGTGGGCTGCTTTTGACATTTCCAGCATGGGCTGCTGAGACAGCCATCTGCATGGAGGACATCTAGAGAGTTTTCAGACATTTGGGGATCAAGGCCAACACCTCCATCATCTCTCTTCCTGGGAGTCATACACACCGACAAAAGGATAGAAGATGGATTACCCAGGTCATTCCAGCCATAAGACCTGCAAACACAGGCTGCTAATCCACTCTTGGAACTGCCAGGAAAAGCCCATTTCAGTCTGACCTTTTGTACAAACAGATTAGAGGCCATAGACTTTGACATCTGAGCATTGCTCTGCCTCTACAAGAAAACACCAGATTTAGGGAAGACAGGATATAACATAGGAAGATTGAAGGATTTAATAACACATCAGAACCTCTTGAGTGAACTGGACATCTATCTGAGAGCTGAACGTTCCTCCAAAATCCAGAAGAACTCCCAGGGGCTCTGCACACTAGCCAGTGACAGCAGCTATTTGAACATCTGGGCTTGCCCCCAGGGTGACCTTAAGGTTCTCGGGCTCAGGAAGCATGTGGGAGCAAGGTAGTAGGCCTGGAACTTTATCCACTCTCCTGACAGACCCCTGGGTGTGTCATGGATACACAGGGAAAGCCAGAGGAGCTTGGGGTAAAGGGTGGAGACAATGGAGTTGACAGGCTGGATCCTGGCAGCTCCTCTTTCTTAAATCAAGACTGAGTCAAATAACGAGATGGCCACAGACCAGGAGCTGCAGAGTGATGGTCACATGACAATGGACCAAAACTCACAGCTACTCCTGGCAGGGATAGATCTTTGAGGAGAATGTAAGAATGTATGTGGGTGGCCTTGTTTTCTTTCTATTTTTTCCCCTTACCCTGAAAAGAAAGTAAGATCCCTTCTACCAGGTTGCACACACTTTCTGCCCCGCCCTTTGATTTGGACGCTCTTCCCAAAAGATTTCAGTAATGTTCACAATAGTGAGACACTGAGCTCATTCCTGTGGCCTCTGGTCTGTAGTTGTTGACTATCAAAGTTGAAGGAGCTTTTGTAGCCAGAATCGGGGATGGGGCAATCCTGGTAAGAGGACACTGTGACATCTCATGACTAAGTCAAGGCCCAGATCAGAACAGAAGGTGTCCAGATGAACTGCCCAACAAGGATATCTACAGAGCATAGAAGCCAGGACGTGCCTGGCAGCTGGCTGGTGCCCTGCCTGCTCCTGTGAGCGGCTCTGGCTCAGGATGCAGCATTCACTGAATGCAGAGATAGTCTCCAACTCTAACAGCCCTGTGTGTCCACAGAAGACCTTAGGCAGGTGGAAGGAAGAGGGATTTCGGTACAGGACTTTGCCTGTCCTTTATAGAGAATAGACTTTACTCATCTGACTCATTTGAATGACATGGAGAAAAGGTGAGCTGAGGCCACATTCTATCTCTTGATCAACTAATGAAAATTCTTCTAGAAGCCCTCCTAAAAGGCCGTGTTCCTAGGGTCTAGCTCAGGAACAGTGTTCACAGTGTCCTAAGGACAGCCTGGAACTAACAGCTCTCTCAGGAACAGGCATGCAATTGCCCTGCTCTGGAGTCCACGAGGAGAGTGGTTTCTGGAGATGGGATATTTGGAGCAATGTAAGGGTTATGCATGGTAGAAGAGTAAGCAACCCTGGCATTGTCTCCTGGAGCGACTGTGACAAAGTACCACAGACAGGACAGCTTCAGCCTCAGGAAGGCTGAAAGCCTAGGGTGTTGACAGGGCAGGTTTCTTGGTGGTGGTGATGGTGGTGGTGGTGATGGTGGTGGTGGTGTCGGTGTCTCTCTTGCTCTTTGGTTATTGATGGTCACCTCTCTATCTTGATATTAGCTGTGAAGATCTATGTCAAAACTCCTCTTCCTACAAGGAGAGTATCAGGGTTGGGTTACATCCCACCCTAATGACCTAACTGTAACTTACACTGCCTCTTTAATGACCCTGTCTTCAAATATGGAAACATTCTGGAGTATCTTGTGGGGTTGGAGCTCAACATATGAATTTTAAGGGACCCAGCTGAGCCCATGTGACCTGCCCAAGCAGCAAGCACATTGTCCAGACCAGACAGGCAGCATTGTAGGCCTGCTGTCAGCTGGAGCCACCTACCCAGGCATAGCACCACAGTGCTCATACCGTGTGCTCAGGAGCACTTCCACCCTCCTGTCAGTCCTGAAGTCCATGGAGAAGACATTCTTGTCCCATTTTTACAGAGGGGTAGACAAGGCTCCTCGAAGAACTAGCCTACCCAAACCCAGCTGCCAGCAAGGGATAGTCACCAGGGTTGAGTGTCGTGTATCCTTTCCCACTGCAGAACAGTTTCAACTCCCTGGGTCTCAAACCAGAACATTCTCCTACAAGGAGAGAAGAAAATACCTCATCTGAGGGCTTCACACCTAAATCAAGCCTGCTGCTCCTCTGTCTGCCCTGTTTTCACCTCATACATTTATCTGCTAAACAAAGACCCTTCTCCCCACAGTTGGCCCCTGCTAGGCATCTCACAGCTTGTACAGAGCTCAAGGGGAGGTGAGATAAAGCAGCTAGTGCTGGAGTGAGCCACTGAGCTCAATAGAATAGTCTAGAAGCCCTTGTTCTGCAGAGCAGTGACCTTTGACTAAGGCATTTATTTAAGGACTGACTGTTTCTGTGCCAGGCCTGTGAAAGATGCTATTCTAAGTGTTCAGAATTCTTCGGTTTACAGAACAGACACCTACCTCTAGCCATACGGATCTTACCTTCTCCCAAGGAGGTCGAAGACTACCTGGAATAAATAAGTAAATTATGTTATTCGTTAGGAAGAGAAGATGCTGTGTAAACAAAGAAACAAGGGTCAGGGAAGGAGTGACTCGGTACTAGCTTAAGAGTCTAGTAGCCTGTCGGGCGGTGGTGGCACATGCCTTTAATCCCAGCACTTGGGAGGCAGAGGCAGGCAGATTTCTGAGTTCGAGGCCAGCCTGGTCTACAGGGTGAGTTCCAGGACAACCCAGGCTACACAGAGAAACCCTGTCTCGAAAAACAAAACAAAACAAAACAAAACAAAAGAATCTAGTAGCCTGATCTGGGCCTGGTAGCACAGGCCTATCATTTTAGCTACTTGGGAAGCCTAAGCAGGAGGATTGCATGTTCAAGGCCTGGACAACTTTGTAATATTCTGTTCAGAAGAAAAAAAAAAAAAGCGAGGATCTAACAGTCTGCATTCCTATGTAAGCTCTATCAGTACCCAGATGAGTGGACTTGCAAGATGATTTCTACAGGCCTCAGTTTCCCTATCTGTCAAATGTGAGTATGATGACAGTTCCTGAACCTGTCTCCAAGCTCTAGAGGTTTGGGGGAACCAGAAGAGTGCTCCATGCAGCAGGGACCTAAGGAGTGTCCTTATTTTCCCTGTATGACTTGGCTGTGTACGCTGGCATTCCCCCATCTCCAAATGATCCCTTAGTTAGGTTTGAACCTCTTTTACAGGAAGGGCTGATGAGTCCTGGGAGAGACCTGAGTCACACAGACACTGCAGCCTCTCAGGGTGACATCATAAGCTTGGTTAATGCAGATGGCCCAGCTGGAAGATTCTATAGGGATCCCACTTTATATGTGGGCAAGTGTCTAAGTTAGAGCTTCTGTTGCTGCAACAAAACATCATGGGAGGGAAAACAAGTTGGGAGGGAAAGGATTTATTCAGCTTACATTCCACATTGCTGTTCTTACCAAAGGAAGTCAGGACAGGAACTCAAATGGGGCAGGAACCTGGAGGATGGAGCTGATGCAGAGGCCATGGAAGGATGCTGCTTACTGGCTTGCTTCCCAATGGCTTGTTCAACCTGCTTTCTTATAGAATCCAGGACCACCAGCCCAGGAATGGCACTGCCTGCAATGGACCAAGTGCTCCCCCATTGATCACTAAATGAGAAAATGTCTTACAGCTGAATCTCATGGAGGCATTTCCTCAACTGAGGCTCCTTTCTCTCCTGACGACTCTAGCTTTTGTTAAGTTGACACACAAAACCAGCCAGTACACCAAGCTCAGAGAAAGAAAGGGACCTATCCAGAGTACCTCAGAGGTCATGAAGAACGTCTGATTTAACAAACAACTTTAATGACAACCATTGAGCTGAGCATAATGTATCATTAGCGGGTTCGGTGTTAATATACAACCATGAGGCCATCTCCATAACTGAGGAGTTTCCTCAAGCCTTTCTGTCACCATCCCTCACCCCATACTTCAGGTATCACAGATTTGCTTCCTGTTCCCATGAATTAGCTCTCCTCATATTTTAAGGTCGTGTTGACAAGACTGGTTAATGGACCTGGGCATGAATTATGAGAGAAAGGGGAGGGTCAGGATGACTCTAGGATTTTGGCCTCAGCAACTGGAAGGACAGAGAATCCATCCTCTCAGTCTGGGCTGGGTGTCCAGGGATAGAATGGGAGCTATCACCTTCACTCCATGTTCTTCCAGGAAAGGGAACTAACTGGGAGTAGCCTAGAGTCTGAAGCTCCATAAAGACTAAGAGCAGAAACCCAGAGTGTGGGACCCAAGGACCAACCCTGCCAGGCATACACAGGGCCATGAGGAGGTCGGGTAGGGCTTGGGCTGGGGAATGCGTAGGAGTCATCTAGAGAAAGGTGGGAGAGAAGGTGATCCTAGCCGAGAAGGCAAGGACAGAGGTGTTAAGACTTGAGAAGACCCTTGTTCCCTGAAGGAAGGTCAAAACACCTAGTGATGTCTGCAAGAGCCACAGAACCAGAATTTGTAAGTCTTGGAACAAGATCTTGTCCCATGTGGCCGAGCCCTAGGAGCAGGCAGTGGTTTCTGACCCAGCAGCATTCGATATAGGGGTCTAGCCTCAGTTCCCACCAAGCATCTTCAATACCTCTATCCATCAAAGAGAGACCTGCCAACTCCCCAATTACTCTAGGGATAGGACGAGGCCTAGATCTTCCATCTGCTAGAGTATTGGAACCAGAGAGGAAAGGCCAAGCCCTGGAATGTACTGACCTCTTCATTCTGCATGGTTCAGGAACCAAGGTCCATTCTTTCCAGCACCAAATGCTGCTGAAGCCGAGGGTGAGTAAGGTCCAGAGGAGGGCAGAGCCATGCAGGAGCATCCATTTCCCTTAAGATGGTTCCCAGAAGGGTTTTGGCTCTCTCCACAGCTTACTCCGCCCTCCTCAGCATCCTTCCCTAATGAGGAGGGGAGGGACCCTGAGGCCAGGGTCAGCCACAAGCACATAGCATGGGAAGTGCTGGCTCATTGCTTCCTGGGCAGGGCCCTGCCGGGAGTCCTTGAAGATGCTGGGCACTCCAAAGCACATTTCAGAAACCCCCAAGGTTGGTTTTGGACATTGAACCGGTCAGTCAGTCACATAGGAGCACGGCACATAGGATCTGTATTTGGGAGAAGTTGCCAAAGGCAGAAAGTAGTGGCAATGCACGCTCCTGGACATGAGATAGCTACTCTACCACCCCAGCCGCCATGGCCCTGTCCATAAGGTGGAACCTGGTCTATCCAGTCCTGTGGAGGACTTGGTGGTGGCAGGAAAATGAAGATATTTTCAAAATATCCCCCATTATCCTAGGGAGATACTGAGGTCTTCCCAAGGGGTCAGCATTTAGATATGGAGCTGGTAAGCTGCATCTCTCTTTGCCTGGGACCTGGAAATCCCCACAGTGTGGGAAGTTAGTGTGTTAGGTCTCGGTCACCCAAGGAGATATGAGCACTGAGCTCCTGGAGCTCACCGAGGCCGGGCTTCTGTTTGGGATGCCATCCTTTGAGAATCGTCCTTGGAGGCAAGGAAAACATACACATATATGCCATGAGTTTGGACACTTGTTCCAAGTAGAATGATGCACAGACCTGGCTATGCAGCTCTGGGACACTGGTGTGTGCAGATTAAGATCAGGATAGGAATTAAGTACGATTTCCAACAACCTGCCTTGGCAGCTCCCACATCTTTCTGCACTTCATTTTGAGATGGACCTGTGGAGGCTTGCCTGTGTTCAGGGAATCCTCTAGGGTATAGACCATGTCTTGTTTCTTCTAGAACCCTCAGAGCAGGGTCTCTGTGCATGGGGAAACAGAAAGCAGGAACTCATGTTGGACTCTCAACTGTCCCCTCCGGCTTGGCCTCTAGAACCTAGCACAGCACTACACATACAACGGGTACTCAACAGATGGTGGCCAGATGGCTGTTGCACCTCATGTAGACACAATCCTGCAGAAAGCAGAGGCTAGTGGGTGTTTCCCAACCCTGTTCTTGGTTTCCAGCTCCCTGGACTCACTCTTTTTGCCTTGGGTGTCCTCCCAAGTCCCTCTTCCAGTTACATTCTAAACATCTTTCCTAAGCCATCCTCTCTGATGACTTATCTAACTGGCCTGCCTTCAATCTAATATCAGCCTCAGCCAAAGTCCCTACTGCAGGGCTACCAAAGACTACCTGAGTCCCAAGACTCAGTGTCCAGTCTTTCCCTAAGTCTTACTCTAGTTCCAGTGCCTAACACTACATATGTACTAGCAGATGAGAGTCCCCCAGTGTTTAGTGACTCACACACACTGGAGCTCACACAATCCCAGTGTATACAGATCCACACCCACCCCTCCATAGGAGACTCAGGGTGATCAAGCTGAGAAGCACTGAGCCTTTCCCACTGGGAAGAATTTGGCAGTTAGAGGAGCAGAGAGCCAGTGGGCAGGAAACCTGAGCAGGTAGGTAGAAATGCCATCTTGCTAAAATCTCAGTGACCCCTTGGACCATATTCTTTCCAAGGTCTTTCTTAGCACAAAATTCTGACACACTAGGGCTGGAGAGATGGCTCAGTGGTTAAGAGCTTTGAAAGCTCTTCCAGAGGACTCAGTACCCACACATGGCAGCTCACAACTGTCTGTAACTCCAAGATCTGACACCTTCACACAGACATACATGCAGGCAAAACACCAACACATATAAAATAAAAATAATTTTTAAAAAACATTCTGACACATGGTAATGGACCAAGCCTAGGACAAGAATGGGATTTCCCCTAAAGTACCCTAGTGTGGAGGAGGGAAAGTGTCTCCCCTTCAGAGTGGGCAGAACCTCTGTATACCTCTTTAGCCCCAGGCCAGGCTCCTGCTGAGAACTACCCTTGAAGCTATGGAGATACAAGCAGGCAGCTGGCTGCCCTGTCAGACCTTTGTCTTATTTTACTGTCTATTATATATCCCTGTGGATGTGGCGTAGGTGGCCTGTGGTCGGCTGTCCCACCTCATGGTAGGCAAATTTCCTGAGGATCCAGCCCTGAAATTTCAGAATAGGAAGAACAAATTGATTCCAGCAAAGAACTGTTTCCAAGAACATTAAATCCAGCTGTTGTTTCTGCAGCTCACAGACCCCTCCCCCTCGGCTGGCAGCTGCTTCCCTGGGGCCCCCACCTCCCCTCCTACCCTGCCCCTGTTCTTGGAAGCAGAAGGAGATGCTCTCTTCTGGCCCTTGGTCTCACAGCTACCCTCTCAGTTCCAACCAGCAGCACTTCCGGTTGGGGTTCTCCACCTTGGACTTGCTCCAGGAATTTCTGGAAACATCAATAGTGCAACAGATTGTTTTCATTATGATTATTCTGGGCTTAACCTCCTGGCCCTGCGTCACCAGGATCTCGGGCTTGTTCTTGGGCTGCTCAGGGCCAGGGGCTTGTTTTTCCCTTGGGCTCACACCCTAAATCAATCTTTAGTTCCTTGCTTCAATTCCAAACCCTCTGAGAGGTTCCCAGGCCTGTACATACAATTTCTTCCTCTTCAAGCTTGTATTTGACAGAGCCAAGGGTCCCGGGCAAGGGCTAGGCTGCCCTCCCAATCTAACCTGTGACTATGTTCAGATCCAAGCCAGCACTGTTGGCTCCAAGCTGACTCTCAAAGGGCTTCAAGGGACGTGCCAACATTTGGTTTGAATGTTTTTAACATGAAGATTTTCCTACTCTCAAAAATTATAATAAAAACAACACACCCACCCAAATGTGTTACATACAAATTTTAGTATATTGAAAACTACCAACTTAACTTGTACTGTGGGTTGTATACCTACCTTAGAATAAAACATCTATGTAATTAACAGAAATTCAAGAGTGTTGGGAACAGTGAAAACACACACACACACACACACACACACACACACACACACACATTCTCCTCCCTATTAATATTTTTTCATTCAAATAGACAGCAGTGGTTCTTGACTGGGGTAATCTTGTTACCTAAGGGGACATGTAAAATGTCTGGAGACATTTTTGGTTTTAACAAAGTGACTAGCACTGAGATCAGTGTATCTGCACATTTCTTTCAAGGCCCAGAGCAGCCTGTGTCTTTGGGTCACCTGACACCCATGTTGATGGTGCTGAGGTTGAGAGAATCAATACTTGGGAAGCCACTGCAGGCCTAGGCTGCTCTGAGTCTGTGTGCCTCCTGTCACCCTGGGTTTCCAGGGTTTACGTTAATCTAACAAACTACCTTATTGCTCTCTGACAGACGTTGAATAAAATGATGTTAATAAGTCACTGTTCACTTAGGCTTCTAAGTAAGATTCTTTTTTATTTTTTTCATTTATTGATTTGTGTGTGCTTGTCTATGTGTGTACTTTCGGGAGCACAAGCACCCACACACACATGTACCACATGTGGAAGTTACAAGTTGTTTTTCTCCTACCACGTGGGTCCCACACATTGACCTTAGGCTGTCAGGCTTGGCAGCAAGCACCTTTACCATCTCGCTGGCCCTAAGTGGAATGGATTTTAAAAACAAACAAACAACTTTTTTGGTTTTGTTTTGCCTTAAATCTAGATAGAAAGGTATATGGCCAGATGGGCTGGTGGCCACTGGAGATGCTCCGGTCTGCATCATGTAAGGGAGCCAGAGAGATACATACCTCTCCGGTACACCTTGCACACACTGAGAGGAAGTAGGTTTATCATACTTCTAGAGGTGGGCTTCTCAAGGGCAAAGGTGACACTCATTAAAAATAGTCTTCAAATGAATGTGACCTTTAACCCTTTATTCCCTGTTTTCCGGTCAGGGCTTCCAAGTTCCATTCAGTTTCTTCAGAGGGCAGGTTGATGAGCTGGGCCCTCCTGGAAGCAAGCCCTACTGCCTCTGCTGTCCTTTGTCCTTGGCCCTACTAGGCATGTCATACTCAAGGAACAAATGATGGACTTCTTCCAAAGAGGCTTTTAACATCAAAAGCCCACCTGTTCCCCCAGTTCTCCTGGGAGATTGAGGGCCATCCTGCATGCTCCCCGAGCCTGCCTGGGACCTCCCTGATAGCTGGTTTAACTCCCCACAAGCTATGTATATCCATTCTACACTGGAAGAGCCTCATCCCAGCATGCTGTGATCAGACACATTTACTCACAGTATCTAAAGCTAGAAAGGAAAATCTCCCATGGTGTCATGCCAGGACACGGAATGGGACATGAATAAGTCATGCCCCCCCCCCCGTGCCTTCCAGAGACTCCTCTGAGTGACTGCTCATCTTACCCAGCTTACAAGAGCTGCCACCCAGTGAGGTCTCTCCCTTCAGTGAAATGTCCACCCAAGCTTCAGCAGGCCTAAGACGGGCTAGGCCAGGCTGGATGTCGGGTATCTCCCAATCACTCCCACTGAAGTTCATTACTAACAACTGTAGGAAAAAATTTGTAAGATCTAATCCCTAGAAGGCCAGTACATCAGCCAAGCGACTCTCTGACTCCTCTCGATTTATCCAAGGAACTTCATCAAGCAATGAGTGGTACCGTGACCCTGGTCACAGTGGTGCACTTACATCATGGTCTCTGCTTGACTACAAACCCCCTGAGGATAGAGACTATGTGCCATTCATCCTTGGGCTCCCAGAGAGATCTGGTGAGGGTGTGTAGAAGGGAATTTACGTTGGTGACAAGATGAATGATGCCCTCCTCATACTTCTCTAACCAAGGGCAGCTGTCACCATGAAGGCTCTTATATTGGATCATGTGGTTTCCATCCTGCTTCCTCCCCTACCAGACCTGTAACCTCAGACACATTGCTGATCCCTCCAAACCTGGATACTTTTAGCTATAGGATAACAGCAATGCCACTTACATCACTGGTCAGTCAAGGGGATTAGATACATCAAGGGGTCTGAATAGTGCCAGGCACATGGTAAGCCCTCCATAGACACTCAACTCCACTACTGTTGTAGATCACACCAGGCCAGCTCCATGGGAGAGGTTTACTGGGGGGAGTGGGAAGAAAAGAGATGAAAGGGGGTAACAAAGAAGAAGAAAAGTAGGGGCAAAGGGGGGAAGGGGCTCTGCCTTTTATTTGGGCCAAGCCAAAATCACACCACCACCGCACACAAGTGGATCTGCCAGTGGGTAAGTGATGGCAGGTGATGGCAGGTGAATACTCTGGGAATGTATGGTGGTTGCCATGGCAACCCTTGTCACCTATGGGTGACATCATCACTGGATTTAGAGGTGACCAGCAGCCATAAAGCCGGTTCCTGATGCCAACAACCACTGTTATAGTTCAACAGACTGTAGATTGAAGGAGGGGCTGGGAAGATGGCTCAGTGGTTAAAGAGGCTGTCACACAAGCATAAGGTCTAGAGTTCAGATCCCAGAACCAAACATCATGTGTGTATGATGGCCTGTCTGTATTCCAGCTCTGAAAGACTGAGATAGAAGGATGCCCAGAACAAGCTGTCCAGCAAGACTAGCCACACTGGTGAGGTCTGGGTTTGACTGAAAGTCCTCACAGTGGTTGCATCTCAGATATCCTGTACATCAGATATTTACATCATGATTTAACAAGAAATTACAGCTATGAAGTAGCAATGAGATAATTTTATGCTTGGGGTCACCACAACATGAGGAAGGTTGACAGCAGTTCTACACCAGCTTCAAACCTGCTGAATATGCACACACATGCATGCATGCCATACATATACACATGCCAAAACACACACAAAGAAAACATTTCAAAGACTTGGTCAAAGCAGGCTATTTGTGAGTGTTTCTCAGAGGTCTTCATCTTAGCGAGTCGTGATGGGGCTTCTCGGTGGAGAACAGCAATAGTCCCCTGCCGGGGAATTGGGCAGCTGCATGTTGCTAGGTAACTAGACTCAGAAATGTGAGCGGTAGCCCCTTTCTATTTCCTCAGTGAAAGATGGGCTGTGCAGAGACCATGAGGAAGGGGAGAAGGAACGCCTGCTCAGGACAGCCAGGACTGAGGGAGGTGCTTACATGTTGGCAGGCTCCAGTGTTCTTAGGGACACTGAACCCATGTTGAGTGGATCTGAATCCCTGACCTTGCAATTGAGACAAGACTGTGAGTTTATAGCAAAAGTCAACACGTAACAAATATAACGCCTGGTAGAATCTATAAGCTGTCTTCTAGTTTAATGTTGAGAAATTTAATTTAAATCTTATAGGTGACCTGGTCATAAAGAAATGAGGCAAGAATAGGAGCAGACCTGTCAGGAGTCCCGAGAGGTCCCTCTCCTCATAGGGGACCCTGTTGTTCAGCCAGGTGGACCCTGGATGTGTAGGGACTTGGTGTTTTCTTCATGAGTGTGTTTCTGACCACCATCAAGGTGTGTGTGTGGGGGGGGGGGGTTGGGGTAGGAGATCCTGAAGCTGTGAAGAGGGTTTTCATACAACAGTCAGATTGAGCATGATTGAAACCTAAGTGCCTGTGCCCTCTGGGAGGAACTTCCCCATCCCTGCTCCCAGTACCTTCAGGCACTTAAGGCAAAGTCTGAGGTCCCACCA
Source organism: Mastomys natalensis (assembly GCA_021653895.1). Taxonomy (NCBI): domain Eukaryota; kingdom Metazoa; phylum Chordata; class Mammalia; order Rodentia; family Muridae; genus Mastomys; species Mastomys natalensis. The sequence continues at coordinate 277,540 of JAJTUV010000636.1, read as the reverse complement.
GTGTCTCGATGGATAAGACACATAATGTCTTACTCATCATAACATCCATCTGACTTCATCTTTGGATCTTGTCCATATCAGATCATCCCTCACTACATCCAGGGTCACCCTAGCAAAGGCACTATCCTCCCCAGCCCGGGTCACTGCTGGGGCCTCTTCTCCAGCATTTGTCTGAGTCTGCCCTCAACCACCGCTATAGCCTTTCCTTACACAGCTGCAAACCAAATGGCTTTGTCCTTAAGTCTGTTGCTGTCACTGCCCGTGGATGATCTAGCCCCTGAGATCCTTCCCATCTCTCAGAGTAAAACCCACCCTACCTGCACCCCCATACTTCTGCCCATTGCTCCTCCATCTCCTGGCACTCCAGACTCCTTTTCCCTGCTCCCAGCCTCTTGCCACCCTGCCCCCCTCCCCAGCACATTCCAGCCACTCTGGTTGCATGGTTTTAGATCAGCTCCCAGACATTGCCTGCCTACTACCCACTTCCTTCCTTTCCTCTTCAGAGGCCTACCTAGACCCTCCTGATGAAATTACTGGCACATATGCTGACTCTGCATCCTGGTCTGCTATACCATTTGTGGGTTGGCACTGCCGACACACAGCTATCTGACTATTGCTTATTTGCTTATAGCTCACCCTCCCCTCAGAACAGAAGCTTCCCTAGGGCTGGACATTATGTCATTCACAGCTGTAGCCCTTACACCTAGCAGTTCATGGAAGGCGTTTAAGCTCCTCCCACTGAAGACAAGAATCCCATAAAAGGACAACAGAAGCAGCAAAGTACTCCAGGTAGAAGAAACAAAAGGTATCAACAAACCAAACCAAACCAAACCAAACCAAACCAAACAAAAAACCAAAACCCCTTGCTTCCTGAGCAAGGGCTGACAAGGTGGGATGCAATCCCATAGACAGGGCAGACTGTTATGATGAATAAGCACTTAATTTTAATTTTTTTTTCCTTTTTTAATTTTCAGGCTCCGAGGAGCCAGACTGTTCTGTGGGCAAGTCTTCAATCATGGTTGCCCACAGGCTTTCTTCACCACCAAGTACCCAGCACACCCTAGGCTCGGGAGGACTTTGTAAGAGCCTTAAGACTGGAAGGGACATGGTCGCTGCCAGGAGGCCAGAGCCTGCAGAGACAGGCTGCTTCTGAGCTACTCTGGGAGCTGTATTGAGTGGGCTCAAGTGTAAACATCATTCAACCCTCTTGGTGGCTTTCTATCTTGGAGAATAAGGTCTCTGGAGAGAAAGACCCATTGAGCAGCCCTGTGCCTGGGGCCACCCTGGGCTGTGTCTAAGTGGTAAGAGAGGGACCAGGAGTGGGCATCTTGCAACCACCTTGGGTCATTGATGGTGGAATGGCTTCTTTTCTAAAGAAAATCAGTTCTACGCAATGTCAGGAAGATACCAAGCCACCTAAAGTGGTCCCCAATCCCCATGGGGCGGGAGGACAGAACAAATGTACTTGAATTTGGAGGGGGAAGAAGTGTAAGTGGATGGTCAGATCAAAGGGAGCAAAGGGTGTGTAACAGGCCACAAGAGACTACACTCATTTCCCATTCACAGGGATGAAAACCCAGGCTTTGGAAAATGGCCACGCTATTTTGAACGTGAAGTTACACTTCAGAGGCAACTAATAGGATTTAGAATACATGACTCAAGCTATAAATCGCCCCACCCCCAGGGTCTGAGGAGCCACGCCCGAGCCTGTTCCTTGGTTTCTAGTAAAAAGCAGAGAGCTGGAAGCTCAAGATGTTGGGGGACATAGCAAGGTCCCAGTACAACTCACAACTTTCTGGCTGAGTAGTCTATTTCTTGGCAATCTTGGGGACACTTAATACCATGGGAGGACATTGTGCTTTCATAAAAATGATGAAATAATTGAAGTGGAGAAATTCTATCAATGACCCAAGTCTGGCATGAATACTCATGCCTTGAGGCCTGAAGTCCAGGCTGCCAAATACCAGGGTTCTCACTTGGCCATTCTGAAAGCATGACAAACCCCCAATGAATAAAGAAGACAAAATTCAGTACCAAGGGATTGCTTTTTCTTATATTAAAAGTCATAATTCAGAACAGCTAAAGGCTGAGGCATACCTCACCATTACTACTGATAGAATACTAGCCTTCGGCAGTCTGAGGGAGATTGGCTGTCTTTCCAGTTAACATTGCTACCAAGAGGCCAAAGACCCATGTGTCACTCTCGTGTGTGTGTGTTGTGTGTGGTGTTGTGTGTGTCTCCACATGCATGCACATGTGTAAGCACACATGTGGAGGCCAGAGGCCAGCCTCAGTGGTATCTCTTAGATGCTATCCACCTTTCTTTTATTTTGAGACAGAGTCTCTTATTAACCTGGATCTTGCCAAGTGCTACATGGGCTAGCCAGTGAGCGCCAGGAACCGTTCTGTCTCGGCCTCCCAACGCAGATGCTAAATGTGCACACCAAGACTGGATTTTTACAGGGGTTTGGGGGATTGAACTCAAATCCTTGTGCTTGCAAAGCAAACATTTTACAGATAACTATCTCTCCTACAGAGATGGTTTCTAAGGCTGCTTCCAGCCACAGACAAGAGAAAGGAACCAGGCATGCCTCAAGGTGATCCCTCGGCAACAATAGCTAGTCAGTGTTTCTCAGTCTGTGGGTCACAACCCCTTTGGAGCCCGAAGGACCCTTTCACAGGGGTCTCCAAAGACCACCGGAAAACATAGATACTTACATTACAAGGACCTGTAATTAAAGGATGGAAGCATTAGGAAGGTTTCAGAGCCACTGGGCTACGTGAATGTTTGACAAGGGTGAGGTAGCTTTGTCGCCAATTCGATCAATCCAGGTCTGTTTCTCCAGTAGGAAAGCCATTTGTTGTGGTTTATTCAGGACTGAGGGGGTTCCCAGGGCAAGGACTTTCAGAGCTAAAACCAGAGAAGTTCAGGGAAAACTGGGCAAGCTATTTGACCTATGGCCTAGTCCCTTAGTGGTAGCCTCAAAGTCTCCTGCACTCAGACCCTTGAATACAAAAGAAGGGTCTGTGTGCTTGGCATGAGGAGGTCTGGTGGTCCTTGTCTCTCCCAGGCAGTGACTCCCAGACTCAGCCATGGGATTTCCATGCATTCACATACCTCACACTTCCACTAATGTTTCCAAGGGTCACCTGACCAACAGATGAGGAGGCAAGAATGGCTCAGGTCTGTGTGTCAACAAAGCCTTGCACCTTACCCAGGACTGATACAAATATTTAGTTTTTTATACCACGTGTCTTTGAAAATGTCTGCTTTTTAACCAATAGAACCAAAATTATACATATTCAGGGAACTGTATAAGATTTCAACTCATGAATTAAATGCACACACACACTGAAGGTCAACCCCAGGTCTTCATATGTGCTAAACAAACCTTCTATAGCCACAGCCTCATACAATTTTTAAATTGGGGCAAATGTATATATTATCTCAAACGTTTTTCATTTCTGTTTTTTTCTTTTCCCTGAGGATTGAGCCTAGGTTCTCACAAACACTAGGCCAACACTCTGTCAACAAGCTACATCTTAGTCCTTCACTAGCTGATGGTAAAAATCCCTTCTAGTGGTTCTAAATAACAGTGTATTATCATTGTCTGTGGTCACATGGCTATGTCATAGCACATGAGAACATGTTACTCCTCTCAGCTGTCACTTACAATCCACTGATAACATTCTCCAGTGCCCCTGTACTCTCTCTGCTAACAACCACTCCACTGTCAACGTCTATAAAAGCACCCTTCGTAGATTCTACTTAAGAATGACATTGTGTAATGCCTGCCTTTATGTGCTTAATTTATTTCCTATAACATGATGACCTCCAGGTCCATTTGTGACAAATGACATGATTCTTTGTTTCTCACAGTGTAGAGACTGTGCATTCTTTACTCATTCATCAATTAATGGCTGCCATTTTTTTTTTTTTTTTTTTTTTGGTTCTTATGAACTGTGTCACAATTTGCATTGAGATGTGGGTGTCTCTTTAAACACACTACTCCATCTCCTCTGGGTGTATATTCAATAGAGAGATTGTAGGACCGTATGCTAGCTCATTTCTAAACCTTTTGAGGACCTGCATTCCTATGAACAGTGTGCAGAGGACCCATTTCTTCACATCCCTCTTCAGTACTTGTTGTCTTTGGTCACAGCACTAAGACAGATTCTCCAAACCCCACTCCCACCCCAGCATGGAGACGAATGCTCACAAGCTTAGCACTTGATGGATACAAGAAGATCAAAAATTCAAGTCCAGCTCTGGCTACATTGTAAGTGTGAGGTCAACCTGGGCAACCTAAAAAATTTTTGAAAGATCTTGGTACTCTCCAAAATTAAGTGAAAAGGTTATTTCATAAGTCTAAATTGCTGTAAATAAGTAATTTTACGAGATACTGGAATATTAAGGAAGATGTCACATCACTCTTGATAATGTATTCAGTGATAGAAAGTGGCAAGGCCCAATCCTGTCTGTCTTAGTCAGGGTTTCTACTGCTGAGATGAAACACCATGACCAAAAAAGCAAGTTGGAGAGGAAAGAGTTTATTTGGCTCACCTTCCATATTGGAGTCCGTCACTGAAGGAAGTCAGAGCAGGAACTGAAACAGGGCAGACCTGGAGGCAGGGGCTGATGCAGAGGCGTGGAAGAGTGCAGTGTACTGGCTTGCTTCCCATTGCTCAGCCTGCTCTCTTATAGAACCCAGGACCACCAGTCCAGGGATGGTCCCCCACAATGGGCTGGACCCTCTCTTGTCAATCACTATTTAAGAAAATGTCCCAGAAGCTTGCCTACAATCCTATCTTATGGAGATACTTTATCAGCTGAGGCCGCCTCCTCCTCTCTGATGACTCTAGCTTGTGTCAAGTTGACACAAAACTAACCAGCAGTGTGGAAGGGAATTTGCTGGTGATAGCAAACAAAGTTACACTAGCCTTTACTCGTTTTTTTTTTTTTTCTTTTGCTGCTAGATCTATTCATGACTCATACAATTAAAACAATTCAAAAGTCAAAGACTGCATTTACCATACTTCCGGAGAAAGGGAGGGCAGACAGATGTTAGAACTGTAAACTAACTTACAAAAATAAAAGGCTCATGCAAAAGGTTATGACAGAAAATGAACAGCACTCTCTCCCCCAGACAGCATTCAGCACTGTCGGTAAGCAAGGCTCATTTTCAATAAAAGGTTTAGAGATGTCACGGGACCCAGTAACCTTAGTGGTGTGCTTAGAATGTGCGTTGTTTACCCTTACACTGGACTTCTAAGAATCTGTCACAGATTACCAGCAAATGATACAAACTGACTTATCATCAGATCATTCTTTAAAATGCTGCTTGTAATAACAGAAGATTGGGAACACACATTTGAACCAGGAGAATGCCCAATAGACCTCGCCCATCATGACCAGGTAATACAGAACCGAGAAGGAGTTAGAAAGGGTGACAATGTACCAGGCATCTACTGTGAAACAGAGAGGAAGGTGCAGACCATGTGTATAGTACACACGTTAGCTGCTTTCCTCGTGGCTGTGGCCAAGTACCTGATAGAACCAACTTAAAGGAGAGAAAGTTTATTTCCATTCACCATTTCAGAGCGATTGTGGTCTATTCAGGTAGGGAAGGCACAGCATCAAGAGTAGCTCATTCTGAAGGAAAACAAGTCACCAGCTATCACATGACACAGGAGGCTCAGAGTCCAGGCTGGAACCTGGGCCAAGTATAATCTCCAAAGGCCTGCCCAGTGGCCTGCTTCCTCCTGCCTGGTCACATAAGGACAGTCTTCAAAATAACACCACAAATTGGTCAGCAACTATTCAAACCTCCAGGCTATGGTAGACCATGCAACAATATGTAACTTTTTTGTTTGTTTGTTTGTTTGTTCTTGTGGTTTTTGAGAAAGAATTTCCTGTGTGGCCTTGGCTGTCCAGGACTCACTCTGTAGACCAGTCTGGACTCAAACTCAGAGATCTGCTTGCCTCTGCTTCCCGAGTATGCAAATTAAAAGTGTGTACCACCAGCACCCAGACAGTATGGACAGTGTGTTATATTTTATGTAAAAGCTAGAGGAAGAGGGGCGGGGGAGAAGGCTCAGTCAGTGAAATATTTGTGTTGCAAGCCCGAGGACCTGAGTTCAGAAACCCAGATCTGTGAAAAGGCCAGGTTTGGTTCACAAATGTAACCCTTAAAAGTTGGGAGGTCAGGGACTCGAGGGGAGGTACATGGAGGAAATAGATTCCCCAGAGATGAACAGACAGCACTCTAGCCATTGATGAACTCTGGGTTCAGTGTAAGACCTTGTCTTGATACATAAATATAATAGATGTGGAATAACTAATCATTGATAGAAGAAGAAGAAACCCATATCAATGTCTAGCCTACACATGCATGTGTATACACATGTATGAACACTGACATGTCCATGTACACAAAACATGCACACATATATACACTCTACACACACACATAAGTTTCTAAAAAAAACCAAAAATTTTAAGTTAAGTTGAGCCAATAATCTGAAGTTTTACTCTAAAATGTTAATATGATATATAATAGTTCAGTATTTCAAAATAAATACTTATTTCCCAAGACATAGAAAGCACACTTTCCAACTACTTTGTGTATCTAGACCCCAACAGCCAGGAGAGGAGGGAATAAGTGAATTCTGAAGTAGGAAAATGAACAGGATGAGTCCGGAAGACCTTGACAGACTAGAAGGCTAGACAGGACCACTGTGTCTACCAAAAGGTTTCAGGAGCCAAATCAAAGGATCCCACCAGTCACATAAGGGACGCTTGAGCACCAGCTAGCTAAATGAATGTGACAGAATAAAATACATCAAATGTATTAAAAAATAACTGTGCCTTTGGATAATAATTCAAGAAGTTCAGGACATAAGTCCAGCACCTCTGCTTTTCTCCAGCCTTATCCCCCTTACCCAGACTAGCTATCTTAATTATATGTACACAGGGTAATTGTGTTGGGTCAAACAGTGTCGTACTCAGAGCCAAGGTGCATCTTTCAATGATCGCCTAAGTCCAATGTGTCTCGGCTACCACACAACTCCACTGCATAGACAGTACCCACCTGGTAACACCATACCTCCCTGGAGAGACTTGGAGTAGGGAGAATCCTTGTGAACACCAGGCTCATGCTTGACCATCCGTGGTAAAGTCTACCACCTCTGATCTGGATCTTGAAAATCTTCAGCTGGCACCCACAAAGGTGGCAGGTTAACCTGGTGTCATTCAGAAAAATACTCAGAGGTTAACGCCCGTCTTACTAATTTGCCTTTGACAGATATTGGGACACAGCAGAGGTGAAAGTTTATCTGAAACTCCTCCACCCACTGTGTTTCACAGTCACCAAGGGTCTAGCCATTCACTGTAGGGAAGGGTTCTTTGGTAATAAATTCAGAAGTGCTTGGCACAATTTAAAAAGCACTGTTTTGCATGTCATGACATAATGATGGACCAAGGCATTCTGGGATGATTTCAACACTTTTTTACATTGATTGATTGATTGTGTGTGTGTGTGTGTGTGTGTGTGTGTGTGTGTGTCTCATCGTGCACAGGTGGAGGTCAAAGGACAACTTCCAGGTGTCAGACCATGCTGGTTTCAGGGATCAAACCCAGGTTGTCAAGCCTGGCAGCAAGCATCCTTAGCTACCATCTTGTGCGCCCCTGGATGTCATTTAAAACTGTCAGCCAGGGATTATGAAAAACTTTGCAATGAATATCTCACAAAACCAAAAAAAAAAAAAGAAAAAGAAAAAGAAAAAGAAAAGAACATGTTTATATAATAAAGACTAAACTCACTGTCAATGAATTCTTACAGAGAATTTACCATGGGTCTGATGAAACCTCCAAACCTAACTCCTGTTGTCAGGAAGAGAGACCAGAGGAATACATGAAAGGCACTAGGAAGGTACAATCAACAATGATCAAGATATGAAAGATTCTGCAGGACGTATGATTTAAAAAAAAAAATTACAAGAAAAAAATGGTTGTCTCAAGGAAACTTAAGAGGCGTGTTAACGAAGCATAATTGACGTGCAAACTTTGTTTCAACAAATCATCTATGAAAACCCTTTAGTAGTGTTGGCATCAGAAGCGAGCCTCCGAATCCAGTGATGACGTCACCCATAGGTGACAGGGACCTGCGCACATCTATTGCCATGGCAACGGCCATCTGCTCACTTGCCTGCCTTTACCTGGCACAGCAAGGAGCGGTTCTTGCGGTTCTTCTCCTCGGCCCAAATAAAAGGCAGAGCCCCCTGACTTTCCCTCTCTTTCCTTCTTCTTCGTTGCTCCTCTTTGATTCTTCCTCCCCCCACCACCAGTGGAACTGTGCTGGCCTGGTGTGATCTGTCCGGACAACTGACTTTTTTTTCTTTTCTTTTTTTCTTTTTTTGATGAGCATATGTTTATTCTTGTGCACAAAACAAAGAATTGTGACACCCAATATTGCAAAGGAAAAGATTGGTTTCCAGGTCAAACAGCAAGCATGGCTGGTGGTGGTGTTCAGAAGGACAGTTCCCTATCCTTCTGGGATCAGACGTCCCACCCTACGAGAGGCCGTTTTAACACAAGTAGGACCTGGATAAATGACTCAATGGGTAAGAACACCTGCTGTGCAAGTATGAGGACCCGAGTTTAGAACCTGGAACCCAGAGAAAAACACCAGTGTGGACACCCATTAACCAGTAACCAGCCCAGTAGAGGACAGGCACAGGAGGATCTTATTGACACAGGGCCCTTATTGACCGTCAATGGAGTTCTGAGTTCAGCGAGAGAACTTATCTCAAGGGGGTGTGGCTGAGAAGAATAGCGCAGGACTATTGGTGCTCTTCTCTTGCTTTTGGGGTACACACACGGCTGCACAGTCACACATGCCCATAAGGAGGCAGCTGGGGAGTCTGATCACGGAGGGGAATCTGGTGGTATTCAGGAGCCACAGTTAGCTCTCTAAGCTGAATTAGCTTGTGTGTCTGGTTTTTTTTTGAAGAGCAAGTCCTATTTCTTAGAGCACTAAGTATTCACAGATGAAAGTCTTCAAGTCTAGAGCTGGCCTTACCTTAATCCAATGGCCAGAGGCTAGGGAGGGAGAGCTGGAGATGAAAGGCTGGGCAGATGGCTATTATTAAACCTGCTCATGGCACACTGGAGACTGACTTCACCATTTATGTTAGACTTCTTACATTGTAGAAAATGGTATTTGTAGGCAAAATACTATTCCTTCTCGGATAAAACACTTGAAGGAAAATTTTAAAATGTTGATAATGTACTGAGCAGAATTAAAGCACTTGTCCGTGTGAGAAGGAAAACCCACTTTGCAAAGGCTGGGGCTACCTCTTTCCTAAGCAGCATTCGGAACACCTTGTCAAATCCCGTGTCTATGCCTAAGTAGATGGCCTGTTTTAAATTTACTTTCTGGAAATTATTAGCATAAAGAGAGGGTAAAACTACGATTACTGTCAACCCAGCAAAAGACACCAGGCGTTTTAAATGTCAATGAGCTGCGTGCCAGAACCCATCTGACAGGAGGGAGTGTCAGGGACAGCCTCCTCTATCCTAGTGCCGCCCGGATCCTCCTTTCTCTACCACCTTGTAGCCACAAGGGTGTGACATGGTGCAGGGGTTTTGCTGTCTGTTGATGCTCTAAGACTGTTCATGAGGAACAGCCCCAGTCCTCCCACACCGGAGGTCTTCCAGTGGATCCTCCCCTCCCCCTCGCATTCCTTCCTTGGGATCTCCAGTGATGTGTTTATAAAAAGAGAAAGAGAAAGAATATGTTCTGTGGGTGTGTGGAGAGGTATGGGGGAAGGGAATGTCTCAGCGGGCCCATCATGCCAAGGCATCTCTTCTTCTCCCTGAGGGACCAGCCACACACCGGTATAGCATAGAATAGAGTTTATTCAGGGCATGGGGAGGGGAGTTAAGAGGGTAGTAGAGGCAGAGAGAGGCAAGGAGAGAGAGAGAGTAGAGAAGTAGAGGAGAGAGTAGAGGAGTAGAGGCCGGCCATGAGCACTGGGAGAGAGGGGGAAGGGGCAAGGGGACAGAGGGATGGAGAGAGCAGAAGAGAGGGAGGGAGGAGGGGAGGAGGGGGCAAGCAGCCCCTTTTATAGTGGGCCAGGCCTACCTGGCTATTGCCAGGTAACTGTGGGGGTGGAGTTTAGACAGAATGCTAACCTCCAGGTCATAAGCTTTTGGCACACCTATCTGGGAAGGCAAGGGAAATCCTTTGTGCCCCAAGGGCTCAGATCCTGTAAATTTCTGATCTGATGAGGAGGGTAGCTAGGTTGGAATCTACCACCAAGCTACCAGTGAGCTCTTCCAGTACTTTGCTGGCTATTTATTGGTGTGGAACGGAGGGGGCGGAGAGGAAAGTCGCCTACCACAGGAGGCCTAGCCTGTGTGACCTCCAAATTATTTAGGCCTTGAGAAGGTGACAGGAGGAGTCTAGAAGCTGATGTGCATGGCCAGCCGGCACTCAGAGACAGAGTGTGCCAGGGACAGGATGCACAGCTCCCACAGTGAAGGAGGCCGGCTAGAAAGGAACTCAGCCCCTCCCGATTCACTCTTTCAGAAAACACGTTGAGATGCCACACACCTGTAGTCTTAGCTACTCCAAAAGCTGAGTCCGGAGAATCATTTGAGCCCGAGCCCAAGAGTTCAACACAGGTCTAGGCAACTTGTAGGGCCTCTCCCGTTTCAAAACAACAACAACAACAAAATAATTAGACCCTGAAAACCCTGGCTGAGTATGTGAGACACAGACCTACAAGTCATACTTGAAGGACCCCCAACCGAGCACCATCTTAATGAAACCCCATCTACCTACCCATCAGGCCTGAGAGAGGTGGTTCTTGGGCTCTAGGTTCTAGAAGGCTGACCCTAGGAGTCCTGTGGCTTACAGGAAGTCCCTGCAAGTCAGAGTTTCAAAGTTTCTAGGTCTTCCTGGTAACAGGGTTGTAAATTCTTCCCTTAGGACTCACACTCACACCCAGGAAATTGGGTGGGCTGCACAAGTAGGTTGTTAGATCCAGAGGAGAGTCCAACTCCCCAAAGGCAATCCAAATACCCAGAAATGGGCTCAGCCTGGGCCACAGGAGGATTTCTGATGGTTAGATAAATTCCTCAGGAATGTGTGAACCTGGTTTCCCTCTACCAAAAGGGGTCACCTCCCTTACCACTAACAGAAGGGACAAAGGGCTACCTGTGGTGCTTATTAGCATACTAAAGCACAAGCTGGCCTCCAGGCCCTCTCAGTGTAACAAGCATCTGTCACACCTTTCTAAGTTAAGGCTTCCTGACTTTTCACTTCCTCCAGCTCCTGGGCTTCCCTTCCCCCTCAGCTACTCATTCTCCTTGTAACCCTAAAGGGTTTTTTTCACTACGTTCTCTCCCTCCCTCCCCTCCCCTCTCTCCCTCCCCACTCTTCCCTTCCTCTCCCCTTCTCTGTCTTCCTCCTCTCTGTGCTGTGCCTTATTCCTTTCATTATATTTTCTCTAGTCTCTCTCCCTGCTATTTTCTGTTCTGGACTCTTACAAATGACTCTAGCTTCCCCTCCCCCATCTATAATAAAAGCCTTCTCCTTAATCATACCTTGGAGTGGTCATGCTGTCAATTTATACAGAGGTTCATCCAGGTAAGAAGAAAGGAAATGAACCTTTTGGATACCTACCTGTGACCTGCCAGTCTGTTGCCAGAGAGGAGCCCTCCAATAAGAACTCCATCCCCAGATGAGGGTCCCTGAGTATAAGGGGTGGTAGAGCATCGCCCCTAGAGGCTCTAGTGTCCCCTTTCCCTGATTCTCCACTGATTCCTTGCTACAGTGGCAGCCCAGACCCGAAGGACAGGATGCCAGGGGCACCAAGTTCCTAGGAAACCCCCTGTGGGTCCATGCACCCTGGGTGTAGCTCACCCAGATGCACTCGGATCCCACAGTGGAGTCCCAGTGTTTCTCTGACCTTCTAGACTCATGGTCTCTTTATGGTGGAGTGGCAGTGTAGCCTTGGGTTCAGATCCATGAACTTGGAAGCCCCAAAAGCAAGTGTGCCTCTATCCAAATGGCAAATGTGCACACTGTGTCACCTGCTGGCCTCCCCAACACTGCATCCTGCATATAGCTTCGAGCCACTCAGCTGCCTGTCATTTGTGTGTTACCTGCTATCTCATAGTTCCTGGACCCAGATGCAGTATTAGGTCTGCCTGAGAGGCATGTGATGTGTTTATAAAAAGATAAAGAGAGGGGGGATATGTTTTATGGAGGTGTAGTCAGGTATGGGGGAGAGGGTGACTCGGTGGGCCCATGCAGAAGCATCCCTTCCCCCTGAGGAAAGAGTGTGACAGCCACATGATGGCATAGTATAGAATAGAGTTTATTCAGGGCATGGTGAGGGGAGATAAGAGGTTAGTAGAGACAGAGAAAGGCAGAGAGAGAGAAAGAGAGTAGAGGAGTAGAGGCTGGCCATGAGCATGTGGAGTGAGAGAGGGGGGAAGGGAATGGGGAGAGAGGGGAAGGGATAGCAAGAGCAAGAGAAAGCAAGGTAGGAGGGGGCAAGCACCCCCTTTTATAGTGAGTCGGGCATACCTGGCTATTGCCAGGTAACTGTGGGGCAGAGCTTAGAATGCTAACAGCATGGATGACAGAGGTTGAGTCAATAGTAGGAAGAAAGGTTTGCTTTGGGAACCTTCCAGGAAGTGCCCCACTCCTTTGGCCCTTGGCTCCATAGCTACAAAAAGAGCTGCCTTCGGCCAACCTGTGGAAGCTGTAGAGTCAGAATTTCAAGGAAAGTGGTCCAAAGTACCAACATTCCTCACCACTCCGCTTCCAGGGATGAGGAAACCTCCCAGAGCAAAGCTCCCAGAGGTACCTCAGTGCCCTGGATGACCTAGTCAGGGAGAGTAGATGTCAGTGGTCTGCTCTGCAGAGCCTCCAGCTCCTGAGTTGTGAGCCTTTTCAAGGAGAACGGTTGGGGACAGCAGAGACTGCAGCACATAACTAGGGGACCGTCAACCTGGGTGGCATGCCACAGTCAATGGTGCAGGGGAGACTTCTTAACCTGTCAACATTTCTGTCCTGTTCTAGATCTCTGGGATGCGGTCCAGTCACTGATGAGTTATAAAAATTCTCTGACTATTGCAGCATGTAACCAGGATGGAGAATCCCCTCTGGGCTCTGATTGTCGCCAACTCCTCCTGATGGGCAACGTGAAAAAGTGACATGAAGAAGGAGCTGGGGCATGACTCTGTGGTGACCTTACGACCTTAAATTTTGTCACCGTGGGCCATACACCATGATGGATGTCCTGCTAAAGGCTCTTCTCTAGATAAGATACAGCCGGACAAGTGACAGAAATCCACAGTCTGGAAAACGGTCCCAGGTTGGGGCTTCTGGGAGAGCTGCCTCTTGGCTCCCAACAGCATCACAGGAAGGGAGAGAGAAAAGCAGATGTGAGTGTAGGGATATGAGGTGGGCTTTCCGGTCAGTCTGATTCCAGATCAGATTACTTTATTTATCTGAGCCTCCTTTTATTCTGCAGCCTGGGGTTAGTGGCTCTGGTTGTCTTGCAGTTTAAGGCGAGGAGGTAAGAAGTTGTCCTTCTCTGTGCCTGATAGTGGTGTTAAGGGAGGCCCAAGCCAGACCTGTGTCAGGGACATGGAGAGGAGGTGACTCAGTCTGTGTCCCTATATCTAGCCCGCAGGCTCACCCTCACGGTCTCGCTCACTGTAAACACTTAACTTTGTGTTCAGGGAGTGAGAAGTCTGAGGCAGGCTGAGGGCAGTGAAGTCAAGGGCAGGCATGGAAGCCTCTGGATCACAGCCTGGACTTTTGTCATGCCTAGAACCCCAAGGTCTTGAGGACGCCATCACAAATGTCACCGTCATTGGCTTGGAGCCGCCTGAGTACAAGAGGGAAGAAGGGCTGTCACACTTTGGAGGTTGACAGACACGTGTGCAGATCTAGGCTTGGCTTTAGGCTAGCTGAGTACCCGGCACAAAGTGAGACCCTCTGAGCCTCAGTTCATACCCTTTAAATCAAAGGTATTGATGCCAGCCTTACAGACAACGCCAGAAAGTCGTACCCCAAGAACAGTGTATGGGACACACAGTGGACACCCAGCTCTCCCCAGGACAGCCTTCGATCCACTGTGCTTCGGATAAGCTCTCGGCTTGCTTGACTCAAGGCTCTGACTCATCAGGACAGCCAGGTAACGCTGGCACAGGCGTGGTGAGAAGAGGATGACAAAGCCCAGCTTATCAGACCTGCAGGAAACCCTCAAAGTTTCTGCCTCCACCCTTAGAGGAATCAGTGACCTCTCCGACCATGGTGGGTTTTTTTTTTTTGTTTTTTTTTTTTTTAACTCAGAAATTGGGTTATCACTTCCCAGGAAGGTTTTCGCAACTGCTTGCTATAACCTAAGACCAGGTGAGTAATTTTCTCCCAGTACCTGCCCAACCTATGTTTGTGGTGAATTTTCTGTCTCCCCAATGGATGACCATAAAAGGCAGGGCTGTCTCCATCAATGTGAACCTGGCATTCAGTGCAAGGCCTCCCCCATATGCTGTGTGAAGATATAGCAGCATTAGGTTTACCTCTGTCTTCCAGATGGTGCCAGCTGACACCCACCTCGAGACCTACCCATGCCAAGCTTGCTGAAGGGCCATCTCACTCCAGGAGCATTTGGAGATGTCTGTCATCTTGGTTGCTGGATATAAAACCCCTGGGGTGAAAGGAGGTCTCCATCACTCACTTGCCTGGTCTATGAGAACTGGCTATGTGACCAGTACTCCTTTGAGATTGGTCCATGTCCAGTGACAAGGTCCCTGTACTTGCTGGTTTTGTGTGTCAACTTGACACAAGCTGGAGTTATCACAGAGAAAGGGGCCTCCCTTGAGGAAATGCCTCCATGAGATCCAGTTGTAAGGCATTTTCTCAATTAGTGATCAAGGGGAGAGGGCCCATTGTGGGTGGTGCCATCCCTGGGCTGGTAGTCCTGAATTCTATACAAAAGCAAGGTAAGCGAGCCAGGGGAAGCAAGCCAGTAAGTAACATCCCTCCATGGCCTCTGCATCAGCTCCTGCTTCCTGACCTGCTTGAGTTCCAGTCCTGACTTCCTTTGGTGATGAACAGCAATAAGAAAGTGTAAGCTGAATAAACCCTTTCCTCCCCAACTTGCTTCTTGGTCATGATGTTTGTGTAGGAATAGAAACCCTGACTGAGACAGTCCTGTTGCTTCAAGGAGCATATAGAGTTTAACTACCTAAAAATATATTTCCTGGAGGTCAGGGCAACCCCACACTAGGGGACGATGGCCTCCTTTATCTATCTGCTCCCAATAACTCCCCCAATGTTCATGGCTGAGTTACTACCACCCTACAGTCTAGTCCTTGCGGGGGGGGGGGGTGTCACTGGGTCCCCTCAGCCTAGACAGAGAACCTATTATAAGGTCTTTGACTATATATTACTTGAATGGAATCACTGAAGGACTTTGAACTGGAGAGGAAGGTATTCCGACTTATATTTCAACAGAATCTACTATGTTGAAAGTAGTTGGAAATATGTGACCCTTTAGCGGGGTTACATAGTACTCACAGTTGGTGTGTACTTGGCATGAGCAAAGGTTTAATCCTTATCTCCCCACTAAACCATGAGGAGGCATAATATAATCAATCTCTTTATAAATAAAAACAGCTGAACCAAAGAGATTATGTAATTGTCCAAATATCGACCAGTGATTGGTAGACTCAACATTTGAACTTGAGCATTTAGTTCTAGATTCTGCATATTTCATCAATTTTTTATAGAGAGTACATATAAATATTTCAAATGAAAAAACTAATAATAACACGAACTAATAATGACATGGTGTAAGGTGGTAAGAAATAATACAAAAACTATCCTAAAATTTACTTATTACTTCTATTCAACATAACAGTATCAGCCTATGATATAAGAAAAGAAAGAATAAATCCTAGAAATAAAAAAGTAAAACTGCCTTTATTTGCCAACAGTAATCATCAAAAATCCTAAGGAATCCATCTTAGAAAGTTACTATTGGCAATAATAGGATTGAGAAGAATTACAGGAGGCAAAATCAATACATACAAATATTTTGTTTCTGTCTACCAGTAATACACATCTGGGAAAAGAAAATAAAAACAAAACTCCCCTTAAGTAGTCTAAAGAAATATGTAATATTTAGAGACATTTTAAACCAAATATATTCAAGCACCATTCACTGAAAACTATGGGAAATGTTTAGTAAAAATTAAATAGAATTTAAATAAATGGGGAGATATACTATGTTCATGGACTGAAAGATCTTATGTTGCTAAAACATCAATTTATCTCCAATTTGACCCATAACAGGTTTTCCTTGTAGAAATAGGCAAACTAATAGTAATATTTATATAGAAATGCTAAGGACCTACAATAGCCAAATAATCTTTTTAAAGATATATCCATTGGGAGACTTGGTATTATATTTGATTTTCAGATATGCTGTGAATCTAAGATCCAAGATCATAGAAACAGATGAAAGAGTTGTCTTAATCAGAATTTCGATTGCTGTGATAACTTGCGGAACAAAAGCAACATGTATTGGGGGTTAGTATGGCTTACACTTCCATATCACAGTCCATTATCAAACGGAGCCAGAGCAAGACCTAAAGGCAAGAAGCAGGAACTGAAGCAGAGGCTGTAGAGGAATACTGCTCACTGGCTTAATCCTCACAGCTTGCTCCTATATAACTTGGCATACCAGCCTAAGGGATAGTACTGCCCACAGTGGGCTGAATCCTCCCACATCAATCATTAATTTTTCTTAAAAAAAAAAAAAAAATGCTCTACAGAGTTGCCTTTATCAAAATTCAGTTGAGAGTACCTCTCCCCAAATAACTCTAATTTGTATCAAGTTGACCTAAAACCAGAGCTAGATAGATGACTCAGCAGTTAAGAGCTTTGACTACTCTTCCAGGGCGTGGGGTTTGACACCCAGTAGCTACAAAGCAGTTCACAACTGTCTCTTACTCCAGTCCCAGGGGGTCAGATGCCCTCTTCTGGCCTCTGTGGGCACTGCATGCACATGGTGCACACACATGCATAAAAGCAAAACACCCATACATGTTGATTTTAGAGTTGACTTTAAAACTAACCAAAACATCAATGAAAAAATAAAACCACATAGATGCTCAGAAAAAAAGACCCAGTAAGAAATCCTAAAAGCTCAGAGGGTAGAAGAATATAATTTGTTCTTCAAATGAAGCAAGATACTTGAATACCTATAAACAGAAATACAAAGGAACTTCAATTCTTACCTCAAGACTATACGCAAAAACTGAAAGAAAAAAGCATAGAAACAAATATAAAGGCCAAAACTATAAAATTTCTAGAAAAAAATATGGATTCCCTAGTGTATAAAAAGAATCAACCATAAAAGAAAAAGTGGTCACTTAGATTTTATGCAGTCGAAAGCCATTTTTGAAAACAACAACAACAAAACACTATTGAGAAAATAAAAAGCCAAGCTACATATCAGGAAAAAATATTTTAAAATATTGTCTGTTGTGAACTGGGCAGTGGTGATTCACGTCTTTAATCCCAGTGATTAGGAAGCTGGGGCAGGAGGATCTCATCAAGTTTGAGACCAGCCTGGTGTATAGAGTGAGTTCAAGGACAGCCAGGGCTACACAGAGAAACCCTATTTCAAAAAATAAAAAGATGCTGTCTATTCTGTATATAAAGTAGACGCTAACTTATATCTGGTGTATATTTAAAAACTCAATCCAATTATATGACAATAGTGACAAAAATGTAGACAGATACTTTAAAAAATGTCCAAGTGACCAATAAACACATGTAATATTAACACCATTATAGTCAAGGGAGAGTGATTAAAACCCTGCAGGATTCCACTCTGTATCCAGTGGAAAGTTAAAGTTTAAAACTTGATGATATCAAAGGTTACATCATCAGAGTGTAAAATGATAAGATAGTTACATGTTAGAGTCTAGAATTTTCTTCTACAGTTAAACCTACTCTTGCAGAAACGGCCCAATAATTCCATTCATCCCTAGACATTGAGAGGAATGAAGGCACTGAGCCAGCAAAAGTTTTGTACACAGTTATTCTTAAGAATTGTGCTTGTAATACCTCCAAACTACAACTACCCCGATTATCCCTCAGTGGACAACTGGGTAAAGTGTAGTATAGTCTCTACCATGGAATACCACTCAGCAATCAAAACAACCAGGCACCAATTCTCTACCACATCATGCTGAGTTCGAGAGGCCAGACACAAAAGAACCACACTATACTCATTCGCTTATATGGGTCTCTATAAGGACAAAATACACCCACAGTGACTGAAAGCTGGGCTGGGGATGGGGAAAGATGGGGGATTATGGGATTTCCTGGAGATGATGAAGAAATTCTATGTTGACAGATTGTGTTTATCCAGGTGTTTCATATTTTATGATCCATAAAGCTGTACACTTAAATGGGTATATTTATAGACAGTCTGTAAAATATTTCAGTGAGTTCTTTGTGCTTGGTGCTTGACAAGCCTCTTGCTTGTCAGATAGCAATTGTTTTTATCTATGAATGAACGGAGATCAGTGATAGCGACAGTAATGAGAACACAGAGGTCTCATGAGCACTGAAATCCCTTCTCTGCCCGTGTGTGTGTGTGTGTGTGTGTGTGTGTGTGTGTGTGTTTCTATGTGGATGCTTGCAGGTGCACATGCGTGTGCAGTGATCAACGTTCGTTGCCCTGCCTCAGATGCCAGCCACTTTGTTAACCTATGGAACACACGGCCTGGAGATGTGGATCAATGGTTAAGAGCACTGACTGCTCTTCCAAAGAACCAGGTTCTCACTGGTTGCTCCTCTAGAAAACCTAGCACCCACTATGCTCACGATCATCTGTACTCCACTTCCAGAGGACCCAATGCTCTCCTCTGACCTCGTGGCATGCACATGATGCAGACATACACACAGTTAAAACACCTATACACATAAAAGAATTAATTTTTTTAACTGGAGCTCATCATGAATTTACACGCTCTCCTTGCACAGCAGCTACGATAACCACTTGCCATTCCAGTGTTAGTATATGCGCACCAAATGTACTGTATATACAAATGTATACAGCGCACCTTTCTCTGAAGCTTCTGAGAAAGGAGACATTGCCCAGCTAACTTCAGGCTTAAGATCAAGCCTGCAGGAGACGATCCATACAAAGCCTCTGTACTCTGGCCCCTATGACATTAGTGACAGAGAAGCTTCACCCAGCTGACTTGATCCACCCTTCTCTTTCTGGATGTGAGCAATCCTGGCTTCTGCCTCCTGCTTCCTCTTCCTGGCATTCTGTGGCTAGCGCTTGGAGAAGGATGCTGTCTGTCTCTTCCTGTAGTTGCCCATGGGCAGGGCTTGGTGCAGCCCACTGGATAGTGGTGAGAGGTGGGAGGTGGGTGCTGCTGCCTGGAGCACCTGGGGAGCTTAGCAGTCAAGGCTACAGGTTCCTGACTTTCTAATTTTCTCCAGGAATGACAGGCCATTCTTCAGCTGTAGCAAGATAACAACGGGGCTTACTCTTTGGTTTTACTGTTGTCCCTACATCAAGGTCCTCAAACCATGGTGACTTTTCCTCTATAAACACCAAGGAATGACTTGTTGCTCCGTAAGGGCAGGGGCTGGTGACCCTGAGGAATGCCTCCAGCTGACCACATTCCTGGGAGGCAGAAGAAACCAGAGCTGGAGAAGTCACGGGGTTACTTAGCTGCTTTGCCTAAGTGTCACATCCGGGTTACGCAAAAGATGGAGTGAGGATGTCTCTGCTCTCAGACACACTGAACACTGAGCAGAGGGACAGAAATCGTTAACCTCCATGAATCCGAGCGATCACACGGAGGACCTACATTTGTATGGGCTTCTCACATGCTTCTAAGCCAGTACATCATTGGTGGGCTTCAACTACTAAATGCCGCAAAGAGTCCATGTGACTAAGTGTGGAATGGGAAATTCCTTTCTGTGGTCAATTGGTCAAGCATGTTGAGATGCGGATGGGAAGGGTAGAACATGCTCTCTGCACAGGACCACCGCAGCGGCTTCACTGTTTCTCTCTGCAAGACAGGATAATTGCAGGCAGATGCTTTTACCGGATTAACTGCCAGGTACCATTTCTTGAGAGAGATTTTATAGTTTAAAAAGAAATTCATTTTTACTCTTAATTTTCTCTTTTACAGGAGCTTGTGGAGGACAGGGTGATGCTTGATGGTCTTGGTATGAACGTGTGTGTGCACTGTAACATGCACTATAGCATGCATAAGGAGGTCAGAGGACAACCTGCTGAAGCCAGTTCTCTCTTCCTTCATGTGGTTCCCAGGAATTGAACTCAAGTCATTGGTGGCAAGCACCTTACCCCCTGGCCATGTCACAGGCCTATGAGTGTGCTCTTTTTATGGCCATAATCTATTGATGTCAGGTTTTTCTATCTACCATACACATACAAAGTTTTCCTCTGACCTCCACATGCCCACTGTGTCGTACATATGCACACAAAATAAATAAATGTAAATAGAATTTTAATTAGAATTTTTTAAAAAAGACAAATCCCTCTCAAACAAACAGCTTTATCTTATGAATCGCTGACCCCATCTGAACCTTTCTTTCTTTTTCTTCTTCCCCTTTCTCTTTCTCCTTCTCTTCCTCCTCCTCCTCTTCCCTTCTTTGGCATCAGTAAAATGTGTCTTATCTTCTCCATTGTCTATGTGTGAGTTGCAAGTTGCAGGTTACAGCACACAGACTAGATTTGCCAAGACGATTTTAAAATGACTTTGTATCGCTTCATGTGAAATGAAGGACTTAAAGTCATATATTTTGTGCTTGCAGGTGCTCACACACACATATACACACACCCCACATACCATAGATACACACATACAGCACAGAATTCTCTTTTAGAGGCCGGGAGCTGGCTCTCTTGGTAATACTTGCTGCAGAAGCGTAAGAGCCTGGGTTCAGTCTCAGCATCCATGTAAAAAGCCAGATGCAGTGATGTACGTTTGAAGTCCCAGCACTCAGGACGCAGGGACAGGAGGATCGCTGGGGTTTATTGGCTAATCAACCTAAACTGATCAGTGAACCCCAGGTCCCACTGAAAGATCCTGTGGATCTTGAGAAAGAATACCTGAGACTGACCTCTGGCCTCCACACACATGTGCACATACACCTACACAGATCAACATTTTCCACGTCAACACACACAATTCTCTTTTAGCAGGAAAGGAGAAGGGAGATTTTAAATCATCATACAAAGTAATGGTTCTCCTTATGTCATTTTCATACACACTTAGTGTTGGCTGGACCCTCCTTTCCCGCTCCCCTCCCCCATCTCATGGCCCACCATGGTACCCTCCCTACCCAATAGTTCCCTTCTCATGTCCATGTCACAAATACTCTCTTATCCTCCCTGTCTTTGTCCCTTCAACACTCCTTGTCTCTCTCATACTCCCTTTTCATTTCATGAGTTGTATCTACACTCACTCTCACACAATACACAGCATAACAATTTGCAGCTGGGATCTGCATCTGAGAGAGAACATGTGGTATTTGTCTTTCTGTCTTCACCCCAGTTAATGTAATAGCTTCCAGATCCACCCATTTTCCATGAAATTTTCATAATTTCATTTTTCTTTATGACTTAATAAAATTCCATTGCATATATATACCACATGTTCGTTACCCCTCATCTGTTGATGGACGTCTAAGCTATTCCCATCTCTTGCCGTTGTGAAAAGAGTAGTGAGCATCTCTGTGCTAGAATATGAAGTCCTTTGGGTGTGTACTTAGAAATGGTATAGTATTATACAAAGGATGTGTCTGTGTATGTATGTATGTATGTATGTATGTATGTATTAATATTTGTATCATCTATTGTCTGTCTGTCTACTATGTATCCATGTATCTATCATCATCATCATTTATTTATTTATTATTTATTTATAGAAATCTACACACACCATTTCCATGATGGCTGCACAAGTTTACACTCCCACTGGCAGTGAGAGGGTTCTCTTTCCACACATCTTCATTTGCGAATATTGTTTGTCTTCTTGATGGTAGCTGCTCTTCTTGGGATGACACCGAATCCTAAAATCATTTAGATTTGCATTGAAATGCTGACTATGACGCCAGATGTGCCCACTGTTGCAATAATGGTATGAAGGCTATTGGGTAACCAACCGTTTTCTGACTGGATTTGAGACTATCTCCACAGACGTGAATTTGTGTGTGGTACTAGAAACTTGCTCAAAAGCCTGTGAGTGTGGGGATCACAGGCCTGAGGCAGGGAAGCCATTGGTGGTGTTTTGGAAAGTGGTCATATTATCAAACTATCTTCTTAATATCTATGCTTATGCACATAAGTGTGTGATGCTTTCAGCCTTGGTCAGAGAAGCTTCTGCAGCAGATGGTGGTTAACGCAGAGATTCATAACTGTGCCGAGAATTAGTGATTGTGAGTACTCGGTCATAAACAGGTCATTCATATCACTCCCCCGACCCCGTCCAATACAAGTCCCAGGGAATATCAAAGAAGGGTGGAAAAATGTAAGAGTCAGAGAGTAGGAAGAAAAGCCAGGAAAGGCTAATGTGGATGGTTGCCTGAACAAGTCCTGCACAAGACTGAACCACTCAAGATTCCATCATGGGTGAGGGAGGGCTCCTGAGGCCACACCCCCAGTCTGGGAAGCTATTCGTACTTTACTACTGCTCAGGGAGAGGAGGTTACTTTTCTTTGAGAATGTAGTCACTGGAGAGCTATCCATGCCCCAGTGAATGATGGCCCAGGATTTAGTGTATATGGTCAACAGTAACTCAACTCAAAGGGATATTCATAAAAAATAACAATATTTTTAAAAAGAGACGTGAAATTTGAAGGCAGGAAGGTTGGTGGGTCCTTGGGAAGGCTGGAAAGAGGAAGTGGGGGGTGGAGAGGATCAAGTATGATGTTATACATGTATTAAAATTTCCAAAAGTAAACTTAAAATGTTGTTCTAAAAAGAAAAGAAAATGTTGCTAAGGAAATTGAGCACCTTTTAAAGTATCCACTGGAGAGGAAGAGAAGGGTGGGAGGGAGGAGAGAAAGGAAAGCCGGGATGATATCATCCAAATAACCATCTACAGGTCTGAAAAGGAGGCCCATCATTTTTCACAATTAAAAATGCTAATACCTTTTTCTTTTAATAAAACAAGCTCCTCTTAAAGGATTAACAAGCCCAAGAGCCCCTTTTCTGTCCAGGACATGGTCCTTCCTGGCGCTCTTCCTTCCCTTGTGCAAATGCACACTCCTACCTGTCCTAAGGACTTCTTTGATCTTTCTTGCAGTGCAAGTCTGTACTTGGCAACGACTTCTTTTGGAATTTTTTATACCTAAAAAGGTTATTTCACCCTTACTGAAAGACATTGCTACTAGGTAAGAAACACTCTTATCTCTATGTAAAAGAATGTTGTTCTGGCTCTCCTCCATTCCAACAAGAAAGCCATCCGCTATCTTTCTTCTCTTGGGCTATGGTTCAGACTTCTTGTCTTACATCATTTTTGGAGCATCAAGAGTACGTGATGTGTTTTCCATAGTCAGTGGTTTGCAGAATCACTTTTATCCCATCTCTCCTCTTCGGGGACTCCAGTGACATGTGCACTGGAGTGTTCACTGTTACCTCAGAGCTCATTGTAGTTTTTTTTTTGGGGGGGGGGTGGTTTGTTGTTTTGGTGTGTGTGTGTGTAGTATTTTTCCTTGTTTCCACGTGTCTTCAGTTTCCTTATCTTCTCCCTCTCGTAGCCAATCCATCATGTCAATGCCAAATAAGCTTCAGCTGTGAGCATTTGCGTGTCTGTCGATTCTGTCTAGCTCTTAGACTTCTTTGGTATGTATATTCAGTTGCTCCTTATCTGTCTTCCCCAAGGTGTAGTGAAGGGATGTGTGAGGGTCTCAGCCCACCGATTCTATCATCTATGCAAGCTCTGAGTTAGTTCTTGATGGTAACCATTTCTCTGTATTGAGTATCATATCTCTCTACATCTCTTCATATCTGATCATCTTTGAGTGTATGCCGGCATGTAAATATTACCTTGCCAGGGACAACATATTTTGGTCTTCCTATAAACATGCTTGAACTTTGTTATGAGATGTGATTAAGTCACTTAAAGACTGTTTCTTTTTTTAAAAGAAATATTTTTAATTATATATATATATACTCCTGTATGCTTCTGTCTGGGTTTATGCACAAGAGTGCAGGTGCCCAGAGAGGCCAGAAAATGGCATTGGATCCCTAGAGCCAGAGTTTTGGGGTGGGAGGGCTAAGGTCCCTGATATGAGCTTGAAAGTAAACTTGGATCCTCTGAAAGGTAATACATGCTGTAAACTTCTGAGCCACCTGTCCAACTCCAAGATTAATTCTTTTAAGACTGCTTTTAAATGTGATTATATTAAATCAGAGTAGTATTTAGTCTGGGGCTCATTTTTTTCTGGTTACTGAAGCAGGCACCATGCAATCTGCCTGACTATAAAAGTTTCCATTCTGGATAGCACAGTCAGAATGTTTTCTTTCCTTGGGCTACTACAAAGATTTTCCCCACTTTGGTCTTTTTTTTTTTTTCGGGGAGGGGAGGGAGGTGTATCTCCACCTGCCTTGTGTGACTCAACAAACCTGAGGGACCCTCTGTGTGTTCCTAGAGTTTTCTTCCCACAGCTTCTCTTTGCCAATCATTCCCTCTGCAAAGTCAAGCCTCCTTAGGCTCCTGTCCTATCTTCTCAGATTAGGGAGATTCTTAGTCCTCCCTGGCTCGTCTTTCTGGAATGAGCTTGGCATGGTGGGATGCATCTCAGACTGCTTCTCATGTGTTAGAGATTACAGTTCCTAATTGCCTAATGTCTAATGCTTGAGGAGAGGTTGTGTTACATATTGGTCAAGAAATTCTGTCTGTTTCGGGTGGAAGTAAACTTGGCAGGTTAATCCATCTCGGTCAGCATTGGGAGTCTCGGACATCTATCTTTTGATGGGATAAGCCTGAAGTCTCTGTTAGCCATCCATGTGGTGATGTATATCCTGAGATCTTATGAGTCAAAAGCTGTGGGGAGGCAACCCGTTCAGTCCCCTGGGAATGGCCTGTTTTCTTGGAACTTGCTGTGAACACCTTGTCATCTGACAGATAAGAGAAGATCCCAAAACGTTCTGTGCTGGGAGAAATGAGTGGTCTAGGCGCTTTTCCTGTTCTTCCACCACCGTCATGCTGATGACTGTTTTGTCTTGAACAGCCAGCCATGTCTGTTGCACTGTGGTGGAGGCTTGTGTAGATTATGAAGTATAATTCCTCCAAGCACTTACTCAATTGCTAATTTCTCAAAGTTGGTTCCGGGTATTAATCACAACACATCCTTTCTCCTCATGTTCTCAAAGCTTAGGGTTGGCTTTCTCTTCTCACGCCCACCACTTGCTGTCTCTCAGAGGAACAGCAGCTACTCAGCGCCCATTGTGATTAAAAAAAAAAAAAAAAGCCAAATTAAAATGTTTGCTATTAGCACGCTATTTAAGTAATAAATGTTTTTTGAGCCATTGTTACGCAGAGCTCATTTTATTCCTTCTTGGAGCTTCAGAATACTTGTCTCATCTCTCTTACCACCCTCTTATGAATGGTTCGATTTTATTGTATTTCTACTTTGATAATGGCTGGTTCTCTCCTTAGCAAACAACATTCTTGCCATGCCTTGTCAAACCACGCAATGACATCTGTGCCTGCCCTCCAGGCCCTGCTCACCTTACTCCTTCCTGTTCCTGTGGGTCTGGTAGTGTGTGCCTTTCCTCTCTCTTTTGACAAAGCAATGATTCTACCAAACAATTGCCTTTCATAACATGGGTCCCTTCTCCAGACTCCAGGACCAACTCCCTCACTGTACAACCCACTACTAAGCCGGGGCTTATAGTTTGGGATTTTGTCCAACAAACTCTCACTGCCTTTAATCATCTTTTTACAAGTCAAGAACTATATAGTTTTGTGGGTTGTTTTTTCTACTCTAACACAGTGAGTATTCCTGGTTGACTGTTCACTCCTAGCTTGTGACTTCTTGGTCACCTCAGCTAGGTCCTCGGTCAGTATTCAGGAAGCTGAAAGACCGAAAGCAGCCGGAGAGTTCATGAGACAGTCAGGTATGGTGACACACACCTTTAGTCTCAGCGGAGGCAGGCGAAGTTGTGTGAGTTAGAGGCCAGCCTTGTTTACTGAGTTTCTGGACAGCCAGAGCTAGCTACATAATAGAAAGATCGTGTCTTAAACAACAATAACAATAAAAGAGTTCATGGGGTAGCCTAGGCACTGGGCCAGGAAGTGACATTACATTAGCCAGAACTAGACACAAGGCCCCATCCAGAGACTGGGAAATGCAGTCATCTTGCACAGAACATACTCTGAAAGGCGATTGCTTGATGATGGTCTTACAGCACTGTCCATGCGTCCTTCTTTGTGTCTGCCCACCTGCCTACCTATCCCTACTGTACTTAGGATTCTTGAGAAAGACAGAAGCAACAGGAAACTTAAACATGAAAGAGACTTATGGAAGATTGGCTCATGCAGACACTAAAGTGGAGATGTCCCATGGTCTTTGACCTGCAATTCGGAGAACAAGGAATGCTGATATACTTTTGAGTTTTAAAACCTGAGAACCTACAGTATATTTCTTAGTCTAAATCCAAAGACTTAAGAACCAAGGGTGCTGGCATCTGAAGACGAGAGAGGATAGCTTTCTAGGCCCTTTTTCTTCTATTCTGGTTCTCAGAATAGAAGAGAATAGAATAGAAGAATTGGAGAATACTCACTCATATAGTCCGTATTGCAAATGTTTCTTCTAGAAACAGCCTCACGGACACAGCTAGGAATAATGTTTAACAAGCTCTCTGGACACTCCTTAGCCTAGTCAAGTTGAAACAGAAAATTAACCATCGTATCCTCTTCCTTGTGACTGTTCAATACTGTAGCAGCCGTGTTTACAGATTGCTAAAGTCGTATGACTAGCACCTACAATGTAAGCAGCTGCTTCCAGAGTGGCCAGCTCAGCTAACTGAGTAAACAAGCCTTGTGCATGCTCATGCCTGTGCCCCTCGAGCGGCTTATGCTAATGAGGTATTGGCAGCTTAACCTATCCTGAGAGAGCACATCACCAGCCCGCCTTGGGCAGTATATAAGCAGTTCATTTCTGCTGTCGGGACCAGCCATCCTTCCTGGTCCAGTCCTCGAGCCATAAGTCCCCGTCCAGGTTCGTCCTAGTCAAGAGTCGTTCCTGGAATAAAGCGAACTGAGAAGGATCCGACCTGTCGTGTCTTAACTGCTGGCCAAGGCGGACGCGACACAATACTTCTGAGCACTGAGCACCGAGCACTTCAGAAGCTGGGGAAAGAACTGACTACTGCACTACCCAGAGCCCGCTGACTTCTGTGCCCATCTGCTGCCCAGACCTTGAGGCCCTTGCAGACAGAACCAGACCTTGTCTGTCTCTCTGCTGTACATCACGTTCATGCTGAGTAAATAAATATAGAATAGGGGAGGGAGGGTGAGTCAACTAACGAGCAAGACACTCCCAGGGCTTCTAGTCTATGATGATGGATCCAGACTCCAGTCTGTCTTGAGAAAGCAGCAGAACTTGTGTGCTGCAGAATGCAGTATGTGGAAGGAAGCAGCCTCCAGAGGCCAGGTGATGTGAGGTTCCTGCTAAAATCCCTTCCCTGGGAGAAAATAAAGCAATGTCTACCTTTCCTCCCAAGGTCTCAATGACAAACCCAGGCAGGGTTCCACCAGACATCTCTCTCTAAAGGACAAATGACTTTATTGGGCTCTGCTATTAAGCCCAGGTGAGGGTTACTTTCAGGGGTGCAGTGTTCCTGCTACAACTGTCTACATCTGGAAAGCCTTACCCAACAAGGATAAGGGCTTCTTAGCCTTCCCCAGCCTCTATGCTTGAGCTGCTCCCTCGGGCCACACACAGAGTTGCTGGGTGGTAGGGAGAAAATGGACAGACACCCAGGAGAGATTCTCTGTCTTCTCTCATGTAAACTGTCAATTGTCCCAACTGGGAGCATCTTTTGGGTGGGGGATGGGAGGCCCAGCTGAACTCCCCAAGATGGTAGTTGTTTGCCTCAGAGAACAGTCACTCATGACAGAGGTCCTAGAGCAGGGCCTTCAGTTTCAATGAAGAGAAGGTTCAGGGGCCCTGTCCCCTCAGTTGGGAGGCAGAAGTACTCACATTAGTGCCTCTTATGTTTGTGCTATGGCATAGGTCTTTAGTCATGAAGTCATTGTAAAGCTGGCTGAATACCTATCATGTGTTGGGTACCAAATTGGATCCAGAGGATCTCATACAACCAACACAGGCGCTAATCTAATGGACCTCGCAGCTAATTAGCCAACAACTATCTGTACATCATAAGAACATCACAGTCCCCTGTGCAAAGTGCTTCTGCTCCTCCTCCTCCCCTCCCCTCTTCTTCCTCTGCCTCTTCCTTCTCCCCTTCCTCTTTCTCCTCTTCCTCCTCCTTCTCCTCCTCCTCTTCTTCCTCCTCCTCCTCTTCCTTCTCCTCCTCTACATTTACCCTAGGGACAAGAAAGCTTTGTGTAGGTGAGCAGGGTCTTCTTATTCACTTCCTTTCCTGGGGAAAGATATAAATCCACTTCATTTCTCACCAAGTGTGATGTTAGCCTCCATTGTCAATGTGCCGGGATTTGGGATCACCTAGGAGACACACTTTTAAGGGTGTCTGTGAGAATGTTTCCAGTGAGGCTTAACTGAGGAGGAGAAGGCCCATTATAAATGTGCATGGCACCACTCTATGGGCTAAGATGCCAGGCTTAATAAAAGGAGCAAAAGAGGAAGGCACTGGGTACCATTTCCTTTCTCTGCTTTCTGCCTTTAGACACAGCATGACCAGCCAGCCATTTGTGTCCCTGCCACACTACCGCTGTGTCTGCTAGGACCACCATACCTTCCCTACAATGGTGGACTGCACCTCTAAACTGAACCTAAATCAACCCTCCGGGAAGTTGATTTTACAAGGCATTTTGTCACAGTGTTAAAAGTAAATAATATCCCAAGTTTGTCTAAAGGGTAAAGAGGAGGTAGTTCTGAGGGAGGTAGAGGGAAGAAGAAGAAGAAAAAAAAAAAAAAAAACCCAGAACAAGAATAAAGGGACAACAAAATGCACCTGAAAACATCAGGCCTGTTCTCTCTTCAGCTCTGTATCACACCATGTCCTAGCGGGGCAAGCTGCATCTGTCTCTGCACAGAACTGGCTGGAGACGCAGCTGGCCTCAGAAATGCACCCAGGTGGTCCTGACACACATGCAGAGTCCTAAAGAGACAATCACGGCCCTTTCCAGACTCCCCAGATAATGGATCACAGGAAATTGGGATTTCTCCAGGAGTCTCATCTGGAAGAAGGAAAAGCCAAAGCACGGGTGCCAGCCAGTCAGGGAAGAAATGTCACATAGTTTTGGCAAATTTCCAGACCACTCGCACAAGAGGCTGGAGCAAATGACCACTCAGCGATGGGATGGACCACACCCTTCCTGGGACTGCTTGGTTACATACACCTCTTGCCCTCTGTTTAAACCTCAGCTTCACTTTGGGACCCCAAAGATAGACTGGAGGGGGTTCATCTTTGCCTTTTCCTCTTCCCAGTGTGGCCACCTTTCTCTGCTTGTCCTTGTTTATTTGTCTATTTAATTGGCTGATTGAGGTTAGGTAGCCCCGCCTACTTTGTTAGGACTGCCAGGGCAGACTCTGACCCTGTCAACTCCAGAAACAACAACAGGAGACTACTGAGTACCCCAGGTGGGAACGGGTTGCCCTGGAGGTGAGTTTCCCAAGCCTTTCTGCCCCTCATCTACACTTCTACATATGAGATGATACATTTCTATACCCAAGTTGTGTGCCTGGCAGTTCCATAGGAAACCCCTTCAGAGATGAATTCTTCCCTATGGTTTTCTAAAAACAGGCCAAGGTGCTACAGAGTCATTGTGTTAGATGCATGGACACTAAACTTAAAGAAGGATCTCATGGTGCCCTGCTTGGATCTTTCTAGAAACTTTTGCAGCTTAGGTAGTAGTAAAACATTCCAGGTATTTACCAGAACGACTTGAGGACACACCATAGGGGCCACAGCTCTAAGGGACCTGGTATCTCCTGTCTGGTTTTAACAGCTATAGTGGGAGAAAGCATTTTTCTTTTTTATAAAAACATTTTTATGTGTGTGAATGTCTTGCCGGAATGCACATCTATGTACTTGTGTGCCTAGTGCCCTCACAGGCCAGAATAAAGCATTTGATCCTTTGTAACTGGAGTTACAGATAGTTGTGAGCCACCATGTGGTTGCTGGAAATCAAACCATGGGCCTCTAGAAGGGCAGCCAGTGCTTCTAACCTCTGAGCCCCCAGCTTTCATCAGTCAGATAGCTTCATGCTTTGGGTATCCCTAAGGGGAAGAGGGACTCTCCACAGCGTTCCTGCTGTGATCACATGGGACAGTGACTGGAGTTGTCTCGGTCTTCTGCTTCTTCTGTGGCACACATGTCCTGGCTGGAGGTTTAAACCTGCAGCGAAATGGGAGATGCTTTATAAGAAGACAAGATCCTGTGTGGAGGGGGTGTCTCTGAAGGATCCCCATTAGGACTACTGACTGACCAGTGGGGGTGAGCCCCACCTTGGGAGTATGTGAGCTCTGGGCAGGCTTCATTCCTTTAGCTTCTGAGACCATGGCTCTTTTTTTCTAGGCATTGTCTTCCTGCTGCCCCACTCTCAGCTCACCTCCATTCCAGTAAAAGGATTAGTGCTCCCCCTCCCCTCCCTCCCTTCCCCCTCTCTCCTCTTCCCCCTGGCTCTCCCTCTCCCTCTCCCTAAGTTTTTCTAAGCCTTTTATTTTAAATGTAATCCTGGCTGTCCCAGAACTTACTCTCTAGAACAGGTTGGCCTCAAACTCAGAGAGGTGAGCCTGCCTCTGCCTCTTGAGTGCTGGATTAAAGGTGTGGTTGCCCTTCTGAAGGAGCACCTCAGTCTCTCGCACACACGGGAAGACTGCCTAGCTCTATCTTAGCAGAGTCGAGAAAAGAGTCCTGTGAAGAGGGCATGAGCTTAAAAAAGAAACAAACAAACAAATAAAACCTATGCACTCTGTAGCAACTCCGCCACGTTCTCCAAAGCCACACATCTGGATTTTAATGAGCAGATTCATCAGCTAAGGATCTAGTTAAAGTTCAGACTTAAAAGGCAACACCCAGATGCCAGATGCACCAGGCTGCATAGCACACACTGAGGAACAAGCCAAAGGGACACCTAAGCCGGCAGCTGGGAACCCTAAGGGTAGTAGTTCTCAACCTTCCTATGCTGCAACCCTTTAAAACACTTCCTCATGTTACTCATGTTATGATGACCCCCCAACCATAGAATTATTTTCTTGCTACTTCATAACTGTAATTTTGCTATTGTTATGAGTCTTAATGTAAACATCTGATATGCAGGATAGGCAACCCCTGTGAAAGTCATTTGAACCCCAAAGGGATCTCAGCCAGAAGATTGAGAACCATTGTTATAGGGGTTCCCTCCAAAGACATGGATGCACAGAGCCTTCCTGAACTTAGCCAGATCAGCCAAAGGGGCCACAGGTCTCATGCTTCTGCTCTCTGCTTTCCCTACATAACAATGGAGTCACTGGAAGAGAGACTTACAAGTGTGATGGTTAGAATAGAGACTATTCATTAGTTAGCCTTCCAAACTGACTTAAGTTTCACTGTTTCCGCATATCCTCTTGCAAACCTGGGTGTTTCTCTCCTGCTTAGAGAGGTCTTGTGAAGCTGCTCCAAGCCCCGGTGGTAGATTGATGTGTACCCTGAGGACAAGTCTCCTCTAGCCTCCTTCTCTTAATGACTACCTACCATCAGTGTCTTAGCTAGGGTTACTATTGCAGTGTTAAAACACCATGACCAGAAGCAACTCAGGGAGGAGAAGGTTTATTTCATCTTAGGACTTGTTGTCCATCATCCAGAAAAGTCAGGCAGGAACTGAAGCAGAGGCTGGGAGCACTGTTACTGGCTTGTTCCCCATGGCTTGTTATCCTGCATTTTTATAAACTCGGAGACCACCAATGCAAGGGCAGGACTGTCCATCATGGGTTGGGACCCCCCTAGCATCAACCCCAATAAAGTTATCCATAGGCTTGCCAACAGACCAATCTTATGAAAGCATTTTATCAGTTAAGATCCCTTCTTCCCAAGTGATACTAGCTTGTGTCAAGGTTGCATTAAGAAGTAGCCAGCCCAGGTAGGTGCTTGTACAGTAAACACTTTAAGTTACAAATAACAAAAAACAAATGAGCAAACAAACTAAGTTCCATGATGAAGTGCCTGCCTGACATTGGTATAGCTCTGGATTAGATCCCAGCACAAGACAGACAGACAGACAGACAACAGACAAATGGACTGACAAGGCTTAAATACCTCCCTCTGTCTTTTAAAAGATCACTTTTTAATTTTTAGTTTGGTCCTTTTTGTTTGTTTGTTTTATTTCCAGTACTGGGGACCAAACCTAGGGTCCTAGTGTTACTAAGTGAGTGCTCTACCACTGAACTAATCCTGCCTGTGGCTTCTATGTTCCGAGAGAAGTTACTTATTAACAAACTAAAATGTCTAGAGAGGAGGTCTGGGCTGATAACTATGTTAGAGAGCCGGGACCGGGAGGAGCACAGAAAAGAGGAGTGACTACTGCTGACATAGCCAAAGGCACACTGAGAGTCGGCTCACCTGTTGATGACAGAGACCCCTAGACATCCTAATGCAGGAAAGGCATGATGGCTAGAGGCATGAAGCCAGACTGCAGCCCAGATGCTGTGCACCAACCCACAGCCTCCGTCCCTCTTATTGCCTCTCAACATTGTTCAACATTGTTCCGATCCAGCCCTGCTCCACTCTGCACATTCTGCTTCCTCTGCCTACAATACCTTCTTTCTCTCCCTCCTTCCTGCAATGTTCCCTCACCTTTTAAGGCCTTGCTAATATCTTCCTTGATCCTCCAGGGAGTGCCAGAGGCTGGGTCTGCTGCTGCCAGTCCTCTGCATCACCTGCCTCTTAGGCTGAACCTGCATCATCCTGGAGATTATCAACTATCTGCCTCTCTCACCACAATAATAAGTAAACAAGAATACATATGTGTGTGTGTGTGTGTGTGTGCTGTGTGTAGTGGTGTATACATACATACATGGCTGTGCGGTGGAGATGGAAGGCATTGCACACAATGGAAACACACATAGGAGAGTTTAACAGAGTTCCCTACATCACATTGCTTTCTGGTCCAAGGTCTCAGTGTCTCATCTCTCCCTCACCTCCATAAGGCACTAGGTCTGCAGCTCAGCAATCAGGCTACAAAAGGAAGTGGAAATAGAACAGAAAGTAACAACTGCATTGCCTTGGTCCTAATTAGAAGCACAAATCAAATCCCACAGTGAGAGTATGACTAGACTCCGGCTGCCGCAGGAGTATGAAAAACAGTGGAGGTGGGAGGCGGTGTTTGTTGGGTTATTCTTCTTCATTGACATGTTAGGAAAATCCCTGAGAGTTTTGCTCACCCCGACTTCTAGCCATCATTCTTTGTCCTGCCCCCATTTCCAGCCTCACTGTGCAGTAGTCATTGTTCTGACCCGAATATCTGGCTTGACTGAATGTGAAAGAGTTAGGGATACATGGAGACTGAGAGTCGTGGGAGAAGAGACAAAGAGATGAAAGTAGAGATGCAAGCAGGTACACAGTGAGCCATCACAAGCTAGCACATGGTGAGCCATCACAAGCTAACATACAATGAGCATCACAAGCTAGCACACAGTGGACATCTAATGCACACAGTGAGACTCACAAGCTAGCACACAGTGAGATCATAGCACAGTAGATACAGTGAGACATTGCAAGCTAGTACACAAGGAGGAGTCATTATTGAGACAGAGAAGCTTGAGAGGAAAGCTGGGAGCCAGTGCTTTTTACTGTGTTGGCGCTCACATGTCAGAGTACCAGGGACACAGCTCTAGTTGATTAGATGTTAGTTGATTGCAGCAAAGGAGACCGCACCCCATGGGGGAACTTTAGGGTGCTGCCTCTGCCCTCATTAACACAAACCAAATTTCACCTACAGTATGTTCCTAGTGGTCTGCGGCTTGTGAAATAATCAATAACTGAGATGTCATTGATTCTGACCTGGGTGATTTAGCTATTTTAAAAAGGCTAGGGATTAGATTTGAAAAGGTGAAAGTTATGCTTTTTTTTTTTCAAGAATATACTATATTATAGTAGGAGAAGTTTTAAGTTAAAAGGATAAAGATTCAGCACAGCAATGCTAACAAGAACAAAACCAGTGAATAAGATCAAATTATATTGTGTGTGCATTTGCGTGCACGTGTGCGCATGTGTATACAAGTTACTCTAGAGGCGGTAGGACTTGGGAGAGTGGAGCCAATAAGTCAGGCAGACTGAGTCTCATGCAATAACCAATTTTTTTCTCAGACTCCCAGACAGTTTACACTCTGAGGGTTGAGAAGGTCACATGAGTAAAGTTCTCCTGAGTTCAAGCTGTATACAACCACAAGGGCCAGGCACATGTGGCAAAAACATGGTTTTCCACAGAAGCATATAAAGGATAGTTCAAACATTTAGCTGAATATCAGCGGCAAGCAGTAATGTAATAACTGCAGTAAACTCACGCCTATCCGCTACACCTGGGAGGAGCACGAAAACACATTCCAAGGACAGCTCTGTGTTTTGAAGAAACTGAACTCATAAGATTCTTGTTTTCTTGGAGTTTTCCCACAAGCACTCAGAATTCTCACATGACTCCATTCTTGGACTGTGTTCTGAGTGTGTGTGTGTGTGTGTGTGTGTGTGTGTGACCTGCATTCACACGCACATACCCACACACTGGTATACATGCATGTGTATGTATGTGTGTGATATTGGTGTGGCCAATCGTACCAATTATGTGAGTGTGTGTTGTTGGTGTTGTGACCTGCATTCACACGCACATACCACACACTGGTGTACATGCATATGCATAATTAAAAATAGCCAGCATTTTTAAAATGTGTGTGAGATGGTGAAATACTGAATGGAAAGTTAGGAATAAATAGAGAAAAGCAGGTCCATGAATTAAAGAAAAAGTTAAAATGGAAAGTTACAGACCACATAGTGACATGGAATAGGGTCTAATAACAAGCATAATAAGGTGTTTAATAAGGTATGTAATAAACAGATTATACTCCTCAGTAACAAGAACACATGGTGATTATAGGCTTTACACCTGAACATGTTTCATTCTCTGTGAGATGAAGATCACAGGTATGCATCACAACTGCATGCCTTTTAGTACAGAACGGTGACGTCAGGAGCACTCGTCAGCTTCCCTCGAATGTCCCTAAGGAACTAGGCGGTCTGGCACTTTACCATAAGAGGTAATGGCTCAGGAAATTTGAAGGCCAAGTTGAGGGAAACCAAGATAAAGCTGGGACATTTTACTCAAAAGAAAATGAGGGCTGGAGAAGAAGAGCACCGACTGCTCTTCCAGAGGTCCTGAGTTCAATTCCCAGCAACCACATGGTGGCTCACAACCATCTGTAATAGGATCCAATGCCCTCTTCTGGTGTATTTGAAGACAGCAACGGTGTACTCATATAAATAAATAAGTGTTTTTTGTTTTTATTAAAAAAAAAGAAAGAAAGAAAATGAACATGGTAACAAACAAACAAAAGAAACCAGCTGGGATAGTCACAGGACTTGGCATTATAGCAAAGCTTCTAAAAATAAGTCATGACCGCACCTGGGATCACAAACCCAATGTGGGAGTTGGGAAAATCTGGCCGAGGTTAAAGGTTGATTCGAAGGACTAATGACCAAGGCAAAAGTGAATCCAGGCAACCGACCATGTCACCATGCTGCATCGCTTCCGACCATGCTCACCCATGCTGCACAGGGCTTCCGACCATGCTCACCCATCGCACTGCCCATCTACATCGGGCTTCCGATCATGCTCACCCATGCTGCACGGGCTTCCGACCATGCTCACCCATGCTGCACCGGGCTTCCGATCATGCTCACCCATGCTGCACGGGCTTCCGACCATGCTCACCCATGCTGCACCAGGCAACCTCCAACCTCCCTGCAGCTTTGCACCTTGCGCTGTGCACACCACACATGATGACAAGGTCTCACTGAGATGCCTTGGCTCAAGTTTGAGGCTACTGTGCTTTTCTGCTCTTTTAGAAACACATCGGTTTAATTATGTAAAATTTTTAAAAAAAGACTAATTTTTCCACTGACAGTTCTTTGTGTGTAGCTAACTACTTTATTACATCTTCAAACTGGAGTGTGTTAGGCAGTAAGCACCTCCATTCCATTCGTATAATTTTGTCTTTAGTAAGTGTAAAGTGATATGTATGCCAGGGAATTCTTTTAAAATGATCTTCATTATGATTTATTATCAGTAAATGTCATTTGTACATTTATACCTATACACCCTGGGTAATATAAAAGGAAATGAAGAAGAGAGGCGTGAATAGCAGTTTAAAAAATCCTATAATAGACTACAAAGCAAATCTCCTAAGCCCCACCCATATTTATGAACAGTAGTTAAGCACAATTACAAATTAGTAATAAAATTAGAGCAAGGCACAAGCATACGGAAAAAATAATCTTCTGTTTCTCGTTATTTTTAGGTAACAGAAAAAGGGACAAAACTCCAGCAAAATCATGTTTAAAATTATTCTGAAACTATTTGAACACTCTGAGGGAAGCGATACTAACAAGATGTCGCACTAGGAGGCCTCAGTCACAGCACAGCCACAGCCACAGAAACAGTTATTAACAAGACATGGACCAGAATGCTCTGGGAGACCGCCAGTGAACAAGGAGAGGCTACAGCACACTGGCTGTCAGAAAACCAAAACCACATTCCAGTGAAAGGGGGAGGGACATTTTCAGAGATAGATGAATCCGATCACGCCCCTCCCTCTACACTGCACAGCACAGGTTATCCAGCCTGACGCCCCATCAAAGTGCGGCTCCTACCTAAGACGGAAAACAAAAGACTGACCTCACACCCAATGTCATGGATTAGCTGAGCTTGCTCTAAAGGTCTGGTTAAAAGAACTACCGAGCAAAAGCCAGAGTCTGAGAACCACTGAACAGAGTGGTCACGTGACCGCTCCAGTTCTTGGGACAGACAACATGGAGAACAAGAGATAAGAAAGATCTGTGACGCCCTAAAACCCCTAAATCGGGCCAATCGATTCAAGAATGGTACTGGAAGGTTTGCTTTTTTTTTTTTTTTAAACACAAATATAAAATAAATAAATAAATAAGTACAGAGCATACAAAGAAACAGAGACATGATTCATGAAGCCCTATGATGTGAGTGAGGGCGGTTGGAAGTTGTCCCTGCTAATGTTTGAAGACAGTCCTAGACAGTCTTCAAACAGGAATGAAGAAGCAGCATGTCTGTCCAGACTATACAAACAAAGTTATCTGTTATTGTTGGCAATAAAATCACATACATTGGAAAGCCCCATAAAAATCAATTACATTCTCAGAACAAGAGGTAGGGCAGCCTGACACAGATAGGATTTGGGAAATATAATGGAAAAATTACTATTTCATTTTTTCTAAAAATCTGTAAGACTTCTAATTCCGGGCCTTTAAAGGTATTTTTATAAAATACTATTTTAGAATTGCTGGTGTTCCTTTATATGTAAAGTAGACTGTATTTGTGAAGGACATGGGCTGGCAACATGGTTTGGTGGGTTAAGGTCCTTGCTGCGTAAGACTGGAGATCTGAGTTTGATCTTCAGAACCCACAGTGAGAAGAGATAGATGACTCCTACAAGTTGTCCTTTGACTATGCACATGAGATAACACTGCATATATGTGAGACTCACACACAATAACAAGTATAACAATAACAATACTTAGTATATAAAAAGTAATTTGTTATGATGGGCAGTCACTGTGGCACTGAATAGCATGGCCCATATGTCACCATGTTAATTCTCTAAAATGTCTTTGCAATGTTGCTTAGGCATCCACAGAGGCTTGGCTCCAGAATTCTCTCCTATCCCTTGGAAGCTCAAAGTCCTTTCTGTAGAATGCACGAGTGTTTGTATATAATTCTTACAAGTCCTCCTCATGTTCTTTAAGCCATCTCTAGATTACCTATTATGCCTAATACAAATTAAATGCTATAAGTAATCGCTATACTGTCTAATGGATACTGGCAAGAAAAATCTGTCCATACTTGGTACATGTATTTTTTTTTTCCAAAAAAAAAAAAAACCTATATATTTTAGACTGACATATGATCTTGGACTCACCAAGTAAAAATTTAAAAGTCCATAAGGCAGAATGAGTCTTTAAGAAAGCATATTAATCAAGCTATAAATATGTGTTTAATGTTGACTTGGGTATAAATAAGTTTCTATTTAAAGTGAACAAAAACACAGAATTAAATTGACACGTGAAAGAGAAGTGAATTTTTAAAGGTGACAGGGCAGATGAGTTTTTTCTCTTTGCTTCATGAGGTAGGGTACTGCTGTGGAAACCAGGTTGGCCCCAGAACTCACTATGTAGCCCAGGCTACCTCAAATCAAGATCCTTTTACCTCAGTTTCCAAGTGCTGGTATTATAGTTATCTATCATATGGTGTATATTGAAGCACATACATTCTATGCAGGCTATGAAATATTTGACCAGTGATTTGGGAGCAATCAGATGTAGAGGAAAGGGTAGGATAAGTTTATCTCTGTGCTATGAAATTATTCCTCCATCAATCAAAACTCTGGGAAAAGCTGAGAACTAAATATAAAACAAAGCCAGAAAAAAATTTAAAGTCACCCAGAGAAAATTTAGATTATTTATAGTTAGAAGATAATATTAAAAGAAAAAAAAAAGAGTCGAGCTGGAAATGTAGTTCTATTAGGAGAGGTTTGCCCAGCATGCACAAAGCCCTGGGTCAATCCATGGCACTGTGTCAGCCATCTGAGCTGTCAAAGAGAAAGGAAGGAAGGAAGAAAGGAAGAGGAAGGAAGGGAGGGAGGGAGGGAGGGAGAGGAGGGAGGAGGAAGGTGGGTGTTGGAGAGATAGCTCAGTGGTTAAGAGCACTGCTTGTCATTCCAGAAGACCCAGGTTCAATTCCCAGCACCCACATGATGCCTGCGACCATCTGTGTCTTCAGATCCATTAATCCTACACCAGTCTCCTGTCTTCCATGGGGTACCAGGCACTCAAATGGTGCATGCAGACACATGCAGACAAAACACCCATATACATAAAGTCGTTTTAAAGAGTAAGAATGAAGGGCTGGAGAGATGGTTCAGTGGTTAAGAGCACCAATTGCTCTTCCAGAGGTCCTGAGTTCAATTCCCAGCAACCATATGGTGGCTCACAACCATCTGTAATGGGGTCTGATGCCCTCTTCTGGTGTGTCTGAAGAGAGCAATGGTGCACTCATATACATAAGTAAATAAAATAAAAATAAATGAATAAAATAAATCTTTTTTAAAAAAAAGAATGAAGAAAAGAATTAATTAATATAAAAATTATGAGAGGAAAACCAGATAATTACAAAATGAACTTTTAGCCTGCTGTGGTGGTGGGCACCTTTAGTCCTTGCACTTGGGAGGCAGGGGCAGGCAGATCTCCATAAGTTTGAAGCTAGCCTGGTCTACATAGTGACTTCTAGGACAGTCAGGGCCCTGCCCCTAGATAGACTGTGTCTCAAAAAAGTAAAAACACAAACAAATAAATGTAATTTTAAAATCTTGATAGACTAGGGGGAAAATATTTTCATCATATACATCAGATAACAAGTAACAGTCAAAAAGTATATCCAAAATTTAGTGAAAAGAAAAACAAAAGGTACCAACTGAAAAGGAAACTGAGCAAGTGTGCCAGGCAACCCTCAGGGCAGATACCGAAGAGGGGCCATCTACTTATTTTTAACTAGGCTTATTTTATATTTTGTATATGACTATTTAGCCTGCACATACATACGTACATTCACCATGTGTCCATCTGGTACTTGAGGAGGTCAGAGGGAGTCCAATCCTCTGGAAATGGAGTTACAGACAATTGTGAGCTACTGTGTGGGTGCTGGGAGCCAAACCCCAGGTCCCCTGCAAAAGAAACCAGTGCTCTTAACCACTGAACATCTCCGCAGCCCCAGGAATATTGTTATTTTATTAAAGTGCTCAAAACTGTCCCCAGAGGATGAGAACACTCTCAGTCATTCTTGTCTTTCTGTGTTTTGGCCTAAACCAGGAATACAGTTGTGGGAAGCAGGAAATTAAAAGCGAGGCGTTAGTCACAGCGAGAAAACCAAGATGAGAGGCTCTGGGAAACAGGGTGTCAGAGGAAGGGTGCAAAGAATAAGGAACCTGGGTGTAGACACCCATAATACTTATATATTATAGTATATAATAATATATATAGTAATAGAATATACCAATACATATATAATAATGTATAATAGCATATATCTTATACATTATGCATATATGATATTATATTATATAATATACATTATAT
This sequence comes from Mastomys natalensis, assembly GCA_021653895.1. Classification (NCBI taxonomy): domain Eukaryota; kingdom Metazoa; phylum Chordata; class Mammalia; order Rodentia; family Muridae; genus Mastomys; species Mastomys natalensis. The sequence goes on along the minus strand of JAJTUV010000636.1, from coordinate 236,884 downwards.
AATTATATTAATTATATATTATATATAATACAATAATAAATAATACTGCTTATAGAATCTCAGGTTTACATCTAACTGTGAGTGAGTGGATATGACCTTAAAACACACCAAAACATCTGAGCATCACAGGAAGAATGGAGCTGCTTGCAACAGGGCAGAAGCACCTCACTAGAATGCAGACATTTTGAAAATGGAGCTCATTTCAAAATACAAACACCAGACGCTGGGTCAGAACTTGCAGGCAAAATCCAATGAGCTGATTGATTCTAAAAGCCAAAGAACAGTGTTCTCCAGAGAACTTAAACCAGACTTGGAATCTGATATATTAGATTCAAAATGACCAGAACACAACCAACAGGCACACACACACACGACACACACACAACACACACACACACACACACACACACACACAACGAGAAGCTGAACTCTTTCCAAACGGTGTAAAATTTTGACTGTACAGATGGAAGCTCAGTGAATTGAGGAAGGAAGCAGCAGGAAATCATTTCCCCAATTGCCCCAAGCTAATGATGGGGGAGAGGGAGGGGAATCTTGCAATCAGCAAGTGGAAAAAAAAAACACTTGTTTTTAAACAGAGGATCAAAACAATTTTTTTTTAATCAAAAATCAAAGCAACATGGAGAGAATGGGATGACATTTTGAACATTATGCGTCCTGATGGCACAGATGTTTCTGACCCTCTGGCTGTGTTGAAGTTCATAGGATGACACACAGAAAAAAGGTAATATTTTCTTGTGTTATGGGAGGCAGAGGCAGGTGGATTTCTGAGTTCAAGGCCAGCCTGGTCTACAGAGTGAGTTCCAGGACAGCCAGGGCTACACAGAGAAACCCTATTCGAAAAAAAACAAAAAAAAAAAAAAAAAAAAGAAGAAGAAGAAAAAAAAGCAAAAAAGGCAAATAAATAAATAATAAGTAGTTTCCAAGCAGACATTATTATAGCTCATAAGGAAGAATCTTTGTAGTTTCTTCATTTACACTGTGATCTTCCTGGGTAGATTACAAAACCTAGAAGGTTGGAAGCCACCTACTGACCCTTCGTGCATTGACTTTGGACACTTACACAGGGTATTCTGCCTTTTCTCTAAAGGCCTTCACTATTACTAAGACTCTATCATTAATAATAAGAAAGCTTGCCTCTTAAAGCTTCAAAACAAAAATGCACTGGGGGAGATCAGCCCAAACTAATAGACTTTATGAATTATTCTGACATAACCACTTCTCAATCACATATGTGCTAACTGCTATGAAGGAACAGACTGTACCCGGCAACCATGGGAAAGGAACAAAGGGACCTGGAGAGCTGCAGATCCACTGCCCAGGGAGTGGGTGAAGATGCTGATTAGCATTCATTTTCAGAAAACCAAAGGTGATTATGAATTGCCTGAAGAATGACTAACAACACACACGTGTACAATTGAAACACTGCTTATTAAAAGTGCCCAGACAAGAGCAAGGAATGAGATACGGGGCACTGGGGCACAGAGTGATCAGATGTGAGCTATTAGAAACAAGCTAACAATTAATTGTCATACTGTACCAAATGAGACACTTCTTAAAGGTAATAGAGGCACAAGCACAGAAAGCAACTAAATCAGGAAAGTATCAATGACAAGAAAGCTGACTGGGGCTGGAGAAATGACTCGGTGATTAAGAGCATTTCGCAGCTCTTCCAGAGGACCTGGGTTTGATTCCCAGCACCCATATAAGGTGACAGCACTACCTATAATTCCAGCTCTAGGGATCTGACACGCTGTTCTGGCTACCATGGGGTGCCTGCACATATTAGTAGACAGACAGACAGACAGACAGACAGACAGACACAGAGACAGACAGAGATAGAGACAGAGTGAGAAAGAAAGACAGAGAGTGAGAGAGAGAAAGAGAGAGCAATAAATAAATCTTTTAAGGAAGGAAGGAGAGAAGGAAGGAAGGAAGCTGGCTTAGGCTGTTGTTAATTCATGCCTACCTCTAACAGCACCAGTATACCATCATCACCAATATTCTGAGCTGATCTGAGCAATGCAATTAGCAAATGTGTGGCAACGGGCACATTTTGTTTGCACCTAACAACCATACATGTACATTCTTTTCAAGCACACTTAGAATATTTGTAAAATTTTACCATAAAACCATAAAAAAAACAACAAATTTTATGTGAATAGAAATAGAGAGGAAAAACATTCTATAAACTATTATGTAATGCTTATCTGGAAATCGATGAACTATAGCTGAATTTTTTTTGTTTATTTGGTTATTAATTAATTCACTTATAAATAACCAATAGGTTAAAGAATCATATTTGAAATCAGACATTATTTTGAATAGCAACAAAAAGAAACAGCAAAGTCTTGGGGTTCAACCAAAGCAACATGTGACAGAAAAGACAACGACTGCAATAAATATATTTAAAAAACTCCACAAAAGGTAAATATTTTGGATAAGGAAAAGATATAAAATTAATTCAAATAAATACAAAGAAACAAGTAGAAAAGGAGATGCAATACGGAGGACAGAAAACCATTATTTGATAAAATTTTAAAAACGATCAACTTGTTAAGACATGGTTGAAAATAGAAAATTTTAAAATACAATAAAATAATGAAAAGGGATAAAAATAACCATGCCATAGACACTAAAACATAATAAATATTAAAACTATATGACTTTGAAATTCTTAGAGAAAAATAAAAAACCTAGCAAGAAAAAACAGAATGCTAGTGTAGTCCTACATCCTCTGAGAAATTAATCAGTATCATAGGGCTTGCCACAAAGAAAACTCTAGATCTAAGTTACTAATTAATCTAGAAATAAAGAATCCCAATACTATTGGATTTCTTCTAGAGAAAGAAAAACAAAAAATATTTCCAATATCAAAAAGAAGAAACACTTTTCCTTTAGAGGTGATACCATAACCCTGATGTCATGACCTGACAAGGAAAGTATAAGGACAGAAAACTAGGGGCCACTGTCACACAAACATAATCCCCCCCCCAAAAAAAATCCCCAAAAGAAGTCCTTTCAAAAATGCTACTGTATCAGATTCAGCAATGCATAAAAATAATGTATGGTGACAAAGTTGCATTTGCCACAGAATATAAGATTGGAGTACTGTTTACTAGGAATGAGTCAGTAAACTGATTCTCTATCTAAAAAGCTAAAAGAAAAATTATATGATACTATTAACAGGTGTGCTTAGAATAGTTCAAGATACATTCCTTCTGTTAGTCAATTTTTCTATCACTGTAATGCTAAATCCCGAGCAAACCAAGTTAGAAGGAGTAAAGGTTTATTTGGACCCATGATTGTTTGGTGCCATTGCTGTGGGCCTGTGGGGGACACAGCATGGCAGAAAGGGCATCTTAAAGGCAGAGCTGCTCACCTCCTGTCAGTTGGGAAGCAGAGAGAACATGAAAAGGGAAGAGGCCAGGGAGTTACTATAAATTGCATTGTTTATGTTAGTTTTGAGATTGTTTAGCTGGATGATGTGGTGCATGCCTTTAATCTCAGCATTCAGGAGGCAGAGGCTAGCCTGGTCTACAGAATGAGTTCCAAGTCAGGGAGGGCTATACAGAGAAACCCTGTCTCAAAAAAACAAAACAAAACAAAACAGATTGTTTATTGATAGTTGTACAGGCTGACTTTGTCTACCAACTGACAAAAGCTAGAGTCATCAAAGAGAAAGGAACCTGAATTGAAGACATGAGATCCAGCTGTAAGGCATTTTATCAATTAGTGATCAATGGGAGAGGGCCCAGTTCATTGTGGAAGGTGCCATCCCTGGGCTAGTAGTCCTGGGTTTTATAAGAAAGCAGGCTGAGCAAGCCAGGGAAGCAAGCCAGTAAGTAACATCCCTCCATGACCTCTGCATCAGATCCTGCCTCCGGGTTCTTGCCCTGTTTGAGTTCCTGTCCTGACTTGCTCCAGTGATGGACTACATGATCTGGAAATTTAAACTAAATAAACTTTTTTTTTTTTAGCATAGAATAGAGTTTATTCAGAGCATAGGGGAGGGGAGCCAGGAGGGTAGGAAGAGAGAGAGAGAGAGAGAGAGAGAGAGGAGAGAGGAGAGAGAGAGAGAGAGAGAGAGAGCAGAGAAGTAGAGGAAGCCGGCCATGACCATGTGGAGAGAGGGGGAAGGGAAGGGGAAGGGGTAAGGAGACAGAGGGAAGCTAGAGGCAAGAGATCAAGAGATCAAGAGAGTAAGAGCCTGAATAAACTCTTTCCTCTCCAATTTGTTTTTTGGTCATGGCGTTTTCATCATAGCAATAGAAACCCTGACTAGAACACTAATACATAAGATATAATTGATTTTTGTATGTTGACCTTGTATCAGCTCTCTCAATATAAATGGTATTGCTTTCTATTTATATTGAACTTGTAGCCAGCAAATTTGGTAAACGCTTAATAATTCTACTACTCTTTCTTTGTATTATTTGGATTTTTCTATGTAAATAATACTTATAATTATTGAATTTTGTTTGATCTATTCCATAATTACATACATAAATTAAATATACTATACTCAATTAATCCCACAGTGAATGAGGGTGTACAAATACCTCATCTAGACCTACAGATTCAATGTGATCATGGGCAAAATCCTAATTGGATCTCCCCCTCCCCCTGGTAATTGGCAAATTGATTTTAAAATTCATATAGACATGCAAGGGGCTCAGAATATCTCAAATAATCTTGAAAAAGACTTAGGAGGCTCATACTTTCTGATTTCAGAAGTTACTCTATAGGCTAGGGAGATGGCTCAGTTGGCAAAGTGCTTCTTAGCAATTATTAGGAAGCAAGTTCAATCCCAAGACCCAAATAAAGATTTGAGCATTATAGCACATGCTCTTTATCCAGTACAGGGAGGGCAGATTCTAGATTCTGTAAGGGCGATAATTAACACTAGTCATTCCAAGAGTTTCTAGTTTAGCCTAATTGTAAGGGCCAGATCCCCAAAACCAAGACTGATGGCCCCTGAACAGCACCATAGAGGTTGACTTCTGGTCACCCAGATCATGTGCACCCCCACACATGCAAACATACATATGGTAATAAGATGAGAACCGTGTTGGCAAAAGGATGGACATATGGTCAACATAAGAGTCAAAAAGGATCCAGTAGGTTTTTCAGTCAAGATAATCAAGAAAGGAAAACAGAATTATTTTTAACAAAAGGTTTGAAAATAACGAGATATGCACAGGACCTCAGGTCGTATGTAAAAATTAAAGTAGATCATGGTGTAAATGTTAAGAACTGCAAATACTTACAATTGAACTTAAACTGTACAAACTCTTAGATGGAAGCACTAGAGTAAGTCTTAGCAATGCTGACTTGGTAACTAGAGTCAGTCAGGAAACAATTTCTTTCTTTGTTTTTTATTGTTCTCTTTGTTTCTTTTTAAAATTTATTTAATTATTTAAATCAAATCATAATTTACTTATTCACACAGGGGTTATAAACACAAAAAGGCAGGATGTGGGGAAGGGAATGACACCGGAGCATAGGTGTTCAGGGGGAGTACAGATACCTTTCAGAACAGGGTATCAGCTGGGTGAAGGTTCAGGGGACAGGTCACTATGACTCGTGATTCACTTGTCCTTATCTAAGTTGGTACTGTCGCCAGGCTGCCTATTTACGAGATCTATGACTACTCAGGCTGGTAAATTTCCACAAAAGCTGCCTGTTTACATAATAGCTTATAGCCATTGTTTCAGTGTTTTTCCACAGAGACCCAAGACTTTGTGTTAGCATGCTATGTATGTCAAGCCTATTGCTGATTTTAGGCCTATGGCTGATTGTAGGCCTTCATGTATAAGCAGGGCTGTCCCTGACATCTCCTCCCTTCTCTAAGTATAGAAGGGCCTTGGCGATTCTAATCTTGTGAAGGGGGGATAGAGGCCTGACATCCAATAATTGAAGGGGACCTTGTAATGGCTCCGGTCCTCCTGTCATTGTCCAGTGAGGTCATGAGGGCCATACCATCCCGATGTCTTTTTCCTGGAGAGGGGATACTTTTGACATCAACCTCTATGCAGTCAGGCTTGTCTCTCAGGAACCCAGAGAGATATTTTTAACTTTTATTTATATTCCCTTGCAGTGCTTAGCCTCGAAGCCTAAGCAAGAAATCAGATCTGCCAGTCAGTGGGGGATCTGGGTAGCCCCTCTCTGTTTGGTCTAGGGGGAAGTCCCCTCTTTTAGGTTGGGTGGAGATGGGTTTTGGGAACACCCTGGTTAGAGAAACAACCTCATCTTGAGTCTCGTGGTCCTCCATAGCTAATTTATGACAATGTATCTGAATAGGTTTTGCTACCAAATTATCTATCTGTTGTATCACAAAGTTAGTCAGCCTATTTAAGACCCAGGGACCAAAAGAATCAGCAAAAATAACCCAATTAATGGTCCCAAGATGGGAGGAAGTGGGGTTAACAACCATGGAGAGGTTGAAAACCAATCCTTGTACCAGCTCTCATCTTTCTCTTTCTCTCTCTGTGTTTTCTCAGGGCCTTCTCTGACCTTTTTCATCTCTCTTTAACATCCCTGTCTTGTCTATGTAAGAGCAACATTCTTCTTTAAGGGCTATCACAGTCAAGAGCTGTACACCGTCTTTTCTATTGTAAAAGAGTAAATCAAGTCCAATAAAGTCCTTTGCAATTTTTGGAGATAATTTCAGACAGAGAGACGAGGGATTTCTTCAGATTAGTAATGTGAATCTCTAGCTGTTTGGTGTCCTTGTCAATGGCCCATGAAAGGTCTGAGTAGTATAAGTCCGGAGGCCAGCATCAGGATTAGAACTTCTACCAGCAGACATCACGGGTGAGGAAACAATTTCTTACACACATCACATAAATATAAGTAAATTAAATAGATCAATAATCAGTTGTTCATTAAAAATTAAAAGCCTTTGTCCTCAAAGAACATTATCAAATAAATAAAAAGGCAACCACAAATTGAGAAAAACATTTGTAAATTATCCACCTGGCAAAAGTTTCATATTTTAAAATAGATAAAAGAAGTCAGCTGGGCATGGTGACGACCTTTAATCCGGCTCTTGAGAAGTGGAGGAGGTGAGTCTCTGTGAGTTTGAGGTCAGCTTGCTCTATATGCAGTTCAGGACTGCCAGGGCTACAGGAAAGACCCCCATCTCAACAAAGCAAAACAACCTCAAACTCAGAAATAAAGTAATTGTGGTAGCTGGTGTTGATTGTCAACCTGATAATCTAGAGTTATCTGGGAGATGGACTTCCGGACATGCCTGTGGGCCCTGATTGTCATGATCATATTAAGTGATAGGGGAGCTCTTCCTACTGTGGGCGGTGCCATCCCCTAGCTGGAATCTCAGACTGTGTTAAGGGAGATGAGCAGTACTATGCATTCATTGCTGACAGCGTCTTGCTTGTAGACCCAGTGTGCCCAGCATCTTCAAGCTCCTCCTGCTGCCTGGACTTCTCTGCTGTGGTGAACTGTACCCTTCTGGGATCCAAGCTAAACTTTTTGTCCTTGAAACCACTTTCATTAGAGCGTTTCTTCTAACAGGAGGACATGAACTTAAGATATCAGTTTTAAGGCGGGTAAAGAATTTGAAGGCATTTATTGAACAGAAATATACAAACAGATAATGAGTACACATGCTAGTCACATTTCTGTTGCCATGAGAAAAATACCATGACCAAGGCAACTTATAGAAAATCTTGTTTGGCTTATGGTTCCTGGGGGATAAATGTCCGTCATGGTGGGGAATCAGACAGCTGGTGACCATGGATTAGGAGCCATTGATCATTGGTATTAGGTAGACTTCAGCAGCACACACAACTGAAGGCCTTTAAAAAAATAGGCCACCTATATTTTTTGTTATCTAAAAGGGCTTTTAAAAAAGACTTGTTTATTTTTATTTATGTGTATGAATGTTTTGCCTGCGTGTATACATGTGAACCATGTGTGTGCCTGGTGCCAGGGAGGCCAGAAAGGGCATTTATTCCCTGTAGTTACAGACGGTTGTGAACCACCATGCAGGTACATGGAGTCAAACCCAGGTCCTATGCAAGAACTGTAAGTACTCCTAACCTGAGCCTCTTGGTCTGACATAAAGATCATGAAAAGTTTGTTTCTCTCATCTTAACACAAAAGGACCAGACTGGATATCAACCACTGTTCTTAGATCCATCATAGAAATGAAGTCATAGAGCAGGCTGTGCTGAAAATCAGGGAGACAGACAAGTGGATTTGAAGAGCCACAGCTGGCTAGGATAGGAAGTAGAAGCAACAGCAGGATTCCGCAGGGGACAGAATATTTAAATAGATGAGTTGGTGGACTAGGGCGTTGGTAAATTAGAGTAGGGAGTCTGGAGGAGGAAGAGAGCTGATAAAGTGACCCGAATACAGCACAGAATAGACCCGGATACAGCACAGACCAGACCCGGATACAGCACAGAACACACCTGGACACCAGATTCTCACCACAGAGATTTTATTATTTGAAGGGACAAGGGGCAGGGGGGACTGCCTCTGGATTGTACAGAGATAGAGACGACTGACCAGCGCGTGGCTTGTTGTGGCCAGTTCTTAGGGCTCAAGTGTAAGAAAGTAGAAAGGTGTTGAGCTTCTCGCACCGCCCCCAGAGGGTTGGGCCTCTCGGATTGGCTAGGAAGAGAACGAAGGAGATGAGGTAGCGGCAGCTTTCTGTCATGTATCCTGGTACTTTTGGTCTCAAGTAAACCCCTGGTGGGCTTGAGAGGACCACCAGCTGGTAGAAATGGCAGTGGTAGGTGGCTAATGGTGATAGGATACTATTATTAGAGATAACAAGCTGGGTGATCACAAGGTTGAAGACATCAATGCTAGGAGACAATGAGGCAAATAGCCTGACTCTCTGGGGCCCAGCAATGTTGATTAGGTTTATGGGAGTCTCCAGCTCAACAGAAAGTTGCCCGGAGGAATATCGGCCTATGGGGAAGCCCCAGTCTGTTCTATAATCTCTAACTGGCTTCCTGTCGGGCCCTGTAGTAGTTTGGTTGGTTATGGTGATGGCGATGGTGAGGAGGAAAAGAATGTGGCCCGTGCCACAGAGACAACAAAGGCTCAGCCAAAGAAACTCAGAGTCCTACACCACTTTGCTAGAACCAGGGAACTAAACCCAGGATTCTAAACAGGTAAGCAAAGTGTGCACTGCGAAGTTAATGATGCTTCCGGGGTCTCGGAAAAGCACAAAAGTGGAATCCCAGGTACAGGACATTTAGCATTGCTGTGAGATCAGCAACAGCGGATCTGTGAAGAGGTTCCCAGAGTTCGCCCTTCCTCCCTCTGTGAATATCCTCAACTCAGGTAACCCACGTCAGCTCCTTCTGGCTGTGTTGGTTTGCTCTAGTTGTTGGTAATATTAACACCTGTTTCTTTAAGGTGCCTCTCCCCACATAGTCTATAGCATTCCAATCTGTAATTTCCCACAGCCAAGAAATCAACTATCTCAGCCAAGAGGATTACAGGAAGATCTAGGAAGGTAAGAAGACACTGGGTCCTGAGGCACTTGTCACAGGAAGAAATCAACACATCAGGTTGTTTTCCCACCACATCCCAGTCACAGACTTCATAGCCCCCAGGGCCTTAGAGAAAGACAGTCTGAGACCGAGGCCTGTGGGGAGTGTCCATGGAAGAAGGGAAGACGAGTGCTGGAAACCTTCTCTCAAGGTCAGTGTCCTTCTGGGCAGTCTTCCCATTGGAGCATACAGTTCCTATGACCTGAGCTCAGCCCTCCTGGGCCCTGCAGAGTCAGGTTATCTTAAGCACAGGTTGCAGCTGAAAGAAACAACAACTCGGCTTTTTCGTTCCAAGGCTGAGGCCTGGCAGATATGGCAACTTTCTCCTCACTGCCCTTGAAGGCCTTGTCTTAAGAGGCTACTCTGCAAAGGGCTGGGGTTCCTGACAGGAATGCTGCCACATCCTTCAAGGTCAGGCCACACTGCTTCAAGAAGCCCCACTGGCCTGCCTAGAGCACCTGTTCTATCTCTTAAGCTGAGCCACAGCCAGCTCTGTCTTCTGGATTGTATCAGTAAGCTAGCCAGCATGTATGCATGATGCTCTATTCAATGTCCTGCCTTCCCTCAACTTCCTGAACTGGGCTACTTGTATACTGAGAATCTGCCCAGCTATGCCTAGCAGACTTCTTATTTTGGTTTTGGCCTTTGTCTAAAGATTTGGGATGGAGGCTACATTGACAAATCTAACATTTTGTATGCTCAGCACAGATCTAATCCACAGTACAAACAGGTGGAGCCTATCTCCCTGTTTTCAGAGTCTGTCCCACTAGGTTCTCCAGCTACTCTCAGGAAAAAGTTGGAGAGTACCGTCCACTCTGCCATTACACTGAATTCAATAAGTAACCCAGATGATTAATGCAGTCATTCTTTCTATAAAGACATTGGCGTGGTCATGGGATTTGACTCAGATCCCAGAGCTCTCGGGAGAGGAAGAGAAGTCATGATCCCATGGCCTTTCATCTCAGGCCTCAAGCTAACTTCCACCAAAGCAAGCTCTCATGACCAGCAGCCATTGCAAGCACTCACAAGTCTGGACATCTGCTGTCACTGAGGCTGTGGGTGGGCCATCGCTAGGAGGCACTGAGCCCTCCACTTTCATAAAGTATACCAAACTATCTCAAATAAAACTCCTCAGCTCTGAAGGAGGGTTTCACAGTTATGTAAAGTGGGAATTAAGCACATTTAGAACACTTGGCTATTTTTGTAAGCCTGTAGACTCAAAGGAACACAGTGCTCTCTGCAAACCAGCACTACCGATCTCGGGGTCTCCTCCACCCACAATGCCGCCCAGACATTCTGATGCTGACATAGGTCAGCTAACACATTTTTCAACCTCAGCGCACCGTGTACTTTGCAGGGATCTTTATTACCTGTAATCAATTTACCATGAACAAGCAACAAGCAGTACAGGGTGTAAGTAGCAAATACCCTTATTCTGATTCCCAGATGCAAACCTCCAGCAGGCTCCCTGGCTTTCCAGTCATTTTAGAATAACCACCACCATTCACTTCTCTGGTCAGCTCTGGTTTTAAGGATCTTGTAACGAAGACTACCAACCCATTGCAATCACAGAAACTCCAAACCCTGTGAACTGAGATCTCCTTTCTCTGTGCCCCATCCTATCCTACCATCCGATTCTCCCTCCTGGGTTGTTATGTCCTGAAAGTGTTTGGGAAATGGGCCCTCTGTGCCTCAGTTTCCTAATCTGCAAAACAGAAATGTTTCTAACGCTATCTCAATTCAATTCCATTCCCAAAGGCCTTGTTCCCAGCTGCTGGGGTCTCTACCCCCCAGCTAGATTTGATTGGCAATAAGGAATTGCTGTACAGCCAATGGCTGGGCAGGAAGACTGAGGTGGGACCTGGGGATTTGCGAGGGTTAGGAACACGGGTGGGGGAGGGGGGAGTAAAGGAGGAGATAGCCATGGGGTCGGGGGACGGGAGAGGTGGGGGAGAGAGCAAGACCAGACCTAAAGGCCACCGACACGTGGGAATCAGGGAAAGTGGCAGCATGGGTCACTTCCTCAACTGTGATTGGGGTAGCCGAGATGAAATATAGATTTTAAAAGATGTTAACTCAGGAGTACCAGAGGGGAGTGTTGGCTAGCAGAGAGAATTAGAACTGCCCAACCTTTGAGCCAGTCAAGGCATTTTAAAATTAACTGGCACAAACCCGCTGGGAGCCTGAACTGTTAGCCAAAATGACCGCTACACGTAAGAATTGCCATGTGCACTGTTTGACTACTTTTCTCTTCCTGATAAATGTGAGATGGCGTTTGCCAAGTCCGTGTTGTGACTTCGTTAGCAAACGTGGGAAGGAGTGATGGGTTTATGGGTTTATGAAACACAGCATCACCACGTAATCAGAGCTGGGTTTGGTTTGCTAAGCTGTGCATGGGCTGCACATTTGTTGACTTGTTTAACTTGTTTATTCCTTATTTCTATCCGCAGTTTTAAAAGCTACCTTTGCCCATTTCTTTAAAACAAACAAACAAACAAACAAACAAACAAAAAACTCTTTATTATTATCTATTAGAAAGTAAGACACTTAGGTAAAGTCTCTTTGCCAGCTCTCTTAGTTATTAATATTTTAAATGTACTCTAATAGATGATTGGTTGTTTTCCACTTTCTGGGTTCATTACAAAATCATCTGCAAATCATCCCTACCCCATCACTTCTGGATCATGTCTCATTATCAGGGTGAGTGTGATGGCTAGATTCATGTCAACTTGACACAAGCCAATGTTATTTGCAAAGAGGAAATTGAGAAAACACTCCCACCAGATTGGCCTGTGGGCAAGGCTGTGGGGCATTTTCTTAGTTGATGATGAGGGAGGGACCAGCCCATCACAGGTGGTGTCGCCCCTGGGCAGGTGGTGTCATCCTTGGGCAGGTGGTCCTGGGTTCTATAATAAACCAGGCCGAGCAAGCCTTAGGGAGGGAGCAAGCCAGTAACTGCACTCTTCCATGGCCTCTGCTTCAGGTCCTGCCTCCAGGTTCCTGCTTGATTTCTTGCTCTGACTTCCTCCAGTGACAGAGTGTGACCAGAGAGTTGTAAGAAGAAATAAACCTTTTCCTGACCCAGTTGCTTCTGGTCATGTTTTATCAGAGCAAGAGAGACTAGAGACAGTGAGAAATAATGTAACATGAGCAGGGGAAATGAACCTTAGCTATAACGCATATGGAAGGATGGGTGTAGTAAACTTCCCAGCTGATCAAATCATGAACTAAGAACTTGATTAGAATTGTTACACTGGTGGGCTGGAGGGATGGCTTGGTGATTAGAAGTGCTTGCCTCTTAATCCTGATGGCCTGAGTTTGATCCCTGGAACCAAGAAGAACAAAGGAAGAAGAGAACCAAGTACTAACAGTTGTCCTCTGACCTCCTCACACACATATGCCTGCACACACTGTGGTCACTTAATCTCTCTGTCTCTCTCCCGTCTGTCTCTGTCTCTCTCGTCTCTCTCTTTCTTTCCTTTCTTTCTTTCTGTGTCTGTCTCTCATAAACAAAAGTTGAAGAGTAAAGAATTATTACATCAGTTATCAAGTTTGGCTACACACTGGAATTATGTAGGAAATATAAAAAAAATACTGATGCCTAAAATTCTGATAAGTGTTCTACATGGTGGCCAGGGTATCTTGGGTGGGTTTATAAAAAAAATTCTCTTAAGACTTTAAGTATGTAGTAAAGGCTGACAAATGTTGCACGGTGGCCATTGGTCTTCCGATTAACAGCAGCAATAACCTGACACAGTGGAAAGGCAAGCTGACAGGCTCCACTCGAGCCTTGAGGGTAAGGCTCAGGGCTCTGGGTCTAAACAGACTCTCTGGGTGGCTATGCCGTTCACTCTGGTTTGAAACCACAGATCTAATAGACACAGTCCTTGAGAAGGTAAGAGGGAGCAAGGGCCAGATTGGCCTTTTTCAGGTTGGGATGCTTTCCCACCCTAGGAGAGGCAGATGTGAAAACATAGGCTGATGGGTGTTAGCATTTCTTCTAGGCTCTGCCCAACAGTTACCTAGCAATAGCTAGGTGGGAGCCTGGTTTGCTATAAAAGGTCTCTCTCTTTCTTTCTCTCTCTCTCTCCATCTCTCTCCATATCTTTCCATGTGTTCCTCGTAGGCCTCTTCCCTTCTTTCTCCTGTCTCTGTCCCTCTCTGTCCCCTTTCTTTCCCACACTCCCTTCTCACCCCACTTCTCATGCCCCAAATAAACTTCATTTCATACTAGACCTATCTGTTATATGGCTGGTGCCTGGGGCAGGGGTGGGGGGTGCCTCAGCATGGGCTCACTAAGGCACCCCCTCCTGCCACATCATGCCAAGCAGCACAAAACATAAGTCCAGACATCTGGTAGCATAGAGAGCAAAGATATGTCTTCTGGTGTCGCCTACAGTCTCCAGAATGAGCGGAGGCTGAAAGTGATGAAGGGAGCCAGGCATGCTGGCTCTCTTGGGAGGTTTTGAGGTCAGCCTGGGTAATACAGAAAATTGCAGGGCAGCTTAAAGTACAGAATAAAACCTTGACTCAGAGAGAGTGAAAGAGAGGGAGAGAGAGAAAGAGAGAGAGGGAGAGAGAAAGGGAGTTGTAAGTATGAAAAGACAAAGTATAATTGACTTTTCATTACTGACAAATGCACAATGGATAGTGCAGAAGGAAGAATGAATGACTTTAGCTCACGAGTTCTGAAATTTCAGTTCATGCAGGGTTTGCTCCTTTGCCTGAGGCACAGCTGAACATCCTAACAGAGCATCCTGTAGAGAAAAGCAGTTCACTCATGGCAGATGGATGGCAAAGAGGGAAAGAGAGGGGTGGGGGAGAGAGGGAGAAGGGGAGAGTTTCAGTCCCCAAAGCCATGCCCAGTGATCTGTCTCCTCCAGCTAGACACTACTTCCTAAAGTTCCTGAACCTTCCCAGGCAGCACGCCAGCCGAGGACCCAACCTTCGACACACAAACCTTTCTGTGGAGACATTCCAGATCCTAGCCTTAGCAGTAGTGAACTTGGACAAGGATACTGAAGGCCATGTGAAGTTTGAGGTCTTCATTTGAAAGGGACATTCATAACCCAGGCCTGCAATTCCCAGAAATGTTCAGGTTAAAGTTAGCCTCTTTCCTCAAACTGCCATTTTTCCCTTTTGTGTTTTCTTTTTGTTTTGGTGAGACAAGACACTTCCATGTAGCTCAGGCTGGCCTCCATTAGAGTCTCTCTCCTCAGCCTCTAGAATTCTGAGGGTACAGAAATGCATGACTATGCCTGGATTTCAAGATGGTTTTCAAGGCAAGGTGCAGATTCCAAGCACCTGCTGAAAGTGAGCCAAGGAACCTGACCTAGCAGGACCAGAAAGGAGTCTGACCAATGGGATTGAACAAACACATGAAAAACGAGTCTTCCTGGACCTAAGTTACTGGTGGGGGCATAACAATAGAGGGTGGCCAGTGTCTGCGTTTCTTTTCTGCTGTCATAAAATACTCTTGACAAAAGCAATTTATGAGGCTTGGTGGTAGTGGCATACACCTTTAATGCCAGCACATGGGAGGCAGAGGCAGGAGGATCTCAGTGAGTTCAAGGACAGCCTGATCAACTGATGAGATTCCAGGACAGCCAGGGCTACTTAATGAGACTTGTCTCAAAATAAGTAAGTGCAGCTTTATTAAAGAAAACCAAACTACTTTTTAATTTTAAGACCTAAGTGCATTCTCAGTGGATAAGGACAGAGTTGAGGCAGACAGCCGATTATTGTCCCTCTGAAGGCAGAGTTTATGTGAAGAATGGTATTTTAAAATACCTCTGAAAGACGGGGTTGTTTTAATAGGAAAAGGCCATAGAAACCTTCAAAACTAGTTTTTTTCTTCTTACTGCTAAGATTTTATTGACCCAGCCATACATCCCCAAGCCTATATTCAGAGTTTGACATTTTCTCTCAAACAGGAAGGAAATCAAATGCTTATTGCAGCAAGTACACAAGTACATTTCAGTAGAACTTCAGTGAACAATTTCAAAGCAATGTTCTAGTAACCTGTGCCTGGCAAGAATGTGTATCTGTTAACTATGTAACAAGGTACCCTGCATTCATTTCACTACAAAACAAACACCCCCCCAAGAGACCCCCAAACCTTACAAGAAACCTGATTTCTGAGGTAAGGAGGAGACAGACCATTGTTGAAAACTCATGTTGTAGGCCCAGCGCCGCCCCCGGGGAAGGTCAGCCAGCAGTGTCACCTCTTTAGAACACATTCTAGGTGATGTTTTGTGAGAGAAGCTGATGAAGCAGGACGTGACTGATATCAGGTCACAGGCCATTTCCTCAGTGGCTCCCAGCCACAGGCTGCAGCCCAACCCCTGAAGGCGCCCTGTGGTCTCAGTCTTGGATGCAGAGATCAGGGTCACATGCAGACGTTTCTGCTTCTCCTAGGAAATCAGCTCCTGGAACTAGCTGTATAGATAGTGTCGGCTGAGGAATGATGGGCCAGAGTGTGAGTGGTACCATAAAGACAGGCTGTGGGAAAACCAGTAGGGTTTTCATAAAAAAATAAAGACAAACCCCATACATACATAGCTCCCTTTGCAGGACAACATTGAGGGTAAGTCCATCTCTCTGTTTTGGGGTTTGCTAGTCCTGCCTAGATACCTTCCTCTAAGCCTTTAGAATATATTTAGATTTTTTTTTTTTTTTTGCCAATACAAACTTTTAGAATATTGAATTCCATAAGTGTATTTTCTCAGTAAGAAGTAACGTTTAATAAATTCTAAGCTAAAGGAAATGCAGAGGGGGTGGGGTAGTCCTTCTTTGTTTCAGGAAAGACAACAATGGACAGTACACATATATATTCTCTACAGGCACACACACACACACACACACACACACACACACACACGGAGGTATGCACAGTTAGTTCACATAATTCTATGTATCACTGGTTGAACAAAACTATCTCCCATAACAATTTTTTAGAGCCTGGGTGAAATCGAACAGATAATCAAATACCATGTATAACCAATGTGGGAGTCGGGGCAGGGAGCTGACTAGGGCAATGGAGTCTGGAGAGAACTGGCAAGAGACCACACATTCTGCCCACATGGCTCAGGAAGCACTATGAAGTAGGAAGGTGGCTTCCTGGTAGCCCTGTAGAGGGTATAGGAGGGACTAAGTTCCATGTTGGGGTTGAGGGGTGCCAGATGGTCCTGCAGAGGTGCTAAGCACAGAAAAGCCCACTGACGGGTAGGTGCTCAAGACTGACATAGGAACCATAGGAACCTAAAATTTGGGGGAGGGGAAGGTGAAGGCTTGAGCAGCAGAAGAGCTAAGTGTGGAAGGAAGGCTGAAGGGGAAATCTGTGGTTTCTTTGGAAAGTCAGTTATGTCAAAGAACGTTTCACCGAAGCAGACACAGGTGAAAGGATGTTTTGCTAAAGCAAGCACGTGAAAGGACGTGTGATGGATTCTTCACTAATGACACACATGTATCGGTCCACCTTATGTGCATTGTTGAGCTCCATTGTTGTGACTTCAAAAAGAAAAATGCACCAAAAATCTTCTCTAGAGGTTCCTGTGTCTTCTTGCCGCTTCCAAGGACTCAGGCTGATTGGTAGAATGATATCAGCTGATCCAGACTCTCGTGGAGTTTTGCTAAGACAGACTCACATGCTGAGGCAAGATCTGTGGTAAGGCAAGACCCTTGGAGGACACATATTGTTTGGGGGAAGTATAAAGAGGGCTCAGTGGACAGTGATGGAGGCTTAGCTTGTCTTGCTTGTATAGTTAGCTTTACAATGCTTCTTGGTCTCGAGTCTTTTAGGATCTTGGCTTTGTTGAGAGAGGCACAGCTGAGAACTTCTCCTGGCATCCCTGGTGGACCTGCTCCTGCTGACTCATGAAGATTTGACTGAGGTCTGGCTGTCTCTACTAGGTCATGCCAACCACTGATGATTCATGTTTGTGATCCCAACACTACCAAACTGGACTGCTGGTATATCTGTGAAGTGTTTGCGAGTGGATTGAGCTGCTACTGCTAATTCCTGTGAACTGAATTGCTGGTTTCCTGACAATGCAGATGGGATTTGCTTCAAAGAACAACTTCTAAACAGGTCTACTGCCCTGTATCCTAATAAGCTTTCTTTTCTATTACCTCTGATGGGTGGTGGGCTAGAAGGGAGGTTCAAGCGTTTAAGAACAACCATTAAAAGTAGGATTTGAAAAGTCGAAGTTACAGAAGGCATTTCAAGGAGGATGATGTGCTGGTACATGCCACGAAGAGAACTGAACCTGGCACCGATGGTATCTGTCGCCTGCAAAGGGAGCCATTATCCCGGGAAGGAAGGATCCTGAGTAGAGTGGAGGAGACTCACTGAGAGGCGGCAACTCATTCTAATGGGAAGGCAGGAAGGGGTCCTGGAAGTTGAGAAAGTCATTGGCAGAGAAAACTATGCATAGAACAAGTCTGAGGGTCCAGGAGGAGCATAGGAGGCAAACACGAAGCTCTTCTGATAGAGAAGATACCTCAGAACACTGTCTGGCAAGACAGAGGGGCTGTTGACTAGAACTGAGTTCAAGGGAAGCTGTGGAGAGGCTAGAGACGAGGATGGGGGGTGGGTGGGGTGGGAAGCAGGGTCAAAGTGCAAGAAGAGAGGGAGATGACATAGTTTGGGTGCCAATTGGATAGTCCTGGTGTCAAGGGGGCCAAGGGGCCTCTAGCATGGCCAGCTGCTTAGAAAACATATTCAAGCTTACAGCAGGCTTGCTGCTTATGTAGTTTAAATGTGAAATGGCCCCCATCTGCTCATGTGACACTTACATGCTATAAATAACATGGGGTGGGGTAGGGGGGTTGATTTGATGGTAGTCAGACTGAGTGGAGACTAAGGATGCTAAAGAACCTCTTGAGAGGTGGGTTTTATAGAACAGGGAGCTTTGCCTAGACTGCAGGAGGCATGGAACAACGCTATACAGATGAAATTATAAGTGAAGGCACAAGGTGGGGGTGTGTATGTGTGATAAGTAGAAAAGAAACCATATGTGAAGTAGAAGGTCAGGGACCAGATGGTGCTACAGTCTGGACTAATGTCCACACAAAGGTCCATGTGCTATAGCTTGGTCCCTGGTTCAAGGCATTATCCTAAGGGGGTAGAGCCTTTAAGAGGTGGGGACTATTTAAAGGCCTTCCAGCCAAGAAGGGTCATGCCTCTCAAATAAGTATTGGGTATCTCCTTTCTGTCTGGTTTCTGGTTTCCAGCCAGGAACTATTTAGTCCACCATGTGTGCCCTGCCATGCCATACTGCCTTGTTACAAGCACAAAAGCATGCGGGTTCCTGTGTGAACTGAAACCTCCACAAACTGTAAGCAAACATAAGCTCTTCTTTCCATCAGGTATTGTGTTAGAGCAAGCCAACAGAGAGTAGAGGGTGCTGTGTGCTAGGATGCCACTCCTGATCATAGCATGCTGTGACTGTTCCACCCCAAACCCTTCATCTCCCAAACCATGGCTGCAGGGGCTTATTTTTCTAGACCTAAGGTACTCTGGGCTCAAATCCAGATTCTACTCTAGCTACAAAACACCAGCTCTCATTCATCTACTTTCTGCCTGTGATGGTTTGTATATGCTTAGCCCAGGGAGTGACACTATTAGAAGGTGTGGCCCTGTTGGAGTAGGAGACCCTCATCCTGCTGCCTGGAAGTCAGTATTTTGCTAGCAGCCTTCAGATGAAGATACAGAACTCTCAGCTCTTCCAGCGCCATGCCTGCCTGGACGCTGACCTGCTCCTGCCTTCATGATGATGATGGACTGAACCTGTAAGCCAGCCCCAATTAAATGTTGTCCTTTATAAGACTTGCATTGGTCATGGTGTCTGTTCACAGCAGTAAAACCCTAACTAAGACACTGCCTTAGTCACCATATTTACTCTGGAAACTCTTAGGCCGATGGTATTCAGATCTTCAATATCTTGGTCCAGATACTTAGCATAACTGGAGCACATGGCCAGGTAACTGCATTTCCCCATCAGCCTAAACTCTGGAGTGCAGCTAGCCTCATACCTATCCAGAAACTACTTTCTCCCAGCCAGCTGCCTAGAAGGATTCCTTTTAAATGATATCCTTGAGCTGGTACCCAAGTCTTTCCTGATGGATGTCAGCAGAAGTGACTTGGTGGCTTTTCTATTACTGATAAGGGAAGGACCTTTCCCGCTCATACCCTCTTCTGGGAGGCTCAGGGATGTGCTTGCAACCCAGCACTGGCCTTGCAGCCACATTAAAATGGCCTCTAATAGGAAGGGCAGGATAAAAGGATGACAGTCCTTCGTCACCCTCCTCCCTTTGGACTATAATGTAAGAAGGAAACAATTGCTTAATCTAGTATTTGTTATAGCAGATTCTACTGTAACCAAATTTCTGAAGAAAAATGTGCAACCAACCAGGGCAGCACCAATGTGACTTACCTTAGGTGTGTGCCATTCTTACCTGTTTCTAGTCAGCTCCCATTTTAATTTCCCTCCATAACACTTCAAGCCCCTATGAGGCTCACAAGCACCTCCCAAACCCAGTACTCTAAACACTAATACCATTTTTAACATCACTAGAAATGTTGGAACCAACAAGCAGGTTCTCCTAAGATGTCCTGCCTCCCTAGCAAACTCTTTTCTCATCTCAATGGCACAGTGTTTGGGGCCAGACTCCCTGGAGTAAGACACAGCATTACTTAGGCAACTGAGTTTAACTTTCATTTCCTCAACTGTAAAATGGAGGTCTGTTGGTAACTGTAGGTCTGTTGGTGGTTAGTACCATGCCTGATGTACGGTGACAACATCTGCCTGCCACAAACACTGCAAAACACATGTGGCTGTCTCTCTCTGATGTGAGTCTTTTATTGAGTTTCTATGATCCCCAGACCAAAGTCTGAACTTCTTGATGTTAGACCCTCATGGCACATCTTTCCATTTACCTCGGAACCTTCCCTCTGGCAACTTCATTTCTGAAGGGTTTTGGCCAGTAATAGCACTCTGTTCATGGATTCAGAAAACCAAATATATGAATCTGATCTCATTTGACAGGTATTTATTAAAATGCCTACGAACAGTGTTGGTCAGCGTCCTACCAAATTAATTCCCCTTCTTGAAATGCATGCCCACCTCCTATAATGCACCAACACAAGAAACAGCCTGTTATACGCCTTATGTCTGCAAGCAAAGGCGGCATTCATTTCCTTCATTTGTAAAATAAGGGAGTTACGTTATCAGCTTGCCATCTCTAAAACACAGCACTACACTGAGGCGGTGATGGAAAATCCAGTATTTCTATCTACTTCCCGATCTTATGTTGTTTTAATGTACCTAAGGGCTACATCCTGTGGAAAGAGAACAGCATTCCTTCAATAGGGACATGCAAAGGATGAGCCAGAGGGTGAGGCCAGCAGCAAACTAGAGCGTGCAGAGACCTGAGTGGCCAGGGAAGTGGAGTAGGGAGCTTCCCACCAAGCCCAGTGGGCCAGGCTCCTGTCTCTTCCTTTTCCTGCCTTCCCAGAAGAGGTGAGGAGGATCCTAAGGGAGCACTTACCACAGAACAAGAGTCTGTTTAGGTGACCACAATGGCTGTCAGGTTAAATACACAACCCTCTCTTTCAGTGAAGGCATCTGTCGGTCTTGAGAGGAAGAGAGGAGTCAAGGCCAGAGGGACACTGCCTAGAGATTCCAACACAGAACTTAAAACACTCATACTATGCACTCCACTTCCTGAGCTGGTCAGGCCAAGGCCATTCTGGCTCCAGACAAGTTGGGGCCAAAGGATCTTTCCTCATAAATAGTAACACTGGTGTTTCTGTGAAGCCAGAAACACTGACCCACGCCCCCGTGAGCCCACCGGTCTCTAAAGAAAAATCCTAAAGTGCTCTTTAGATATCCTTACTTCTGTGACTAAGTAAAGCTAGTTTAAGGTGACAAATCTCTAGGGCTGAGTCAGCAGACTGCCTGTCACAGAATTCCCAGCACATACACAAAAGTCAAGTATGGCTGGGGACGGGGAGACAGGAGAGTCCATGAAGCTTGCTAGCCAGCTAGTCTAGACAACCAGTGAACTCCAGGTTCAGCAAGAGAATCTGACTCAAAAAATAATGTAATGGAAAACAACTGAGGAAGATACCTGATGTTGAAGTCTGGTGTGTGCATGCACAAACAACACACAGAATTAAATTAAAACTAAATGTCGAGCTGGGCATGGTGCTACACATCTGTAAAGCCACTGCCCAGGAGGTGGGGTTCAAGAGTTTAGGCTATACAGTGAGATTTGGTCTCCAAAAGAAAATGCTGACAAACCTCTTGTACATGCAGATAAAGACGTAAGGCCTCATTCAAGATTTGTATCATCAGGCAAAGGCTCACTTACCTCCGACTTTCGCATAGGTATATGGCCGATTTCTGCACTATTTCCAGAGGCTAAAGGCCCTAGCTAGTTAGAGCACAGAGTCAAAGCAAAGGCATCTGAGGTAGATTTTACAGTACCGAGTACAAAGAACATACTTTACTTTGTAAGCCCAAATACAGGCTGTTACAAAAAGAGCGGAGGTCACAGTGTCAGCAGCCATGATGTACTTTCATGAGGGCTTTCAGGACCAGGAGTCAGAAGCTAAAAGCTTAGCTGGTGGCTCTTACCAGGTTTTCTCCTCAGTGGTGGTCTTTGCTTACTTGAATCTTCCTAGAATCACCCTGCTCCCCTTCACATTTAACAACTCCTGAAGTGCAAAACACATCGCTGAAGGAAGCCAGGTCAAGAGCTCATCTCTTCACTGGGGCTGACCCTGCTAGGGCCCACCTACAGCCATTCCTCATTCTTACCCATGGAAAGCCTTTTTGTTTTTGTTTTTCCCAGGTGAGGATCTGATTAAACAAAAACTCAGTCTCCTCAAGCATGTGTCAACTGATAATGTGGAATATCCTTACAAGGGAATATTTTTCAGCAGAACGAAGCATTTGCTGGCCTTGCCACAACATGGAAAAACCCTGAAGACCCATGGGCTAAGTAAAAGACGACAGACGCAAAAGACTACTTACCACGTGACTCCATGTAATTGCAAAGTTCTAAACAGAGATAAGGAGTTAGTGATTGCCTAGAGAGGAGGGTGAGAAAGGAAGGGGGTGACTTCCAAAGGGCATTGGGTTTCTTCTAGGGACCACACATCTGAACAGCGGAGCCAGCACAGTGGTGCAACTCTTTCAGCATTTGCAGGCTAAAGCAGGAGAACTGCAAGGTAAAGGCCAGCCTGGGCCACCATCTAAGAACCTCCTGGGCTACACAGCGAGGTTCTGTCTCAAAAAAACTATAAGACAAAAAACCAAAATGAAACAAATTGAATTTGACTGTGGTTATGACCATTCAACAATGAATATACTAAAACCCATCTATTTTATGGTGTAGTATCAATTATATCATAGTAAAGCCACTTAAAAAAAAAAAACTAACAAAATACAACTTCTGGGCTGGAAAGATGGCTCAATGACTAAGAGCATTCAATGCTCTGGCAGAGAAGCCAGGTTCAATTCCCAGCACCCACAAGGTAACTCCAGTTTCAGGGGATCTGATACCCTCTTCTGGCCTCCACAGGCACCAGGCACACACACATTGTGCACATACATAAATGCAGGCAAACACTCATACACATAAAATGAAAATAACTCTTTAAATGTTTTTTCCTGGAATACCTAATAGCCAGGTGTGCCCATGTGCTACAGTTCCAGCAAGATGTTGGCAAAAACATCCTACAATCCTCACACAAGGACTCAGCTAACTGGTGTTCCCATTTTCCTATCACAGCACATGGGGCTGGGAAGATGGCTCAATTGGTAAAGTACTTGTCATGCAAGCACAGAAAAGTGAGTTATTGTCATAGTCTTCTTTATGACATTTATCTGTGTTCACACACATGCATGCCACAACATACAGTGAAGGTCAGAGGACAACTTGCAAGAGGCAGTTTTCTCTTTCCTAAGGATTTAACTCTAGTCATCAGGCTTAATAGGAAGCACTTTCCGAAACTGAGACACCTCACCAGGCAAGCGGTTCTAAATTCTATCCCTAGGACCCACCAAAGTAGAACAGTAGTGTGACTGCTTCCAGTACTGGGGAAGCACAAACAACAGGATCCCTGGGCTTGTCTAGCAAAGTGCAAGTTCCAGGGTCAATGAGACACTGTCTGTTTTTTTTTTTTTTTTGTTTTGTTTTGTTTTGTTTTGTTTTTTCGAGACAGGGTTTCTCTGTGTAGCCCAGGCTGTCCTGGAACTCACTCTGTAGACCAGGCTGGCCTCGAACTCAGAAATCCGCCTGCCTCTACCTCCCAAGTGCTGGGATAAAGGCGTGCGCCACCACTGCCCAGCCAATGAGACACTGTCTTAAGAAAATTAAGGCACACGTCTTTAAACCTGTCTTGAAACCCTGTCTTGAAAAACCAAAAAAAAAAAAAGAAAAGAAAATAGATAGATTGACTAATAGATAAGATAGATAACAAAAACTAAGACAGAGGAAGACATTTAACATCCACCTCATTCTCTCTCTCACACAAAGACTCATGTATGTTATATATGGGTATATATACTCATATATATTATATATATGTTATATATGAGCATACATGTATATTCATACATATGTATATGAGTATGTGCCTTCGTGAGTTTATGACACCGTGTGTATGCCTGGCACCTATGGGGCCAGAGGGCTCCCCTGGTGCTGGAGTTACAGGTGATTGTGAGCTGCCTGCCATGGGTGCTGGGATCCAAACTCAGGTGATCTAGAAGAACTGTAAGCAGTCTTAGCCATGGAGCCATCTCTCCAGCCCCCAGCACATCAACTTTTAAAACAACTTCTACACAGACAACTGTAATTTCTAAATATTGTTCTCATCTGAAACAACAAGAGTGCACTGAGTACTGGAAACAGGGGAGAGCTGAATTGCTCTGTGTAGGTAACGTACACACTTGCTGACTGGATGCTGAATTGCTCTGTGTAGGTAACGTACACACTTGCTGACTGGATGCTGAATTGCTCTGTGTAGGTAACGTACACACTTGCTGACTGGATGCTGAATTGCTCTGTGTAGGTAACGTACACACTTGCTGACTGGATGCTGAATTGCTCTGTGTAGGTAATGTACACACTTGCTAACTGGATGCTGAATTGCTCTGTGTAGGTAACGTACACACTTGCTGACTGGATGCTGAATTGCTCTGTGTAGGTAATGTACACACTAATACTTGTTGACTGGATCCCTTCTAAGATGCAGGCTATTAACAAAGTGTCTTAAGTTGAAAAGGGAAAAAAGTATTTTAAAACCCAGTCATTTGAGGAAAATGCACATCATAAACAAAATACCAACAAGTTAGGTGTATGCAAGACACCGTATGCAAGACACCATATGCAGGAGACCGTATGTCAGGACACCGAATGCAGGATGCTGAGTTCCTGGCTTGCTTGTGGGAACCTTGTACTATGGAAGCAGTCTTTTCAGACACTCTTTATTCATAAGACTTATTTTAATATAACAGACCCATGTTCTTTCTCCCTTACATCCGAGAGGATGGACACAGGGGCAACAGCTGCAGGCCTAGGTGACTCTCCCTTAAGTAGCCCAAACCTGTGTGTACTACATACATGCCATTTACAGGCTCTCTCTGTCATACTTCCTTTTAGGAGTAATTCCAACTTCTTAACAGGCCATGGTGGCTGAGCAGTCAGCTGTTCTTCTGTTAGAGTTTTAGAACCTGAGCAAACTCACAGGGGACAAAAATGTGACCATCTAGCTGTTGCATACGCCAAGACTTTCAAGACACGACCGACAGTCACACACTATGAGCAGTATTTTGAATATGAGCATATAAAATGAGTCCTTTAATTTTTCAAGTGTTTTAAACAACAAATTTATACTTAAGCCAGCCTTAAAGATAAGCATAAAAATTACCAATTTAAACCACAAACCAAAACCAAAATACCCCACACCCACAACAACGGAAGCACCAGCTCTGTGCGTAGCTTCACCCAGGTGTGCACAGAGGGAACCGCAGCGGTAGAGAGGGGTCACTGTCTGGAATTGCATCCTCTCCTTACCCGGAGAGCAAAAATAAATAAGGTCACCGCTGTTTCCTACAAGTCTGCCCCCAGCCTTCTCCAGCTCACAAGAAAGCTAACTGAATGTGATGAACTCAGACCTGCTTCCCCAAACATGAGCAGAGCCATGTTCACTAAACAGCGATTTTCCATGCAGGGGCGATATGTCCTTTTTATTTTTAAATTTATTTTTTTCTTTTTACTTTTTCTTCAATTTTCCTTTTGCTAATATACTATCTTTCCTTGTATAAGGCAAATCAGACACCTTTGTAATGTTGTTTTTCCTAAGAAAAGTACTGAATTTTGAAGACAAACCATTCCCAAAAGTAGTGACCAAAATATTAAAATAGCTTTAAAGGTGAATCACCTACATTACTTCAATGAAGTAAAACATTAAAAATAAAAGCAGTTGGCACTAAGACAGCTATTCCAAATATCTGTGTCTAAATAATTTTAAAATTGTTTATTTATTTTTTTAAAGAATGCACCCCTAGTCCAAAGTAACTATATTTTAAAAAAATTTTGGCCAAAAAATTTACAAAACCCTTTTGGTTCAACCTAGTAAAAGTGATATCTAGAAAATACTCTGCATTATTAAGTTGTCTTTAAAAGTTCAGGTGAAAGCATTCCTAAGGCTGGGTGATCTGGGAGACAAATGTGCTCCTGTGGGCGCTGCACGCTGCACTGCACTGCACGCTGCATGCTGCAGAGCATCTGTGACAGACAGGCACTTTCTTCTGAGTGGTGGAGCTGGGAGAGAAGTCACACGTAGGCTCCCAGGGCAGCGTGGAACTCTGTGAGGCACTGGACCAGCTGCTGAAACTTAGGCCTCTCCTCCGGGTCTAAGGCCCAGCAACAGGCCATCACAGCGAACCTGTAGAGTGACATGGAAACGTGTCAGGCCTCAGTCAGCTTCCTGCCAGTTCTGTGCTCTGTTCAAATGTGCTGGTGGGGAGGACAGCCATGAACAATCGCTTAGTTGTACTGTGTGTTAGCAGTTTCAGGATGAAAAGAAGCTAAGTTATCTGGATTACACGGAGCAATCTCAGTTCTTCATAAGAATACAATACTCAGAAAATTCAGAGCTTCCTGTAAATACACAGAACACAGAATAACAGCCTGCGTTGTCCTGGACACTGCTGAGGAAGAACTAGGAAGAAGGGTTACCTGAAATTAAGATTCCTGGATCTAGAGCAAAGCTACTACCTAAAATTGGCAGGGAAACCTTTTGGGGCCTCTGTAGACAACACATTTCTGTGCCAACAATCCAACCAGCCCCTGTGCACCCTGCTGCGATGGAGGCAGGAGGCACATGTCACTCACTAGCCCTTAGCATCTTCCTTAAGAAAGGCAAGACCATAATGAGAAAGGTGTCTGTCTCTGCCTGTGTTTACCGTCATGTGGTGTATGGATATGTCTATGTGCATGCATGCATGTTCTGTGCACGTATGTGGAGAGCAGAGGTCAGCATTGAGTTTGTCCTCTACTGTTTTCTGTACTCAGATGGCATATCTTACTGGACCTGGAGCTCAGAGATGCAGCTATGATGGCTAGCCAATGAGCTCCAGGGATCTGCCTGTCCACCGGCCCTGTGGGAGGGGCCCAGACGCACACTCCTGTACCTGTCTTCTTGGTGGGTGCTAGTGACCTGCATTTGGATCCCAAGAAAGGTTTTGCTAAGTATTGTATCTTTTCGTCTGTTTCAACAAAACTCAGCTAGCTGATGGAGCATCCCATCAGGTTCCTCACGATTACGTTCGATTCTCAGGCCAATTTTCAGTAATCAAAATGATATACCACTGATATAAGATGCCACGTGGGTTAAAAAGTGACTGCGGTTTTCCACACGGTCTCAGTCATATCTGAAGATTCCTCATTCTCACAGGGGAGCTTCCGTGTGAACACAGGAACGTGCTTTCCTACTTTTATAATAACACGGTAAATGCATCAGAGCTCATGTCTAAGATCCAAAACACTCACAGTTCATCAGGGCAGTTGATTGGCTGGGCTATTCGGTAACCGTCTTTCAGGTAAGCGGCCATCTCAAAGGGGTCAATGTCCACGTAGGGCGTCTGGCCCAGGGTCATGAGCTCCCACAGGGTCACTCCAAAGGCCCACTAGGAGAGGACAAAGTTATCACAGCCGTTAGCTTCTCTAGCTGGGGTAGGAAGGAAAGCATATTCATGACTTAATTCTTTAATGTTAACATCTGTATCATCTGTTCTAAGTAGTTAGGTCTGTTCAAAGAAACCATTTTTATCACTGGCTATTTATCATGCGACCCCCAAATTAACCAATTATGGTGGGAAATGGAGAACAACCTAGATGGACAGAAACCTGCTCATGGACAGAAGACTCACTCAGTAAGCGAAACATGCAGATGATATAAAATATAAGAAGTCATGGGTTTTTTGATGTGCTTATTTTGCAGAGCTAGCGATGAAACCCTATTGTGCACAGAGGTGCATCATTTACAACTTTTAGGAACCCCTGAAAAAATACTGTCCAGCCGAGTAAAAGTCAGATTTGCTTAAAATCAGCAAGTGGATGGCCAGTAAGAGCAGAGCCTAAGCAGAGGCACCTCGAGTCCTGGCGAGCTGACTAGGCCTTCCCTTCGTGAGAAGGATGAGTGTGTAGAAGACAGGCTACACCACCACCTAGAGCTTTGGCTATGCTGCTGTCCAGGGCATGGTGGGACAACCTCTAGCCTGCTGCCACCTGTGAGCCCTGAGTTCACGTCAACACTCGGCAGAGGGAACAACGCCTATGCAGGAGCTGAAGGGTTCTCACTAGTACTTTGCAATGAGCCTCCAATCACATTCCGTTTTCACAACAAATCCCGAGAACCTCACACTGGCAGCTTAGGTGACAAGGTGAGGAAGCAGGTGAAACCATGGCTGGTCCACGCACACATCTCAGTGAGTGAAAGAGCAAAGCTGGGTGGGGTGCACAAAGCACATCTAAGCCCAGAGCACGAAGCTGGAGAGTTTTGTTTTCCAATGAACAAAATCTGGAAACACTGTGCAAAATACACAGATTTTTAAAAGAGCCTTTTATAGGTTGAATATCCCTAATGCAAAATGCACCAAAATCTAGTTTTAGAACTACAATAAAGAAATTTCCATACCATGAAACTGTTTCATGCACAAAATCATTAAAAATATTACACAAAACAGAACTGTGTTTAGACTTGAGTTCCATTTGTCAGCATATGTATGTATGTATGTATGTGTGTATGTATGTATGTATGAAGTCTGGAAAAATATCCGAACATTTTGGATGAAGGCCATTCAACCTATATTAGTGAACAATAGCCACATTTTAAACAGAATCTATAAAACAAACCAAAACAAAAAATCCACAATGGAATGACATTAAATATTACTCTAAAAGATGATCCCTTCCTTCCTAATTCTAGCTTCTACTGGAAGTCCTAAGTGTTCTTAAAGTTATAGTCTTAGTTTCAGGGATTAGAATTTCCCATCTATCATTTGGAGAACGGGGGTGATACAGTTCAACCCACTATCCATGCTGCATGAACTCTCAAGGGGCAGCACTGCTGGAATAGCAAAGTCTTTCAGAATCTGCTGTCCTTTCACTCAGTGAGCATCAGGCCATCTGACCCTGAGGTCACTTTGACAGCAGGAGATATAAGGAATGGGTGCAGTTGAATGCTAGTCTCTATTTTGCGGGTGCGGGTGGTGGTGGTATGTCTCTCTCGGTAACCCAGGCTGGCTGTAGACACCAACAACTCCCCTTCCTCACCTTCCTAAAGTGCTGAGATTACAGACAGGAGCCACTAGACAGAGCTTCTGATCTTGTTATTTAAGGTGAAGGACAAAAACTAGTTTTTTCATTAGCAATGTATACTGACATTTGTCAGAAAGTACACAACTGTTTTCATCTTAACATATGAGGCTGAGGTCACTGGACGATGACACTTCTGTGTGATTACACTGAGCATTTAAAACGCCAGACAGGCTTCAGCACAGAAATCTCCCCTAGCCAGTTAGCTGAGAGTAAGCATTACTACTCACTATGTGTGACAGAATACTCTCATTTTCTGCCCTGCCTAGCTGGGACCCCAGTGGAGAGCCACAAATGAACTTTCATGGGCAGCTGTCGCTGAAGGTACCAGGGTCCTGGATGGCAAGGTACTGAGCTAAAGAGACATGCTTGAGTCTAAGGTGCATTGTGTTTGTCTGTTGGGTTTGGCTTTTTTCCATTGCTGTGTTTGCTTTCCTTTCTTATCCTTTTGGAGACAGATGCACCAACTTAAACCAACCCCACCACTGCTTTTCTGGTAGTTGGCAACTTTCCTAAACTTAGAGCTAAAGACAAACTTGCCTGAGAATAAATCATACTTTGAAGTTCACTCACATCTGATAAGACTGATTTTAGGCAAATGAGAAAGGAATGTCAGGAAGGAACGAAAACAATCTACTACATGAGGGATGTGAATTAGAAGGCCCAGAGCAGAACATGAGAGACTCACTTTTTGTATGCCTCCACCATGTACATTTTGACCTCCCGATGCCTAGTGTGATGGAGCTAGCAGGTGGGGCTATGGGAGGTAGAGCTTCCAGGAATGGAATTAGTGCCTTATAAAGATCTCAGCAAATCCCACTCTTCCCCCTGCCATGGGAAGAAATAGCAGAAAGCAGGATACTTCTGATCAGTACCCTCATGAGGGACTTCCCGGGCTTCAGAGCTGGAGGAATGCAGCCTGTGTCCTGAGCTACTGAGTCTACGCACCTTAATCTACGACATTGCTTAACCTCAAAAATCAGCATCTGTAGCTGCTAGTAGGGCGAATCCTTAGACACCTGCAAACCTACACACAACCGAAGACTATCACAGAACTGGTTGCTCATGCCACTTTCTCCAAACACTTGCACATGCTTCACTGGAATACTGGAGTCTTCTAAGGGAAATGAAGCAGAGAGGAGGAGTGAGTCTCCAAAGGAGAGAGGAGGAAGAGGAGAGATGCTCATAGACTCACGAGAGCCTGAGAGGGCAGCACTGCAGACAACACTGCCAGGGGAATGACCATGTCTGGAAATACAGCAACTGTTCTTAAAGTAATTCCTAGATTCCTCATTCTTAAGAAATATCAGGACAACTAACATTAGAGTGATACAACTAAGCAATGTCGTAACATCCAGAATATTAAATCTTAAATCTATTTCCTAAACCAAAGTCTAAACTGATCCTTTCATTTCTACATTGTCCTTTGGTCCTTACATTAATTCTCTTAATGTGAATGGATACTAAAACAATAGGTGTAAGATTGTTGGTGTGTAAAATCTGCAACCATGAAGGAAACACATAACTACCGAGAATCTTCTAAGCACTACTCTAAAACTAGTAAGGGAAAATATAAAACGGAAAGAGTTCTCTGCTTTTAAAAATAGGAACCATCATCCAGAAACTCCAGCTTTCCCTTAGACACCAGCGTAGCTGCAAAGGCTGCTGTTGGTGGGGACGTTGTAAATGCGTCTCCTGAGGGAGTATTCAGTACATGGCGATGGCCATTAGCGCGCTTGGCAAACTGAGCAAGACGAAACATGCTGTAGATGCAGTCTCTGTGACTGCAGACTCTGCTCCAGAACAACGTCCACCAATGTCTAAAAGAACCAGCAGGCACATGGGGAGCATGTGATGTGCCCATGGCTAATAACTATCAATGCCTTAAAAGGATCTCCTGAGTGCCATAAATCATGCTGATAAGACTAGCATGGAAGTCATTTCTCTGATTTGTTTTTCCCAAGAAAATGCGTTTTAAACACAATGTAGTACCACAAAGACAAGAAAACCAACATGAAACTTTCAAGTGTGCTTTCCTGATTGCATTCACTACTCCATCAGTGGCAGAATCTTGACAGCTGAACTGTGTTAGCTACTATACTATCTAAACAATTCAAAGGAGGCATCAATCAAAAAGTATTTTTCAAATAAAGGCGAAAAAGTCATAACAGAAATCTGTAGTTGTGCCTACATTTGACAAACACAGAACAAGAACAATGCCCAGACGGACTTCAGAGTGAGGTCATATCTTGGAATACTAGACATTCATAACTAGCTGGATCTGGTTGTGTGTACTTCCTAAGCTGAGACTTAAGAGCTGATGTTAACATTATCAGAATCTTAATGTACCACAAATATTGGTATTCCCAGATAGAATTACAAAAGCAAAGTCCAAAGTGGCAATGTATTACTTTTATGACAAAACAAACCAACCAATGTGTTCCTAAGCAAATCATGAAGACTCCTTAACTATGAAGAAATGCTGAACTATAAGGTTCTTCTTTCAAGAAGAAAAAAGGGTCCTGAGTTACACCTGCAAGTGTGCACTTTACATGTGCAGATGCCAGTGGGAGCAGGGTTATGTTTCTTACTTAGTACATGATGATGAAAACTGTTCAACAACCCCTAGAAATGACAGTGACACCTCCTAGCACTCAGGAGGCAGAGGTGGGTGGATCCTTAAGTTCAAGACCAGCCTGGCCTACAGAGCAAGTTCAAGGACAGCCAGGGTTAAACAGAGAAACCATATCTAGAAAAATAAGACAGACAGACAGACAGACAGAATGAACCCCATCTCCACCCAAAGAAAGCAAACAAACTCAACATGTGTTCATGGAGCTGGTAGCATTTTTAACCCCAACATTAGAATGTAACAGTGATCTTTAAGAATTTAAAACAATATTCAATGCCCCAAACTGAAAAGCAGAATTTTACACTAACAGGCTATCAGAGTCACAGGAAAAGACCTAACTATTCCTTTCAGTCCCAATTATTCAAGGCAAAAGACACTTACAGGAAGTATCTATGTGCATGAAATGAGTCTGGAAGAATTTAAGAGAAAAATCTGGTCATTTTTAGGAGTTAGCCACATTAAATTTAACCAAGGGACATTCTTACAATGATATGCTAAGCCCAACTCAAAAGTGTTTTGAATAGGACAAAACAGAATACTTAACCATGGCAGCACAAGCCTGTAATCCTAGCACTTAGAAGGCTGAGACAAGGTTTCATGTTCAAGACCAACATGGGCTGTAATGAGTGAGAACTTTGTTGAAATGGAAGTTGGTATTCTAAGTTTAGAGAATTCTGTTAAGATGTCCATTACTGGATTCACAGTGATTAAAACAAAATGAAGCGGGCCATTTGAGGAGTCATACGGAAACCTACTACAATAGATATTTCTTAAAATATATACATATATTAAAGAAATCTAAAGGAAGTCACCAAATAATGGAGAGCAAATCCCCCAACTAGACATCTCTCCACCAAGTGATGCCTCTGGTGATAGGAATGGTCACATCTAATTGAGCTGTTGCCAAAAAGGGCCCCATGGAAACCCTGAACAACTCATGCTATTGTCAAGGCCACTGGCTGATCTCCAACGAATTGATGGTAACGCCCTACTGCTGAACACAATGCCAGCATAACTCACTGAACATGGAGAAGTTGCATTGCTGCCCAACTAGCATCTTCACTCTTAGTGACTAGTGTTTATCGGTGCCCTGTACACTACCAGGGAAGAAAGGTAACCATCAACTCAGTTACAAACCCTGAAATCTACACCGTTGACTGTCCTACGTGATACTCTGGTGATAGTGGCACAAATGTAGGAGTAACCAACCACTATTTGACTGGATTTAAGGCCCACGCCTTGAGATAGAACCCATGCCTGACAATGCTTGGGTGGCCAAGAACCTGAGTTTAAATAGACCACAGACCTATAAGAAAACCAAATACTATTGCTATGCAAAAGGAATTTAGCAATAAAATGTTGTCGTAATTATTTAATCTCAAATCAGGGTTTCTACCCCACCTTTGATCATTCAGTTCCCAAATAAAATACACAGAACTTTTATTATCATAATAAGCCTTAATCAGCACTAGAGCTGGGCAGATGTCTGTCCACTACACTGCTAGAATCTATTTCCCCATCAGTAACCCCGAATTATCATTTGCCATGTTCTGTCTAGGCTGCTCTTAACTTCAATTGGCCAGCCCTCATGGCTATGCTTTTATGACTGACTCACCTAACCCATGGCATCTTCCTTCTCCCCTTCTTCTCCTTCTCCTCAACCCTAAGCCTGGGAACCTCAAGCCCTGTCAATCTCAATTCTGCCCATCTATAGGCTGCAGGCATCTTTATTCAACAATCAAGGAGGCAAGGTCACATAGTGTCATTTGAGTCTACTTGCAGATTCTCTTGTCCTTGAGGTCAACCAGGCTTTGGGAGCCAGTATTTAGTATTACAATACATAGCAAAAGACCAAACCTTAACAATACCCCTTTTTAGTCCAATAAAAGGCTCTTTTCCTTTCAGATATAAATTGAATACAATTATAACAATTGTAAAAACTATAAGGTATGATACACATTTCTGTCTACTCCATTTAGATCTGAGTACTGAGGTTATAGTAATTTGTTATAGAACCAGCAAAATCAATACACTGAGGGAAAGAGTGTGCACTAATCAATGTAAATAACTAGCAAAACTGGAGTCAGTAACACACTATTAGAAGGAAAATGCATAAACTGAAATGGAAAGGCAACTCTGAATAATAAAATAAACCAGAAGACCAAACACAATAAGCCCAGTTCTTCATGTTGAAACGTGAGATCAAATCCCAATTATTTGACAAGTAATGTAGTATTGCCAAATGATGATTTAGGGACCATAATAGCAAAACTTTTTACCTAATTTCCAAATACAAAGCTACAGTGTGTAACAGTCAAGAGATAAAAACAAAATAAACAAAAAAACCACATTAGTTTTTCATTCTTTCTTGAGATACAGTCACTATGCACCCTAGGTGGGTCTGGAACTCATGACCCCCTGACTCTGCCTTCCAGGGCCGGGATTATAGGCATGTGCCTCCAAGCCTGGGTTGATTATGATCTAAACTAGAATTAAAAAGTCAAGCAATGGGATGGAACCTTACAACAGATGAGTAGATGTGGCTTCTGAAAGCACATCACTGAGCAGGAGGGCTCAACTGTATGCTCTGGAAGAGGAGACAGAACTATGCTGATACCTAACAGTGTCAGGGCTGCAGACAGGAGAGGCTAGACACTGAGAAGAGACCATGCACAGAAGGTAACCAGTCTGGCTTTAGTAGCCAGCCACTCTGTCATCCTGACACCTGTACGAGGGAGATGATGAGTGGCTGTCAGCTCCCTAAACCTCAGTGCCTGCCTCGGTGGGAACAGTGCTGCCTCAGCTCCTGTGAGCAGGGAGAACACACAGCATCGACCCAGATCTGGGCCAGTTTCTCTGCTTTAAGTGGACCAAAAGGGAGCTAAGTACACAGGCTCTCGGGATGAAAATGTCAAGGAATAGTACCAAGATATTTAAAAGAACAAAACACTGAGTGTAGCAGATCGGGAAGCTTTCCTCTACATGTTGTTGATACCTGGGTTCCAGTACTTACCACATCACTAGCACTAGAGAATTCATTATTAACCAGACTTTCCAGAGCCATCCATCTCACTGGCCTGTTCTCATTGTCCCCTAGGCAGTGGTAGTCCATAGGAAACAAGTCTCTGGAAAGGGCATTGTCTGTGATTTTTACTTGAAGAGTGTCGTCAATGCTGAAAAGAAAAACATGAACATAAATGGTATCAGGGTGTTAAGAGGCAGCATTACTATCAACAGACTGCGTCCCACAGTGACTCCCAGACAGAACCCCAAACCCAGGAAGCACCTGACACCTACACACAGTTCCTAGCAGCCAGGTCTTTATGGATCACCTCTCTTCTTGCCAGGTAGCTCATTCCACAAGCAATCTGAATAGCCATATGTACCAGATCTTGTTGGGAAATTGCCTGTTGTTAACAGGGGGGAAAAAAAGACAGTTTGCAGATACTTCAAAGCGAGTTTGGGATCTGATTACCTGAGTCTACAGTCCCACCCCAGAACACTTCCTTCCTTGCACCTACTTACTAAGTTTTTCAAAACCTATTTCTCAACCAGGATGTGCTCTGGAAGCGTGGTATACTGTTCATCCATTACAAAGCTCCTGTTCTGTAACAGGATTTACCATCTATGTGACTTTATCCATGACACTTTCTTTTGCATTTTCTCTCTCTAAAGTCAGCATTACAGAGCAGCTTCCGGGTGACTCCTGCACAATGAACAGAATCTCTAAAGCAGTATTTCAGTGACTTGTTCTTTTCTTTTGCAGCAGTAGTTTTTATCATACTATCACCACCACCACACTGGGGTGGGGGGCAGCATTCTACTAAAACAAGTCTCTCTGCTGACATCCTCCTCGAGATGCTCGCCGGCCAGCATTGCAGGCTGGGGAAGGAAGCTCCTCCCCTGGTGATACTCACGGACTACAGCCTCTAACTACATGGTTCGAACCAGGGCTTCATTCTTGTAGCTTAATCAACATATCATATATATTAAGAGTCAAATACTCAATGCAGATC
Organism: Mastomys natalensis; assembly: GCA_021653895.1. Classification (NCBI taxonomy): domain Eukaryota; kingdom Metazoa; phylum Chordata; class Mammalia; order Rodentia; family Muridae; genus Mastomys; species Mastomys natalensis. The sequence continues at coordinate 200,792 of JAJTUV010000636.1, read as the reverse complement.
TGAGTTTATTTTTCTTATTAACTACAATAAGTATGCTATTATAAGTCTTAAAATCAACTTAAAAAAAAAAAAAAAAAAAACAGAAAATACAGCAGACAGCCAAGCAGCAGACTCTCTTATCACTGTCACAGCGTATCTGGAATCTGATGGAAACTTCACAGTAGTGACAAGAAAGAAACTCTTAAATGGTGACGTCTCATTAAGGATATTCCCGATTATCTCCCACAACCCTAACCTCCAACCTTCAGTGCTGTTGGTGCCATATAGTCAGACAACTTTGTTGAGATTTCCATTCCAAAAAGGGAAATCCTGGACCATCTTCAGAAGTTACCCCAGAGGGGACTTTGAGATGCTGTCACAGGGCATGAGAGGTGACTATGAATGAATGCATAGTGAACAATGAGAAACAGCATGGGCCAAGAGTGCTCCCCTGGGGAACCACAGGCCATCTTCATGTGCCTCTAAATTGACAGCTTATAAATGTCCCCTGATTCATTCCGAGGTCTTTTGTTTTAAAGTTTTTAGATACTATGTGTGTGGTTATTAATATCTACTTGCAAAGATATTAGAAATTATTCATATTTAGAGAAATTTTCTCACCTGTGGGTTATTGGCTTCTACTAATTTGCACTGCCGTAGAAATAATTTAAGATTCCCCCAATTCATGTATGGCAATACCACCATGGGCTTTTCTCCTTCTTCTATGCACACATGAGTAATAGGAAGAAGGTTTCTAGAAAATAATAAAGAGATTGGGAAAAAATGCAAATGAAATCTAAAACCTTATTGGTTTATATTAAATTAAAAGTAATAAAGATAATTGAAAGCAAACAAAATCCCAAACACACTTAAAAAGAACACTAAAATATTTACTTACAAATGCTCTTCTTTTCAAACCAGATATAAACAGTCCTCATATGTATGAGCTTTCTTTGTAGAATAAAAGTTACTAATATAGAATGAGTCCCTTTGTACTAGATTTTCTGAAAGCCATGTTAAGTCCCCAACCTAAAGGACAAGCGTGGACAGCTGACTGCAGCTTGGCCAGGAGCACATCATGACGGTGCTAGCCCACTGATTTCATCATCAAGCTTGGAGAACAACAGGCCCAATCCAGACTGAGAACGGAAGCAGGATCATCAAAAACCTTGGACTGTGAAACTGTCACAAATGTAAAATGTTTGCAAGAGAATTTGGAACCTGATTTTTGAAAATAAGATTCACTATCTGAGGGTGTGTGTGTGAGTGTGTGTGTGCTCGAGTGCACACAAGTGTGCATGGGTGCATGGGGGACCTGCTCCCCTCCCCCACTTGGCCTTAGTGTTCAAACTTGTAACATGTGGATTTCACTAGTCACAAACAGTTCTTATTTGTTTGCCTAAAACAGTTATTTAGGCAAAATAAAACAAGAATGTACTGAACAATCCTATAAACTTCTTGTAGCATGTGTGTACGCGGGCACATGGAAACACACACACATACCCCCATCTTCCAGTGTAATGACACTCCAGCTGATATATGAAAAAAAAAACTCATTTTCCCCATGTTGTAAGTATTTAAATAATTACCTCCTCTCTACTAATCCAGAAATAATCACAGACTCAATTTATATTCTCAGTGCCACATCCTGGGTTGTTAGGTTTAATGCATTTTTGAAACACACACACATAATAATACCCTAAAAGCATTATTAGTAAATTCTGTTCCTAGGGATGTCTCATAAAGAATGAATATGTGGGGGCTAGAAAGGTGACTTGAGAGTTAAGAACACTGGCTGCTCTTCCAAAGGACCCAAGTTCAAATCCCAGCACCCACATGGCAGTTTACAACTGTCTGTAATTCTAGTTCTAGGGAATCTGACACCCTCATACAGACACACTTGATGGCAGAACACCAATGTCAATAAAAAAGAAATAATATGAAACATAAAAAGGTGTATAAACAAGAGGATATCAATAGGATATTAACAGTGAAAATTTGCAAACAATACAAACACCCAAGAATGGAAAAATAACACAACTGAACAATCAAAAAATGCAAAGAGCTCAAAGAGTCTGAGGCACAAACCACACATTCACAGGACAACCATAAAGACAGAGGGAACTGCAGAAATGTACCAAGAGGAGCTGTCTTTGACTTGTGAGACTACAGTAAGTGTCTGCTTAGCCTTTAGGTCCTAAGAGTGTCCCCACTGTAAGAAGCATTGGTCTCTAAGAGGCACTGGACCCATCAAGGGCTTCTGCTTGCATTACAGCTGAAGAGTGGCAGCCATGCCTAGGAGAAAGGTTAGGTACCTACAAAGATCAAGTATAAAGAGAAAGATCAAGTATAAAGAGAAAAAAATCCAGGTGTCATCAGATTCTAAGCCCCTGTGCTTTCCCCTGGGCTACTGGACATTTCCTTCCCAGGAAAAGGGAGAACTCAGAAAGGACTGCAGAACCCTTTCCTTTCCAGAAGTGCAAGCACGTACACACACACACACACACACACACACACACTCCAACTCAAGCCTCACCTGGAGGATCAACCAGGGCTAACCAGGGCTTCAGGATAACCAGGTGAGCTGGCCACTTCCTTAACCCTGAAGGATTATCTCTGTTCCTTCACTCATGACTGAAATATTTAGCAGAATTAATGGCATTCTGTCCAGACACAACAAATAAGCTAAATAAATCAAAACGTTTATTCTTGTGGTTAAAGAGCACTGGCTACTCTTGCAGAGGGACCAGGTTTGAGTCCCAAAACCCTTATGGTGGCTGACAACTGACTATAACTCCAGTTCTCAGGGAATCCAATGCGTCTTCTGCCCTCTTCAGGCCCTGTATAATGTGGTGCACAGACATACACATATATGCAAAATACCCATATACATAAAATAACAACTAAAACCGGGAAAAAACTCTGGAAGCAGTAATAAGCTTTATGAAAATGTTTCAAAGAATAAATGACTGCTCTTCACTGCCCATTTTATGAAGGAAAGGACAACAAATGGAAAGATCTGAGAAATCTAAGAATGGACAGATGGAGAGACAGGTAAGAAGGTGGAGTCAAGGCGGGGTGGCGGGGCTGCGGGGCTGCAGGGCTGCGGGGGCTGCGGGGCTGGGCACAGCGGCCTCCCATGCTGGGCGTGCGTACAACCTGAAAGCTGCATGTCATCAGCATTAACAAGTGTCATCACTAAGCATCCTGGGCTAATGGGGACTTCACGCCACAAAAAAATGACTTAGGGGTTTTCAGATATGAAGTAATCAAAGCAGATTAGTTTTAATTTATGCAAGTATTTAGTTATGATAAAACTCTTACAAGTTCCAGTTGAAAAGCCAAAACTAACAAAAAATAGAATTTCAAGATGCTTTAAAATGTGTTAAAGAATGTGTCACAGAATGTTAAAACACAAAGCAAACCTTCTGAATCACGGACTACAGCCAGTGAAAAGGTGAAATCTGAAAACAGGTAACATTCCTAGCCGAGTACATGGAGGCTGCATGATAAGCTCTATGGTAGTGATCTTAAGATTATGCCTTCAGTTTCACTCTATGTCTCATTGAGTTCTAAGTACAAAATGGGCAGCTAGTGACTGAAATCAAAGCAAGCAAGTACACAGTCATGAGTTTTCGTTTAACAAGAATGTGTGCTCAGATGAAGGACTGCAGGCAATAGAGCATACTAACAGCTTTACTGCCACAACTAGGAGGAGTCTTGATGGCAGTCCACAGTGAGATGACAACGAACTCTGACCAACTTGCTTTCCCGAGCTTCACATCTCATTCTGTGGGATGTCTGGGACTGCTAATCCATCACGGTGGGACACTGTGAAGCAGTTCAGCTAAAGCCGCATGAGAGAATGTTGTAAATACTGCCTGGAAGGTTGCTTAGCCAAGGTATGCTGAGGGCTAAGGTAGATCTAAAGCTACTTCTTGGGAAAAATCTGGCTTTGTCTGCATTTATTCCTGCCACATGCTTCTGTCCTGATGAGTGCAGGTTTCACTGGGTCAGAGAACTGGCTAGGAGCGTAAGTCAATTGAAGGCAACATTGTTGAGTTATGTTACTCAAGTCTTCCAAGGAATACCCTCACTGTTCCTCAACTTTTCAAAAGCCTCGTTTTTCAATGAAGTTTTAGTAAAGTGTTTACTTTTATATTAGTCAGTATCTACATTAAATAATAAACCCAATGTAATATATGTCTTGGGATCTGAGATTTAAAAAGCTTTTGAACGTCCTACTCTATACAAAGTGTTTTCTCTTTCCTCCACTTCTGAGACTTACTAGACTTTAATGTCACCTTCATCTCAGCTGATCAGAAGCCAAGAATTATGATGTGTTTAATCTCAGTCCAAACAGTTGTCTTCTTCTCTTGGCTTGTTTTCTTTACACCACCACAACGCCAAAAATCTGTCTCATTTTCATTACCACTGAACTCATTTTCATGTGGCTGTCATTTTTTTAGGACCTCAAAAACCAAAGTAAAAACAAAATGAAAAGAAGAAATTTCTGTGTATTCATGCTTCTATTAGAGTTCAGTAACTGCCCAAGTCCAAGCGGAAGCGGATGGTGCCCTATGCACACATCGCTTGTCCTTCCCAGACGTTCAGACTCCTCTCACATGCAGAGTCACGATTCACTTTTCAGATGTATGAAATTCTCAGTAGTCATACAAATTAAACAGAGTCTACACAGTATTTGTGTGTGGAATACGTAAATGTAGGAATGTATAAGTATGTACATGTCTGAGCATGTGTATAGAGGTCAACATCATATGCCTTAACTGGAACAGGTCTGTCTGACCTGGAACACACTGAATCAGCTAGGCTGGCCAATGAGCTCCTGATAGCAACTTGTCTGCACCCCTACATCTCTGAGTCATAGACTTTACCACCTCCCAGACCTCTCCATATGATGCTTCAAACAAACCAACAAACAAACCCAGACTGTAAGCTCAGCCGGGTGCAACACACCTTTAATCCCAGCACACGGGTGGCAGAGACAGTGGAGTCTAAATAGTGAGTTCCAGGAAAGCCAGGGCTATATAGAAACTCTGTCAACAAACAAACACAACAAAACTTTGCCACGCTGCTGCTGCTGCTGCTGCTGTCTCCAATGATTCCCGGTCTAGAAGAAGCTGTTAAAAGCTCTTCCTATAGGCACATTTTGTGAAATCATACTATGACTTTAAGAGCATACATAAGAGATAAATTAAATAAAATGTAGTACAGTCATTCAGTAAACAACTAAGTGGCCTTTTAAAATGGGGACAGGAATTTATAATTACCAACATAAAAACCTAGAAACAGGGGCTGGAGAGGTAGCTGAATGGTTAAGAGCACTGACTGTTCATCCAGAGGTCCTGAGTTCAATTCCCAGCAACCACATGGTGGCTCACAACCATCTGTAATTGGATCTCATGCCCTCTTCTAGTGTGTCAAGTGCTCATATATATAAACTAAATAAATCTTTAAAAAAAAATAAATAAAAACCTAGAAACAGCATTTTTTTTTATTGTTACATAAAGAAATACATTATTTTGTTAAGGTAAAAATATTGTCCTTTTAAAAAGTATACAGGAAACACTAAAGTGTTGAGATACCTAATTTATTATAAAATATCTCTACAGACAAATACATAGATGGCTATTTCTAGATACAGAGATCTCAAGTAGACACACACACACACACACATCACACACACACACACACACACACACAGAGTGCTTACTCACAGACCTGGCAGACCATTAACCTCACTGCATCCACGGATGGTTGATTATTTTTGGCCCTGGTGTTCATAGCAATTATCTTTAATGTATGCATCATTCTGTCATATATGTTAAAGGGAGACAGGTGCATAATATGTACAGACTATTTCAGAAAGCTTAGTTGTACGCATTTATTATTTTCACAGCTTACACCCTGTTCTCTATAGTCTTCGACCTTTGCTGTTTGCAAATTGTGCTCAATGAGCACGCACTGACCTTTATATTCAGAAGGAATAAAATCAAGAATTTGCAAAAGAATTCAATTCTGAACAAGACATAACATTGTTAAAAAAATAAATAGATGCACCGTGCATGGTGCTGAGACGTAGCCTCTGCTCTCACCTGTGGTGGAGACCTCTCAGCTTGCAGCTCTCGGTAAGCATCATCGTCACCTGAACTTCAGAAGCTTGGTCTATATATTAAAAAAACAAAAACAAAAAACAGAAGCCACTGCCATGAATAATACTGTATTTGTTACACTAACATTTCATTATCTAGGGTCACTTTTCATTGTAAGTTACAAGCAGTCTAAAGCCACAGGGCAGCAGACAAACCCTTGCTGAAGATGTCAGTTTTCACAGAAATTCCGGAGCAGATGACGAAATCTGGTTAGGTTCCATAAGGCACATTATGTTTTAAAAAACAAAATTACCTGAAAAATCAAAAATACCTGGGGACTATGTTTTTCACTGACAGGTGGGAAGAACAGTATCATACTCTTTATATTGGCTCCTTGGGGCTGAGATAACTTATATTTTGGACTTTTCTGTACTGTAACAAAGTCTTAGTATGTAGCGTAGGGTAGTCTCCAACTCCTGATCCTTCTGCTTCCGCCTCCTAAGCACAGTGTATTGTGCCTGGCTCTATTTTATTTCTAGCTTCTAAATTCATGGATTTAGGTCCAGGTAACATATCTGACTTCAATCTCTGGAAACTGACACTGGATATCTATTATCTCTCTGATCAAAATTATTAAACTTTAAAAAAAAAAAAAAAGCTCCCATTTTCCCCATAAAAATAAATCTGCATTCTCTAAAACAAAACCCAAAAACCCAAAACTTACTCTTTGTAAAACTACTATCTGTGCAGCATGCATTAAGATGAAATAAAACACACAAGCCTGTTAGGGAAGTTTGTCAGCAGTACACAACATCAACTGAGAATCAATACTCTAAAGATAAACGTCGAGTAACTCAGTCATGTGGCCTATGCAAACAAGCACCACAGCATGTCCCCTGCCCCACACAAGCCATGGCTGGATGCTAGGGCTCACTGTGTTTGCTCCTGTTCCCTCCAGTTAAGGAGAACACAGTAGTTATAAGGCAGGGAGCAGTGACCACCGCTCCAGCACAAAGGAGAAGGCTTATCTCAGAACTGCAGGGTCTGTCTGTGCTTTCTTATCATTATTATTTCCTTTCAACTCTAACTCAGGATTGAATTCAGGGTTCATTATGATGCATAGAGAATTTATAAATCCAAAAAATACAGTCATTAAAATATTTCCTTAAGAAAAATAAGAAAACAAAAAGCAGTTCTTTTGCTACACTTGTGGCTCAAACCTTGTATTTATAAAGAGTAAAATGTAAAAAAGAGTCATGTAAGTTATACTTCAAAATTAGTCAGAAAGCCCACTATCGTCTAACAAAATACTAAATGTTTTGGGAGCTAAGGAGAGTTGGCAAACAACACAAAGCAAAACAGCAAGCTGAACCATTTGTTTAGCAAGGGTAAGGAATGTGCAGGGTTTTAAGGATTTGCAGAAGCTTTAAATGGACAATTTTGTTAAATTACAGGTAACAAATTCTAGATGTTTTAGTTAAAACTAGTAAAACCTAAATTTTTAGAAATAATATACGTAAGCTCTCCGTCCTTCCCATGTATTCCTTTAAGTAAATTTAGAAACAGTTACTGTAAATCTCAAAACAATTTTACATCTTCTACTCAAAAGTAATTTCCCCTCAATCTCTGCAAAGTGCTTAATTTCTTTTTCAGAAATGAGTGCTTATTAGATTGGAAAGAAGGACTTTCTGTAAAGCTCCTGCCTTACAAGCCTGAGGAACCAATCTAATGGTCATGAAAAAGAGCCAGGCATGCTGGCCGTGCTTACAGCCTCACACTGTTGCGGCAGATCCAGATCATCTCTGGAGCTCGCTGACGCGTCTGCCTAGCCTAACTGGAAAGCCCTGGGTCCTAGAGTAAGAGACCTATCTCAAAGATCGGGATGAATTTGGGGAGAGATGGCTCAGTGATTAGGAATACTGGCTGCTTTTCCAGAGAACGTGGGTTCAAATTCCAGCATCTAAGTGGTAGCTGAGAGCCATCTGTTCCAGGGGATCTAACACCTTCCAGGGAACCTGGGCACTCACTCAGGTGGTACACATACACACATGCAGGCAAAACACTTATATACATAAAATAAGATAAAAATAATTTAAAAACAAAACAAAAAGGTGGATAGCACTTGATTAAAGAAACCTAAGGTTGACTCCTGGGATCTCTACATGTGTACATGTATGCACACACATACATGGGTGAGGGTAGAGGGTGGCAGTCAGGGTAAGGGTTGTAGAAACAGGCATTTCTTAGGGCACTATACAGCATGTAAGAGATAAAGAGGGGGAGAGAATGAAAGGTAAACAATGTATATCTATATAAGGTACTGTGATCTGAGGACAGTTCATTATCTTCTTTATAAATGTGTTAAAAAGAAAACTAATGACAGCATTCCTTTATGTATGATTCAGAATGGTATGAGAGAATTTTAACAGGAAAAACCCAAAGTTAGACACAGCCAGGTTAAGCACATGCAATTATGCAATTTAACTACAGTTGGAATCATTTCTAATAAATGTTTAGTAAGTTAGAAAATTATTTTCTATACCTAGTGAGAAAAACCTAATTTTCCAAAATTAGCCTGTGAGTCACACTAACAAAGACTAATTCCAAAGGTCTGGCACACACTGAGACAGAGGAGAGAGTTTTGCTAGTTTGAGTGATTGACAAAAAAACCCAAAAAACAAAACTATTATGGAAACAGCATGTGATAAAACCCTACCTTTAACTGTTTTTACGAATGTTTGCTTTTCTTTATTTGGATCTTTTTCATCTACTAAAATCCCATGGAAAATACGCCCAAAAGTACCTAAAAGGAAAAATAACAGTTAATGAAGCCATATGATAATCTTCACAACGCCACAAAGCTTTCTAGTAACGTGACTAAACTGTGACAGGTATGGCTGCTGTTAATTCTTGCTCTGGAGTAAACCGGAGCAAAGCTGTTAAAAGCAATTCAAGCCTACAAAGCAGGTTGCTTTGAGAAATTTTATATCTAGACTAGGTATCTGAGACTATTTTCCTTAATTTCTCTAAATAAACTAGTAACACAGTCAGGTGTCAGCTGGGTCATCTGATTCTCTGGTAGCTGCCTCAAAGCAATGACAGAGGGAGAAAATGGCCTCTCTTTCTGCAGATGCAGAGTCAATGAAGAAAGAATGAGGAATGCAAACCCTGGCTTCAGAGGCTCTGTGTTTCTACCGCTCAGCATCAGGCGAGGTAACCCAACTGTCAGGTCACTGTGGGCCAAGTGTGCTCTTAAAGAGCTCTTACAGCAGAGACATGACACTCCTGAGGGGGCAAAGCAGTGTAAAACAGAAATGCAAAAATCCATACAGATTTATTAGTAATTTCCAAACTGCTAGAAAATACTTTTAATTTTTAAAAGGCTTTCTTATGAGATGATCTTCAAAAAAAGATTACTGACATGTTATTCTTTCTCACAAGACCATTTTTTACTTTTTTTCATAATTTTAAAGAAATGCCTGAAAGAGTTTAGCTTTGCTGTGGACACCACACGCCTTGGCTTTAATATCACTCACTGTGTGTGCTTACGTTACTGGTGCCTGTGTAGGTCCCACTGAGTCACAGGGTCTGAGTGGCATGGGTGCTGCAGGCAGAAGGGTTTGCAGAATCTTTGCCTGGAGCTGTTCTGTCAAAGGAGCTTCTCCCTCCCGCCCCTGCCCAGCAGGACAGACCTGGTCCTTCTTCTACCCTGTGCCCAGCAGGACAGACCTGCCTTCCTTCCACCCCTGCTGCTGTCTCCTCTTCCCCATATGCAGTCCCCTTTATATATTCTAAACGCAGACTTTAAAGGCAAAAATAATTGTGGGCAAACCCCACAGTAAAGCATGTGTGTACACAGATTACCTTGCCACAAGTCATGCATAACAGTTTATTCCCTCGTACCCTGTCTAGATATCTAGCTATCTCTTTTTAATTCCATCTAATCTGACAGATGAAAAGAGGTGTGTAACTGCTGTTTGATTTTTTTCTTAGTCAGATTTCCAGTGACCTCACCACTTTTCAAAATATTAGCCAGTCACATTTTTTTCTGAAAGCTAAAGTTCTTAAAACAAAATGAAACAAAACAAAAACCAAAACAAAACAACAAGCAAACAAACAAAAAACTATTATGGCTCCAAAAACATCAAGGAGTGATTACAGGAGTGTTCACAGAATTTTGTCTATTGCCTTGCTTGTTCTTTGACTATTTGTGTTTATTGTCTTGATTGTTCCTTGACTGTTTGCATCTACTGTATTGCTAGTTCCTCAACCTAGAACTGACCTTAATACTATTTGCATGTAATTAAAATGGTATAAAAGCAAAAAGGAGGAGGGGGATGGAATGGGGGGGGGTTCTAGGTAGGGGAAATAGGATGAAAATATCCAATTAAAAAAAATAAAGAACAAAAACATCAAGGAAAATATAGCTCCAAATTTCCTCAAAATATGAGTATCCTGTTTGGAAACACAGGAAATTGGAAGCATAACCATTAACTCTGTAGAAAATGCTGTCTGGCCTGGTTATTCTCTTCAGACTGCAGATAGATCTGGAAACGGGTTATTCAAGTTAGGAAACAGACAACCAAAGGAATAGCATTCCTACTCTGAAAAACAGACATAAGAGTCTGCATTGACTAAGCACCGCTTGCTCATATGACGTCTTAGTCCCTCACTTAGCTGAGGCTAGCTTCCAGGAAAATGGTTCATGAGGACCAAACACATTCTAGAATGAATTACAACAGAGGACACAAACATCTGCCATCTAACCGTGAGTAATGCAGTATTTCATTGTTAATTTCTGTCCTCCGATTTCATCATCTCCTAGATCAAGACCTAAAACTCAAAACAGAGAGCAAGGGCCTGAGAGATGGGGTAGAAATAGTTCTGGACATGTCAACTACAAATTCTGGTAAGTCTTCCACAAGCACCGTTTCATCTCGCCTCTTAGCTGGTCTCAGAGTGATCAGGACTAGCACGGTGTGAATTCCACAGAAAGTCTGAGATACTGTGTGATTTCTCTAAGGTCACTCAGGCTACAAATCCTGAGTCTAACCCCAAAGCCCATCCATACACTTATCATCCACAACCCATGAGAGAATAAACTAATTTAAATATTTTAAATACATCTGTTGGGTACTGATCACTTGAAGTAAGAGTAAAATATACTTATAGGTAACAAATACTTGTCTGTTTTATCACACTTCAAAATCAAGATGTTCATCAAAGCTGCTAGGACACAATGTATAAAATCTAAAGAAACGGGAAACGAAAAAACTTTTTTTTAACAAAACTGAAAATGTAGAGAAGATAAATACCTTCTTGAAGTACATCTTTCAGTGTTATCCTTTCCCTGGATATTGCGATATCCTTCACCTTGGCTTTGGCTTCCAGAAGAGTGACACTTCGCAAGTCGTTCTTCTCTATCCGCAAGGTAGGATAACCTGAGGAGCCAACAAAGCCAGACCAAGCAATATAAATACCCTACTATGGCACTGGGCTCACCTAGGCACTACAGCCTGAGAACTTAAGTCACAGCAATGAATAATGAAGCAAAATAAAAGCAAACAACTATACACATAGACCAAGGAAGCTACTAATGAAGGGCACATAAGATGTTAAGGAGAAGGGCTGGAGAGGTGGCTCTGCAGTTAAGAGCACTGTCTATTCTTCCAGAGGACCCAGGTTCAAATCCCACATGGCAGCTTACAGTCTATATTATAGTGTCTACTCCGGGTCCAAGAACCAGACACTCTCACAACAGATATATAGGCAGGCGAAACATCAGTGTGAATAAAATATAAATAAACTTTTTTAAAAATTAAGGAAAAACAGTGCCTCCCACGACTCTACTACTTCCAAATGTTAAAACAAGATATGTTAAAAATATTATTATTGTTACCATTTGAAATGCCTTTGAGACAAATGACACAAGGTTTGACTTACAGACTCTAATCCCTCTCTTACTTAGTTTTTCCTCCCAAATGATTTTTCAATAAACCATGTAACAAAGATCTATTCAAATATGGAGAAATCCGAAAAGCATCACTTCTGATAAAACATGTCCTCGTCACTTTGACTACTCATTAGTACTCCTGCAGCCCAGCCTGATCATGCCATTTTGAAGTTCAAATTTAAGGTCACTCAGTTTCTAGCTTTTCTCAATATGATCACAACAAAAATACAATTTGCGGCCATAAATTAGGGTTTTCATGCCAAGAAAAAAAATTAGGATAAAAAGAACAAGTGCTGGCAAACAGAACCTAAAATGGTATTTCTACCAACTTCTAACAGATAATGGAAAGAAAGCACGAAGAGGAACACAGGGTTAGAGGACGGGAAGGGAGCAAACATCGTAATTTAAAAAAATTAATGGGTCAAAACAATGAGCATCAGTGCCTGCCAGGCGACTGTATGAAGTCTGTAAAATTGTATAATGGATGTAGTCTGGCCATATCTGAACCCAGTGATGAGATGTCTTATTATTTATTGCATGTTTAAATGTACCTCAAGTTTTTTTAGTGTCCTGGATCTGTGGTCTGTTCTATTCTGTAACGTTGGAAAATTCTTAGTCAATATATTTTTATGTTTTTTTTTTCTTTCCGCCCCCTTTTCTTTTTGACACAAGGTCTAACTAGGCAGCCCATAGTGGCTCAGAACTCATGATCTGCCTCAGTTTCCCAAGTACTGGGATTATAGGTATATTCCACTACACCCCATCCCTTCTGTTGTCATTACTGTTTTGTTTTGTTTGAGACAGGGTCTCACTATGTATCCCTGGCTGGCCTGGAACTCACTACATAGAGCTGGCTGGCCTTAGATCCACAGAGAGCTATTCGCCCCTGCCTCCTGAATGCTAGGATTAAAGCTGTGTACCACCATGCCTGGCTTTCCTTTTTTAGTCATAAAAATAATTGTATTTATATTGAGTTTTTTAGACAATAATTTATGGGGGATGGAGAGAAAACTCAGTGTTTAAGATCACTTGATTCCCAGCACCCATACGGCAGCTTCCAAATGTTGGTCCCAGGGGATCCAATGCCCTCTTCTGACCTCTGCAGGGACTTCATGTACATGGTCACACACACATGCAGGCAAAATGGTCATACATGTAAGGGTTAAAAAAATTTTCCAGTGTTTTGTTTTTAGCATCTAGTATAATAATGCCCACAATGAAAAAGAAGTAAATTTCACACTAATGACTAATTTTTAATATGTAAATTATTTTTATTGGTATTGTTAAAAATTTTTTAGCATATAGAGTCACTGAATTATCTCTTTTATAAAGTCATACCCACAAGTAAGGACAGTCCCTAATGTCAACATTAAAAGCGACATTAAAAGGTTTGCTTTTTCTGAGCAGGAACGACCTCCCTGTCCTTACACAGCACCTTGTTTCCTGCGCCGCCCCCACCACTGAAGGAACAGATCATGACGCAGAACGGCCCTCCTTGCTCCTGGCGTATCCTTCACCTTCTTCCTCTATCTCTTTATTACAGAAGAGCTGCAAGTCCTCCAGCATTGATTAAGTCCAGGCTAATTACTTGGAACTTCATATCCACAGGTATAAAATATCTGGTTGCTGTACTTTTAGTGCTGCTAAGTATCTAACTTATCAGTGGATCCAGGGAAGGATTTGATTGACTAATGGTAAAGCCTCTTCCTTTGTGCTTAGGGTTTTCATCAATGACCATCTTTCCTAGACAAAGTATTTTATTTAGGATTCTAAGTATCCTTTTCTAATTATATCATTCCTTTCATATTCATTAGCTGGGAGCCTTCTGTAAAGAAATGCTTGTTCTGAGCAACCAGCTCTAGCTCGTTACCCTGAAATAACAGCTCATTTAGCCAGTTGTCAGAATACTAAGGTATTGATGGAGCCCCCAGTTAATAATTATGCTGAGCAATTATAAACATTACACATTTATGGATTATTACCCACACTTTGTTCCAATTCACCGCAGTCATTACTGTCTTGTATACTCGGTGGCTCCATCCTTGATAAGTGAGATATGTTGCTCAGTCGTATGTCTGAGATTTGCCCTGTTCATTTCCTGACCCAGACCTGGAATCTGCTCTTTCTCCTAATGAGTCTGATTCTTCTTTGTTGGAAACAGTTTAGAAAAACCACCACAAAGCCGGGCAGTGGTGGCACACGCCTATAATTGCAGCGCTTGGGAGTCAGAGGAAGGTGGATTTCTGAGTTTGAGGCCAGCCTGGTCTACAGAGTGAGTTACAGGACAGCCAGGGCTATAAAGAGAAACCCTGTCTCAAAAACTGGGAGAAAAAAAAACCAAAAAACAAACAAACAAAAAAACACCACCACAGGGCACTCAGAGTGTGGTTGTTTGAATACAAATGGTCCTCATAGGCTCATACATAAATACTGAGTCTCCTGAGAGCTGCCCTGTTTGAGAAGATTAGAAGGACTAGGAATGTGTCACTGGGAGGTATGGGGGTAGGCTTTAAGGTTTCAAAAGTCCCTCCCCCTCACACACCCTATAGATCAGGATGTAACAACATGAGCTAAAAAAAAGAGCCACAGATCAATCAGGTCTTGACTTGGAAGGGCTGCTGATTAATTAGGATTTTGTAGGACATTAGCAGTCTTCTTTGAACTGACATTCTCTTGGTAATAACATTAGATCAAGGCTGTCTTCCTCCCTGTCTTAGTCAATACTCTATTGCTATAAAGAGGCACCATTACCAAGGCAACTGTTATAAAAGAAAACATTTAATTGGGGTCTTGCCTACAGTTTTAGAAGGTTAGTCTATTCTCATCATGGCTGGGGGCATGCTAACTGATTCCCCACTATATCTAAATTACATTCCAATAACGACTACATTATTACATGCATATTTTACATCACACTGTATATAACTTGTCAGTTAAATATTTTTTAAAGGAATTATTTTAGTTGGACAGTGATAATGCAGGACTTTAATCCCAGCACTTAGAAGGCAGATCTCTGAGTTTGAGACCAGACTGGTCTTCAGAGCGAGTTTCAGGACAGCCAGGACTACACAGAGAAACCTTATCTCAAGTAAACTAAAAGAAAGAACAGGAAAAAGAAAAACCTTCCCCAAAATACCTAACCCTAAAGTGTATGAAAATAAAAATGGGCTGGTAATGGTGGCCCATAGGAGACCAATCTAATCTATGTGCTAGAGTTCCAGGTCAGCCTGAGTTAGAAAGCAGTTAGGTGAAAACACTCATCAAATTCTGTTAATAAGAAGGAAATTAGGTCTAGAGAGATGGCTCTGGGGCTAACAGCACTCAATGCTCTTCCCAAGGACCCAAGTTCAATTCCAACTGACTGTAACTCCAGCTCCAGGGGCATCCCACACCTCTGGCATCTGTGGACACTAGAACTCATGTGCATGGGAGTGTGTGTACACACACAAAGACACAGACACACAGGTTGAAATTTTTTTTTAAGAAGGAAATTAAAAGCTAGGGATGTCATTCAGTGGTAAAGTACTTACAACATGTGTAAGGGCCCTTGGGTTTGCCTCCAGCATGGCACACAAAAAAAGGAAGGAAGGGAAGGAGGGGAGAGAGGGAGGGAGGGGGGAGGGAAGGGACAGGAAAGGAATTAAAATTCTATACCCCCTACAAAAAAGCTGGGTGGTGGTGTGGCACACCTTTAACCCTAGTACTCAAGAGGCAGAGGCAGAGACAGAAGGATCTCTGAGTTTGAGGCCAGCCTGGTCTACAGAGTGATTTCCAGGATAGCTCGGGCTACACAGAGAAACCCTGTTTTGAAAAATCATAGACAGACAGACAGACAAAATTCCATGCATATAGCATATCAGTGGTAACCAGATTTGTATTAGGATTAGAAGACAGTGAAGGACTGGTGGACAGCTCCTGACACAGTACAGCGGCCATGCTGGAGACCCTGGGTTCTATCTCCAACATCAGACAAGTAAAACCAACGTGAAGTCTCTATGTACCCCATAAGAGTATTAGCTTATTCCATATAACTAACCTGGAAACCTTCAGTTTAGATTTGTATACAATTGATTTATTAGCTCTTTTAATAAAATTAACTATGGAAATCTCCCCAAAGCAAAACTAGCTCTAGCAATTATTTTTACTTTAAATACCCCAATTTTTTTTTTTATTCAATGATCTAAAAAACAAAAATCAAAGATCAAACCAACTTTTACACAAATGAGACACTTGTACATTAATTCCACAAATAATCTAACCACAGACAGAGACCATACAGCTGTGTAAACAGCTTTAGAATTAAATTGACTCTTACTGGTGATGGGAGTTGCATTGTTGGGTGTATCAGCTCTCAGATACTGGGTCGTCTGGGTGGATGGCTGAGACAGCCCCTGGGAACTACTGCTGGCGCTGATGCTGCAAATAATTTGAAGACAGAAATACTTGATAAGTGAGCCTCAATGAGAAATCTCTTTTTCATATATATAAAATACATGTGGCTTTATAAAGTTGATAGTTAATGATGCAATAAATGCATGCATCTCTATCAGCGTTCCACACTGAATTCCTGAGGGACGTCACAACAGAGGGCATGTCATCAGAGCAAAATTATTCAGAAGTGCAGGTACAAGTGCTCCGAGAACAGTTCTGAACCTCACACAAAGTATGTCAGGGAACTATGGCTCAGCTCTCTAGAAAGACCCCATGTTGCTCAGTTGAACTGGTTTTCAGAAAAGGAGAAAAACAAGCTCATTTAAGCAACAGCCCAAATCAAATGGATTCCGATGAAGTAGTCGCAAATTAAATCAGTGTGCCACGCTCAACGGTGCGAAGCGGCTTCTTCTCAGGCTCACTGTTTAATCATACACCTTGCCGCTCTTCGACTCCTCCCACCCCACTTTTAGAATTCATGGTTCTCAGAAATCTCTAGAACTTGAAACATCACATTATACCCTTTAAGTGGTGGGCTCAAATCTTGTCAATCAGGTGTTTGTAATTACTATAAATCAATAGTTCCCAAACATAGTCTTTATCTTTTCAGCGGCTAGCAACCTTGTCCTAGGTCACCCTTGGGTACATTTCGCTCTCACTGGCCTATTCTTTTCATTTCGTAGCTCTGGGGAAGTAAAGCAGAGACACTCAGCACAAAGAGTAAAGAATAAAACAGAAAGCCAGACAGAACTTCTGAAACCACAGAGGTGGTAGTGCCCACCAGAGGCTCCAAGTTTATTACATATGAACAACCTTGTGACTGACTGCTCTTTGTACCTTATCACTGTAGTTTCAAACCCCAGTGATTACAATGAAACTGGTGACCAACTGCTATATATAATCTGGACACTTACATGTGGATTTGTATTTTGCCAGTTTCAAGAGCCCAAAGACACGTGTGAAAAATGTAAAGACATAAAGTATCCAAGTAGTGAGTACTGGAGGCTCTATGGAGCCTTTACCACTAACACAATTTAGAATGACCTACTATTATGGCTAAAGTACTGAGATGGAGTGTCCTCCAATAAACATTCGGAGAGCATGTGTATACACAAGCCACTCTGAACAGCACAACCTCCATGTGAAATGCCTGTTCATTTAATGTGCCCTCAGCATGCCTTCCTTCCCTGGAGACGCTCACATTTCAGATTATTACTTCTTCCTGTGAGCTTGCAGTCAGTTTTGTTTCCTAGCAACTTTGCTGAAGGGACTTTTAATTCAGAAAATGTAACAAAGATTTGTCAGGCCATCGTGTGGTCAGAGTTCTGGAAGTTATTAAATAGTGATTTATGTGAGTTTAGATTTGTAGTTGGTCATAAGCAAATGGAGAATATAAACCTGTACATCGTAACTGCCCACATCACCAGCTGTGTGGCTTAGGCAAGCTATCCAATCCTTCTGGAGCCTCAGACTCCGTGGGGGCAGAAGGAAGCATAAAGCTACTCCCAACAAGACTGCTAAAAGGGTTACGCAGAAGATGTGCAAGCACATCACTGAGGATACTGCTTGGCCCTCAGACACACACTTATAAACTACTACTATCTTACCATGAAGAGTATTATGTATATGGCCTCCAACCCCAGAATGATAAGGACCTATCTAGGGTACATGTTTTTGCTGAGTACTTTGTGAAGATGTGACTAAAAGTCATACTTGTTAGAAGTCTAGTGTTCAGTGCAGAGGAGGGAAGGGTTGCATTTCAAAAGGGGAACAGATGAGGAACTCCTCCACAGAAGTGAAGTGAGAAAACCTACCTCACAGGATGTGAGGCTCAAACTTAGGATACGTGTAAAAACTCAAATATTCCCTGCAAGCAACAATGTGTACGGGTGAATAAACTTCCACAACTGAACAGTAGGTGGTGCTCTTGTGTCAGCTAAAAATAATTAAGAGCAGTCAAGCTTTAAGGCAACAGATGTCAGATTTTCATTTCCTTAACAGACTGTGGGTAAATGAACAAGTGAAAAATGAGCAAAGCAACAGTGGAGAAAGAAACGTTCTTTGGAGCCAAAACGTACTATTATAAGAAAAGCAAGGACAGTCAGACAGCTCCTGACACTCATGAAAGTCCACATCACAAGAGGTAGGAAACAGATTAAAATGTACATTTACTAAACATAGCTGTGATAAGTTGTAGATATTTATTTAGTATTGGTAATATTCTTTTACTTGTTTTTCTCAGGAATCTTACTGTCTCTCTTATAAGTATTATATTATCAGTTGACTGTGTAAAATGTATACTTAATAGCTTATGATTAGTCTAAACAAATTTGATTTTCATAAGTGAGAAAGCACCCAGATTTAAGATAAGCTAAGAATTTAAACAAAGATCTTCAAAATAATAAATTCTTACTCTCTATTTTTAGTGAGTCATCGATTTATATATTCATTCGATAAATATTTATCAGGTGTCTATCACATGACAGGCGGTGCTCTGGCTGAGGAGGACACAGCACTGAATACAACGTAGTTTCCTATCCTATGTTCCAGTTGGGTCTTCTTGCTGAATGTCTCAAGGCAGATCACAAACTCCATGGGGACTGTTCCCTCCACCCTCTCCAACACCTACCCCCGTGCCCAGCACAGTCAGCTCAAACAGTGGGTTAGCTACTCAGTGAAAGAAGCCACACCCAAGGGCTAGGAAGACATGAGCCAGGCAGAACGCTTGCTTCTGACTTCAGCTGCTGGTACGTGATAAGAAGGGAACTGTTTAGTGTAGTAACTGACTTTTCTGCTTCTATTCATTCTTCACATACGCTTTTAGTACCATCACTTAGTAGCCAGAGGCAGGCTGATCTGAGTTCAAAGCTAGCCTGGTCTACAGAACAAATTCTAAGACAGTTAGGGATACAGAGAAACACAGAGGAATCCTGTCTCAAAAAAGAAAAGGGAAATTCTAAGACCCTGCATATTACTATGTATGCCAGTCTGTTAACAACAGTAAGAGTAAGACAAATACAGAAAAGATAAACAAAAACAAAAAAAAAACCCATACCACCCTAATAGTGAGGTGCCAGGAAACAATAAGTAGAAGAGAAAAAGAAAACTACTACCAAATAACACATCTAAGCTTCCTATACTTAAGGAATGGATTTTTCCAGTCACGAAGGGGGAGACCACAGAGAGAGCAGCTACAGACCGATCTCTGCAGGAGACACACTCAGACCCTTCAGGACAGACTCGCCTGCTGTAATGCACTGCAGATCAATTTGCTGTGTTTCGAGAAAGGGAAAACCACATGAGTGAATTCCATGTGTCCCTGTTGAGAGCATCTCAGACAACTACACTCTCTGCCTCCAGAGAAACTTTCTATGTAACAGAACACTGGCTCTTCCCAAGAGTTCACAGCACCACAGACCTCCCCACTATGTTCCCAGGGAACAGAGCCTGTCAGGCAGCATCATTTTATAGAACTACAATACAGAAAAGATAGAATCGCCGGGCGGTGGTGGCGCACGCCTTTAATCCCAGCACTTGGGAGGCAGAGGCAGGCGGATTTCTGAGTTCGAGGCCAGCCTGGTCTACAGAGTGAGTTCCAGGACAGCCCGGGCTACACAGAGAAACCCTGTCTCGAAAAACAAACAAACAAAAAAACCAAAACAAAAAAAACAACAACAAAAAAAAGAAATGATAGAATGTAGCCCTCCTGCTTTGCACTGGTGTAATGCTACAATCCCACAAGTCATGGTCTTTACGTCTGTCTCTGGGTCTTGATTACACAACCAGCAGGAGACGTAGAGTGTCGAGGAGTAGCAGGTGTCTCCAGTGCTATCAGAGCACTGCATAGGAACCTGGTCACCACCACTAGCTTGCCTGATGTGTTGTAAGAACTGCCAGGAGAATGGGGAAGCCAGAAGAAACCACGATTATCCACTGCATGATTCTGGGAATGAAATGGGCATGGTGGCACTCACTGCATGTACTACGCACGGCTGAGATCTACTACCACCTCTCTAGCATCATTTCTTTAAAGCCTGCAATCTCTGCTTTACAGATGAGAAGGCTGTGAAACAGAACAGCTGGACATCAGATACAGATGGCCTGGCCCCAGAGGCTAGCTCCTCTGCACAAGGCTAGCTCTTCTGTACTAGGCTGTGCCCTGAAAACAAGCAATCATATAATTGCTTTTATTCAGACAATATCTAGAAACCTAGAGAGTTTGCTCATGAGTGCTGACTACTTAGCAGGAAGACACGTAGGCTTCATAGAATCTACAAATTACAGCACAATTTTGGCTAGTGTGAACTCATGGCCTTAACACACATACCAGCAATCAAGGAAAACTCAACTCAATGGGCATCAGAACAGATCTGTGAGCTGAGTATAACAGGGAGGAGCAGGAGAATCAAAAGTTCAAGACCAGCCTGGGCTACATGAGACCCTGCCTTAAAAAACCAAAAGTATGACTTCTGACTATCCTGCTCTTCAGTAACTCTCGTCATTTATATCAGTTCTCATAATTGTTTACAAAATGTCTATTACCACTTTTCTCCCCTCAAATGCTTCTAAATGCCAGTTCCTCCTCTGTAAAATCAGTGAACCCCATTATCACACTGTATATCAAACATTCTGAAACACAGCGCCCACTATCCTAATCAGCTGGCTGTCAACTTGACACAGCCTAGGGTCATATGAGGGAGTCTCAGTTGAAGAACTGCCCAGATCAGATGGGCCTGTGGCTATGTAAGTGAGGAGATGTTCTGGTTAATGATGATGTGAGAGGGTCCAGCTTACCTTGAGCTTCACCCCTGGGCAGGTGGGCCTTCAGTGTATAAGAAAGCAACGCAGTTGGCAGCCATGCCCCATGGTTCCTGCTCCAGGTTCCTGCCTTCCAGCTCCTACCCTGACTTCCCTTAGGGATAGACTGTGACCTGACAGTGTGAACTGAGATGAACCCACTTCTCCTCCGCGATGGTTTTGGTCAGTATTTTATCACAGCAACAGAAAGCAGGTTAGAGCACCTGTGTGCATTCCACCATGTTCCCATCACTCCTCTGTTCTCTATTCAAGGAAGGGAAGGAGCACAGTGGAGACCAAGTCATGAGTACTGGATCCAAAGACTAAAGAGTACTGGATCCAACCAGCTCCCAGATCTTTTATAAAGAGAATGGTGACATCATGGCTCTACCTTACAGTGTTAGGACTGAGTTTAAGGAGAGAAGGTTCTCTCCTCCCTGGCTGAAAAAAGCTTATATTTTAGTTGTGGAAAAGATGGTGATGGATCTGGAGTATAAATAATGGGCCTGGATTAGCAGAAAGTCCCATGGCCCCAGTATGAACAAAAACTCTGAAAGGGCAGAGTGAGGGATAAGGAATCACCTGACAAGTTGCACCTACGGATCAGCAGACAGGTAGAAAGGGTACAAAGTTCAAAGCCAATTACAATGCTGAGAATGCCTTTGGTCACTAAGGATTGTGGGTTATGAGCATATATCTGTCATTCTATCTTTACCCCTCACTGCAGTCTGGCTATAATGTGTGTGACTCACCCAGGTTAAGCCAGCACCTTCTGCATTCCCACACTACATTATACATACCACAATCATCAATTCTATACTATAATTATGGGTTATCATCAAAGAACCTTGATACCGTGAGGAGTATCATTAATCTTTATAATCCCAACATTTAGTGCAATTATCTCCCCAGAGTGCCTCTACTCTGCTAGACATTAGGATCGTCCAAGAAACTTTAAAGTGCAGCAGATAGTGAAGTGGGAAGTCAGGAGAGACGGCAGGAGGGAGGGAGAAAGGGAGGGAGGGATGAAGGGAGGCATGAAGAAGGTGTTGGAGGAAGTCGAAGAAAGGAGCACTTTCAAAAAGGCAATCGGACCTGAAGGTGAATCAGGATAACGCACATAAAAAACATATCTGACCTTTATTTCTCCCCCAGGTTATAATTCCACCAACTTTAAAAGATGAAGATAAAACATAAAAGTAGTAATAACCAAGGCACCTGCGTTCCTCTTTAGCTTGAGCTTCATCACTCTCCCTCCTCCCCTGCCCAGTGTGCATGGATGTGGGTGTGGGAGGGCACTCATGCACATGAAAGGAACATGTTTCCCAAAACATGTACAGTACCTGTCATCCAGTTCAATCCTTTTCATACTATGAAGGTGCAAAACGGCTAATATTATTGCTACAAGAAATATGACTGCACAACAAACCCCTACACTGATATAGAACACGCGCGTGGAAGTGGTTGGTGCTGCATGTACAGGATCATCTGAAACAAAATGAGAAGCACATTAGGTTTTAAACAAAGCTGGTGGAGTGCTCGTGACCTAACACGGGGAGCACCCCATTCCTCACAAGAAGGCCTGCATTTCATCACACTCATCCTTTGATAAAACCAGATACCTGCAGTGCGATACTCACAAAAATTTTGGTGGTTTTGTTATAGTTTTAAAAAAAGATTTTAAAATTTCCCAGTTAATAAGAACCACAGTCCCTTAAAAGTGGTATATATAAAACACCCCAGTACACAAGGCACACAGCAGAGCCGTCCCACAGAATGTTCCTCAGGAAAGCAATGTTCTGTAGCATATTTACAGAAACAGAGAAATGGAATGTACTGCCCAACATAGTAGCCACTTGCTATCTTGGCTATGTGGTATAAAAAACAACCTGAATAACTTCACTGTATTCTACTTTATATCATGTTAATGTATTTACAGCCACAAGGCTGCACACAGCTAATAGTCACCCTGCTGGACACACTGCACAGTTCTTTTGATCAATACTGTTTTGCTTCTTTGATTTTATTTAAAAAAGGCTCTATTGATTAAATATGGTTATACCCAGCTAACACTATTTTAAGAAACACCACAGGAATAGAAAAAAAATTAACTACCAGTTATAAGAAAGAGTTAAAAGCAGGTTAAATAACACAAGAAGGATGTATACTTTGGCAAATTCTATGGGACAAAAAGGACAATTTGATCAACTAATAAAGAAGTGGTGTGTCTGATGAACATAAAGGGGTGTCTCTGATGGACAAAACACACTATGTATAGGCTCCATTTAGATCCTGATTTTCAGGAAGGAAACTATAGAAAGATGGTTTGGCACAATTAGGTAAATTTGAACATAGACTAGATAGAAGAGGTTACTAAGGATTCACTGCTATTTTGCTATATGTGATAAATCAAAATGTGTGTGTATGTTGGGTAACCAGGGGCTTTTAAAGTGACCGACAGTGAAATACTTAGGGAAAAATGATGTGATGCTTAGAATGTGCTTTAAAACACTATCTCCCTTAATCCATCAAATCCAATCCAATGTGGAAGTAGTAATGCACAGAAGAATACATGCGCTAATTACTTAAGACATAAATGTCCACCAGTGCATGCTGAACTTCAGTATACTTGCAACTTTCTCCTGAAACTATCATCTATTTCTATAAAGATCATCTGGTGCTAATGCTACCATAATGTGTTCATAGAGAAAAAAGAAGCTTGTTGATAGTGTATAATATAATCAATACCACGAGGAAACAAATAAATTTAATTGGCCTAGCAAATTAGCAAATTTTTTTTCTCTGTGTGTTTAAATAATATATACCTGGGCTGAGAGTGTGGCTCAGTTAGTAGGTGTTTGCCTAGCATGTGTGAGGCCCTGAGTTCAATTCCCACCACTCCAGGGGTAGAGATAGGAGAATCAGAAACTCAAGGTCACTCTCAACAACAGATCTCCAGGCCAACTTGAACCAGAGTGTTCATCAGTCTGTCTGTCTCTCCCCCTTCGTGTGTGTGTGTATGTGTGTATGCATGTGCACGTACGTGCGCTCAGGAGCTACATATAGGTGTTTATGTGTGTGCACATGTATGCATAGACCAGAGGCTGTCATTCCATATTTTCTTCTATCACTCCCTACCTTACTTGTTGAGACAGGATCTCTCACTGAACCTGGAGTGCACTAGCTGGTTAGGCTGGCTGGTCAGCAAACTTTGGAGAGCTGCCTGCCCTCTGCCCCTCTACCACCTCCCACCTTCCCATCCCCCACAGTGTAACATTACAGGAGTATATCGCTGCACCTGCCTTTTACATGAATGCTAGGAATCTGAAGAAGTCTTCATGCTTGCATAGCAAGCACTTTACCAACTAAGTCATCTCACTATATCAAAGTAAAATATAGAATAAGGACATAAATTTTCATTTTCACATAGATGAAATTAGTTAGGGGCTGGGCCTAGGCCAAGGCCACAAGTCAGATTCTTAAAACACTCTGCTAATGGAGGTCTCACACATACTTTTTAATATCCTTTCCTTTATTGAGCCTGCCTGAGAAAAACCACAATATAAATTCTTGCTTCTAAAAGGTATTTGTTAGCTTGCTATAAAGTATGTTTAAGTCTGAATTTCTCAAAACCGGTGAGGTCCTAACAGCTTCACTTGGTCTATGTATCAATCTGCATACAGATAGCATGCTAACACTGGCACTGGGGTCAGGCTTTAGGCTTCACACAGTCATGCTACACACTCTCAGGGTGGAGAACGCGAACACAGTGACACTTACAAATAGTTCTGCTAGTGTTTCTGTCCAAGGCTGAAGTTTTTACTTCTTCAAGTTCTAGATTAAAAGAGAAATAAAAAGTACTTTAGAAGTTGCTTTCTGTGACAATCCTTACATACTAACATACTTTCTGAACACTGCTTAAGCTAAGTCACAGCTGTTTGCATGATCACGAGAACTGCCGTCCCATCATCAGTACAATCAGATTCCCAATGAGATGGGCTTCTGTGGTCAAGAGTGTAGGGAACCTGCAAACTTATACTGTCGTCATGGAAACTCACAGCACAACTAGCTGAGTGGACAGGCTCTAGAGTTCTACTTCCTAACCTGTAATTCTCACCTGTGAGATACAGAAGCTTTTCCTAGGGAGTAACAGCCCTTACTTAACATTTCACACAGCTCGGGTATGCTTACTAGTTCAGGTATTTAAGTGTCATAGGCTAGGAAACAAGATAAATACAACAGAATCACACATTAAAGAGTCATGAACAAAAACTACATAATTCAAGTGGACAAAATATGACCACCAAATTAAGACGGTGATATACATTAAATCTAAAACGGGATGGTTTCCAAACATCAGGCATGGTGGTGCACACCTTAGTCTCAGCTACCCAGAAGCTGAGGCAGGAGGAACACAAGTTCAAGGCTTGACTAGGTTACATAGTGAGTTCAAAACCAGCTTGGGTAACTTAGCAAAACCCTATCTTAAAATAAAATTCTAAGATAAGAGTTTTGGATATAGCTTAATGATAAAGCACTCTCCTAGCACACCTTAGGTCCAACCCTAGCATTAACCCACCCTCCCTCTCTCTCCCCTCCCTCCATCATCCGTCCATCCATCCATCCTCTATCCTTCCTTCCAGGTCACTCGGACTTTTTGAAAACATACCACCTGAAATTGGTGTAAGAACACAGGTTTAGTGCATGTAAAGTGTATAGACCATGGGAAGCATCCACTGAGTTTACAGTTTGTTTTATTTCTACCTTAAACAGTAAAACAATTCTACCTATTTGTAAATTCTGGAAATTTTATCTCTGGGCTACATGGAGATTAGATATCCTTTCAGAATCTTAAAATTGGAGCTAGAGAGATGGCTTAGCGGTTAAGAGCACTGACTGGTCTTCCAGAGATCCTGAATTCAATTCCTAGCAAGCACATGGTGGCTCACAACCATCTGTACTGGGATCTGATGCCCTCTTCTGGTGCATCTGAAGACAGCTACAGTGTGCTCATATACATAAAATATTTAAGTCTTAAAAAAAAAATCTTACATTTCAGATCTCAGCCTTGGTGTTCTAGAACTCAATAGTATCTATGGTGATTTCCTGGTTAATAGATAATATAATTCAAACCCTCATTATTAAGTCCCATATGTGGCTTTCTAATTCTGGACTAGGTTTCATTACCCTTTAAAGCTTCTCTGAAACAGCACCAGCCACATTTCACAGACAAGAACCTCAGCCACACAGAGGTTCACGTTTCCCCCATCCTGAAAACAGCAGAGATATGGTTCAACCCAAGCCCATGTGACCCCAACACAAAGGTCCTGCAGAGTCCAATCCATCGAGCAAATGCTCAGCTCTGTGTGCTCTGTGTGCCTGTGAGGTCTGTCTTCCTTCTTTACCTTTTACCCACTCCTGATGGAAACACCCACATAACTCTGAGAGCCAGAGGCTGCGTGGGATCCACTCACACTCTGCGGTGCTCACCCCAGAGTTTTATCCACTAATGTACGTAGCTTTTGTCACAACTATAATCAAGACATGGTCATGATTAAATCTCTATACAGATAACACAGTCTTCTATTGACATCTTATCTACATGATACACATTTTGTTAAATAAATTCCTTACTTTTGTAGCACATTTTCCTTCGTTTAAAATTTAAAACTGTAAAATTTTTTGAAGAATTTACTGTCAGATTGAGCTGCATTAGTATCATAACTTCAGAGTCTACTTTGCCAGTACAAGAAAGCTCGACCCGAAACACTGTTTAAAAGAGAAACAAGAGAAAGTATTTAGTGTCCTAAAAATCAGAATCAATACCATACAACATTTTCATTTACTTTGGCTCAAATAAAATAAACAAGCACATCTTAATGAGCGGACCAGACAGAAGCTTTTAGAGATCCCTTCGCCACTGCTCTGGACAACTGTATTTCATTCACTGTAGATCCAGAGGAGGACTGAAGCAGAAGGCAAGACACAGATGAAGCGACAGTTACCTCCAAGCCTTTCTCATGAGTTTCTAATATACCAATTTGTCTTCTATGTTCTGCTTTTCAACATACTGAAACTACAGAATCATAAGACAAACTCTGCTGATCTTACCAGTCTCATCAGTAACAGTAACAAAATTACACCAAAGGAGAGACTATGCAGTACCAAATGCATTTATATATTTCTCCTAGCAATGTAAAGGATGTAAATGTCAAGAAGGCTGTGCAGAATAAAGCACGTCATCAGCATATTCCTAAGGCAGGGAAAGCCTTTCCTGTTGTTCAGCTAACAAAATGTGGAAAAACCAAAGCTTAGAGCTACGCCATAACAGATGGCCAAATATATACGTTAACACACCACCAATAACAAATATAGCCACAGTATGAGCAGACAGGTGTATGACATGTTTGAAAGTATTCTCTGTGGAAAATGTATATGTATATTTAGGAACCACATTTAAAAAACTGTCTCATTCAAAAAGAGTAATCACTAAGAAGTACTCCTAGGAAATAAAGACAATGTTACTGGCGGAAATTATAATAAACCTATAGACAAAACAACACGTTCTTGGCTATGAATTAAAAACAACACTGCCTTTCTAAACAGGATTAGCTTCTAAAGGTGTATCTAGGAACATTTTGTCTTTTAGTTTAAGATTCCTTTCCTACAAATTTCAAAGATATTTCACCATCTATGAGTAGTGGATTAGAGATTTGGACATTTCTGAAACCCCTGCTGACACACAAAAAGTAACCGGCCCCCAGCTCTGTCTTAAAGCCTAGCTGAACTTGTGCCAATAAGAATGGTGAATAAAACTGCCAAGAAAGCCTTACAACATGCTATATATAGCTCATCCTTTCTTTAAAGATAAACAAATAATAAAGATGACAATAATAATAACAACCCATCTACCTCCCCAACCCCTGCTCCCCACCCCTGGGATCTTTGAGCTTTTCTGCATTGCTTAGTTTTATCAACTTGACACAAAGGAGAGTCACCTGAGATTGGAATTTCCAACTAAGGAACTGCCTCCATCGGACTGGCCAGGCATGTCTGTGGGGCATTCTCTTGATTAATGATTGATGTGGAAGGGCCCGGCACTCAGTAAACTGTCCTTGTAGGGATAGGATGGAGACAGCTGAAAGCAGTACGCTAAGTGTTAAGTCCATCTTTCCTGGCTCACCTGATAAAGTGCGTGGGACCTCCCCTTGAGCAGAAATATTGACCTGGGGCATGCCCATAGCTACAAAGTTGTCTACTTGGAATCCCAGCTTATATTCAACCTGTAAAATGAAGAGAGATAAAACATTATACCTGTGACAACAGAAAAGGACTTCACTAATGAGTTCATTACTAAGCAGTATGAAAGCTTTTCACAGGTGGGAAAAAAAAAGTCACTACCAAAAAGATTCCAAAGAGCAGACCCTTAATCCTAGCAGTCAGCAGTGAGCGATAGGTGGATCTCTGTGAATCTGAGGCCAGTGTGGTTTATATAGTAAGTTCGAGATCAACCTGGGCTACAAAGTGAGACCCTGTCTCAAAAATAAATAAATAAAAATAATAAAACTGAAATCATGCTAGGAATTTTCAACCAGACAGAAATTCAACCTGAAGGCTACTGTCCATTTGGTATCTAGAACTAGATCACCCTTTGACCTAAAATCAACAATCTGTTACCTTGGAGAGGATGCATTCAATTTCTTAGCTCATCACAACACCATGGCTGCCACCAAGGGGTGCTAGAGAGCTATCACTAAGGTACCCTGTGCTTTCCAGCACCAATACCTCAAGAAGATACACTGACTGTAAGGTATGGCGTGTTACCTCTGTACAGGACCGTAAAGTCGGGGAGGATGCATGAGAGAGAAGCACGGGATCCAGAGCCAGGAGGCCATGTGACCTGCACAAATGAGCAGCTTTTCCAAGCTTGGGCTTTTAGAAAATGAGGACCACACAACATGAGGAGCAGAAGTGCTGACTGACCCAAGAGGCCTGTGACACTGGCTTGGGACCCTCTGCCCACTGCAGGCCCAGTGGCCTCAGCAGCCTCTTCCACTGCCAAGCTACACTTCTTTGTGGTCACCAGCCTCCTGCCAACCCCAGGGATTTGCCCACAAACCTTCCTGAGCTGTCAACAATGGTGCAATCAGTTTTGTTCCCGGTGTGAGGAACCTCACCTGCATAGCCTTTCACACCCTTATCTCTCTCATGGTCTCCCTCAACGTGGCTTTCCCCTCAGGCATCCTCTTCTTGCTCACGTCCACTTTCTACATCTGAGCACTGGGCCTACACATGGGGTCAGTGTCCATGTAAGGCTCTAAGGCCCTCTCTAGATGTTCCACGTAAAGTCAGCCCTATACTCTGAAGCTCACCTCTACTCACAGTGCATGTAGCAGGTCATTCACATGTCACACTACAGGACTCTACAGAGGTTTTGAAGGCTGGTTCATTCCATCTCCTCTCAGCTTTCTGTTAACTTTGAAATTCAGTGTTCATTCTGACAACCACTCAACTTCTTCATGTCCAAAACAGATACAAATATTCTGTCTGTTCCATCCAAGACCCCAGCACTGCCTCTGACCACCCACCTCTGGTCCCTACAAAAGCAGTTCTTTGTGCTCACTACTCTAAGTCAGACAACATTTATGAGGCATGTTTATGAGGCAAGGGCTGCGCTTGTAGAGGGGGAAAGCAGTGGTCAATTAAACTACTTCCTTCCTTCCCAGCACAGCCAGGAGGCTTGGTTTCATGTTCCCACAGCCTGTGCCCCAGCAGGGACATCACTGACACAGTCATTCTGACACCTTTTCAGCTGGTTCACTCCCTCTTCTTCACACTTGGATGGCAGTGCCTGCAGCCCCATGGCCCTTGGCTCAGCTTGGTGGGAAGATGATACACATGATGACCTCTCAGTCCTATGCTCAATGGCTGCTCTTCTTCAACCTCACCCATGGTCCTCACTGATACACAGTATGCTACCTGCCGGATTCTTCACTTCCAGGCAAAACTCTTGCTCCTTTCAGCTAGCATGCAGCAATCTTGCTTATCCTTCCCAGCATCAGGCAGATCTATCAGAACATCAACCTCTGCACTCAAGTCCCAAGGATAAACCTTTCAACTTGTCTCTCATTCTCCTTTTCCTCCAACTACCTATTAGGCATACCCATCTGGTAACCTCAAATGCTGAAGTTGTAGGGTTACCAGATAGAGTTGAACTTACCTGATTGCCAGACTCCTCTCACAGATAAAGTCAGGCACCTCAGTAGGATACTTATTGTCTGTGGGTTCCTATATACAGGTAGGAGCCTCCTCTCATAGGTAGACAGGCGCCCCACTGGGACACTGTATGTTCCTAGCTAACAAACACCCTGGAGCCAGGATTTCTCGCCTGAGAAGTGAGTTACTTGATGCCACATCCAGTGCCTCTCTCCGTCCCTGCCTCCTGCCTGGGAATCAGAGACCCCACTTCTACCACATGGACTCGGTGCTTCTCTCCAGAACCCCTGTCATGCTGTCAGTTTCTAATGCCAGGGCCTGAGCTGTGCTTGAGGCCCATGTCATCTTGCTGCCTCTCTGTCCACGGCATTAGTTTTTCCAGTAGCTCCTTACTCCCCAGCAATGCCCCTCTGTGTCCCTCCTGAACCTTTCAGTCTCCTTTGCTAAGTCTTCAGTTATTACAAGCAGAGGAATAGCTGTGCAGGGATCAAAGCTAGGAAAGCAAAGACTGGGTACAGCCAACAAGTCAGAGGGTTCTGACGGCAGAGCTGAGGGCAAGGGGCAAGAGCAGTGGCAGGGTCATCTCAGTCTAACCACAGGAGAGGGAGAAAAGGAAGGAATGATGTTGTGGAGGTGGTAAACCAAGGAGCAGAGCGCAGGTAGAGGTGGCAAAGAGGCCGAGGGAAGGACTGAGAAAATCAGCAGCGGCTTAGAGGAACCCACAGTAAGAAGCATGGAAGCCTGCCCTTTGCCTAAGACTTCCTTTTGACAGACAAATGAACACAGGAAGCATCAGAAGGCAGCTCTCTCCTCACACTGGTGTACTTAGGATACCTGTTTTTTAAATGTAGTTTTTGGAGTCAGAAAAAAACTGCCAATCATTGAAATACAATTTTCTCTACTTTGGCATGTACTGATCTGTAAGGAATGCCATTTGTCAATCACCTTTGAAGAAACAGATCTATTTAGAAAGTACACCACAGCCTACCCCCTCACCCCCAAAAAAGCAACTCTGCACAGCAGTTGTTTATCAGAAAATAAATGAGCCAAAATACTTCAGAAAAGTAACTACAGAAAATCTAAATATTTGAATAAGCTAAAAAATAAACATGTTTGGTATTTTTCCTTACTTGGAACACATGGCTGTGTGAATAGGCAGATGATGAATAAAGCCATCTCCTGCTGGAACACATCTAAAGTGAATGTGCTTGCCTACAGTCAACGGCCTTTTAATCTCTCTGAAATTGCCAGAACTGCCTTTCTCACAGCTACTTCACTCCACTGGGACACAGCAGGCTGGCCCCAGAGGCAGCTGCTGGAGCTCTGACAAGCTCCCCGCAGAATCTCCTGGATGGAGACCAAGGAGAGTGGGTGTGGGAGTCTTCTGCCACGTCCTCTGTGCCTCTGCCCTCTGGCTATCTACTGACACTTAACAGACATAGTTGTATGCTTTTTCTTGAACACTAGGGAATGTTCTGGAACATACAAGAAACTAATTATCTGTTAAGACCGCCTAGTAGTCTACTCTTGTCAGAGAATCAATACCAGAGTTCTCCTTCCATCTTAAAATACAATTAACACATTCTCAACCACTCAGTGAGGCACGCATGACTTAGATGTTAAGAAAAGACACACACAGCTTCAGCCGCTGAGGGAACTGAAATCTTTGGCAAGACCAGTCACGTAAACTCTGGAGAACCAGCAAAAACTTTGATGTGGAAAAACTGATGTTAAAATATCTGACTGTTGAAGTGATACACTGGGGAGTCTGGAGATCCTCGGAAGCAAGTATTTCATCTTCTGGCAAGAGCTCAAACAGCCCAAACACAGATTCTGACAGAGTGTTAGAAATTGAGAGAGACAGCCTTCCTTCTGAAGTCTGACTGTATCTCAGAATCAAGTGATAAGAGACTGAAACTTACTACTCCTGCCTTCTCGGGTGACTGCCATGTCAGCTCACCCCTAGCACCCGTTTCTTCAGCCTCCAGACTCATTTAAGCAAGTCCTTCCCAACCTGGGTTGAGGTTTCCTCTTGTAGGAAATGACCAGAGCACAACTATGCAAGAAAATATGATACAGTTATTTGAAGGGGGAACCACACAAAGCAATACCAAGGAACAAGGACCAGTGCCCCTTTACCAGGACACACTGCTCACAACTGTGCACTACACAAAAGCAGGAAGCACTTAGGTATATATGTGCACACTGCATACTGCACACACATGCACTACCTTTCTTTAGGAGAAGAGAATCAGGCAGCAATCCCTGATGAGGACAGAGGTCTAGATGGGCTTGCTTAGCATGCTACCATGATGATGGAAAACCTTCCTTTCCACTGTATACCCTTACAGGCCTTCGGAATTTACACCATATCCATACACTACCTACTATTATAATTAATTTTTTAAATAAACAAACTGCAATTAGCCAGCTGTGTTAAAAAAATCACCAGATACTATGACCTAAGAACTAGAGTTAGGGCTGTAATATTATCAAGAAGAAGCCCAAATGTATAAATACATGCTGCTAGCCAGGTATGGTGATACACATCTTTAATCACAGCACTTGGGAGGCAGAGGCAGGCAGATGCCTGCGTCCAAGGCCAGCCGGGTCTACACATAGCCAGAGCTATAGAGTAAAACCCTGCCTCAAGAAGAGATAGAGAGAGAAAGATAGAAGGGGAAGGGGGGAAAAGGGAGGGGAGGGGGAAGGAGAAGAAGAGAGGAGAGAAATCTACAAAATAATGGAATCATTAGAGTTATACCAGTCCCTTCAGTGTTTCCCCTGCAAGCATATATGTCCATAGACAACCCTTCCAAGCTAGCTTCCACCACGACAAGATTCCCCACGACCAACAACTTGAGGCTGAAGAACATGGACAGCAAAAGAAAACTTCAGATTGACACAAACTAAAACAACATCAACCACTAGTGAAATCTTAGTCATGAAGATGCTAAGGGTACCTGATGAACTCTGAGTGCTGTGAATTAGAACACCAAACTTCCTGGTTTTGATAACTGTGCTTGAATTGTGTAAATAACACCAGTGTGCTTAGAAAATGCAAGCTAAGACATTTAGGAGTGAGGGGACATGATGCTTTCAATGCACGTTTAAACAGTTCAAGGGTTCAAAGGCAGGCAGGGAGTGAGGAGCAAATGGTACAAACAGTATCATCTGGCAAATCTGGGAAACGAGGATGTAAGGTTCCTTGGCAGTCAGAGGTGAAGAAATCACCAATAAATAAATGGCAGAAAGTTGATAAGCCCTGGCTTCAGTATCTATGGTTACTAAGGCTCAGAATGGTGCACATGGGAAGCTGCATGTGTGGTACCTTGGTTCCACTGTGAATGGGAAAATTATGTTCAAGTCACCAAGTGTGTCTGAAAGAGCCAGCTCAGCAATGCTCTTCCCCATCCACCAGCCATATGTGGCTTCTCTGTAACAGCAGGGTCATCATCAGATCTAAGTCTCCTTTTCCTGGATCCAGATCTCCCTGGAAAAAGCCTCAAAGGACCCAGCCTTGTGTGATGTGCTGATCATCCCCCTGGTGGCCACCTAAATCTAAAGTTTTAGAGGAGCAGGCTCAAGATTCAGATATAAACCTGAAAAACCCAATGCTCTGTCCCAGCACTCACCCTTCTGTGGAGAGGAAGGCCCATCCTCAGGATCGCCCTTGCCTCTGAAGACTGGGTAACCCTGTCATGTTGTCTGCTAGCAGCTCTTACCTTGGACTTTGCATGCCAAGTGAAGTGCAGGAAGTTTGTCTCACTGGGCACTAGTAGGTTAAAGGACAGAGCATAGTGACTGATGAGGTCATTTCTCACATAGTAAAGTTCTGCATCAAGACCTAGAAAAAAATGGAAAAATAGTTAACCATCCAAATGTCTTCAAAGTGACTGCCTTCAGTGTGGAAAATCCTTGTAGGGGGCAGAGAGAATGAGCCGATGCACAAGTGTGTGCTGCAGTCAGCTGGCATGTGAGCTGCCCTGTGAGGCAGGATGCTGCAGCTTTACAGCCCACAGAGAAACTGGCACTCAAAATCTAGCTCTCCTTCTGAGACAGCTGTTCCAGGACTGCCATAGCCACTCTGCCTTTTGGATTCTGAGCACCAAAGAAATATCACTCCTTCTCAAGTGCCTGCACTGAAGTTACAGAAGGCTGTGAGCTACATGTGGAGCTGTGCTCTTAACTGCGAAGCCATCTCTCCAGGCCCTGAAGAAAACCTTTAACCACTCCCTTCAGTGGAAAAAAAATCAACCTACTGTGAAAAAGATATAAGATAATAAACAAACAAACAAACAAAGAAAAAAAACAAAAGGAAAAGAAAACAAAGTACTAACAAAGCCAATTACAGATGCTACCAAGTCAGTGACCTTGAGCCCTAGACACTGTAGACAAAAGGGAGAGGGAGGAATTATCAGCAAGTGTTAGAGACAAGCAAAGAGCCAAAGAATTGAAAGAACAGCAGCCTGGTAACTTCCTTTAAGCATATTTACTGTTTCCCTAGTGCTCAGACAGGACAAACTGAAACTTAAAATGGCACATTTATTGAGCGTGCACTGCAGGTCTGTATCTGAGGAAGGCATGAAGGAGGTCACCTGGATACCTCAGATCCCTCAGCACACAGAGAGAAACCAACAGCTCTGCCACAGACAGCTTATCTATCAAGGCTCCTTGCTCATTTCTAACCCAGATTTGATAATACATTTAAGTCAAAAAGGAGATCTGAGTAGCACTGTTTTATGAATCCTGCACAGGGTGCCAGATACAACAAGGCAAAGCTGGAAGCCTGTGTAGAAGGCTCTGCCTGCTGAAGACAGAAAATGCTAAGGAACTTAAGGTGGGGACTGGTGGTGTTAGAGAAAGATGTAGAAGAGACAGGAAAATGGAGAGATTGGATGGAAAAGGAAAATGAATTCAAAGAAAACATCAATAATCACAATAGTACAGTTTAAATTCATTTAAGGGGATGGAGAGATGGTTTGGCAGTTAAGAGTACTGATTTCTCTGTCAAGGACCTGAGTTTGATTCCCAGCACCCACATGGCACCTCACAACAATCCATTACAGTCCCAGAGATTAAACGCCCTCTTCTGGGCTCTGTGGGCACTGCACACATGAGGTGCACAGACACATATGCAGGCAAAACACCTATACACATAAAAATAATAGATAAACCTTTATAAAACTTCACTCAAGCCTGAGATATGCTAGTCTAGAGAGACTGGTAAAGACGGGGCTAAAACAAAGTTCAGAAATACGTCAAATAACAAAAAGAAAAAAACAAGAGGCAGAATGACAACACACAATTATAGCTTAAGGTGAAACAACTCATTAGTTAATAAAACTTACAACTGAGATCCTCTGTACACAAAAGATACAGCACCATAACAAGCAAAGCTTCATATACAGAAAGCAAAGGCCAAGAGCCACAGCCACAGACTAATAGCCCCTCATACCCAAAGGGCAGACTCATGGACCATCATAAAACATGAAAAGTATGAAGAAGGGGAAGCAAAGCATAACTAAGTAACCTCTAAAAAGTCAGTAATTCACATTAGTAGAAAACAAAAAACAATAAAGGCGGGTGTGGTGACTCACACCAGTAATTCCAGCGGAGTGGGAGAGGAAGGCATTCAAAGTCATCCTCAGCTATTTAACAAGTTTGAGGCCAACCTGGGCAACATGAGACCCTGTTTCGAAACAAAACACTGATGGCATATCAGATTGAAAATCTATACTGATAAAAACACAGACAACAAATAATAAACGGACAGATACTTTCCTGGTCTGATAACCATACAGCTAGCAAGCTCAATGGTAATTTTTACATTCTTATTTCTAAAATCATTAACAAGGTAAGGATGTCCCTACTCCTATTCAATTTCACACTTATAATGGTAAGACATTATAGCTGTACAACCTGTGAAACTGTTAAACACTCTGAAAATCAAGTAGTGGAAAGTCTGTGCTGGACAAGTGCTTTTAGGAGAAAATTTATCTAAAACTTATTTTAGGAAATATCGGCTGCCCCTTTAAATGCTGGTTAGCCTTCTTCCAAGACACTGTATGTTTTAGATAGGGCTATGCAGACAAACCACAAGGAATGGGCTTGAAGAGGCCCAGGCCTCTGCTCAAGACCTAAGTAAACTTTGCTCTCAACCACATTCTATGAGTAGAAGGGAGAATGGTGAGCTTCATAGTAAGATACACACGGGGGGCGTGAAAATGTGAAGAGGTGCTAAAACACATCATTAATCTTCAGAAAAACAAAGGTTAGAAGTACAATGAAAACCATTAGCACCCAAGAGAATAACTACAATTGATGCTGGCAAGTCAGCTCAGAACATTCCTGCCAGGGTGAAACTGCTCAACTGCTTTGAAAAGCCAACAGTTGCTTATAAATTAAAGACACACCTACTCAGGCAGCAATTCCACTTGAGGTAATTCTGCAAAGGAAATGAAAACACTGTATCCACAAAACACTTGTGCAGATGTTCACAGGCCTTTTATACTAATAAGCAGAAGTGGTCAATGCAAATGTTCCTCGGCAGACACTGAACTTGATACCAATTGTTTACATTCAACATGGGAATACTACTCTACAATGAAAACCAGACTCTGTAACAAGGACGGACTTCTCAGAGTGAAAGAAACTTGACACATGAGAATATCACACTATTTGACTTTATTTAAATAAAACTTTTAGAGCATACAGAACTAATTTTTTGGATAAAACTCTGAACTGTGGCCATGTAAACAGGAGGACAGGAGATGGGAATACACGGATGTCTTGTGAAGATAGCAATGCTCAATATCTTGATTTGAGTCTAGGTCGTGAAACCATATACAAAGAATTTATTTTCTTTTTAACTGGGGGCAGAAGGCTGTGTACACAAGTGAGTGCAAGTGCTTATAGAATCCAGAAGAGGGTATTGGATCACCTGGAGCCAGAGTTACAGGGTTGCTAGCCTCCTGATGTGGGCGCTGAGAACTGAACTTGGGTCCTCTCCAAGAGCTGTATATGCTCTTAACAACGGAGCCACCCCCCAGCCTCAAGGCAGGCATGTGTACACAAGCCCTTTCAGCTCCATTTTAAGAATATTAAAGGTGAGCACATATACAAGGGCTCTATCCCCAGAGCAGCAGTCTGGCCTGTGCATGCTTCCTGGCAGGGCAAGCTGAACTCCCCCTGTACCACTCTTAGGGCAGCCCCACGGCTCACACCCACAAGGCCTGCAATTTCCATCTTCTTACACTTTAATAGCTTAACTCTGCTCTCAGGGAGCCTCAGCCACAATGAGTGGTTTGACTAGGTGACCCACCTTACCTCATAAGGTACCAATTATGCTATTGTTAGTGCTCTCTGGTCTGAAATAGTAGAAGTCTTGAATGGTCTGCCTTGAACCCTCTTTTCACCATAATCCTGTTATTTTTAGTGAATAAGCACTCTTGAAAGTTTTCTTAGGAGTGAAGTTGATATTATAACAGAAATGCGTATGTTCTTTAAATATAACTCTGAATGCTGGGCAGGGAGTGGCAGCAATTTGTGACTCTAAACTTATAAGTAGTATAAATTCCTAGCAAGACAGCAGTGACTAATAAACAGCAGTCATGCCAGGCAGTGGTGGTGCATGCCTTCAATCCCAACACTCGGGAGGCAGACAGGCAGGTGGGTCTCTGTGAGTTTGTGGCCAGCCAGGTCTAGAGGGAGTTTCAGAACAGCCAGGGCTACACAGTGAAACCCTTTCTCAAAAACAAAACAACACAAAATACATTAACAAACAAACAACAGTCACATCTGTAATAAACAATGATTCTAAACATTTCTTTCTTTGTAGAAGAGCTTAGATGCTCTTTAGATAGGCAAATGCTCCAGGGATTACGGCCTTTGGATCCGCACAGTCCCTATTCATCTGTGCCAGTACACTAGACACCTGTTATGCTCTGAATCCCTCGGTTGCCAGAAACTCGTGCTTTAAATGCCTGGTCCCCAGTTTGTTTCTTGATTTTGAAGACTGTGGAGGGAGCTTTCAGGGATCAGACCCTGCCTGTCAGAAGTAGGTCACTAAGAGCAGGCCTCTGAAGATTGTGTCTGCACTGGTTGCAGCCTGCCTTTTCTGCTTCCTGTCTGTTGCCATGTGAACAAGCCGCTGCCTGCACTCCTACCGTCCTGACAGACTAGACTCTGCAATGGAACAAAACATGTCTT
Organism: Mastomys natalensis; assembly: GCA_021653895.1. Taxonomy (NCBI): domain Eukaryota; kingdom Metazoa; phylum Chordata; class Mammalia; order Rodentia; family Muridae; genus Mastomys; species Mastomys natalensis. Next base: position 162,092 of record JAJTUV010000636.1, on the reverse strand, counting down.
TTCTTCCTCAGCTTGCTTCCATCAGGTTTTTTGGTCCCAGCAACACAAAAATAACTCTGATGACAAAAGAAGTCAAGAGAAGGGAAGGAAAGAAGGAAGGAAGAGAGAGGGGGGAGAGAGGGAAGGAGGGAGGGAGGGGAAAAGAAAGGAAGGATTGAACTACAAAACCCTTTTCAGGGCTATGATACCATGGGCAGAGCTTCTACAAATACAGTGTGGTGAACCAGTTTTGTCCAAACCTTAACACTAAGTGAAAGCAGGCAAGATATAAACTATATGCGGCAAATTTTAAAAACTGCCTGGCACCTCAAAGTGTTCAATAAATATCCAAGAATTAAAGTCAGACATGGATATGAATAATATATGAATGTGCACATTATATATGTTCCACTTTTTAAAAGAAAGTGAATACCAGAATATACTAAGTAGTTGTGGTGGTTTGAATAGTTTGGCCCCATAGACTCATGTGTTTGAATGCTTGGCCTGTGAGGAATGGCACGATTAAGAGGTGTGGCCTTATAGGAGAAGGTGTGACCTTGTTAGAGGAAGTATGTCACTGTGGGAGTGGGCTTTGAAGTCATATATATGTTCAAGCTCTGCCCAGTCCCCTTCTGCTACCTGCGGATCAAGATGAAGAACTCTTGGCTCCTCCAGCACCAAGTCTCCCTGACACTGCCATGCTTCCCACCATGATAATAATGGACTAAACCTCTGAAACTGTAAGCCAGCCCCAGTTAAATGTTTTTCTTTATGAGTTGTCTTGGTCATGATGTCTCTTCTCAGCAATACAACCCTAACTAAGACAGAAGTGAATAGTGGATTGATTATATGTGATTTTTATGTACCCTGTATTCTTTTCTTTCTCCTTAACTTTTCTATGAAGGGTGAGCATGGTGGTACATGCCTTGAACCCCAGCATTTAGAAGGCAGAGACAGGTAGATCCTACATAGTGAGTTCCAGGCCAGATCAGTTAGGACAATACATTAAGATATTTCATATAATAATAATAACAACAACAACAACAATAACAAATTTACATTTTCTATGAAGTATAAGTAGAAAAAATAAAGGTTTTCAAAACATTATAAGATTATAGCTTTGAAATCACTAAAAATTTGAATCTTATTTAAAAAGAACCCTTGCTAAGTTTCTCAACAAACTACTGATAAATGCAACTAAATTAAATACCCTATAGCTCAATTGTAAAAATGAACCATTAGAGATCCTGCCTGAAAGTTATGGAACCTTCAACTGCCTTGTTCATAGTGCTGCTTTTCACAGCTTGAATGAGTTATACTGAACTGTCACTATTAATTTTTCATAGTTGGAAGGTGTTTACACTAGACGTTGTAACTACTTCAGATGCTTCAATAGCGTGAACGGTGTTTCACTAGCTTGAGACTGCTGTTACATAGCTATGGATGATGTGTGTTCACTTCTAGACTGGTTGTTCACTACTGTGGAACTGGTGTGTTCACTAGCTGTGGAGACTGGGTGTGTTCACTAGCTTGGAGACTGTTGTGTTCACTAGCTGTGGAGACTGGGTTGTGTTCACTAGCTTTGGAGACTGGTGTGTTCACTAGCTGTGGAGACTGGCTGTGTTCACTAGCTGTGGAGACTGGCTGTGTTCAAGTTGAAGTTCCTGTGGAGACTGGTTAGTGTTTACTAGTGTGGAGACTGGCTGTGTTCACTAGCTGTGGAGACTGGCTGTGTTCACTAGCTGTGGAGACTGGTGTGTTCACTTAGCTGTGAGACTGGCTGTGTCACTAGCTGTAGAGACTGGCTGTGTTCACTAGCTGTGGAGACTGGCTGTGTTCACTAGCTGTGGAGACTGGTGTGTTCACTAGCTGTGGAGACTGGTGTGTTCACTAGCTGTGGAGACTGGCTGTGTCACTAGCTGTGAGACTGGCTGTGTTCACTAGCTGTGGAGACTGGTGTGTTCACTAGCTGTGGAGACTGGCTGTGTTCACTAGCTGTGGAGACTGGTTGTGTTCACTAGCTGTGGAGACTGGTGTGTTCACTAGCTGTGGAGACTGGCTGTGTTCACTAGCTGTGGAGACTGGTGTGTTCACTAGCTGTGGGAGACTGGCTTGTGTTCACTAGCTGTGGAGACTGGCTGTGTTCACTAGCTGTGGAGACTGGGTGTGTTCACTAGCTGTGGAGACTGGTGTGTTCACTAGCTGTGGAGACTGGCTGTGTTCACTAGCTGTGGAGACTGGTGTGTTCACTAGCTGTGGAGACTGGCTGTGTTCACTAGCTGTGGAGACTGGTGTGTTCACTAGCTGTGGAGACTGGCTGTGTTCACTAGCTGTGGAGACTGGCTGTGTTCACTAGCTGTGGAGACTGGTGTGTTCACTAGCTGTGGAGACTGGTGTGTTCACTAGCTGTGGAGACTGGCTGTGTTCACTAGCTGTGGAGACTGGTTGTGTTTACTAGCTGTGGAGACTGGCTGTGTTCACTAGCTGTGGAGACTGGTGTGTTCATTAGCTGTGGAGACTGGCTGTGTTCACTAGCTGTAGAGACTGGCTGTGTTCACTAGCTGTGGAGACTGGTGTGTTCACTAGCTGTGGAGACTGTGTTCACTAGCTGTGGAGACTGGTGTGTTCACTAGCTGTGGAGACTGGGTGTGTTCATTAGCTGTGGAGACTGGCTGTGTTCACTAGCTGTAGAGACTGGCTGTGTTCACTAGCTGTGGAGACTGGGTGTGTTCACTAGCTGTGGAGACTGTGTTTCACTAGCTGTGAGACTGGTGTGTTCACTAGCTGTGGAGACTGGGTGTGTTCACTAGCTGTGGAGACTGGGTGTGTGTTCACTAGCTGTGGAGACTGGCTGTGTTCACTAGCTGTGGAGACTGGCTGTGTTCACTAGCTGTGGAGACTGGGTGTGTTCACTAGCTGTGGAGACTGGGTGTGTTCACTAGCTGTGGAGACTGGCTGTGTTCACTAGCTGTGGAGACTGGCTGTGTTCACTAGCTGTGGAGACTGGGTGTGTTCACTAGCTGTGGAGACTGGGTGTGTTCACTAGCTGTGGAGACTGGCATGGAAAACTCTAGGATGCTGAAATAAAGCAAGAGTTTTCCAGCAAGTGAGTCCACTCTCAGACAAATTCTGATCCTATACAAAGAAAGCATAAGGCCTCTGAGAAGAGGCCTTGGAAAAAGCCAATTACATATTCATACCTTAATAGGGAACAAAGAATCCTTTATACCAAGGAGAAACTTATTATGATAAAATAACTGTTGATCTTTACTGATTAAATCAAAACAAAGTGTTTCTGGGGCTGGAGAGATGACTCAGTGGTTAAGTCCACTGGCTGCTCTTACAGAGGATCCAGGTTTGATTTCTGGCTCCCACAACTCTCTGAAACTACTGTACAAGGTTATCTGATGCCCTCTTCTGGTCTCCATAGGCACATATACATGCAGACAAACAATCATATACATCAATCAAAACAAATAAATCTTTTTTTTTAATGTAAAGCATTCCTAAACAGAAATATAAAGAATGTCAATTGGGGTATGAAATTAGTATACAGAGGATAGAAGACACACACATCCTTAATTAGTATAGTCATAAGAAAGGCACACATCAAGATGACAGATACACTATAGAAACCATCTCCTCTCAAATCACCCACCGGACAGTTAAATAAAGCTATCAGCAACCAGGTTGGTCACACACTAGTAATGGGCAGCAGGAGTTCAAGGCATCTCAGTTACTTACTGAAGTTTTAGTTAGACTAGACTACATAAAATAGTGTTCTCAAACAAAAACAAAACGCTGGGCTAGTAAGATAGCCTTGGTAAAGGGACTTGCTAGACAAGCCTGGTCAGCTAAATCCGACACTAAGATCCCATAGTGGAAGAAGAAACTCCTAAAGGTTGTTCTCTGACCTTTATGTGAGTTATGTGCCATAACTCTCTCCATATGTATAAATAATATTTTTATTTTAAAAGTTATTGGCTATAAGGAAATGCAAAACCAACTTTTTAAGGCAGAAAAAAAAAATGTCCAGGCCAAAATGTGGTCAGCAGTGGGTGAGAAGAAGGCATAGAGACAGGAAACACATGTAGGTTATGAAGTACAATCTGCCTGCCTTCTTTACCTTTTATAAGGAAAACAGAATGCAAAAACAGGCTAGGAAGACTGTTTACCAAAAGTTGATAATGAATGTTTAATATTTTTCTTCTTCTTTATGATATGAACATAATTTTCCAAATGGTCAATAAAGTCTATGTTTTGCATTGACATCCATGAAATAAAATTAAGGAAATAAAATATTTTTAACAATTTTATCTTAAATTTTTTGACAAATGCTAAATTTACAAGGAGTATCATATTTTATAGTTCTGGGTTTAATCTCCTTTCTTTTTCACTCCAAGTGAAAACCAGGCAAGTGAAGACAGTAAAGCCTGCCGCTCCCAACTGTCACCAATTATCAATATTCAACTGTAACCACTGTGATCACAGGCACACTGAGCTCAGGGACAGGGGCTGGCAGAAGTTATGACGATAGGGATGGCGGGGCAAGCATCAACCAGGTTAAACGGACACTGAGGAGTGGTACTGAGGAAAAGAACACATTCCACAATGCATCAGTGAGCCAGTCTCATAGCAAGCCAAAGCGGAGGAATGTTAGAAAATCAGGGACCAGGAGAGGGAGTGGGGGAAGGCTCGGTGAGTCTAAGGGTTAGTTACTCCAGCAGGCACCTTTAGCAAAGTCCTGGAAACTGGGATGTTCGTGGTTCACAGAGGAACAGCTGAAAGAAAATCAGAATTGGTTCTGATATTTAGGGGACAGAAGAAGGTAAAAAAAGACATTTTGATTTAGAGACTAATGTCTTTGGGAATCACTTTTTGGGGTCTTTTAATTCCAATACTAGTGGGCATAAGGTCATATACAATAAAGATCATACAACAGAAGAGAAGAGGGTTCTGAGTCACCACCATCCTGAGGCAACACAATAGATGGAAAGATAGAACGCATAAGAGCCAGTTCCTCAAAAAACAATTCCAAAAGGAAATTAAGAAACCAATTCCATCCATAGCTGCATCCCAAAGGATAAAATACTTAGAAAGCAATGTAACCAAAGAAATGAAAGATTAAGTTTAAAAATGCAAAGTATTGAAACAACTAAACAGAAAAACATCACATGCTTACAGATGGGAAGACAGCAGGGTTAGTCAAATGGCAGTAACAAATGTACAATGTCAGTGCAATCGCTCCCAAAATTCCACCTGCCTTTTATGCAGAAATAGAAAAATAGATCCTCAAATGGATATAGAATTGCAAAGTTGCTCCAAATAGTCAAAAAGATCTTTTAAAAGCACATAAAAGAAGATTTGCATTTCAGTTTCAAAACCCACTACAAAACTCCATAAATCAAGACACTGCAGAAGTGGCACATATACCTCGGTGGTAACCAATACTCTCTAATTGGACTTAAGACCTGCTCAACAAGAGGAAATCATTCCTGGTCCTGGAAACCTAGCCAACTACCCACAACTAGTGAAATCATACATCTTGGCAAAGAACCTATAACTTCTACTTTACTAAACAATCCCGAACCACATTCTAAATATCGGTCCCACACCCACAGGTAAGTCCTCACCCCTCATCAAGGAAACTTCTCTGTTTTACAATGGAAAGAGACCATAACAGAAAACCACAACCATGCAAAATGCAGAGTTATGGAGCCCAATCCTAACAGATAAATCTACAACATAACTCCTGTGACTATGGCTCAGGGATTATTGTGGAAGATGAGAAGAGAAGATTCTAAGAATCAGAGGAACAGGAAGTTTGCTGTGAGAATGTCATAAGCGACATCTATAAAGTCTCACCAACATGACTGCTTAAACACGAGCTGAACAAGAACAGCAACAGACATCTAATGTGGAAGAGAGAGAAAGCTCATGAGGCCCGGAAACATACACATGAGTAACAGTACACAGTTAGAGCAGGCTGCATTTATGTATTTAGGATCAAACTGCTCTCTCTCTCTCTCTCTCTCTCTCTTCCTCCCACACACACACACACACACACACACACACACACACACACACGAGAGACCATGAATTTGAAAGAGGAATGAGGGATATATGCGAATGTTGGGGGGAAGGGAGAAATGATATGATTATAATCTCAGAAAGCTAAAATAAAATAATAGTACAGTTCTAACATAATGGCAGCCGTGTAAACTAACAGAACAGAATTGAAGCCAGAAATAAAGTTATAAAGACTTGCCAGGCAGTGGTAGCTAGCGCACAACTTTAATCCCAGAACTCCAGAGGCAAAGGCAGGCAAATCTCTGTGAGTTTCAGACCAGCTCTGGTCTACAGAGTGAGTTCCAGGATAGCCAAGACTATACAGAGAAACCTTGTCTTGAAACTGCCTCTCATTCCCCCCAAAATTGAAGATTCAATTTTGATAAGGGTACCAAAATCGTTTGCCAGAGAAGACTATTCACCATCAACAAACAAATTTGGGACAACTGGTTATTCTGTAAGAAGAATGCAACTGGATCCCTACCTCACACCACAGAGAAAGATTCATTTAAAATAGATGACCCAAACATAAGACTTAAAACCATAACTCTTGGAAGAATATTAAAGATATATCTTCATAACCTTGGTAGCGAGTTCTTACAACAGGATAGCAAAAGGACAAGCAATGGATGAAAAAAGAAGATAAACCAAACCAGGAGGTGGTGGCACATGTACTCAGTCCCAGTACTAGGGAGGCAGAGGCAGGTGGATCGCTGAGTTCAAGGCCAGCACAGTCTACAAAATCAGTTCCAGGACAGTCAGGGCTACATAAAGAAACTCTGTCTCAAAACCAAACATAACAAACAAAAGAAGGAAGGAAGCGCTGGGCAATGGTGGCGCACGCCTTTAATTCCAGCACTTGGGAGGCAGAGGCAGGCGGGTTTCTGAGTTCCAAGCCAGCCTGATCTACAGAGTGAGTTCCAGGACAGCTTGGGCTACACAGAAAAACCCTGTCTCGAAAAACCAAAAAAAAAAAAAAAAAAAAGAAGGAAGGAAAGAGTAAGTAGATAAACCAAAATTCATTAAATAAATGTTTTAAGTCTATGCAAAAAAAAAAAAAAAAAAAAAAAAACAGAAACAGAAACAAAAACAAAAAACAACAAAAACCCCAACCCACTATTACAAAGACAAGAAAAAACATAGAATGAGGATGGCACCTACAAATTACACCTGGCAAGCATGTGAATTCTGAATATATAAATAATTCTTACAATTTATCAAACAATACTAGTCCAATCTAAAAATGGACAATGGACTTGAACACCCATTTCTCCAGAGAAGACATTTAAACAACACATGAACAGATGTTCCACATTGCTCAATACCAGGAAAACAGAGTCAAAACAAAAATGAGGTACTTCATACTGCCTAGAATAACCACAACCAAAAAAGCAGAAAATAGCAAGAGTTGGCAAAGCGCAGAGAAACAGGACCCCTGCAGTCTTGGTAGGAATACAAGCCAGTCAGCCACTGAAAATACCCCAGCAGTGCCTTAAAAAGTTAAAACAGCGTTACCAGATGATCCTGGATTCTATTCTAAGTATGTATCTAACTTGAACACATATCCAACTGGGTGCTTGCATATTCTCAGCACCGTTATTCATAACAGCCAAAATGTGTAAATAACTCAAATGTCCCTGAACAGATAAAAAGTAAATTGTGGTATGAAAACATGTATGGGAACCTCCACAACATTATGCTACATGAAAGTAGCCAGAAAAAACATCACATAGTGTGTGAATCCACTATAAAGATACAGAACAGGGCCAGTGAGATGTTCAGCAGGTAAAGATGCCTTCCACCAAAGATGACCTGAGTTTGGTTTCCAGGAACCAAACATTGGAGAAAATCAATTCCTGCAAGTTGTCTTCAAACCTTTTTGTTTGCATAGCACACACACACCAGATAAACAGGTAGGTAGGATGACATGGATGATAGAGAGAGAGAAAGAGAGAGAGAGAGGATAGATAAGAGACAGACAGATATAGACAGATGATATAGACAGAAGGTATAGATGGATAGATTTAGATAGATGATAGATTGACAGATGGATGATAGATGACAGGCAGACAGACAGATTGATTGATTTTTGAAAGATAACAGCACTATGGAGACTCAAGAACTGAAACTCTACCATACAAAGAGTGAGGGACGAGACAGAAGGGAACAAAACAAGGAAAGGAGAACATGCAGTGAGCAGAAAGGGCTCTGTGGAGTAATAAGGCAAAGGCCACAGGCCATGGACTGACTAGTGGCATTTTGTCATCAGAATGCACAGAATGTTGCCATTCTGACTGAGGATAAGCACTTCAACTGTTCAACTTCATCAACCTGACTTAACTTTCTTGCTGCCAACTCCAGCAAAGTAAGGATGTTACTCTCTCCTAAGATAGGATAACATGTGTTCAAAATTTGATTTTAAACAACCCATATTTAATGCTACAAAATTTGTTCCTCCTGCAAAATTCTCATGACCCTATCAAGAAAACTAAGTTTTTCACTATACAATTTTAGTCTCAAATTAATAATCCACTAATTAAAATTTTTCCAAATGACTTTGAAAGTTAACTACAGACTCCAATGTTGTCACCCTGTTGGTGAGTTGCAAGTCACTGAAGAACCTCCCTTTTTATCATAAAGAGTGCGATTTGACAGGATGCATTTCTGAGGGCTGCTCACAGGACAGGCAGTCTCCTCTACCTACTTGGCTTGTAGCATTTAGTGGCAGATGCAGGAATAGCTGGCTGTTGATAAAGATCAACGACATCAAAGACAGTTTTTAAGATAAAGTTATTTTAAAAACTGTCAGGCATCAGTTAAAATAAGAAAACAGAAGTAACACTGTGGAGACTGAACCAAAGCAGCTTTCACGGTGCAGACCTCTCTTCCTGGCCCTGAGACTAAGTAGGTGAGTGGTCTTGGCACGCAGTTCCTGAGCCGTCTTCCATAAGTCAACTTTCTCAACTATAAGATAAAAGAGGAAGACCAGATGATGCTAATCCTCCACTAAAAATTCTGTATTTTTTTTTACATCAGCAGTAGTTTCTAAATGTCAACCAAAACTTAAGTATTCTATGATACATCCATGACTCCTACATATCAATCAAAACTTTAAAAAAATTTCAAGTCAAGACAATCTTTTAGGTCTAATCAGAAAAAAGTAATCAATGTATTTTAAACCACTAAATACACTTACTGACACAAAATGAAAATAAAAGGCTCTTACTTCTCATGTTTCTAATTTATGTAAAATAATAAACTGAAAATAAGTTTGTTCCTTAAATCTAGTAAGTCTAGTTATGCCCAGTGTACACACCCAAACAATTTATTGAGAAGCAACATTTAACTGTACACAGCGGAGACTGCCGGGCTGGAGAGGTGGAGAGGAGGCTGCTTTTGCAGAGCTTCTGAGTTCAGTTCCCAGCAGACACGCGGGTGCCCTCAGCAGAGAGCTGCCCACATTTGATGGCAGGAAAGGCGCACCTTCTTCCACCACTAAAAAATCTCTTCAAGCCTTGTGGCTACTTAAGCAGGAACAATGGGAACTGAGAACTCTCATGGACTACTCCACCACACAGTGTTTGCTTCATGTGTCTCTCTCACAGCCTTAAATATCTTGGCAGAGCTTAGGTAACAGTGCATACTTGCATACAGAAAAAACAAGGCAAGCATTAAAAAAAAAGACAGCTACGATCAACAAAAGGTCACTATACCCCTACTTTGCACCTCTTATTTAGGCTTCCTCCTTCAGACCAAGACCTGTCTTCTCAAAACCCATGGTAATTCTGTGATAACTGATCACAGAAACTCAAGCCGTCCATCACAAAAGCTGTGTTCTGGTTTGACTCTGCTAGTGCTCTGAAAGAAGTTCTGCACACTTGGAGGAAAAGTAAAGTCATCTGATTTCAAATAGATGTGTTGTCATCTTCCCCCATCAGCAAACACTGTAGCAAATATAGCAAAAACACTTTAAATTACAACAACAAAACACTTCACTCCCAAGGAAAATATAGGTCAAAGAGAAAAGCATAAGAGGATTTTCCTAAAAAATGTGATTACATATGATTTGTTCAATAGCCAAAAGTGTAAAAGGTACTTCCCAAATCCTTCTCAAGGATACACATGCTCCAGCACTAAAGCATAAAACATGAGCTCCCTAACATAGAGCCATAATCCCCAGCATTTGGTAAGGCAGGCACTCTAGACAATAGTTTGGTGCATTCCCTGACCTAGAAGAAGAAAGTGATATGACCAGACCAGTTTATTTTGTACCACTGACACAGCCACAGAAATGGAGAACTGTAGCCAGGGCTTTGTGTCAGCACTGCCCAACTTCTTTGACTTCCACTGCTATCAGGAACACACTTTACTCCAGAGGCTGGACTGATTCAGACAATAATCTAGGCTGTTATCATAAAATACAGAGAAGCACGCATCGCTTCTTCCTGCCAGCAACAGGCAGCAGGGTGTTATCTCAGGAATTCAATTCCAAAGCTTACGATTTTTTTCAAAGGTAAATCACATAGCTTTCTGTCAAAAGTTAGTTCCACAAGACCAGGTTCTTTATCTGTTTTACTTGCCAAAAATATACCTCATGCTCCTAAAATAAGGTCATGTTACACTTGTAAAAGAATATTGCTACTAAAGGCAATCAACCAAATATCTAAATGACCCGATAACTTGAGGCCTGGTCTGTTAAAGTAGTGGCAAATGACAGTCACTCCAGTGGGTTGTGCTTAAGCGACCTATTGTCTTAGGCCAGGAATAATGTTTCCTCATACAGATAAGTGAGGAAAGGGGCTCAGGGGGTTCAGGTATCTAACTGGCTCTTCCTGGGGATGATTAGCAGGCTTCTTCCTGTGTCCTGCAGCTTACTCCAAGTCCTTCCTCATAACCAAACAGATGAGCCATTCTACCTTCCTCAGCAGAGCCCGACCAGAGATGAAGCAGCCCAAAACGTTTAGGATATTTGTTTTTAATGCAAAGATACAGAAATCCCCAGAAGTGACTAACACAAGCTGTTGTGAGGCTCAGGCAGCGTATTCAGATGCATTAGAGCACCTGTGCTAAGAGCAATCTATCGTACATACGCAGAAATACTCAGAACATTGGTTACAGCTTGCTTTTCTGTGGGCCTGATAAACACCACAAGCCAAAGCAACTCGGGGAAGAAGACTGCAGGTCACAGCCAATCGATGAGGGAGTCCAGCAGGAAGTGAAGCAGAACCCACTGAGAAACAGAAACTCTCTTACAGGTACCGGCTCGCTCACGAGCTCATGTTCAAATAACTTGTTTGTTTGGGTTTTTGTTTGTTTGTTTGTTTGTTTTGAGACAAAGTTTCTCTGTGTAGTCCTAGCAGTCCTGGAATTCACTCTGTAGACTAGGCTGTCTTTGAACTCAGAGATTCACCTGAGTGCCACGATAAAAGTGTGTGCCACCACCATCTGGCTCAGATAGGTTTTCTATACAGCCCAGACCCACATGCCCAGAGATAACACAGCCCAACGTTGGGCAGGCCTTCCCACATCAGTCATTAATCAGGAGAGCCCCCACAAATATGTCCACAGGCCAAGCTGATAGAAGCCATTCTTGAATTGAGGGTCCCTCTTTCCAGGTGTGTCCCGCTGACCATCAATATTTGCCACTACACATGCCTAACCACACAGAGTGGAAGAAGATGCAATGAACATGCAAACATGTGAGTTCCCACACTCTCCAACACTTGCTACCTACCATATACTCACAAGTGTGCGTGCACAAACAGATCCAAACCTTACACACTGCTTCTTTGAGCAGGGCTACTTTTTCCTCTTATAAATCATTAAGGAATTGACTTTAGGGGAGACATAAACAAAAAGCATTTAGTGAGAGTCCTGGGAGCTTGACTGATCCTCTCATCTGAATATCAAGACTGGACACACTGATTCATTAGTTTAAAGGACTCATCAGGAGGCAACAGTGATCCCTGGAACAAAGACCACAAGTAGTGAGCTCTCCACTCACCACAGAGTCTAGGAGTGAGCTTGATGACCAAAACAAATACAATGTAAAGAGAGAACTGGCTCTTCAAAGCTGTCCTTTGACCTCCTCATGAATGCTGTGACATGAGCCTGTATATACATAGATGAGTGAACGGACAGACAGACGGATGGGCAGATAGATAGATGTGGGGTGGGGCTCAAGGAAGAAACTGAGTTGACAAAGGTAAACTAGGCTTGTAGTACACACCTACAGAGAGGCTAAGGCAAAAGGGTTGCTCTGTCTTTTAGAAGCAGGCATAGGGAAGAGTGAGATCTAAACCAAAAGATTAAAAATAGGTTTAAAATATCTAAGTCCAGAAAGATTATGGAAATATGGCACACAGAACAGATCACTAGAAAGGAGAGGTAAACAAAGTGAAAAATCCAAGATGTAGAGAGTTGAGCTCCAGTGCTCATCTGAGTCACGACAGGACATGCAAATGTAGAAGCCAGTCAGGGGCAGAGAGAGGGTAAAAGTGAACAGTGCCCAGTACTCAGAATCCGGATGCATTCCACCAGGCAGACTGGAGGCCCGTGCTTCACGGTTCAGTGGGATAAGTACAGAAGTGTCTCAGTTCCCCGTGGGGACAGTGAGCCTCACTACTGGCTTTGTTCCGTCCAGAAAGCCTTATAAGTAACACCCAGAAGGCTCAAACCGTTTCCAAGTAATTTAACTGCATCTCACAACAAAATCCAAGGATATTTAAAGAAATGCATAAATGTTCAGCAGTCAGGCATCCTGGTACACACCTACAATTCTAGCATGTGGGAAAAATAAAGCAGGGGGCTAGCCTGGATTACAGAACAAGTGTCTGTCTAAAACAAACAAAGCAAAAACAGAAAAGGCGGCAAAGGTGACAAGATGCTCAGCTGGTAACATGCTTGCTACAAAAGAGTGAGAACCTGAGTTTAGATCCCAGCACCCACACAAAAGGCTTTGCTGGCACACACCTTTAATCCTGGCACTTGGGAGACAGAGGCAGGTGAATCTCTGTGAGTTCAAGGCCAGCCTAGTGTACAGAGCAAGTTCTAGGACAGCCAGGGTTACACAGAGAAACCCTGTCTTGAAAATCCAAAAGACTCACAGATACTCATAAACTTTACCAGGAGTTCTATGAGGCCCCAAGCTTAAGAACTTTTTAACAAAGTATGCAATCTTATTATGCTGACCCCTGACTCCTAGATAATCTAAGACTTTCAACAGAAGGGTGAAAACCATTGGCATTTCCCAGGACAGCACCTCTTTAACTAGACACTTTGAAATGTCTGGTTTGAAATATGCTGGTTATATTGTTACAATACCACCCCTTGATAAAGGGTATGTCACTTTATCTGAGGTATAGGGGGAAAGTAGTCTGTTAACTGAGGACTCCCACTAACTATAAGACAGCTGCAAATTTACAAGGGTATCTTGCAGTCAGTGTATTCAGAAGTCAAAGGGCTGATTCATGTGAGATCAACTACAAGGGCTGAGGCCCTGGCTCTGGGGTACAGCACCTACCTGCATACATAGAGCCCTGGTTTAATCTCCAGCACCACATGAAGCAGAAATTGTAGACACTAGGAATTCCAGAGCTTGGGAGGGGAAGGCAGGAGGCTCAGAAGTTCAGATGACTGCACCAGTGGGTAAGAGTCTATCCAGGAATCTGGATGTTGTGGCAGTGCCCCAGGGGATTTCAGTGGGAGCCAGCAGACTGCTACCCTTCCCAGCAACAGAGCAGAAAGCATGCACTTTTGAGCTTCGTAACTGTATGGATCTGAGACCTCTAGCAAATTGTGTATTTTTCCAGAATCTTGGTTTTATCTATTTAAAAATTAAAAAATGCACCAGATGCTGCTGAAGAACATGTGTGAAATACCTGGCATGCATAAGATGTGTTAGTTCTCTCTAGATTATGGGTATCTCCCAAGTTAAGAGCTGTGTGCATTCTATTATAGCTTAAAATATAAGAATGACCGACACTCAGCATTGCCGCTGCTGGGAACGGCAAAATAAACCCTTCAGTGAGCGTTCACTATACATCTGAGCCCTACACGCGCATTTGTTTTGGCACGTAACGTTTTGGGAAGCCCTACACAATGGATGTTGTTTAGTAACATCCAGACTGGAAGATACATCAACAAGGATAACACACACAAAAAGTGTACTTTTGGCATTATTTAAGAGTAACTTAATAGTTTGGTCTCAAGTGCAGATTTTTCTTATCTCTCAGGCTGGCAAATTCTAAAAGCACAGTGATGTACAGCACCAGAACCCCAAAGCAATGCTGGGGAGGTTCTCAGTTCTGCATGTTTGAGGAACGAAATGTGCACCTTCCACTTACTCCTGGAGTGAACTTAAAACCCAAGCAGCATTGAGGCAGCACCTTCAGAACTCACTCATTAACTCAGGATGTGACTCACATGGGACAAGTTTAGCCATAATTGGACAGAATTTTCCCCCATATGTGCAGGGAGAAAGAAACTCAAACCCACAATTGCACAATGTCTCAGCCCTGATCTCCCAATGAAGAACACATGGGCTCAGATTAAGCTGTGCCAATACCACCAACCCCAACCTAATGCAACGCCTAGGGTTAAGGGTTCACTTCAGGATGCTAACCCACTCCTGCCAAAGCTTCTCCTTAGCAGGTTATACCAGTGCCACCAGCAGGAAGGACACCACCCCTGTCCAACCAAGCATTTGGCCTGAGATTCTGAAGGAGAGACGCTTGGCAGGGAAGAATACTTGGCTCATCACATTTTTTTTTTCTCAACTGCCTTTCCCATAAAGACAGGGTCCTTTGGCTCAGACACCAAATCTAAAATAAGTGGACTCTAGAGAATACCTTCTCTTTAGTCCTGAGGTCTCCTTCAGTTAAACCTCCCAATTCATTGCCAGCTCCTGATAAATCCACCCCACCTCTCCACCTGCTCCCCAATCCATGTACCACGACCGGTGTCTTAACTATGGACAGGGAACCACATACTATCTCTTCTACAACCCATACTGACTGCACTCTCCTTTCCTAACCCTGCTTTATTTGTTGTGAGGTATTTTATTTTGTTGGCTAGGTTTTGTTGTTATTTTGTTTGGGGAAGGAGAGTAAGTCAGAGTCTCACATATACAAGGCTGGCCAGGAAGTCCTGATACCCCTGCTCCACCTCTGGAGTGTTGCCAATAGCTTTCCATTTCCAGAGAAGCAGTTCCCATCCGCCGACCTCACAGCTGTCTTATCTGCCTCTCCTTTGCTCATTGCTCTCAACCCAGCCACTTCAGAGTTCTGCCTCCACACTCCATGCCACGCTCGCTGCCTGGCCCTAAGTGTGTCTCTCTTCTGTCTGCCTGTCCCGATCAACCTGGAGATGAGATATAAATGTTTTCTTTCCTGGGATCCCCTCCCAAACTCTCCAAGCCTCTCTTTCCTCTCTCAAAAGTAACATTTGTACCAAAAAACAAAACAACCCTCCCCCAAAAAAAACAAAAAACAAAAAAACCTCCCATCAACCATAGTGAAAAATGAAAAATAACCCTGTCTATCACTTATCCACATCAATCACAATCAAAGTGACCACTCCTCCAATAATCCACAATGTAACTCTGTATCTCAGAGCTACACAGTCCTACATGGGACAATCAGTCACACACTCACACACACACACACACACTTCCTTAAGGAAAGGATTCTAATCATTTTTAGTCAATATCTTCAAAATATAGAACACTTCAACTTTCTTTCCCTAGACTGTTCTGAGGAGCAAGTGTCTAAACTAGTGTGAACTGTCCTTCAATAAGATGTGAGCAAACACAGCTTTCCCAGAAGCAATTTAGTTTGAAAGGAGAAGCAAGCTAGCCAGAGGAAATGTTTAACTGGTTCCTTCTCTCTGAAGCTGTCTGCACCGCTGTGGACCACAGCTCCCTATCACAGCCATCACTGTCACCACGTCTTCCCAGCCACTGGCATCTTATTCCCAAACCTCTGGCACTGCTGCAGCAGTTGCGGAGCACAGGACATTAGTGAGCCCGGAGTGAGCCTGGTTACACTGATAGTAACCAGGACCACAAACCAGCACTGTTTGAGTTCTGGCTTAACTGCAGCTGCTCCAGGGCTGCCGGAAACAGCAGGGATCCAGATTCAGGCACGACTGAGTCAAGGCCTGGCCTTCTACTCAATGGCCACAACACTTTGAATCAAGGTCCTCATACTTAAAATATGGATGGACACAGTAGCCAGTACTGTAGTCTGCTAAGGACAGTAATGAGAGCAGTGAGGCAGGGCCTAGTTACACAGGAAAACCACACAGACACTGCTCAGAACATAGGCGGACTTCCACCAGGACAGCGTGCACATGTAACAGACCAAGGACCCACTCCAAGTCTGTTTCCTCACTGCTAAGGTAAAAATCTTTGTATGCCCCCAGAATCCATGTTACACTTCTAACCCCCATGGTGGGCAGATAAACAACAGGGCTTTGGGAGAGGATTAGGTCTTACAGACAGGAGGAGGATCAGTGCCCTTATAATGAAGACCATGGAGCTTATTTCACCCTCCCACTGTGTGAGAACGGATGGATCTATGAACCAGAAAACAGGCCCTGACCAGAAACCAAGCCATCAGCACTTTGATGTTGGCTTTCCCAGCATCCAGAACTGTAGAAAATACATTTCTGTTGCTTCTAAGGGCCTCAGTTTATGGAATCTTGTTTCAGCCTGCTTGTGTACTGGGTGGAAGCGTCAGCACATGCCTGCAAGGACTATGTATTTGACACGGGGAAACTTCTACCACACATCAGAAGCACTGTGTCCACCACTGTCCTTACAAAACAACTGCCACGTGTCATCTTCAATAAGGACCAAGCTTAATGCCATTACACAGCTCAGAATGACCAAAGCCTTTGGATGGTAAGGGAACCGCATTATCAAGTCAAGAAGGAAGAAAAAACAATACCTATTTTATCAAACTTTTGCACAATGGAAAGCAGGTAGAAGAGAGATCAGTACTCCTCTGACCCCGTAAAAGGCTCAGCCCTTGAGGTACCTGGGTGACTAAAGGTCACCCTGAGGGAGCCAATGTGCAATACTCACAGCAGCAGGTGCTCAGGTTCAGTAGGAGACCCCAGGTCTAGGGAAATTGAGTCGTAAGGGCAGGGAATTCTAACCAGAAGTCAAAGTCTACAGCCTGAGGGTGAAAACTTCCATTCCTCCCGAACCAGGTAACCCAAGGCCTGGCAGCTGATTTATCACCCGGCATTCCAGAGGCAGGAAGTTTCCTGAGGCTTCTTTACAGACACTGAGCAGAGCCCTAATTAGATACAAAATTCTGTACTGGTGTTTTGGACAGGCTTCCAGCGAAATGCCCACCTGCACTCCAGCAGACTGCAAGAATCGTCAGCACATGTGTGTGTTCTCTCCCCTCTAACAATCTTAGCATCTCACTACACAAAGCCAAGGATCAGACATCTATAACCATAAACAGAAGAATTCTGTTTAATTCTGACAATAACAACAATAATAATAAATTAAGATAAAACATTCACAAGATGTAATAAAATATAGAGAAAGTAGAAAAATTACAAACATCAGTAACATTTTTTAAATGAAAGCTGGGAAGACAAAATTGAGAACTCTCTGTCCACTAGTTTTAATACAAAGCAATAAAAGTAAGATAAGAAACATGAAGTTCAACTCTAGGAAAAAAAAAAAAAAATCAACACAACAGACACATGACAGTCATCTCAGGAAAAAAAAAAAAAAAAACATAGGAAGAAATAATGCACAGGATACTATTTTAAAAGTGAACAAACACTCCCCAAAACTGAAGGCTTTCCAACACAATTAACAAGCTTCAGAATGCCAGAGGGAAAACACTCTGAAAGTCTAAAAACTGTGAAGGGGGAGAAAAAGGAATTAGAAAGAAACGGCTTTGGACTCTTTATCTGAAATTCTTTTACAAGAGAAAATACCATCCAAATTGTGAATGAAAGTTATGTTCCACCTAATATTCTAAAGTCAACCAGACCATCAACAAAGTGTGAGGGTAAAATGAAAATTTTCAGACGTAAAGGACCTCAAATAATATCTCTTTCCCATGAACCCTATCCCTAGGGTTCCACCGAGGATACACACAATCAGCAAAGAAAAGCAAAAACAGAAACAAAGAGACCAAGAGAGGACAGAGCGGTACAAAGTGCTACTGTCCAGCCCAAAGCAGGGGATGGATGGCGCTAAATCAAGACATCACTGAGAAGCATCCAATGGAACTAACAGATGTCTTAACGTGCTGCCTGAAGGGGGAAGGGGGACCAAAAGGCGGTCAGCATGTTTCTTGGGGTACCTGAGAGAATATACGTACAGTCACAAAACTGTGACTAATCAAAAAGGTTTAAAATCCAATTATTTGTTCTGGGGAAAACCAGAACAAAGGGGGTGAGAGTGGAAGGGGGTGTCTACCAGTTCATATCTTACTCAGAAAAGGGCAACATATTTGTACACTGTAGCTGACCGTCGGGTGGCATGGTCCACTGTGGCAACTGACTGCTGATTTTAAAATGCACTGGAGGACTAGAGAGATGGCTCTGTGATTAAGAGCACTGGCGGTTCTTCCAGAGGACCCATGTTCAATTCCCAGAACCCACATGGCAACTTGCAACTGTCTGTAACTCCAGTTCCCTCATACAGGCAAAACTCCAATGCCCATGAAATAAAAATAAATCTTTTTTAAAAATTAAAAAAAAAAAAAAAAACCTGCACTGGGGAGTCTGGTGTACAAGGATGACTCCAGAAGACGAATGTTCAGTCCACATTAGTCTAGAAATTCAAAAGACGACAAAGACAAGATAAACACCACAACCGTGGAGGGAGCTATGCCCCCTGGGGGAGTGGGACCTGGAAGACAAAAAGGCCAAAGGCAGGGCGCTGATGATTTCTGGTTTAAGCCCCCTTTTGCTATTCAATTGATTTTTAGTATGTGCAGCTTATGACTGGATTAAAACCACTTTTCCTACCAAGTACAACTAGCTAGACAGAGCTGTCACTTCCACCTTCCAAGTTTTCACTTGGCATTCTGAACCTTAGCCTTTTAAGCATAGGAAAACATGGTAGAAAGGTACTACTTCAAGCAGTCTTGCACACACACCGTAACCGCCACACTCAGGAGGCCCTGCATACACCCCACTACCTGCACTCTGCCACCCAGACAAAGCCAGGGAATCCTTCAACAGCAGCACAGCAGAGGGAAACATAAAAGGGACAGAAAGGCCCTGGATGATCTGGAAGAGGAGTATCTAGAGACCACATTGTGACAGGACAACTCAGTTTGCACTGAACTGATATACATACCTAAGGGCGGATGGGAGTGTTATAAAGCAAGTTCCCCCTCTAATCCACACACTGGCCACTGCTGGGCTTACATGTTAGGTGCTCATCCATTAGGTGCCTACCCAGCTACTGTCCTTAGAAAAATCAGTTCCTGGCTACAAAGGTATCACTTCAAGTACTAATGAGCATCGGTCTCTTTTCTAACATGCCATAATCAAACTTCTATATGCACATGCCTTTCAATAACTTAGTCTGCAGTCAGCAAACATTGTCTTATGTGGGTATATATTATATATGTAATATATGAAATAAGCCATGTTACCTTAAGCAAGTTACTTAAGACCTCACCTTTCTCATCTCCCACAGGGTAACAAGAAACTGAGAAGTAACATGTGTAAGTCCATACCAGGCCCCAGCTAGATGGCTCAGCAGGTAAAGGCACTTGTTGTCCAGTCAGATGACATGAGTTCAAGCCCTGGGTCCCCTACTGTGGAAAGAGACAGCCCACACCCTCAAGGTGTCCTCTGATCTCCACAGAACACATTGTGGTACACACACTATAAAAATAAATGAATGTAACAGCAAAACTCTATTATGCAACGGTAGGCGCATGCATTCATCCATGTTTGCTGCTAGCTGTCGCTGTCCCTGTTTCCATCCTGGCTGAGACAGAAGGAAAGGAAATACATGTCAATAAAGTCACAATTACGTAAGTTCTTTTAACAACAACAAAAACAACACTTTACAAAAGCATGCCTAGGAGCTGCTTTACAAATCATTATTTTTCCTAAGCCTTTCTCCCAGGCTCCAGAAGTAACTCAGATGCACTTTCAATTCTGCTAGACTAAATTCAGCTAATTCAACTAGACTATAAGGAAGGTTAAAATAGGATGTTACAAAAACACAGTTCTTCTTTGGTTAGAGAGTATAAACCTACATATACAACTATGTCTAAACAGTCTGCTAAAAGCAATTTTCATTCCGAAGCTGAGCTCTCTTAAAAGACCTTAAGAAACTCCTTAAACAGGCAGATGGATCTCTGTGAGCTTGAGGCCAACCTGGTCTACATAGTGGATTCCAGAACAGCCCAGACAACATAAGGCCCGTCTCAAAAAGAAAAAAGAAACTCCTCTAATACAGACAGACAGACACACACACGGGAGTGGGGGAGGGACATGCTCACCCACTAAAAAGTGACACTTAATAGATGCGATCAGTTCCAACACTTCACTCAGATACACCCAGAGAAAAAGTGAAGGGACTGCCTTAATGCACAAAAGATGGTAAAAGCTGGGTATCCCCAACCATCAGAGACTTCCTTTTGATGGCTGGCCAGGCCTTCCTTCAAGGGCTGAGTTTCAGAATGCACAAAGTTCCAAGCGGGGGGCAGAATCGTTTTTCAAATGGACTCCCCAAACAACGGGGCTAAACAGGTAAACGGAACCTCCGCCGTCGGACCCAAAGCCAAGTTCTCCTCTCGCTTCAGGGTCTGCAGAGCAGGCGAGTGGCCTGGAACGGCGGCATCAGGTCAAACTCAACGAACCCAAGGCAAACCCCGAAGCTGAAGGTCCGGTCGGCCCTAAGGTGTGCAGGCTGCCACACAACTCAGGGCGCCCGGCTCACCTTGCCCCCACTCGCTAGCCAGAAAGCACGCGCGCAGCGGCGTGGCCTGTGGGCCACCCACAGCAGGCTAAGGAGCGGCCACCCGTGTCCGGAGCGCCGACTCCGAGGCTCCGGAGCTCCGCGGCCTAGAGTGACACGCGCAGGGAGGCTGCGGAGAGAGCGCGCGCGGGCGGCGCAGCGGCAGCACCGCGGGCTCACGAGGCCCCAGGAGCCGCGCCACTCACCGAGCAGCCGGCGCACCTCGTCCTCGCTCAGGTAGAGGCTCACGCTGGGTCCCGCAGAAGCGGCGGCCAGGGCCGGGGACCGCGGGGCGGCGGCGGGCAGCATCGCCAGCAGCAGCAGCAGCAGCGGCGGCGGCGGGGCCCTCAGGCCGCCGGTCCCCGGGACGCCGCCCCGGCCGGCGCGCATGGCCGCCGCCGAGCAGGAGCGTCCGCCGCCCGCCGCGCCGCCGCGCACCCCGGCCCCGAGCGCCTCACAGCCCCGAGCCGGGGGCGGCCGGCCAGCTCATCGCGCCGCCGCTTCAGACCCGCCGCCCGGGAACGGGAGGTGGGGGAGAGCTGCTGGCGGAGACGCGCGCGTGCGCGTGCCCGCCGTGTGCGAGGGCGCGCACGCACGCGCCGCCCGACCGAGAGAGCGCCGGGTTCTGGAGCGCGCGTGCACGCGAGAGAGTCGTAGCCCTGAAGTCAGGGATGGGGGCCGCGAGTAGGGGTATAAAATAACATTACATTGTTTGCCCGCGTGAAATGCGCAAAGAATGAAGGAAATGAGATAAAGAGGAACAAGCTAATAGAAAACAATAATGAAGTGCCCTCGCCAGGAGAAGGGCTCTAGGTAAATACAGCCAATCCCCAGCCCAAGTCGTTGAGGCCTGGGGTTGGTTGGTCGGTTATTCTTCCCCAGGTGTGCCCCAAGTCTTGGATGCTGTTTCAAAAGAAAAGCATGCTGTTTTATTTAGGGGCGGGTACGTAGAAATCTTCCCTTATCCCACCATCAGAGGTCAGCCTCTAGTTAGTTTGTTCCCTGGGATCCACATGGCACACACTTTCCAGAAAGACCCTCGGCAAACCTTAGTAAACTTTTTGTTTTGTATTTTATTTTTCGTTTGTTTGTTTTTGAGACAGGGTCTCACTATGTAGCCCTGGCCGGTATGAAACTTGCTAGTAGACCAAGCTGGCCTCAAACTTACAGAGTTCGCCTCTACTTCCCAAGTGCTAGGACTAAAGGCCTGTGCCACCATGCCCAGCAAGCTTGTTTTTATATGTAATGAATTTGTGTTGTTCTAGTTCTACTTTACTGTAAATCAGCCTGCATCTGGCATTTTAACCTGAGGTCCATGCCAGCCCCTCTCCCCAAAACATGCAGTGTAAGTAATAGTGCATGCTTATGGCTATTCATTGCTGTCTGTGTGCATGGGGGCTTTCACTTAGCCAGAAGTGGTTTTTACATTTCATCACTTGCTCTAGGAAGCCCTTGTCTCCCTAAACCAGTTAAGAATCTCTGATTCATATCAGAGACTCTGATGAAGAATTTTGGAAGCCCCCTACCATGACAGTGAAGCTTACTCCAAGATCCATCACTCAGGCTGTCCCCCAAGCATCCCTCCTCACTTCCTTCAGGCCAGAGTCATCCTATCCCTGTGGCCCGTTCACTGACCTCACGCCTCCCTCCTTGCCTATGGAGAGCAGCTGCTTTCTGCCTGGCCTAGCTTAAAGCTCCCAGTTGCCCATCCACACTCAGACCCTGAGAGATACTATTTTTATCCCCTGCCAGGGCAGGGAGAGAGACTGAGGAGGAGGATAGTTGGATCTTGATTTTTTTTTTCCTCTCTCCTGTAGTGAGAGGGATGGATTCCATTTGGAGACAAGCTGGCCTCGATTTGTCAAGCTTCAATTCCCCAGCACAGAATACAGTGCCCTGCAGGAAGAGACCAGGAAGTGGCATGAACTGAACAAAAGCATGCCATCAGTGAATGATGAAAAACACAAGTCACCTGTGGTCACTGCTACCTAGTAGGGAGCCAGGGCCCTACCGGGAAGGACTCTAGGAACATGCGAATAGGACTCTCTACTCAAGAAAACAAAGTGGGTGGGAGGGGTTCTTTAAGGCAATGGTTTGGTGTGTATATTTTGCAAAAAGCTAATAATCCCCAAGGCCATTTTACTTCCACATCTTTGCCCAGTGAAGTCTTGATGCCAGAGACACTATGATACAGTGTATCCCAAAGCTGTCAGTCAAGACGGGCTAAGCTCTGGTATTTATCTATGGTGTGGTCTTGGGAAAATTAAACTCTTTGAGCCTTGGTTTCTTCCTTCATAAAACACAGGCGCTAAGGCCTGACTTGCAGGGCTTTTACAAGGATTTAATTGGAGAAGCTATAAATAAAACACCTGGGCAGACACTGGGTGACTACTATGCTTGTTATGATTACTGTTGACATAATGAATCCTTCCCCCTAATGGCCACTTCTGTGAAGTTTCATCACCAAACACCACCAAACAGTTCAAATGAGGTATCCTCCAAAAGTCCCTTCACTAACCCGGCGCATAGCCCAGAGCCTGTACCTAACATACATTTTTGTTGGGCCTAGTGTGAAGCACACTAGGACACAGGAATGACAAAGAGCATCCCTGAGGAATCACTAACTGAGTTTTCCTCAGTGCTGTGGAGGAAAGTGTAAGGGTCTCTGCGTGTGATTCCCAAACCAGCTGCTTCACCAGGGAATTATAGAAATGCAAATTCCTAGGCTCACACCCCCCTTCCCCACCCTACCCACACCCCTGACTCAGGAGAAGAACAACTGGAATTGAGGAGCCAACCTGTGTTTCTGTGAATCCTAAAGGTGATTCAGGTATTGGCCCCTCAGTTAGGAAAGGCTCAACTCCTGCCTCTCCTTTGATCTGTTACAGGTGCCTCCCCACCCCCACACCCCTACTACCCTCAGGGCGCCTACCTGCTACCCTCCCCTCACTCAGTCTGTTCACAACAGCCAGAGCTATCCTGTAAAACAGCAGTCTGATGCCTCATTCACTGGCTTTCCAACTGCCAATGTCTCTCTGGCTCATCTAGAATGAAAAGCAAAGTTCTTGCAAGGTGAGAAGGCAGGTCTCAAGCCTCTTCCGCTTTGACTGTATCTCCCACCCTCCTCCTACGCTTCAGCTACCATGACTTCGATTATGACTTTCTCTCTCTTCCAGCCTCAGGCACAATCCTTCCTCAGGATGTTTGTCCCACCAACATCCATATTGCTTCTTTTCCCACCTCCTCTACATCTATACTTATGTATTAATAATCTCTGAATAAGAAGAAAATTGCAACACTCTTCTTAAACCCTCAGACTCCAGACTCTTCCTATGTCACACAGAGACTCTCCTCTCCTCTGCCAAGGTGTGGGTGGCAATCTCTGACATTTCCCAGCAAGCCTCAGCATCTAGATGTTGGGAAGCTCTGACCTCCGCCTGAGGTTTCTTTGTCCCCAGGGAAAATGAAGGCCACAATCATGACCACACTCTGCCCACCCACTGCCAACCTCCTTGGTTTTTCCTGACACCATGGCTGACCTTACTCTTCTCCAAAAGACATAGTTAAGAAAAGTCAGGAAATAACATAACACTTGGTGTTCACTATTCTAACCGCAGGCTAGCTTTAGGCTTGAGATGCCACAGGATGGACGAATGGAAGCTCTGGAGACTGGTCACAGATGTGAGATGGAGTGACAGGTGTTCCATGCATGGCACTGGTGTAGCCTCAGTGTCTCCACTGGCTGGTACCCACAAAGATATCCTGGTATTCCAGAGTTCACAAGGCCAGGGGCACCCCACCCCTACCCCTGGCTGGTTTACATCCCCACTAGCGTCCTCTGCTGGATCACCTAAGAAGGTCACTCTGTAACCCTCCCTTTCCTCACCCAATAGTCAACCCAGTTGTACTATAAACAGGTCAAGCATTTGAGAAGTCCATGGCATAAAAAGTGAACTTTCCCCTTCACATACACCTTGATTGTTCTCCCTAAACCCCTGTCTTTGTGCTTGTTCCCATAGTCTTTTGTGTAGGCATTTGCGCCCTCATATATATTAGATCCATAGCTGTGTTTAAATTTTTTTCATTCCATATATAAAATTATGATTTACATGATTGTGGGGTTTTGTTGTTGTTGTTGTATTTGTTTTTGAAACAGGGCCACTACCTGAAGCTGACCTCAAATTCAATATATAGTTGAGGAAGGTATTAAACTTCTGATCCTCGTTCCTTCACTTCTTTTGTGCTGGTATTACACACATGCTCCACCATGCCGGGTTTATTCGCATGCTGGAGAATGAACCCTGGACCTCACATGTACTCTACAAGTATCCTCCTGACCCAGCTCCACTCCTAGCCCCATGGTTTGCTTCTTTAACTCATCAAAATAACTTGAGATTTTGAGGAGTCTTGTATGACAAGGAACCCAGAGATACTCCCAGCGTGTGTCTGATTGGGATGAGCTTTGGGAGATCTTACCTGCTCTGGTACTACACTTCACTTCCTTGCACACACATCCTGGTGCACATAGGTAGATGTTTCAAAGGGTGGATTCCATGAAATGAAATCACTGAGCCAAAGGGAGTTCAATATTAATTGTGATAGATTCTGTTCAGTTGCCCTCCAAAAGACTTTACCAATGTGCCTTTCTCCCAGAAAGCGTAATAGGTAAATTGTACTGGTTAGTTATTGTCAACTTGATACAAGTTAGAGTCACCAATTGAGGAATTGCCTCCATCAGATTGGCCTTTGGTCATGTCCATAGGGCATTTTCTTGATTGGTGATTGATGAGGCACAGCTTCACCCATTGTGGGTGGTTCCATTCCTGGGTTTAAAGAAAGAAAACTGAGCAAACCACTAAATAACATTCCTCGTGGTATCTCTTTCCGTTCCTGCCTTAAGTTCCTGCCTCCGGTCCCTGCCTTGGCTTCCCTCAATGGTGGACTGTAAGCTGTAAGCCAAATAAACCCTTTCCTCCCTCTCAAGTGTTTTTGTTTTTTGTGTTTTGTTGCTGTCGTTGTTGCTGCTGGGTTTTGTTGGTGTTGTTTGGTCGTTGTTTTATCACGGCAACTGGAAAAAGAAAATTGGCTCATTATTGTTTGATCTTTATTGCCTTCCATCACTGGTGAGCTTGAACATTCTGTACATTTATGTCCTTCGTATAGCCAATATATAGAAGGAGAATTTTCTATGCACTTTAATTTACATTTTAAAGTGTTCATGGGGGGTGGGGCGCTGTGAGATGCTCTGCAGGTAAGGTGCCTGCCTCAAAAGCCTGATGGTTATGATTCAATCTCTGGACCGATCATCCCGGGGCTGATGTACAGGTGAAATGATGATCGAGTGCTCCACACATGTGTCGTGTGCATGCATACCCCAACACACACTGAAATAAATAAAATACCGAGAATAATAAAGTATTTGCAACTTTTGCATGGGTTTTGGCTGACTGATCATCTTCTAACTCATTTGTATTCCTTTTCCTGTACCCATTGTCCTTTAACTTTGCTTAACTATTTTGCTTAAAATTTGGATTTTTATTTTTCATAACTGATGATCCTTTCCATTGTGGTTTCCGTCTCTTGTGTCATGTTTTAGAATGAACTTCCAATTAATAACTCTTATATTTTTAATGTTTTTGTGCTTTTCTCTTTTAAAAACTCGGTTTCTTCATCCATCTGGAACCTATGTTTATGCACGGCACATGACACAATTTTATTTTTTCCACATGGGGAACCGTTTGTCGAAAATACCATGTATTATACATCACATATTGCATATTCCACTCAGTAGCTCTGCAGAATTTTAAGTAAAACAAGAACTTTCACCTGCTTCCACCTCCACATAGAGCTCTCTGGGAACTCCACCCATAGTACCAAACATTTTAGCCATGCACACATGGCAGCTGAGTGCTTGCTTGACATATGACTGGTAGTGAATGCGCCAGATTTTGAGGAATGTACATGTGTCGTTAACCTATATTATATTGGTTACATGTCAGTGATAGTATCTTAAATATTCTGTGCTAAATTATGCTGTTGAAATTTATTTTTCTTCTTCTTTTTTTTTAAAGATTTGTTTTATGTATGAATGCTCTATCTGCATGTGCACTTGCATGCCAGAAGAGGGCATCAGAAGGAATCAGATCACATTGTAGATGGCTGTGAGGCACCCAGTGGTTGCTGAGAATTGAACTCAGGACCTCTGGGAAAGGAGCCGGTGCTCTTAACTGCTGAGCCATCTCTCCAGTCCCGACCTGTTTCTTTTTTTACTCTCTTGAAAGCCACATAAGCTAGCTCAAGTGTTTCTCCTAAGAAGTGATGGTCTTGCTTGGACTTCCAGATTGTTTAGGATTTCATTTTAATGGGTTACATTTCTCATGGTACTTTAAACAGTTGACTAGTTTCGTGAGTTACACAATAGCAGAAACTAAAACAGGTGGGTGATTATAACAGCCACAGTATCTAGGTGATCTTTATCTCCTAAGCATTAAACTCTCTCTTCTCTCTCTCTCTCTCTCTCTCTCTCTCACACACACACACACACACACACACACACAGACAGACATACCAAAGTTATTAAAGTCAGCCCAAAGAATAAAAAAAAAAAAAAATGCTACAAAAATGATGCAACTCTCATCCAAATAAATATTACATTGGCATTTGAAATGAATGAGGACTCTGCTCCTTTGGTAAAGGGCTCGCCGCACAAGCATGAGGACCTGAGCTTGAGCCTCCGGAACCCACATAAAAAGCCAGGTGTAGTGGGACAGTTTTCTATCTCCCAAGCTAGGAGACTAGAGAGAAGGCTCTCTGGGGCTTGCTGGCCAACCACCCTGGCCAAATCAGCAAGCTCAGGTTCAGTGTGGGAACCTGTTCCAAAGAGATAAGCAGCTGAACAGTGGAGGGTAACACCAAGCTTCCGCCCCTATCTCTACATGTGTGTGAGTGGTGTGTGTGTGTGCATAAACACACACATTTGTACACACAAATACATGCACGCACATACATATTTTATTTTTAGATTTCCTTTACTGTATGTGGATGAGTATTTTTCTCACCTGTATGTCTGGGCATCATGTGAGTGTCTGGTGCCTGAGGTCAGAAGGGAGCGTCAAATTCCCTGGAACTGGAGTTATGGACAGTTGTAAGGTGCTGTGTGGGTGCTGGGAATTGAACCCAGAATCTGTGCAAAAATAATACATTCTCTAACCACTGAGCCTCTCTCCAGCCCCGCCCCTCCCTTTTTTTTTTTTTTTAGAAAAGGTGGAGGAGTAAAACAAAGGAAGGGAATTCTTCCTACTCAGTGCCTTGGGCTAAAGCCTGGAGATGCCTGTTTTTCTGATACTAAAAAGGAAGTAGAAATCTTGGCCAGTTGGAATCCATACTAAAACGCAGTAACGACTCCTTTCTCACCAGTACTACCAAAAGTCAAAAGCTTTTTTATGTTTTGTTTTTGTTTTTGTTTTTTAAACACATTCTCTTGGCACAGATGTGGAGAAACTGAGACTTTATTTTTGTATAAATTTGACAATGGTGTCTGCTACGATGGTAGCTGGAAAGGTTTATGCCTTCTGACCCAGTATATTCAGCACCAAGGAATTGACCTTATGCATATATCTTTATATTTGTGTAAGAGTTTATATTGTAGATACTTTTGCAGTACCGATCTGCCAAACGATTGAAAACTGGAGGTCTGACAGTAGGAGGTGTCCATATTTATGATCTATCACGAGTATCTTAGGAAAGACATAAGTGGGTGACCACCTGAACCTGGGGTTGAGGATATGGTTAGAGCCAAAAGGAGAAGACATTTGTGCTCCTGGCAGGCACAAGTTGTCCCTGAATCCATTCTCCCCTTTGATAACACTCATACAGATTTGGCTATGCCGATTTCCCAGCCTCTCTTACAGTTTATCTAAGTTCTCACTGGTAAACTGTGAGAAAAAACAGTTTCTACTCTCTTTCAGGATGTTGGTTTCCTCTATGATCTGCTAACCATTGATTATCTGCCACCCTGGTCTTGTGTATTGTGAACTTAAAAAAACAAATCTCTATGTGGGTGTTTTGCCTGCATGTTTGCCTGAGCATCGTTTTTAGGCCTGGGGCCCATGGAGCCAGAAAAGCCTGGAAATGAAATCACAGACAGTAGTGGGCACCATGCGGGTGCAGGGGGGCATCATGGGGGTGCAGGGGGAGCACCATACAGGTGCAGGGAACAAACCTAAGACCTCTGGAAGAGTAGTGAGTGCTCCTAACCACTGGACCATCTCCCCAGCCACTTGTGTCCTGTGAGCGTGTTAGTCTTGGAGGGCAGGTTCTAGAGAGTGATGTGCTCTGGGGATAACATGGTCCCTCTGCTGGCTTGTCTGTTACCCAAATGCTCTGTCCTAGGGTTACTTGCTGCTAGGACATCATTCTACGCTTCTGGTCCCAGCTTGCCTGCTCAGTGCGGAGGAGCAGAAGGAAGATTCCTCCAACAGACGCTCCACATTAAATATGCTGGAGTTTGCCCAGGGGCACCCTCCCCTTTCTTGAGTCCCTTGACCCAGAACTTGGAGCTGTTCCAGGATCACTCCCACCTCCAAAGTAGGACCCTCTCTGGGTGTGTTTTACGATGCGGTTTTTTCTCTGATCTGGTTTTGCTGTTAATTTGATACCATCTGCTTTCTTTTACATGATTTCTCATTTTTTTTGTGTGTGATCCATTCATAAGAAATAAAATGTTTCTGTGTGACAAAATCACTATAAACAAAGGCGAAAAACAGAAGACAGACTGAAGGAAATGTTTGCAGTCTCACCACCGTCATAAAGCTGGTTTTGTGAGGAACCTTTACCAGCTGACATAAACAGACCTTGGTGTACACATGTACACACACACACAATACCTATAATCCAACAATAAAAATAGATGAAGAAACAGACAATTTACAGAAAAATGCAAATATTTTGAAAATGTGTTAAAATGCTTACTTTTAAATGTCTTTCACAAAATATTTATTTTCTAAAATATGTGTATGTGTATTTTGTCTACCTGTATGTCTGTGTACCATTTGTGTGCAGCACCCACAGATGACAGAAGAAGGCTTCAGGTGCCCGGGAACGGGAGTTATAGATAGCTGTGAGCCACCATGTGGGTGCGGGGACTCAAACCGTGGGGCAGCAACGGTTTCCAGCCTCCTTCATCACAGTCTAGAGAAAAATACAAAGTTAATCTTCCCTGATCAATAATACATACTTTAACCCATCAAGAATCTAATCTAATGATTAGATGATCCAGTCTCTAACAGCTTGACAGCGTGGTACTCGTCACAGTGTGGGGAAAGAGGTACTTTCATAATTGGTTGAGTGGGAATCACTAATCGCTCATAAGACGATTTGGTGGTCATCGATCCATTTCACAAGAGCGTATTCTCTGCAGTTCGGCTATTCCCCTTCTGGTACTTCAGTCTGAGGGTGTGAGTGCGCCGCTACTGCCGTGTTTTGCTTTCTAGTGCTATGATAAACACCATGACCGAAAGCAGCTTGGAAAAGAATGGGTTTGTTTCATCTTATGCTTCCACATAAGCACAGTTCATCATTGAGGGGGCTCGGGATAGCAACTCAAGCAGAAACCTGGACACAGAAACTAAAGGAGAGACCGGGAAACATCTCTCCGGCTTGTTCAGCTTGTTTTTGTAGATAACATGACCACCTGCCCACGGGTTGCACTGCCTACAGTGGGCTGGACCCTCCTGCTTCAATCATTAATCAAGAAATAGCCCCACAGAGTTGCTCACAGGCCGATCTGATAGAGATAATTCCTTAGTTGAGGATCCCTCTCCCCCCAAATGACTTGAGTCTGTGTCAAGTTGAAAAATGCCTGTGTTTTCATAGGATTACAGAAGTCAGTGGGAAGCATCTGCCATCAACAGTGGAGAGTTGGACAAGCCACAGTGAGTGCGCCTGGGTTTGTGGCTGTAAAGAAAACTGAGCATATAGATGTAGAGCCACCTCCATTCTATAGGAGAAAAGAGGAAGTGTGGGAAAGCAGACAGAGCAAGAAGAGGGAGAAAATACAGTTCGAAGGCTTGAGTTTGCAATGTGCCACCGCCACTGGCACAAACGGAGACTGTCTGCCTGGGGAAATTGTTACAGACCAGAACGAAAGAGAAACTTCCTTGCAGACCCATGCTACTTTCTAGACTTTCAAATCCAGGTAAATATTCTTCCTCCAGTTCGTTTCGTGGTTCTCAGAACCCAGAAATGCTGTGGTACTGATTGAATATTTTCTTGGTTTTTGCCTTTATTGTAAGTCTTCCTCCCTGCCTCCCTGGTCTCTTCTCTTTCCTATGTTGTCCCTAATTCAGGAAAGGGATTTGGGATTTGGGATTTGGGAGGGGATAATAAGCATGTACCCACTTTGCTCCCTGCTTCTATTTGATCTTCTAAATTCTCTTTCATTTTTATTTGTGTATATATGAATATGAATTTGTTTGTTTTTGCTGTGTCAGGAATGAAACCCAGGTTCCCATTCGTTCCAGGATCTCTTTAATTCTTAATCTATTGAATCCAGACATGCTCAAAATGGTACGAATGCACACACATGGAGAAAGACAGAAGAGAGACACGGACAGTGAGACAGAGAGGGATTTTAAGGAATTAGCTCAACAATGTGACAGGTAAGGCTAAAACCTGTAGTAGCCAAAGGTAGCTCACAACTGTCTTTAACTCTTGTTCCAGGGGATCTGAGCCTCTCACATAGACATGGATGCAGGAAAAACACCAATGTACATAAATAAATAAATAAATAAATAAATAAATAAATAAATAAATAGATTTAAAAGAGAAAATAAAAAAATTGAGGGAAGAGTTAACATTCAAGTCTTGAGGCTAAAACCTGTGTGCTACAAACTCAGCCTGGATTTCTTTGTTGTCTGGAAACCAGTCTTTGCCATTCAGACTACAACTAACTGAGACAGGGCCCACCCACCCCATGGAAGGCAATCTCAGAGTCTACAGATTTGAAAGTTAATTACATCTAAATTTCATGGTGTTTGTTAGTTACACTGGTGTTTACCAAACAACTGGGCACCACAGCTCCATCATGTCAGCGTGCTTCAAGTATCACGGCGGCCTTCCTTTGACTGCTGTATTTACATTATCCTCTGCCATTGCCATCAACACACTCGCTCCTGTGCTCAGCTGTGACACTTTCCAGACACCTGTGCTACAACAGAGATCACAGACCTGTCACTGTCACTCATGTCAGAATCATTCCACGGTTTCCTCTAAACATGAACAGAAGGATTTCCCCGCAGGACCTAGGGCCCCCTTGAAGCCTATCTCTTTTTGCTGGCTTCGTTATTGAATGAATTCATCTTGACATAATGGCAGCCATCTTGAGTTGGAACAGACAGGATCAGCCCCAGAATAACCTGGTTGGGGTTTCCCACACAGTTTCCCTGCCAACTTTAAAAGGACACAACCATTAGAGTAACATTGCAGCTTTACAGCTGGGCCATCCTGCTAGGAATGTGCCTGTCTGTTTGATACTGGCTTAAGATAAACCAGGTACATTCCCCTGTAATGAGGTCACTTTTATCCTAACCAATATATGCACTCTTCTGACCCAAACTGTGAGTATCCACTTGGTCTTGTTGCAAAGACCTCACCTCTGTCAGTAAGTCACATGATGAACTACATTTCATGTAATCCTGAATCTGTTTGCCTCTTTGTTTGTTATTGTTGTTGTTGTTAGGTCCTGCTCTTCACCCCCAGATGGTTTGGGTTTTTTGGTTTAGGGGTTTTTGTTGTTTTTTAATTTGGAGGCGAAGTTGTTTCAATGCAATATGATAATAAAAATATAATGATAGCCACTATAAGGACCTTCCCTGGATTTTTGTGATGTAAAACATTTTTAGAAAACACAGACCAACTCAGCTGCCACCCAGGCCCAGATCCTGACCTTTGAGTTGGCCTGCCCCAACATCTACCCCGTCTATGAACTGCTCAAGTGCATGAAATGGTCAGTCCAGCTGCAGGATCTCCATGACTCAGGGCCACAATGGGATAGCTGAGAGGAGTCCCACGAGAATCCAGTATTGAAAGTATAGCAGAAGCCAGAGGCCTCGAACCAGAGATGACTTAATGCAATGAACATTTGCAAGTAAAGATGTGTGGACAAAAGGATGTACTGTGTGACACACTTGCTACTTCCACAACAAGATGGGTTCTTTTGTTTTGTTTTTCAGTTGGGAGGTTTGAAGGGTGAATATGGAGGAATGGAGAGATGAGTGGTATTGGGGTACATGGTGTGAAATTCACAAAGAATCAATAAAAAAAGTTTTTAAAAAGACACCTTTTTAAAAATGGTGCTGTCAGAGAGATATCTGCTATATGTTTTAGCCAAAGAAAGAAGAGACATCATCCCGTTCAGGAGGGCTACTGGGCAGGGGATGTACTTTAGTCGGTAGAGTGCCTTCGTAGTGTACATGAAGTTTGATCCTTAACAAAGCATAAAACAAACCTGTGAGACATGCCTATGGTCCAAGTATTTGGGATAGAGAGGCAGGAAGATTCTAAGTTAAAGGTTTTATTTAACTGCATAGTGAGCTTGAGACTACCCTGGGCTATGTAAGACCCTATGTAAAGAATAAATAAGACCCTTTAGCTCATGCTGTCTTTACATGCTCAAAGTTGGGTCAGCACTCTTGGACCCCAGGAGAACATCTGCAAACCTCTATGTTCAAGAGCTGAAGGGGGTGAATTGGATGTACTATACTGGGAGTAGGAGTGAGACTGGGGTGTGGTGAGATTGAACCTTCCAGGCAAGAAGGTGTAGACTGGCTGACTGAGGCTTTGAGAGGAGCGTAACAGATACTATGAGGAGCTTTGATGTCTCTGGACACTGAATAGTTACCTAGGAGCTGCAATGATCCCAGTCTCTCTCTCTCTCTCTCTCTCTCTCTCTCTCTCTCTCTCTCTCTCTCTCTCTCTTGTGTGTGTGTGTGTGTGTGTGTGTGTGTGTGTGTGTGTAAGATACAACACAAGGAGGATCATCTCAGACTCCTAACTAGATACACAATGGTATTCTAATCTTAAGCCCACAGTTCACCAAGGGCTATCCTAGTGACCATCCTGGGGATACCCCAAGACCAGAATTCATCTCCCCTAAGTGTTACTGTCTTGACAAGCTTCGTTTCCAGAATGATCTAAGAGAAGGAGAGAACACACAGGAAATGACTATCATTTCTGCAGATTGTGGTAAGTAGGCCTCAGAGACAGATTTACGTGTCAGAGAAAACAAAATGAAGGTATCATCATTCTTGTGCTTACAGGGATCCTTGCTAGTTAGATGGTGTGTGCTCTTTGATATCCAGCTTTGCTCTCAGACCCCTCCCACTAAGTTCTTTTTTTTTTTCCAAGCCTATCCCATGTAGTATCTTGTTGCCTCAATGTTCTTTTTCTTTGAAGTCCATCTCCATCCAGGACTCTGGAGTTTCTCCCTTCTTCCTACAGAACTGCAATCTCTTACAGAGTCAGTTTATGTTACCAGAAGTTCTGGCTTATCACAATGCTCTTCTTTCTTCAAATCAAGCATTCTTCTGGATGGAAAGCTGGAGCTCTCCAACTGTTCCCTGCTATACCAGCTTCATAAGAGGTTAACTGCTGTTCTAGCAAACTCTTTGCCCCTGAGTTTGGATTGTGCGTGTATGTGTGTGTGTGTATTATTGGTTTTTTGAGGCAAGGTTTCTCTGTATATCTGTGGCTGTCCTAAAACTTTGCTCTGTAGACCATGCAGGCCTTGAACTCAAAGAGAACTGCCTGCCTCTGCTTCCTGCATGCTGAGGTTCAAGGCACGTGTCACCACTGTCAGTCATGTCCCTGAGTTTGGAAAGCACAGCCTACCAGTGTCCATTTTGGGAGAAGCAGATACACACCAGCATGGACGACTCTGAGAAGCATGTTACAAGCTGTGCTCGCCTCAGTCATTTCATGCTTATTTGGCTATGGGACACTTCTCTCATGGCACACTCGGCGCTGTCCATTCTGCAGACTCCATCTGGGACTCTGGGACTCTGATGCAGTAGAAGGAACACTAGACTTGGGATAAAAGGAAATTTGTTCAAGTCAACATGGCCTCCTGTGCTTCCCTGAAGTACTCTCTTTCATTTTGAGTTGATAGGCCTGGTGGTTTTTTTCACAACTGTGACTGAATAGTTTTTCTTGGAGTAAGTTAAAAATTGGAGCTGAGCTTTTACCCAAGAATAAAGAGAAAACTCTGATGAGCAAGCAGAGGGATCCTCATGACCTGCAGTCCCCAATACCTAGAATCTTCCAGATCTATGACTCCAAGCACATTATTAGCCCTTAGTGGAGTTGATAATGCCAGCTCCACAGTGGGCCCTAGGAGAAGGTGACAGGAGACTGTGCTTACAAATCTCAATCTATTGCCTGGTCCCAAAGGAGCACAGCTGTCATATATCACCATAGCAACACTGTCATAGGAAGGATATCTCTGAGAAGACTGAAGGCATCATGAAATTTAGACAGTATTTTTGAAACCCTACCTTTGCTTCCATCAGCTTGCCCCTCTCCATACCTCTCTGCCCCTCTAGTTAACTTGTTTCAATTTCATCCTTCTGAGACTTCCCAGACTCGCAGAGGCTTCTTCCCACCTCAGGTCTCCATCTCTGCTCCTAGCAGATCCAAACAGAACATAGCCCACTTCTTCCATCATGGGATCATACAGGGCAATGTTTGTGTAATGAGCTTCATTTAAGATGTAAGGCAATGGGCATAATGGTCAGGTGCTTTAGAGCAATGTAAAACAGTGGAGAGTCTTAGAAGATCATACTAGACATTTGTGTTTTTTACATGACATTCCCCACTCCCAGCCCAACCTAATTTCCCTCCAGCTTCCCCCAGAGATAATGAGGTGGCATTTTCCCCTCCGAGGCTTTCATCTATTGTCTTCTCTTTCTAAATGTCCCCCAGTACCTACAATTCCTATCTGTTTCCTCTGCAGAGAAGTCTGGCTCTCTTTGTTTTATATCCACAGCTGTTCACCTTCTGTGTCCATCCAGGTGTTTTGCTGAACAAAGAGCCTTGTACTGAAGAGGAATGTCTGCCTTAGGGAAAGATGCATCTGTGGTCTGTTATGACTTTAAAAATTAGCTTTCCTCTTCTCTACTGCAATTTTAATTACTATGGAAACATGCCTAGGAGAGATGTGACACCACTAGACAAGTATGCTGGATGGATCATTGCAGCAGAGATTTAGAAGATGCATTAAAGGGAGAATGGTGGAACCAGAGGTTGGGGGCCAGGCTACATGGCTTTCCTGGTAGACCAGATGGCTGGGGACCAGGCTGCATGGCTTTCCCAGGTAGACCAGATAGGTAAGGATTAGGAGTGAACAGGAAGGACAATGGAGAAGAAAACAAAGTTCTGGGTGTAGAATGAGATTCATAGCCTTGATGGCAGATTGGATAATATTGAGCATGTAGGTGACAAACACCGATAGGCATAGAAGATAAGGGTGAATCCTTAGTGTTGAACTGGGGATAGCTGCCATGGTGCCAAGTTAGTGAGAAGAGCCTTCTTCCTTCTGTGTCTTAGTTAGGGTTTTATTGCTATGAAGAGATACAATGACCAAGGCAACTCCTAAAGGACAAACAATTGAGACTGGCTTACAGTTTTAGAGGTTCAGTCCATTATCATCACAGTGGGATGTAGGGCAGTGAGCAGGCAGACATGTGTCTGGAAAGTTCTGCATCTTGAGCTGAAGGCAGCCAAAAGGAGATTGTCATCTGCAGTCAGCCAGGAGGAGTGTATCTTCCACACTGGGAGGAATTTGGGCCTAGGATCCCTCAAAGCCCACCTACACAGTGACACTCTTCCTCCAACAAGGCCACACCTCCTAATAGTGCCACTTTCCATGAGCCAAGCATATTCAAATCACCACATTCTGCAACTCTCACTACTAATAATTGGAACCCCTCATTGACAGCACGTCAGACATTTAGTTATGGACCTTAGTCTGTGCTATATTTTTAGAATAATACACAGTCTGGGAAAATATCTTATTTATTTATTTATTTATTTGCCTTTTATTGAAACTTTTTATTTCATATAATACATCCTGATTATGGTTTCTCCTCCCAGTTCCTATCCACCTCCCTTCCCATCCAGATCTACCCACTTTCTGTCTCATTAGAAAACAAACAGGTTTCTAAGGAATAATAATATAAAATAAAATCTAATAATATAAAACAAATACATTAGAATAGGACAAAAACAAACTGAAGAAAAAGAGCCCAAGAAAAGGTATGAGAAACAAATATAGCACAGAGACTCACTCATTCACACACTCAGGAATCCCTATATACATATGTACATACATACATACACACACACATTATATACATACATATATATGTATATATGTATAAAATGTGTGTGTGCAAAAGACCTGTGTGGTTAAAAAAAAAAGGAAAAGTAGAAAAATAAAAATAAGATATGAGCAGCACTCGGGAGGCAGAAGCAGACAGATCTCTGTGAGTTCAAGGCCAGTCTGGTCTACAGAGTGAGTCCCAGGACAGCCAAGGCTACACAGAGAAATTCTGTATCAAAAACCAAAAAAAAAATGGAAGAAGGAGGAGGAAGAGGAGGAGGGAGAAGAAGGAAAAGGAAAAGAAGGAGGAGGAGAAGAAAAGGGAGAAGGAGAAGAAGAAAGAGAAATTAAGAGAAAGGAAGGGAGAGAAAGAAAGAACAGAAAAGAAAAAGGAAGGAAGGAGAACCCTGACAGGACATTAAAGACAAAGAACCTCCAAAGACACCTTTGCGTTTGTTTTCTGTTGCCATGCTGGGCATGCAGCCTTAATGGTAGTGTTACCCCAGTGAGACTCCTTTGGAGCAAACTAAAATTTTATTTTTAAGTGGTTATCAGTTAGAGATAGCTTCTGGGTTAGCGATGGAGGCATGTGTCCACTTCTCCTCTCAGCTCTAAGATGCTAACTGGTGCAGACCTGTGCAGGCCCCGTGCATTCTGCTTCAGTCTCTGTGAGTTCACATGTGCCTCGGTCTCCTGTTAAACAAGGCCTTGTTTTCTTGGTGTCCTCCATCCCCTCTGGCTCTTGCACTCTTTCTACCTCTTCCTCGGAGTTCTCTGGGCCCTGAGAGGAGAGATTTGACAATTTGCATATTGTCTGCCTATGGGTCTTTGTATTTGCTCCCGTCTGCTGCTGGAAGAAGCTTCTCTAATGATGGTAAAAAAAAAAAAAAGACAGTGATCTATGGGTATTGTGGAATGTCATTAGGAGTCGTTTTGTTGCTACATTCCTTTACTAGAACATTCCTTTAGTAGTATTTGGTTTTACTCTAGGTCCTTGGGCAGTCTAGTTTCGGGTTCTTGGTCATACAAACAGTACCGAGCATGGGCTCCATCTCATGGAGTAGGTCTTACGTTAAATCAGATTTTATTGGGTTGCTTTCACAAGCTTTATGCCATATCTTGCCGGCAGGACACCTTTGTAGGTCAAGGAGTTTGTAGCTGGATTGCTGTTTACATTTCTCCCTTGGTAGCATGCAGAGTGCCTTTCAGCACCAAGAACGCTAGCCCGTTGAGACAAAGGATCTAGTTAGATACCAGCTCAACTTCTCTGCGTTCAATGAGTTGCATGGGTTATCTTCAGCAATAGAATCTTACTATGAATTTGTGGAGATGAACCTGTTCCCTTCACAACAGCCTGGGTTGTTTGGGGCTACCCAGGGGATCCCTTTGGTCAATTACTTAATTAGATGTAACCCATTCCTGGTACTGGAAGCTTCATTTGGTGACAATACATCCAGTTGGGAGTCTGTCGCCCCCATTATTTGGCAATTTCATTTAGATCACCTTCGTGTGTGTGTGTGTGTGTGTGTGTGTGTGTGTGTGTAACCTTCTATTGTGTAAGAGTTCTATACTTCCCCTTAAATGGATTTAATTTTATCCGTCTCTTCCTGTATTCCCTCCCTCAGCCCCCAGGCCACTCCTCCTCTCTGCTTGATCGTCCAATCCAAGTCCTCTCCACCCCACCTCGTCCATCCATAACTCTTTTATTTTGGACTGGGAAATTTATAATGAATACAAACATTCTTACTCATTGTTCTGGAGGATGGGAAATTCAAGAAGCAAGAGTCAGGTAGAGAGGGCTTGTTGTTATATCCTATGGAAGACAGGACAGGGTTGGGAAGGGGAGAGAGAATAGGGGAGAGAGGTAGGTCCAGGTATCCTTTCATATGGAATGAACTCATTTCTGTAATACAGAAATTAACTCATCCATGAGGACGGTACCCCTGTCCTAAATACCTCCCATTAGGTCCTCTTCCTAACACTGCTACATGGGGGATTAAATTCCCAGCACATTTTGGGGGGACACATTCAAGCCATAGCAGCATACATCATGCAATAGAAAGGTACCATTTCATTCTTTAAGGAATATATTGTCATCTAATTTTTCAGACAGGGATACAGTAGCTCTCCCAGGTTTTCAGAGATAGCAAAAGCATATCATTACAGTTTTAAGTACTGAAATTATCCAGTTTGGGACACACTGAGCTTAAATTTCCTGTAGAATGCCCTAGTGGAAATCTCTCAGTAACAGATGGCAAGGCAGATCTGAATTCAGAAGAAAATTGCCAGTCATCTATGCAGAGGTGGCTGTGGGGGTTAGCGTGAGACTCACTGGGAAAGCTTTATGTAGAGCAAAAGGAAAAGACGGCTGAGATAGAGCACTGAAGGTGGGCAGATGAGATGGAGCACTGAGGGTAGATGGATGAGATGGAGCACTGAGGGTGGAGGACAGCTGAGATGGAGCACTGAGGGTAGAGGACAGCTGAGATGGAGCACTGAGGGTGGAGGACAGCTGAGATGGAGCACTGAGGGTAGAGGACAGCTGAGATGGAGCACTGAGGGTGGAGGATAGCTGAGATGGAGCACTGAGGGTAGACGGCTGAGATGGAGCACTGAGGGTGGACGACTGAGATGGAGCACTGAGGGTAGATGAATGAGATGAGCACTGAGGGTGGAGGACAGATGAGATGAGCACTGAGGGTGGAAGACAGCTGAGATGGAGCACTGAGGGTGGAGGACAGCTGAGATGGAGCACTGAGGGTATAGATATTCAAAGAGAGAAAAAGAAAGGATAGAAAGGGAGTGGCTGGAAGCATAGGAAAAGCAGGACAGGGGTTGTAGGGTCGACACAAGGGGCAGTGGCCAACTGGATGAAGTACTGGATGAGACAAGGCTGCCTGAGTATACGCAGTTCATCAGAATGGTGTTGAGGAAGACTGTGTCAAGCAAAGGTCACGGCAGAAAGACGGGCAAGGAAGTAGACACGGTGAATGCAGAAGACAGTTCAAAATATGATAATAGTAAGAAGGGGAGAGTGTGAGGGAGGGAGGCAATAAAGATTTTTGTTTGGTTGGTTGTGTTTTTTGTTTGTATGTTTGTCTGCTTTTTTTGTTTTTGTTAAAAATGGAAAATTTTAAACTGTTTCTAAGTTGAAAGGAATGTGCTAAAGAGGTCAAAGACACAAAGCACAGAGGAAAGGGGGAAAGCTTCCAAAGATGCAGATAGCCTGGGCCTGAATGCCACTCCATGGTCTCTGTGGTGGGAGAGACATCCCGAGACTCCCAGGCAGCTTTAAAAAGAGACTATCAGAGAGAGAGGCGGGCGTGTGCCGAGTAGGGAGACCTGAATGGCTGCAGATGTGGATGGTTTCCTGAGGGAGGAAAGAGAGTGAAGACAGTCACATTCAGTTGCTTCTTTCTTTTTTCTTTCTTTCTTTCTTTCTTTCTTTCTTCTTCTTTCTTTCTTTCTTTCTTTCTTTCTAAGACACAAAGTCATTTCTGGGTTAAAACCCAAAAATAGGGAAAAGGTAGGGACTTGGTAGCAAGATCAAGTGTGTAGCTGAGCAGTGGTGGCGCACGCCTTTAATCCCAGCACTTGGGAGGCAGAGGCAGGTGGATTTCTGAGTTTGAGGCCAGTCTGGTCTACAGAGTGAGTTCCAGGACAGCCAGGGCTACACAGAGAAACCCTGTCTCAATAAATAAATAAATAAATAAATAAATAAATAAATAAATAAATAAATAAAATAAAATAAATAAAATAAAATATCAAGTGTGTAACTGCCAGTGAAGTCGGTAGAAGCTGGTATGTACCAAAGAACTGTAGGCTCTGTTTGTAGTTGAAAGCAAAGCTGGAACTGGTGAGCAGAGCCTCTGAGGTGACACCAAGCCTCATGTTAAACAGTCTGGTGGCAAAGCAGAACCTGAGCCATGAAGAGACAATGAACAAGGCTATAGAGGACATTTAACATGATGCATTGGTCCATCTAGTGTGGATAGTTTCCAAATTAGATCAGAGGGACCAAAAAGAATGAGACCCCTTTGCTTTAAAAAAACAAAAAAAAAACAAAAAAAAACCGCAAATCTCAAGCATGGTGCCAAGCAGACACAAGCCACACCAGGTGGTGGGTTCAGGAGTATCCCTGAAGCTCACCTGGCCAGTTGGAAAGCTCCAGGATTACTTTTTAGTTTGGTGTGTGTGTGTGTGTGTGTGTGTGTGTGTGTGTGTGTATGTGTCTGTCTGTCTATGTTCATGCCATACACTCATGCACAGGCACATAAGCATACAATGGCACACATGCAAAGGTTTCAGGACAAGTCGCAGAAGTCCTTTCTCTCTTTCCACTGTTTGGATTCCAAGGCTCAAACTCCAGTGTCAGTTGAGGGCAAGTGCCCTCCCCACTGGGCCCCAAGCTCCAGGCTTAGTGAGAGACCCTGTCTGAAAACAGGTGGGGGAGCAATGGAAGAAAGCCCCTAGTATTAGCATCTGGCTTCCAAATGTGCACACATAGGTGCACACATACAATAAACACACACGACACCAGAATAAAGAGAGAAAGAACAAAACTGTTAAATTGTGCTTTAAATAAAATGGAAGCAAATTAAACACAGATTCTTATCTCAGCAATCTCCACAGACTTTTATGAAATAGCAGGAAGTGGATTTTACTGAGACCCAGATGACACAGAGAAATAGGAACAGCGAGGTCAGTGACTGGCTGCATTTTGAAAGCTGAAGGCAGATGGGTGACTTAGCTAAAACCAGGAGTTACAGCCTGTGGGCATCTTCAAAAGGGGCATTCAAGAACTAAGAATGGAAGGCTAGGTTGTCTCAAGGAATAACATAGAGACTTGGTTTTCTTGATCTAAAGATGGTATTATGAGAAGTATAAACAGGTTCATAAGTAGAAGAACAAGAGCCAATGAGAGCTGAGATGGGAGGCTTAAGGAGGAGTGATATATTGAACAGGAAGACCCCTGCTTGCACCTTCAGCTCTCTTCTCACCCCTCATCCTCCGGGACCCGGAAGGGAACTTTTCCTTCCTGGGAAATCTGATCTAAGAGAAAATGCCCAAAGATACTGGACCGTGATGTTGTCTTACTCAGATGACTCTGGCTAAAGGTCAACAGTCAAAGGTCATCAGATTTTGAGCACTACACCCCTAAACATGAAAGAGAAATTGAGGCCCACCCGACAACTGAGGCAATTTTCAACATAAAAGGCAGAGGGCAAATCACATAGAGAGGAGTCTATAAAATACAAGGTAGAAAAATACCTAACGTGTGGTTACTAGTTCCTAGAGAAATCAGGGGTAATGCAAACCCCATGAAAGGACAAGTCTGTAAGGCGCAAAGAGCCCTTAGCAAAGCCTGGGAGGAAAGATGAAAAAGGCAGTATTAAAGTTGGGACATAAAATTAAAGGAATTTCCTAGAAAGCAACATGAAAACAAAGAAAGCAGGAGAGAAGGGGGCAGAGATTCACTAGGATATGTGTCAATGAGCTATGTCTTTTCAATCAGCAAGGGCTCCAGGAAAGAGAACACAAAGAAAATCTTTATTAATGAGAGTAGTCAAGAAAAGTTTTCCAAATGAAAGGACATAATTTTATAGCTTGAGATGTTTTGCCAGATCCCTAGGAAAATATGTATTTTATCAATATCTCAAATAATATTCTAAAACCTTTGGTAGGGATCCTTAAAGGGTGGTGGGGTGGGTCATTCTTCAATAGTGTTATCAAGAAGAGACTAATAGTGGAGTCTATGGGTATTGACCAAAATAATCTAAAAGATGTGAAATGGCTGGGCTGATTCAAATCACATGACACAAGGATTTCAGGAAACGTGGACTTTATACAGAAGAGAGGCAAACAGAATCCTTGGGAAGACACTGAAGGGGTTCAGCAGAACAGCAGCTCTGCTGCAGTCAAGAGAGCTAGAGACAAGCATGTAGGAGCTAACAGCTCCACAAAGAGAACATTGGTGGCAATGTGAAGCAGTGTCTTGAAAACTTTAAGAGGAAGCCATTTCTGACTTGGGATTCCATCCCCAGCCAAACTATCCTACTGATGGGGAGGTAGAATAAAGATACTTTCAATCAAGACCTCAGAATGCATCATAAGATAACAACAGGGTTAAACTATTCTTTCCCATAAACCATTTTTTTAGGAAGTTTTTTAAATAGAATTTGTTCCATCATAATGAGAAAATAAACCAAGAACAAGAAAGTGTACTGTTACATTGTGTGAAACTGTAACAACGCTGATACACACTTGTGTATAAGTTAATGTCAGTCTACATCACGGGGACAGTGAATTGACATTTCAAACGCCCCCAGTGAATTAAGCACTCCTACCCCAAGAGTAGTGGCATTTAATCTTTTTAGCTATTAAAATCTATTCTTGTACAAGTAAAGTAATAAAAAAAAATCTCTCAAGCTCTGAAACCTGGTACCTTCAAAACCATTTTTGAGGTCTAGCATCTCACTGATCCTGTGCCTCAAACATACAAACACACATACTTCATGGGCCCATGCTACCTAATCCTGCTTTGATGGAGGCTGTTTTGTTGTCAAAATACATTGCATCTATCTTAGAATGACTTTTTTTAAACCAAGATTTTCATCAGAATCCATAGATAGAAATGGGGGACATCACTCAGGTTACAAGAAGGGTCTCTTCTATAAGCCTGTTTAAAGATTCCTTAGATCTGTTTGTTAAAAACAACAACAACAAAAACCAAACAAACAAAAAAACAAGAACAACAACAAAAACCTGAACACTGGCAGAATTTGTTCTAGTATACATTAGTATTTATACACACACACACACACACACACACACACACTTCCTATTCCAAATAATAGGAAGAAACTTACACTAGACGCCATGGGTCTTTACTGAACGAGTCTAAAACATGAGGAATGGCCAAGCCAATTCAGATTACCCAACACATGGGTTCTAGAAAACAAAAAGCTCAATCAATATTCAGAAGACAGAGTCCTTACGAGGGTCCCAAGAAGAGAGCACTGTTTTAGAGTTAATGTACAGGAAAGAATAGAAAAGGCAATCTCTAACTCCAGGAAAAAGAAAAGGTTGTTTAAATAGGGAAGTCAATTATAAAAATGCTACATTTTTCACACGATTAGTGTTTATATTTTTACAGTAATATAAATTCTAAGTGTTAGTGG
Source organism: Mastomys natalensis (assembly GCA_021653895.1). Classification (NCBI taxonomy): domain Eukaryota; kingdom Metazoa; phylum Chordata; class Mammalia; order Rodentia; family Muridae; genus Mastomys; species Mastomys natalensis. Next base: position 117,529 of record JAJTUV010000636.1, on the reverse strand, counting down.
AGGGAGAGGAAGCTAGTAGTATGTGACAGTTTTTTCAAAAACAAAAAAACTAAACAAACAAACAACAACAAACCCTCGGTCTTCCGTACTGTAAACTTGGCAGATAAAGCCTACATTGAAAACCCTGGAAGCAGCAAAATTTGGCAGTGTAGCGGGAAATATCACAACAGTTGACTGGGGGAATGAAATGGGAAGGGGAAGTTCCAGGAAAGGCAGAGGGGCGATGTTTGCCCTGCTTGTCTTTCTTGTTTGTTTGTTTGTTTGGTTGGTTGGTTGGTTGGTTTAGTTTTCGGAGACAGGGTTTCTCTGTGTAGCCCTGGCTGTCCTGGAACTCACTCTGTAGACCAGACTGGCCTCGAACTCAGAAATCCACCTGCCTCTGCCTCCCAAGTTCTGGGATTAAAGGCGTGCGCCACCACTGCCCAGCTTGTTTGTTTTTTTTATTGCATAATTTTGATGAAAATAAAAAACTCAGTCAAAGATCAGAGTGAGATGTGGAGCATTATCTGAGCTTGCGCACTCCGGGGAGTGAGCAGCGTGACAGCCTCTTTCCAACCGGAGCTTAGTGGGAATCAGCGGAATTTAGGAGACAAGCTAGAGTGTGAAGTATCCATTGACGGCAGCTGATAGCTGGGCCCCCACATACCCAGTTAATCCCCCTCAACCACCATAAATGGCTGTCGATAAAAAGAGGAGCAAACTCCATAGCATAGCATGTCAAAGAAGTTCTAGTCTGCTGGTTGGGAGATAAAGTAGTCAGAAAAACACTCATGCATGCGCACGACTTACAATTTACACAAAGTAGTTCAGCTTTGTGCTAAGGAAGAAAGAGAGGGGAAAGATGGGGAAAGAGGGGGAAGAAGGGGGTGAGGGGGGAGAGGGGAGAGGAGAGAAAGGGGAGAGAGGGAATGAGGGAAAGAGGGGAGGGGGGAGAGGGGAAAGGGGAGAGGGAGATAGTAATTATCTCTTCTTTTACTGTGAGCCCCATGAGGTGAGAAGGACCCATCCCTGAGAGAGCATGGCTTTGTGACTGAAGGAAGAGCAAGGGCTCAGCTTCCCAGTTGTGCTTGTCCACCCAGGCCTTCACCCTCTGGTAAAGAGAAGCCAGAAGAATGGTGGCTTGAGGCCTTTAGACATGACTCTCAAATGTGGCTTGTAGAACTTCTATGAGCTCATAATCAGCTGATAGAGGAGCTACAGTGACCTGGGTGATACCCGCGCACTGGAAGGATGAACCTGGCCGACCCTAAAGAAGGAAGGGACAGGCCTGGCTGCCGTGAGGGAGGGAGGGCAGGAGGAGGATCTGTAGGATGGAACAGAATATGCCACTGACCAGAGATCACATTACCACAGGCCACAGAAGGTCAGCAGTCAACAACAGCATGGCTCCCAAAGCATAGGTAACCAAAGGACCAAACGGAGTCACTTCTCCCTCCTCAAGGTGTCTGATGAAAAGCATTCAGACTACACCTGAACCCAGGAGGAGTACAAAGGTCACGGAGTGGGCGTGTTGAACCCAGAAACAACAAACTTCACCTAGGAATCATGGAGTGAGATGGCCACAGCAGTGGTCAGGCCCGAGTCACAGGGTTGAAAATGAATAACATTCCATTTCTGCACAGCTGTTTTGTTAATGGCTATAATTAGGAATTTCTGATGTATTTATTTACTTCCTTATGTATGCATTCATTCATCTATTCATTCATTCAAGATAGGGTCTTATTCATTCAAGATAGGGTGTTCTGGTCTAGAACTTTACTGTTTAGCCTAGGCTGCCCTCAAACCCATGATAATCCTCCTGCCTCTGCCCTCTAAGTGCTGGCTTATAAGCAAGAGCCACTGCTCCTGGCTTTGGGATGTTGACTAATATCCTCGAACTTGAAGTACCAGAGAAGTCTGAAACTCTGGCTTTCATAATTCTTTGAACTGTTGTTCACTATTAATTGCGGTTTGGTGGGACAAAGAGCCCATTGCCCAGAAGTTCATTCAGTTTACAGAAGAAGGAAGCAGAGTTTAGCAGGTGACAGAACTTGACCAAAATTGGTAGCAAGGAGCTGAGCCAGAACTCAGACTCTGTCTGCACAGATTCCGAAGCCTGTGTTGACTTTCAGGAGTAGTATATCCATCCCAGGCTCAGCCACAAAGCGCGGCTCCATGGAGACAAATGGTGTCTGGCATCTGCGCATGAGCGTGTGCATCCATGTTCTGGGTCTGCTGGAGCCACGAAGGCTGGGTCTGCTAGAACCACGAAGGCCTGACGGGGATGTGGAATGGCAGCCAGGTGAGGCCCTGACATGCATTTGGGTGCTTCAGCCTGTTGATAGTAGCTGAGGTGGCAGTGAACCAGAGTGCCTTTTAGCTCCAGGCGTGCATTTTCTTAACATGATTTTGAAACAGTTGAGGAATTTCTTAATTTTGGAATCCGTTCAATAAATTGCTGCAAAGTGAGGTATTCAGCTCAAGTTCTTTAAACTTGTGCCAAGGAGCTGTCAAGTTAAATCCCCCCAAATCATAACATTAACAGTTCTGTGTTCTGGCAAGATCCATCAAGCCCTGTGCTCTCCCTATTAAATTCCTCCACATCTGTCTTCTGTCTCCTACCTCAGGGATCTACATTTGCTCACAACTTTACTGTACCAACCTAGACCACTTCTGTGGCCTTGTCTACTCTGAAAATAGGAGTGGAGTGGCACCCTGGGCTATCACTGGCTCAGCATGAGGGACCAAGATGAACATGTAGTTCTTGCCTAGACTTAGCTTCCAGACTGAGAAAAAAGATAAGAACTTGTGACCCAACCTATGGCACTGCCCTCCCAAAGTCCTGTTTTGTTCATTGTCTCCTGGACTACATTTCCCATTTTTCTCCCTCCTCCTTCTCTTCCTCCTCCTCCTCCTCCTTCTCCTCCTTCTCCTCCTCTTCCTCTTCGATTCCTTTTTCCATATTGTCTAGAAGCCTAAACCTGGTGATGACAATATGGTGGTCACATCTGAATAGTAAAGTGAAGGTTTAGAGGACCAGGGTCCCCGAGTGACCATGAAGAGCCAGTCTCAGAGATGTTCCATGGGTGATACAAGATGGTTCATGGTTCATGCTACTATTGACTGGAAGCTCATGTAGTACTATCCATTAGCTAGATTCCCCATATTCTGGGCTCCTCACAGAACTGTACTGGGGTCCAGGAAAGACTGCAGTGGGGACCATGCAGAAGCCTATTGTGACTTAACTTCAAGAAACCAAGAACTTACACTGCATCTCATTAGTCAATACACTTTTAGCCTAGGGAGATGCCACTTCTCTGTGAGGAACAGCAAGTTGCATTTAGAGAGATTAGGGATTGCTGGCAGCCATCTTTGGAGACTATCTCATCATGCCTTATAAACATCAGACCCTGGAGTTGACTCTTAGATCAAAGGAAGTGAGTATTCTGCAGTCTCTCATCTAGAAATGGTGCTTTCCTTCCTCCCTGAATGAGGAGGACTTTACGATATTCTGAGTCACTCAACTGCTAAGATGTTCACCAAAGTCTAGATGGCCTGTGAGTCAGGAGGTTGAAGAGGCCAGGGAGAGCCAATGTTTCTGAATTAGAGATAAAGGAATTATCTGTTCGTCACCCACCTTCACTCCTTAGTGTGGAGCCTAAAGTCAAGAACTAGAGCTGAGCTGCTATTGGGGTAAAATTTACACAATTCTGAACATGGCGAATGGCTTTCCCTAGCTCCTTAGCTACTTGATGGGGTTGAGCTTAAGGCCCAGTGTGGTTGTTCTTCTACCTCACCTTCAGCTGTTGAAAGAGGAAATCATTACCCTCCTTCACACCTAACTTCCACCAGCCTGACTGGCCTTTGTGCCCTATGATAGATTGAGTCATGGCTTCCTCACATTATGTGAATATACTATTTTATATGGCAAAGGAGAGTTACATTTGTCATAGCACCCTCTTGTGTAGATGGCTTCTCCCCTTCCTTCCCCACATAGCCTCTGTCTTAAGAGTTGATTTTTTTCATAATTTATTTATTTATTCACTTTAAATCTTGATCATACACACCCTCCTCTGGGGTCTCCCCTCACACACTCTTTCCCCCACACCCTCCCCTTCACCTCTGATAAGGGACCCCCCATATCACCCCACCCTGGCACATCAAGTCACTGCAACACTAGGTACACTGTCTCCCACTGATACCAGACAAGGTGGCCAAGTTAGGGAAGTGGGATGCACAGGTGTAGGGAAATGGCTCTGATGCTTTGATCGGGAATCTGCAGGCCATATGCTAAGGTCCTTATCCCCAGTTGGTTCTTGGTCAATCAATAAAGATGCCAGCAGCCAATGGTTGGGAGGAAAGAAGGAGACAGGACTTCCAGGTTCCTGCAGGCTAGGAGAGAGGAGAAGGAAGGAAGAGGAGACTTGAGATACTTGGGGGAGAGAGACAGAACAGACTCAGAGATGCAGGGGAAATCTTTCAAAATGTAAGGGAAAGGAAATGCAGCCCACAGAAGGGCAGCTGGAACATGTCTTGTGCAGCAAGACCAGTGGACTTCACAGAAGGTAGCTGGGAAAATAAGCTGAGGGAAGACTTAGAGGCTTTAAGCTAGGAGTAAAGGCAAGGGCATGCTAGCCATGAGAGGCTTAGAAGAATCCAGCCACTGAGCCAGTAAGGCAGGTTAAAAATGAGCTAATGTGGGTCTGGAAAGATGGCTCAGTGGTTAAGAGCATTGACTGCTCTTCCAGAGGTCCTGAGTTCAATTCCCAGCAGCCACATGGTGGCTCACAACCATCTGTAATGGGATCTGATATATCTGAAGACAGCTACAGTGTACTCATATACATAAAATAAAATTTTAAAATGAGCTAGTGTGTGTGTGTGTGAGTGTGGTGTGTGTGTGTGTGTGTGTGTGTGTGTGTTTTTATCTGCGGATCCAAGAGAATCTGGGCTGGTGGCTGGTAGCATGGCCCACCCAGGAACATCAAAGCAGCACAGCCAAAACCTCACTGCAACACATAGGCAGGCAACAGAGTCAGGGACAGCCTGACAGTAGCTGGGGACCTGCATGAAGACCAAGCTGCACATCTGCTACATATGTGTGGGTGGCCTAGATCCAGCCCATACTAGTTTTTTGGTTGGTGGTTCAGTCTCTGAGAGCCCCCAAGAGTCTAAGTCAGTTGACTCTATTGGTCTTTTTGTGGTGCCCCTATCCTCTTTGGATCTCTCAATCCTTCCCCCAACTCGTCCAAAAGACTCCCCATGCTCCATCAAACATGCTCCATGTTTGGCTGTGGGTCTCTGCATCTGTTTCCGTTGGCTGCTGGGTGGAGCCTCTCAGAGGACAGTCATGCCCAAAGAACCAAATAACAAGGAGGGCCCAAGGGAGGATGCTTGAATCTTTCTCAAAAGGGAAAATAAAATAGATATTGGAGGTAAATGGAAGAAATGGAGGTGAATGGAGGGGTAAAAGGGTGGGCAGGGGGGATGCCCCTGAGAATCTATGTGGGTGACTCCAGCTGAGACTCCTAGCCATGGGGGATACGGAACCTGAAGTGACCTCCTCCTATAGCCGGGCAGGACTCCCAGTGGAGGGATAAGGACAGGAACCTACTCACAAAATCTTTGACCTAAAATGTGTCCTGCTTACAAGATGTGCAGGGACAAAGATAGAGCAGAAACAGAGGGAACAGCCAACCAATAACTGACCCAAATTGAGACCCATCCCATGGGCAAGAACCAATCCCTGACAGTATTAATAACATTCCATTATACTTGCAGACAAGAGTTGATTCTTACTTAAAAAAAAAAAAAAAAATCGCCGGGCAGTGATGGCACACGCCTTTAATCCCAGCACTTGGGAGGCAGAGGCAGGTGGATTTCTGAGTTCGAGGCCAGCCTGGTCTACAGAGTGAGTTCCAGGACACCCAGGGCTACACAGAGAAACACCCCCCCCCCCAAAAAAAAATCTGAGGCCAGAGAGATGGATCAGAGATTAAGAGCACAGGCTCTTCCAGAGTTCCAGAGGACTCAGGTTTGATTGCTAGCACCCCACCCCACCCCTCATGGTAGTTCACAACTATCTGTAACTTCAGCCCCAGGGGATCCGATGCCCACTTCTGGCCTCCATGAGTACCAGGAGCAAAAGTGATGCGCAGATACATTCAGGCAAAATAATAATAAATATAAAATACAATAATAAAATAATCTTTTTAAAAAATCAGGCTGGGCATGGTGGCAAACACCTTTAATTCACACTAAGCATGCAGCTCTCTATGAGTTTGAGGCCAGCCTGATCTGCATAGTGAATTTCAGGCCAATGAGACTCTGTCTCAATAATAATAATAATAATAATAAGAAGAAGAAGAAGAAGAAGAAGAAATTATAAAAGGGCACGATTCTAAAATGTTTTATTTAGTTCACACATATTTATATATTTATATATTACATATATTATATTTAATATAATATATAATGATATACATATATACACATATATGACAATGTAGAAGAAAAGAGAATCAAATGCTAATACTTTTTGCATAGGAAATATATTTGTAAGCTTTGCTGTAAAAACAAAGAGGAGAGAAAAACCACATAAGACTGACAAATTTGTGTAAATGAAATTTTAAAACTTCTGTATTAAAAAAAAAAAAAACCAAAACAATAAAAATTAAGCAACCAAAATAAAAAACAAAGTGACTGGAATGCATGTGGTTGCATGGAAGCTCAAAGAGGCAATTACCACAGACAGAAGCCTGATTTCTTTGTTATATAAAGAGCTTCCCAAAATTGGTTTAAGAAATTAAGGCCTGGGGCTGGAGAGATGGCTCAGCAGTTAAGAGCACTGACCGTTCTTTCAGAGGTCCTGAGTTCAATTCCCAGCAACCACATGGTGGCTCACGACCATCTGTGATGGGATCTGATGCCCTCTTCTGATGTGTCTGAAGAGAGTGACAATGTACTCACATATAAAAAAATAAATAATCATTTTTATATAAAATAAATGGATAATAAATAAATGTCTGAAGAAGTTATCCAACATCTGCACTCACAAATCCCCTGTGTGGAGACACAGCTATGAACAAGCGTGGCAAAGGATGAAAGCATTCAGGCATCTCAGTAACATGAATCAAAACAAGGAGAAATGTCATCGTCCAGGACAATGACAAAACAATCGCTACTCCTGGAAACTGTGCAGGAATTAGGTATAAGAGCCATGAACAATGTTGTTATGCTTGGACTGTGTTACCCTACTTCTGGGAATTTACATCAAGGAATAATCTAAGTCAAGTCTGGCATTCTTCTAGATGGTGGTGAGCATTAGTGATGTCCAGAAAATTCTGGATGGCCAACACTCCCAGTGAGTGATGTAGAGTGGTGGTTCTCAACCTCCCTAATGCTGTGACCCTTTAATACGGTTCCTCACGTTGTGGTGACCCCAATCATAAAATTATTTTCATTAAAAAAAATTATTTTCATTGCTACTTCATAACTAATTTTGCTACCATTATGAATCATAATGTAAATATTTTTGAGATAGTGGGTTGCCAAAGGGTTGCATGCAGCCACGGGTTGAGAACTGCTGTGTTAGAGGATGGCCTTCTATACAGTAGGAGTTTGCATCTACTGATGTGCGGGTAGCGTAGGAATTTGGGATGAAGAATGAGTAAGACTTTCCTAGGAAGGGCAACACTGAGGTTCATGATCATTAATCATAATTGGCAACTTGAAAGCATGAGATTAGAAGCATGCCTGTAGGCTGAGTCTTTGTTTCCATTTGTTAGGTTTTTTTTTTCCATTTGTTTCCATTTGTTAGCTGTTCTGAATGTGTGCGGGAGCCTAGACAGACTAAGAGAAAGAAGAAGGAAGCTGGCACCCTGTCTCTGCTTCCTGGCTGCTGGGGTCTTTGCTCTACCACGTTCTTTCCACTGCAACACACTGCAGCTTATTAAACCATAAGCTAGAATCAACCCTTCCTCCCATTAGATGCATCCACCAGGCATTTTGTCATAGTGATGACAAACGTAACCGACACCAGGATAAAGTGAATAAGAAAGAAGAACCCAGCTCAAAATGAGTCCAGTTAGAATGTTGATTATTTCAAGCAAAAATGGTTTCAAGAACTATAACTTCAGAAATGGCCATTTGGGTGAAGTATGCACATCTTCAATTTCAGCACTCCAGAGGCACAGGGAGGCTGATCTCTATGATTTTGAGGCCAGCAAGGGTCTCCATAGTCAGTTCCTGGCCAGCTGAAGATAGATAGTGAGACCGTGTCTCAAAATAAAGAAAAATGGTGGTTGTGTTAGGGGAGGGACTGGAGAGATGGATGGACTATTAAGAACATTTTGTTGCTCTTGTAGAAGACCCAGTTCAAATTGCCAGCACCCACATGATGGCTTACAACTGTTTATAATCCCAGTTCCATGGGATTTTACACCCTCTTTGGACTTGTACAGGCACCAGGCACACATGTGGTACACAGACATATATGCAAGCAAAACACCCAAATGCATAAAGTAAATTAATTTATTTTAAATAATAATTTAAAAAGAGATCCTTTGGGGAGGGGTGTCTCTCACATACTGTATCATGCATGGTTCTCTATAGAGTCCGAACCAATAGAATGACTGTATATCATAAAAAGCATTTATTAGATTGGTATGCACCATAGGGACTGGATAGTCCAACGATGCCTATCAACTCGCTAAATGGGCAGAGAACATGGTAACTGCTCATTTCACAGAGATCGATGCATCAGTAGACCCCAGGTAGTGTTGAAGGCCTGGAATCTCCCTGGAGAGCAGCTGGCCTTCACTCCACATTGGGAGGCCAAAGACACTGATGTGTGATGGCAGTGGTGGATGGGAGCAAAGGCAGGCGGGTAACTCTGATGCTCCCCAGACTCCTCTATATCTGACTACCCATTGAAGGAAGGTGCTGCCTGCTTGGAAGTACACCTTCCTCTTCAGTCAATCCTCTCTGGAAATCCTTCCCAGACATGCCTGGAGATGTGTCTGCTAGGTGACTCCAAATACTACAAAGCTGACAACCAAGATTACACATTATACAAGGCTAGGAAATGACTCTGGTTCTGGAGGCTGGTAAGGCTGCAATGTTCTGAACACACAAATGTAGAATTAACTTTATCTTCTAGTAGCTGCTTCATTGCCCCCATTCATCTTAGTGATGTCTCTAGAAGCTATTGCCTTATCCAGGTCTCCTTGCCTGGCCATTCCTTTACAACTATAATGTTCCTTGTCTAAAATGCATAACATCCACATGCTTTTTTCTTTTGCAATTTACTCTCTGGTAAAGATTCTCATGTGCATGTGGAGTTAATAACACATTCACTCTCTTCTGTCCTTAATCCCTTTTTATATTTATTTATTGAGTTCCTAGATCCAACCAGACAGGACACATAAAAATTAAGGGAGCTAAGATCTCCCTTCTGAGTGAGGGCCTTGGGAGATGACAGCAATTGAGTCCTCATTCCGCTAAGAATAGATGACTCAACTGTTGAACATTTATGGGAGAAGCTACAGGATCAGAATTGATGACAGACTATGTGAGGTCCCATGTCCAAGTAGTGCAGCTTCAAGCCTCATGCAGCCAAGTTTGTACAGAGTCAGCCAAGACACATTGTTGTGCAAGGACCAACCTCAACTCAGGGGTTCTGAGGAAGAGGTATTTGGAAGCAGCTAAAGAACTACTCAAAGTCATTTGTGGGGTACAAGCTGTCAGCCTGTGTTCTGCTGGAGACAGCTTTTTCTAGAGATCTCCAGATAGCTCATCCAGATAGTTCAGCTCTCCCAGACCAAAGCCCAATCTTTTATTTATATATTTATTCAGTCATTTACTCCAGGTTCCCTTTTGATTATCCCATGAATCAGTATTCCATGGCCCCAGCTCCTTGATTCTTAGAAAGAGCAAGCACATTTTTTTTTTTTTAACATTGCAAATGAATTCAGAGATCTGCCTGCCTTTGTAAGCACAGACAAAAAACTAGCTGGGTGGGATCCTGTCCTGAGATTACCACTCGCACCATGCCTGGGCCCAAACTAGCTCTGTTCCAGGTTGACCTTGAATTCAAGAATCTGACTGCCTTTGTAAGCACAAAAAATAAACTTAGCTGGGATCTTGCCCTATGATCACTACTCCTGAAATCTCTTTGTCTCCTTCCTTAATGTCTTTCTGACAAGCTGGCTCATAGTGTCACTGCCTTTGTTCTTTTAGGTCTGTGAAGCCCTTCATATAATTCATGTTGCATCCTTATGTTTTACATAGTTGAGAAATTATATAATTTTTAACTCATGTTTTCAGAGTTCTTTCCCACAGCCTTAAGGCTTATCCTGAAGGTCCCAGTGTTTACCATTTTGCTGACACATTAGACACACCCTCCTGGACTCATGCTGTTTCTGATTATCATGGAGTCATTAACCTTGACAGTGAGGACATTTCCCAATAACCTTGTCAGGGAGAATATTTCCTGAAGGAGGAAGATAACATAATAATAACCTCACGCCCAGCAACTGTGGAGGCTGTGGAGGCCCACAACACTTGTGGAGGCCCACACCCTGCTGGCTCTGTACCAGGGGCAGGAACCATGTCACACCAGGACATGCAGGACTCATCACTCTTGTAACTCTGCATGGTGCTGCAGACCAGCATGCTGTGTATACAGAATTCTCAGCATCATTCTGTGATGCTTCCTGCAGAAGAGATGGTGTGGGTAGAAGCTGCAGGATGGATGGACTGACTGTATCTATCCCATGTGCTGACCAATATCCACAAGAGTGTCAGGCCCAGAGCCTCACATGAAACCCTTGATGTAGATTTCTGGTTGAGAAGTTGGGTGGTGACCCCCAGCCCATGCAAACAGTATGATTCGGGGAAAAGGGAAAGGGAGGTGAGGAGCTGCCCAAAGGAAGTGGTTCCCAGATCCAGTAATAGCACACTGTCAAAGCTATCACTGATCCCAACTACAACCCCAGTGAAACTGGTAGACTCAAGTTATATTTGTGATACTGAAAAACTAGCAAGAGTCAAATGTTTAAAGATAAATTACAGAATGTGCAGTTCATTGGAGGTATGCAAATCTAAAGTTGAAAACATTACTCAGTGGTTCTCTCAATTTTTTTCTTCTTGAACCCCTGGCTGGCTGCATTTTGCAGCCCTCCCCATTCTCTGTCTTGCCTCAAGACATGGCCTCAGGATAGTTCTGACCAACACTGGGAGGTGATAAATATTTACTCTGGACTCAAGCCTTCCAGAGCCTCTGTGTGAATTTTGTTTCATCAAGACCTGTGCTCAGCCAGAGGTGCCATAGGTTTCAATGGTCTCCATTGCTAACTTATCTCATGGAGGGCAGCCTGTGTGAGGGTCACTCGGAGCTACAGGGGACGCTGGATGAATAAGGAATGAGCCTCTGACTTGGAGGTTGCTTGGTACTAAACCTGTCTTATTCCTTGAGAGCAACATAGAAAAGGTTTCTATGACACAGTACCTAGAGGATTTAAGCTTATTTATGAACAAAATATTTTGGTTGCCAGTGATGCAATATGGGTATTTATTCTCTTATTTCCTTCTTTCCCCTAAACTTTTCCATTTGCATTATTGCAGCATATCATTACTATTGTTACTACTGATGATGATGATGATGGTGGTGATGACAATGATGATGATGGTGGTGGTGGTGATGATAGTGACAATGTGACAATGACAACGACAATGATGATGATGTGAAAGATGGAGAAAGAGAGGGAGGAAAGGGAAGGAAATGTTGGGAAGACCCCCTCTGGCTTTTTTTCTCTCCTCCTTCTAGATCTCAGAGTCCCTTCAGCTTCCTCTTAACCCTCCCAACAACATTTAACAGCTGTCTTTAACAGAAGGCCAGCTGTGTGCTGGGTTCCACAGGAGCTTGCAGTGTGTCCACCCAGCCTCCCAGAAAGCAGATGCTGTAATGACCGTTTATGGGCATGGGAACTGATTCTGTAAAGATGATACTCACATGAGGTTGACTGGCAAGCAGGTGACAGAGCCAGGACTCAAACTCTGGATGTCCTTGTTGGCTGCCAATCTGCTCAGCTTAGCAGTTCAGCTCCCTGACAAGTGGAGAGGAATGTGATAAGATTGAAAATTTCCTAATCTCTATGCTTCGGATCTCCTCCACTTTGCCCCACCTCCCACATGGTGATACAATTTGTTTCTTACACTGAACTTTATAGTGTTTCTAAGTAAACTTTATGTGAGTTGTACAGGGTTTGCAGTATTTCCCACAAATGTGGCTGAAGAGACATGAGGGAGCAGTTGGGTTCTCTCTTGTGACAGTTACTTATAATTGTCAATTCAACACAACCTAGAATCATCTGAGAGGTGAGACTCAATTGAAGATTGTTTATAGGCCTGGCATTGTGGCACATGCCTTTAATCCCAGCACTTGGGAGGCAGAGGCAGGTGGATCTCTGTGACTTTGAAGCCAGCCTGATCTACATAGTAAGTTCCAGGACATAGAAAGACTCTGTCTCAAAAACAAAACAAAACAAAAAGGTTACATTGGGTTTGACCTTTGGGCATGTCAATAAGAGATTTTCTTAATTAAGTTCATTGATGTGGGAAGACCCCCCATTCCCTAGGCATGGGATCGTGAACTGTGTGAGAGTGGAGAAATCCAACCAAGTAAACCAACTCAGCATGTATACATTTATGCTCTTGACTGTGGCTATAATGCAACTAGCTGTTTGAAGTTCCTACCTTGACTTACCCAAAATGATGGACTATAACCTAGAATAATTGTAAGCTGAAAACAAGCAAACAAACAAAAAAACATAAACAAAAAAAACCCTTTTCTCTCCTGAGGCACCTTTTTATACAGGTGTTTTGTTTTTCTGAGACAGCCTGGCTGTCCTGAAACTTGCTATGTAGACCAGGCTTGCCTTAATCTCACCCAGATCTACCTGCCTCTGCCTCCTGATTTCTGGGAGTAAAGGTATGTGTCAAGGTATTTTTATCACAGCCACAGAAATGAAATCAGAACATTCCCTGAGAGGAACAGTGGTGTAGCTCAGCAGTCACTGAGATATCAGCATAGCCCTTAGTTCCTTGCTGAGCCTCGAATGTTCCATTGGCAAAAAGGAATGCTCTCTGCATTAAAAAAAAAAAAAAAAAAAAAAAAAAAAAAAAAAAAAAAAAGGAAAAGTATGAGCTCTAGATAAATGAAAGATGACACTGTCCTAATTCTCTGTGATCATCTGAGAGGTAGGATCTCTGCATTTGAACAGGCTCCTCCTCCCTGCCTTGTGTTCTTCTGCCTCTCTCCCAAGAGTGTGACAGTTACCCCTTCCCAAGGACATAGAGCTACCTGATGGATTCTGGACAATGAGAAGGTTTGCTTATATGTAAATGAGATTAGGAGCCTGCTTGTGTCCTCTATGTCCCTTCTTGTTCTGAAGAGGATGACCAGATGGTGTGACCAGACTCCAGAAGGTCAGGGTTAGGTCTTCCTGCATGGCTAAGACACTGAACTGTGCAGCCCCTGCCAATTCCCACTGGAATCCCAGTGGGGACAGGAAATGAAGGGCTGTTTTCAGTGCCTGCAACTGTGCTTCCAGAGTAAAGTTCCTTCTCTCCTGATTGGTACCCAGAGGGCTGGTGGTTCTCATTGGGGAACCCAAGCCTGGGACCAAACATGGCAAGAGGAGGATGCTTATTGACATGGTTCTCGGCTTTCAAAGCCCGAAAACCACTCCAGTCTCAGCATTTACAAAGTGAAGTGTTTTTCACTTATTTTGTGTATGTGTTGGGGGGTACATGCACCTGTGTTTAGAGGTCAAAGGCCAACTTTAGGTATTGTTCCTCAGATACCATCCCCCCACTTGTGTCTGTGTGTTGGGGGGGGGTGCTCAGACAGACAGACAAGACTTCTTCTTTGGCCTGGAGCCTGGAGCTCTTTAACTCAGGTGGGCTGGCTGGTTGCTTCTGGAGGAAGCAAGGGGCAGCAGGGACTGGGAGAGCACACCTAGGGAGATCTAGGGGAGAGACTGTGTTCAGAGACCAGAAACTGTGGTAGATTTGGAGCCTGAGTGATACAAGCTAATTTACATGTCTCTCCATTGCTGCTGGTAGCTTACGCCACTACACCCCACTTTTCTATAGGTTCCAGGGGATTGGACTCTGGTTCTCACACTTGTCTGGCAAGCACTTTAGGAGCCATCTGCACTAGTCACTCACTTACTTTTAAAATTATAAATGCTAGTGGAGAGGGAGAAATGAAAGAGATGAAAGGGGGCAGGGCAGGGGGGAGGGCGGGAAAGGCTAGATTACCATTCTCTACAGTGCTTAGAAGAGTCCTAGTTAGACCCGGGACAGTGGCCAAGGGTGGCCTTGGGCGAGAAAAGTAAGTGGGGTTTTAGACCAGCAGAGGCTGTGAAGGATGGACAAAGCAAAAGCTTGAGTCCTGGGTTTCTCCCGGCTGCACTTCCTGCCATGGGTTTTCTCATTAACTCACAAATACTTACTGAAAGTCTGTAGTTGCTGGGCAGGGCCAGTGGCTGAAGATTCAGCTTGAACAGGGCACAGATCCTGTCCTCCGAGGACCTACTGAGTGGTAGGTGGTAGGTGGAACACAGGGAAAAAGCAGAGAGGGTAAGCGTGGTGATGTCTCGGGTTTTAGAGGGGCGTGGGAGAAAGCTTTCTGAAGAGTAACATCAACTGGGTTGAAACAGAAGGAGAAGGAACTAGAGATTTGGGAGAAGCAAGGAACAAGGAAACTCCTGTGGCCCGAGCAAGTGGAGGAGGAGGAGGGAACGAGGAAGCAAGGGGTAGCAAGTACTGAGAGCACATCTAGGGGAGGGATGGTGCTCAGAGCCTCGGAACCAAGTGATACAGGCCAATTTACATGTCAAATGATGTCACAGCTGCTGTAGGAGAACCAGCAAATAACAGTTCACGCTATGGCTATGAGCTGAGCACGGTGATGAACACCTGTACTTGGGAAGCAGACATGGGAGGATCTCAGCATGTTTAAGGCTAGCCTGGTCTACATACATAGTCCAAGCCAAGCAGGGCTACACAATGAGACCTATTTCAAAAAACAAGATGACAACGAGACAAGATATTAAAACACAAAAATCTTCACGATGTCCAGTTAAATCCGACTTTCAGAGAGATAAATACTTGCTAGGATTAGTACATTCTAGGTATTATGACGTTTGTGACATTTTATACTAAAAAAAATTTAAAAATTATCCTTCGCTTATCTGAAAGGAAAAGGTTAACTCTAGTGTTCTATAGTTTATCTGGCCATCCAAACATGGAGAAAAAAAAAAAACCAGATTTATGGCATAAAAGTGAGACAAGAACAAAAACAATGAGCGAAGGTGTGCTTTAGTTTATTTACCAGGTAAGAGATGGTGTGCAGTGCACATGGTGCACAGTACGTATGGTGAGCACTGGGAAGGGAGGCAGACAGCAGGTTGATGAGATCCACTCCCTTTATGTGAGCTGCGTTAATTTATCGTACCACCGAAAATAGAGAGGAAGGAGAATAATCAGTGCGGAGGATGGGCGGGGCCTGCTGTTGGAGGATGGGCGGGGCCTGCTGCCAGAAGGGAAGGAAGTGGGTTTTAACCACAAGTTTTCTATCATTTAGGGAAACCATGAAAATAGAATAAATCCACCCAAAGGTAGAACGGAGCCAAAGGGCAGTTGCCCAGAAAAGTACCTCTCCTTCCTGCTCAGGGACATGGTGGTCAGTCCCGTGGAGTGACAGGAAAATCTCTGTCTGTGACACTTCCTCTTTGGTGCCCTATCCTTTAGCTGGGTGCCAACAGTTTTTTAGCAGGAGAAACATGGGAGAGAGCCTTCGGGGGTGGGGGGCGGGCAATGCCGACTATGACTGCATCTTAGTATTTGGATCTTTTGTTGTGAGCCAGTTTGCTGAGGATTCTTGGTGAACAGGGTCAGCACTTTTCAGGTTAGCTCCAAAAAGTCAGGAGATACCTGCAGCAGTGTGCTGAGTCCCAGCAGGTGAACTTTGCATAAGATGAGGTTGTTACACGTACATCACGGCCCCTTAATCCTGTCTTCTCGGCCGGGCCGGGCGGTGGTGGCGCACGCCTTTAATCCCAGCACTTGGGAGGCAGAGGCAGGCGGATTTCTGAGTTCGAGGCCAGCCTGGTCTACAGAGTGAGTTCCAGGACAGCCCGAGCTACACAGAGAAACCCTGTCTCGAAAAACCAAAAAAAAAAAAAAAAAAAAAAAAAAAAAAAAAAAAAAAAGAAAAGAATAGATATTCTCAATAAAATATTTTGTGTGATTATGGGTATATTTTTTTCCCTCAGTTTTTTTCAAGAAAGGGTTGGAACTTACTCTGTAGACCAGGCTGGCCTCGAACTCAGAAATCTGACTGCCTCTGCCTCTAGAATGCTGGGATTAAGGGCATGAGCCACTGTTGCCCTTAAACTGATCCTCTAGCCCTTGCCTTCCAAGTTTTGTTAGTTTTTGTTGGCTATTTCATAGGTCATCATACGCAAATTGCATTTTCATCAAAACAAATAGAAAAGTCTCATCATGTGACCTCGTTTTGATTTTGATTTTAATTCTAGACTTGCCCCACCTCATCTTCCTGGGAGAAGTTTATTTGAGACAAAATTTGCACAAAATCTAAAGGTAGCTGGCTTCCAGACAGGCATCTCCCATTCAGATCATTGTCAGTGGTCCTCCCAGAGGGTAGTGGGGAAGCCTAGGCTTGCCTTTTAGCCATACACACCCCACTTTCTTAAAACAGTCTCCAGCAGCCTGCCCTCCAGTCTGTCTGGAATAGAGCACCCTTGTTTGGCTGCTTTCCATGGGATCTTTGGAAAATCCAGGGTCTCCACAGTCTGTCTTTCTGAACTCTGTTCACGCTCTCTTCCACTCCCCAAGATGCCAGTTTGGGTATATGCTGAAAGAGAGATCTCACTGTGTCTTCCTAAGCTGCTGAGGGCTGTATATGCAGAGGATTCTCTGTGCCTAGAGCCTTGTGTGACAGGAGCCTTGTATGTCAGGGCCTCTGGCCCCCACTGCAGGCAGAAGACATGCGCCTTGCCAGGACCGAAGTGAATCTCCTGTGTAGAGAATCCTGAAGCAACTTTCAGTCACCCTGGGTTGCCAGACAGGCAGGACCCTGTGCAAAATGCAAGAGTAGGGCTCCTTGCCTGGAATGCAGAAACCACTACCAAAGATCCTGAACTATGAATGTTTTTCTTTTCTTCATGATTTATTGTGGCATTTTAGTTGCTATTTAATGTCATTCTCAGGAAGGGAAAATGAAAATTTTCCAGTTAGTATGAATTCCACCATTCATCATTATATTCTGCGCTGCCTGTTTTAAATGGAAATCTAAGAGCATTTAACTTACATACAAAATTATGGGATGCTTATAGTTCATTTCATAGATTATCAGATTCATGTTAGATTTTTATCAGAACAAATAGAAATGTGTGTCACGTGACCTTGTTTTGTGTTTGTTTTTTGAGGCAGGATTTCATTTCACCTACACTGCCTTGATCTCCATGTGTGGTGGAGGAGGACATGATCTTCCTGCCTCCACTTCCAGAATGCCGGGAATCCAGGAAATTACCAGCCTACAACACCACCATTTTAGTTTTGCTTCTAGAGTGCGTGCGTGCATATGTGTGTGTATGTGTGTGGTGTGGTGTGGTATGTGCATGTGGAGGCTCTAAGTCGATGTCAGGTTTCTTCCTCAGTGGCTCCCCACTTATTTATTGAGGCAAGGTCTCCCCCTGAATGCAGAGCTTGCCAGTGCTGCACACCTAGCTAGCCAGCTTGCCACAGCTCCCCTCCCCCCCCTCCCTACCCCCGTCACTGTCTCACAAGTGCTGGGATTACAGGCAGCCACCACACAAACCCATCTTTTATGTGGGTCCTAGGGAATTAAACGCCAGTCCTCACACTTGTAGAGAAGTGCCTTATTCACTGAGCCATCTCTCCAGCCCTATTAATTCTTGATAGGTTCACAAGGTATTAACATTCTTGCTTCCTTTACCTAATTGTTAAAGGACAGAGAAAGAAAGGAAGGAAAAGAAAGAAGAAAAAAAAGAGCCAATTATTGAACTTCACAGTGAAACACATATAGCAATGTCAATGAGATGACTCAGTGGGTAAAGGTATGCACTGCCAAGCCTAATGACCTGAATTTGATCCCTGGATCCCACATGGTAGAAGGAGAGAACCAATTCTCACAATCGCTCCTCTGACACATGGGAACACATGAAAACAAATGTATGAAAGAAAAGAAAGGGAAGGAAAGAAAGAAGAAAGAAAGAAAGAAAGAAAGAGAAAGAGAAGAAGAAGGAAAAGGAAGGAAGGAAGGAAAGAAAAATAGAGATGAGAGGAGAGATGATAAGAGAAGACAGGGGAGGGGACGGGAGGAGAAGAGAAGAGGAGAAGGGGAAAGAAGGAGAAGAGGGAGAGGAAGGAGAGGAGAGGAGAGGAGAGGAGAGGAAGGAAGGAGAGGAGAGGAGAGGAGGGGAGCACCAGTTACAAGTGTGGATCCTAGTACCGCTGAATGCATGTGGCAATGCTGTGGTGGACGATCCTGATCCGATATGAGGGTAGGAACTGCAAAGACCCATGGTATTATGCCATACGTCCCCTCTGCTCAGGCTCATAGCCACTGCTCCATTAGATTTCGTTTACAAAAACAAGCTCAACCAAAAAATTACTAAGAATCTCAAGATGCCTACAGCCCACCATAAAACCTAGTATGGGTTTTGCCGCCCCGCAGGACAATGACGCTGGCCATGGGTACTGCCATCCTTTGCTGGAGGCGCCAACTCCCTGTGAATTGCTTTTCCAGGCATCCCTGGGTCTCTGCCAGTCCACAGTTCTCCAGTCAACTGAGATAGAGGCTTGTAGCTGGCTAGTGTTTGCCTTTCGCTTAAAGCTGAAGGACTCATCTTTTTATCTCCTGCAACTGAGTCCAGAGACTCAAGCTGGTAAGAAAACAGGTTCTGGGAGGAGCCTTCAGACAGAGGGTGGAGAAGGCGGGGCCATGCTGCTTTCCTCTTCCTGCTGGTTGGCTGTGGTGGACACGTGGCAACAGCTTTAGCCACTAGCTTGGATTGCGTGCATGAGACCACATACAAGAGGAATAGAAAGGAAATTTTGGACGACATGGGTCTTGCATACTTTACCAGCCTAGGTGGCCACCCTTCAGGCTTTTACGGATGAATTAAATATCCATCTCTCTGCTTCTCTTCTCTCTGTCTGTTCTCTTGTCTCTTCTCTCTGCTTCTCTCTCTCTCTCTCCTCTCTCTCCCCTCTCTCTCTCTTTCTGTGTGTGTGTTCTAAGACACTATTAGTGTATGTTTCTAGGCTAACTATTTAAAACGAACCTAATTTCTGTCTGATATAGCATCTTTTTGTCCAGGATCTGTGTCACAGGAACTTTTGGACCTCCTACTTGTCATGTGGGAAGTCCAGGGAAGCCAGGCTCAAATATGTAGCCTCCAGCTGCCTCTAACTGTGGCTGCTGAGTGATTTCTTTTCCCGTGCCATACCTCCTGAGGAATTTGTCTTAGATCTAGGGTGGCAAACATGGCCCTTGGCACAGTAGGTATGGTCTTATACATAAAAGTGCTGTTGGAACATAGCCAGGCTTGTTTATTCCAGTTCTGTCTGGGGATGCTTTGGGCTATGAAAGCCAGCCTGGAGTACATCATGAAATCATGTCTGAGGGGAGAGAGGGGGAAGAAGAAAGAGATAAAGGGGAGAAAGGTGAGGGTGAAAACTTAGCTTATTGATTGTCAGAACTATTTTCCCTTTTGTTAAGGACTGAAATATTTACATTTTTTTTTTCCGAGACAGGGTTTCTCTGTGTAGCCCTGGCTGTCCGGGAACTCACTCTGTAGACCAGGCTGGCCTCGAACTCAGAAATCCGCCTGCCTCTGCCTTCCAAGTGCTGGGATTAAAGGCGTGCGCCACCAACACCCGGCAATATTTACATTTTTAAAAAGATTTATTTATTTATTTTATGTGTATGAGTACATTGTTGCTATCTTCAGGCACACCAGAAGAGGGCACCAGATCCCATTACAGATGGTTGTAAGCCACCATGTGGTTGCTGGGAATTGAACTCAGGACTTCTGGAAGAGCAGTCAGTGCTCTTAACCACTGAGCCATCTCTCCAACCCTGAAATACTTACATTCTATTCCAGTTCCTTTGTTCCATGTTTGCAGTGCAAGCATAAGGACTTGTGTTCAAATCCCCCAGCATCCATGTTGATGGCTTATAACTATCTGTAGCTGCAGTTTCAGGGGATCAGATGCCCTCTTCTGGCCTCCATAGGCACCTACACACAATGTCACACAAACATAAATGAAAATGAAAATTTAATAAATCTTAAATTTTTTAAAAGGTGGGGAGCAATTGAAGAAGATGCCTGACATCAACTTCTAATTTTTACATGCACTTACACACACATGAACTTGCACACACACATATGTGAAACAAGGAGGGTAGTGATCTAAAGCTATGTGTGGTTGTTTGAATAGGAATGGCCCCCCCAGGCTGTGTTTAAATATACTTGGCCTATAGGGAGGAAGTGGCACTATTAGGAGGTGTGGCCTTGTTGGAGGAAGTGTGTCACTGTGGGGGCGGGCTTTGAGGTCTCCTATACTCATGCTATGCCCAGTATCATATATTGTCTCCTCTGGCTGCCCGTGGATCATCTGTAGAACTCTAAGCTCCCTTTCCAGCACCATGTCTGCCTGCACACCACCATGCTTCCCACCATGGTGATAATGGACTGAAACCTCTGAAACTGTAAGCCAGCCCCAATTAAATGTTTTCACTCTGTAGACCAGGCTGGCCTCGAACTCAGAAATCCCCCTGCCTTTGCCTCCCAAGTGCTGGGATTAAAGGCGTGTGTCACCACCGCCCGGCTAGAATGGGTTGTTTTAATGGGACACACACCACCTTTTTTAGTCACTTATTTATTCTGTCTGTGTGGATATTTTTGTGTGCATGTGTCTGTGTGCCATTTTGTGTGCCTGGTACCTGCAGAGGTCAGAAGAGGGTGTTGGATGCCCTGGAACTGGAATTACAGATGGTTGTGAACCCGCATCTGGATGCTAGGAATTGAGTTTGGCTCTTCTGCAAGAGCAGCCAGGGCTCTTCACCACTGAGCCACCTCCCCAGCCCCGGGAGTACTTTATTCATAAGCAGGAGAGGGTAGATTGTCTGACTCGTGGGATTTCAGAAAATATATTTGCTCTTCATGAAGGGTGGAATTTGACTATCGAGTTCAAGTTTAAATGTCTTCCAAACCTTGGGAACTGTGCTTTGTTGTCTGTAGCAGCTAACTGCTGTGAAATTGGACATCAAGGTGGATCTCACTCTCATTTTGTATTTGACCTGTTTGTTTTGTTTCCTGGAATCCTATGTGAATTCCCTGTTGAGTTCTGAAATCCCACCCAGATACACTAGAGTATTCTGTACTAGTCTCTGTTACACTCAGAGGACCCTTAAAACCACACTAGCCTAGGACCAGCAAGATAGCTCAGGAAGGGGCTTGAAGCTTGGTGACCTGAATTCAATTCCCAGAACCCACAAGGTGGAAGGAGAGAACCAACTCCCTCAAGTTGCTCTGTGGCCTCCATTCATGAGCCATGACACATGCACTTCTCCCCCAACACAAAGTAAATAAATCAATGTAATAAAAAGTATTAAAAAAGTAAATAAATAAAACACAAGGCTAAAACTTCTCTCTCTCTCTCTTCTCTCTCTCTCTCTCTCTCTCTCTCTCTCTCTCTCTTCTTTTCTTTTTTTTTTGGTTTCTCTGTATAGCCCTGGCTGTCCTGGAACTCACTCTGTAGACCAGGCTGGCCTTGAACTCAGAAATCTGCCTGCCTCTGCCTCCCAAGTGCTGGATTAAAGGTGTGCGCCACCACCGCCTGGCTCTCTTTCTCTTTCTTAATGTGGATGATATTTAGAAAATTATGATGGACTCAAAGCACCACCATCTGAAGAATGTCATTTTATGTTCTTCATGCATGAGAGGGTTTTGTTACCTTGAAAAGAGTGAAAGGATTCCTCTGGCCTGAGATGAAGGACACAGTTCTGACTCTTCACCCACAGCCCCCCCCCACAGACAGCACTGGCTCTCTGCTTCAGTGGGCATCTAGGCAGGTGAAGATGTCTACACTGGTGTATATTGTTCACTTTTTACAATGTAGCTGATGAGATGGCTCAGTGGCTAAGAGCACTTACTGTTCTTCCATTGACCTGGGTTCGGTTCCTCTACCCACATCAGACAGCTCACAGTTGCCTGCAACTCCAGTTCCAGGGGATCCAATGGCCTCCACCAGCACCTGCACACATAAACCCATGCAGGTAAATGTATACATAATAATAAATGAAGGAATAGATTTTAAAAATAAAATAAATGGAAACACAAATAATACATTGTTGCAGGATATTTGATCACACTGTGAACCTGAGGGTTTTTTTTTTTTTTTTTTTTTTTTTTTTGGTTTTTCGAGACAGGGTTTCTCTGTGTAGTCCTGGCTGTCCTGGAACTCACTCTGTAGACCAGGCTGGCCTTGAACTCAGAAATCACCTGCCTCTGCTTCCCAATCGAGGCTGTTATTAACTAAAAAAAAAAAAAAACTATTCTTAGTTGTGATGAGGCTCAGCCCTTGGCACACAATCTTAATCCCTCTGGCTGGAATACAGACATGTCCTTAATACACACATTTAATCCAAATGGTGAAGGGAAAATTAGTTTGTAGAAAGGAGTACCAGTGTTTGAAAGTGATGTCTAATTGAGTGCAGATAAAGTGATGAATCAGAGAAAGATTTGACAAAATGGAATATGCCCAACTCTCATGAGAAGAGAGAGGAAAGGGAAGCTACTTAAGAGACAACATCAGAGAAAAAGGAGAGAAGAAGACAGTTTTACTGAGACAGTTATACAGAGACAGGTTAGAGAAAGAGTGTAAAGGAGCCGGAAGATCGGGACAGATTGCTAGAGTTAGTTTGAGGCCATGCAGAGCAATTCAGGAGAAACTGAGAGAAGCCAGATCGAATCAGTCAGCTTGGAGAGTTTGGGCCAGTACAGCTGGGTTGAACTGCTCCATCAGAGCTCAGTAACAAGAAAGGTGAGCTTACTTAGCAGCAAGCCTCAGAGGCTGAAAACATTCTAGGCCTAGATAAGAAGATGTATGGAAGCTAGAAGCTTACAGGACTAGCCTAGGTTAGCACACAGAGGCAATACATGCCCTAGGTGACAATTACATTAGGCAATAAAAGATACATTTATAACACGTCTAACATGTTTGCCCTCACTTAAATTGCATTAGAGGTCAGCAGACAGATGGCTTTACCTCATTTTGCCCTATGCATGCATCAAAATTGGTAACATTAGTACCTGGTTGGTGGACATTTTAGTCATCTTAAGTCTGATGTTCTATATACAATCTGAGGGAAACACCCCTTTAATGAATTTATTCAAGGAATGAGTTCATAAGACCAGCAGTGCTGGAATAAAAAGGGAGGTATTTTGTGGCCTTGTTATTATTTTTTGTAGTTCAGAGATCAAACCCAGGGCCTTTCCCAAACCAGCAGGTGTGCTCTACCACTGAGCCACACTCCCAGCCTGTAGGCATTTAAAATTTTGTTTTTTAGAGGCTAATTTATGCTGCAAAAAGGTTATATCATTACATTCTTCAGAGTGTTATCTGGGTGTCTGATTCCTTGGGTATTAATAATACCAGATATTATGAAATTTCTGACCAGGTGTGGTGGTGTATGTCTGTCATTCCAGAACTTGAGAAGTCAAAGCAGGAGAGTTAGAGATTCAAGGTCATCTTCTTCTTTAGCACAGGGAGTTCAAGGCTAGCTTGGGACTGTGAGCAATTCTATTTCAAATCACAGTAAATGATCCCTTGTTGGCACAGGCCTTTAATCCCAGCACTAAGGTGGACCTCTATGAGTTTGAGGCCAGCTGAGTCTACATAGCTAGTTTCTGGACATCTAGGGCTACATAGAAGAAAAAAACAAAAAAAAAGAAACAAAACAAACATCAATTTTGGCAAATTTTCTTTCAGTGCTAGGCATTAAATTCGAGATCTTAGGCGTGCCAAGTATGAACCTCGCACTGACAGCCAGTCAGGATCCTCAGACTCTGCTGGTTTGCTGTGATTTTTCTGTATTTATGGCCTAGTACTGTTTCCTACAATCATTGGCCACGGGTGTTTCTCTTCTTTAATTTCCCTGGTCTTATTTTTCCTTAGTGGATCTTGGTGGCAGAGTCTGTCTTCTCAGAAAAATGTCCTTTCCTGACTTTCCCGATTCACCTCCCCCTTGCTTATCTCTGCCTTTATCCTGGAGTCAGCCACCTGGACCAGCCTGGGTCTTCTTCATCTCTTGCCCACGCCTCTCAGCTTTTGGTCTTTTTATTCTGCTTTAAAAATGTATATCAACATTATCACATTTTACTCGTTTCTTTAAAATTCTAAATTGTTATGTTTGGAAAATGAAAGAAGTATGCGAAAAGCTCGTTTTTAATTTTTAAAATAAATACAACTCCTGGGGATCAGACTCAGGTCATCAGGCTTGGTCACAAGTGACTTTACCTGCTGGGCCATCTCTCCAGATCCTCACATGCTATCTTTTAGCTTCTGATCCTAGAAAATAAGTGTTGAGGGGCTGGAGAGATGGTTCAGCAGTTTAGAGCACCGGCTGCTCTTCCAGAGGTCCTGAGTTCAATCCCCAGAACCCACATGGTGTCTCACAACCATTTATAATGTGATCTGATGGTGTGTCTGAAGACATCTACAGTGTACTCATATACATAAAATTAATAAATAAATCTTTTTTTAAAAAAAAGGGGGGAAAGGAATGTTAACATTCACACTATCTCCGTCTCTCACAGCTGCTCCTACAGTTTGTTAAACTATCTCACTTTTTCTTTTCTTTTGTGGGTGGAGTGGGATTGGTGGTGCTGTTTTTCAGTATAGCCCTAGCTATCCTGGAATTCCCTCTGTAGACCAGGCTGGCCTTGAACTCACAGAGATCTGTCTGCCTCTGCCTCCAGAGTGCTGGCATTAAAGGATATGCACCACCCCCGCCCAGCCAAATAATCCCATTTTTTTCACACAAATATGTGACATATCTTAGTGGAGTCCACATGGTGTGTGTACTTGCACTTGTCCTGGAGTTAATGGTGTTTAATGTCTATTCTAAAAGAAATTGGAAACACCTTTGAGTTCATGAAAATCCTTTGTCCATGGATTTACTACAGCCTTTGCTTCTCTCCTCCCTGAAAGGTCAGAGCTAAGAGAGACAAGATCTCATGTCCCTGGGAGAAGCAAGGCAGGGAAAGGGTGAGATGTTTTCAGTCCTCTAACCTGAAAAGGAAAAACATTCATAGGCGTCAAAGAAGATGAGCTTTGGAGATCAATCGGCTTCAGGGCGTTTTTATGGAAATCATGTTTTCTTATTTCATAATGAGAGGTTCTTTTCCGATTCTCTACCTCAGCCCACTCAGAAGCTGGATGGCTACATCAGACCTTTGCAAAAGAAAATAGTCAACAGTGTAGCGTGTTTGTCTTCCAAGCTACCAAGAAAACAGAAACGAAGCAGCAACAATTATGCAGCCCTCTTGTATTTTAGTGCTGAGCTATGAGTACTGATGGTTCCCGCTTGGTGGAGAGATAAGCAAGCAAAATGGGAGTTTCCAGGGATGTGGAGCATAGCTCAATGGCAGAGTACTCGCCTAGCATGTGTGAGGACTTGGGTTCAAGAGCCAGTATTACAAAAACAACAAGGAACCAGTTCAGCTAAATGGGATGATGAGGTGCAATGGGTGGGAGAGCAAAGAATCCCTAGGAGGACAGAGGACGGAGTTATTTGAGCCACTCTGAAAGTGCTTACAGAGTTTGGAAGGACAAGGGTTTTGTGATAGCCTTACTAAGACTTAGAAGATCTAGCCCTCCCCTTTCTCCGTTGTCAAACCTAGGCAAATCTTTCCTCATATGACATGGTTAAGGTTAAGGACTTTCAAGACAACTGCGTTGGCTGCATTGGTGGGCAATCGATGCCTGGAGAGCATTTCACAGCTTTACCACCAGGGGCCGCTGTTTCCCCATGCTCAGGCCAGCAACACAACTCCTATCCCTTCAGGAATGCAGATTGAGAACTGCCAGTGAATCCAAAGGAATTTCTCAAATTCAGACTCCCCGGTGCCCTCTCCACCTTCCCTTCCCCACTCGTAGACCTACCAGACCCAGAATAATGGCAGTGTGGCTTCACAAATCCAGAAGTAGAAATATGAACTGGAATGTGTACTTTTTCTCCTAGGATAGAATTTCTTTGTGTCCTAGCGACCTACTCAACTGTTTTTTGTTTGTTTTTTGGGGAGTAAGGGGTGGGGCTCCCTTCTCGAGAGAGAAAGACTGGCTCTCAGAGATGTGTGTCCTTGGCTGGGAAGATTCCAGTCAGGTCAAAGGACTCCAAACGAGGGGGGGGGTGCAGGGGGGAAGGGGGGGTGTAAATGATCTGTTAAGGACAAGAGGAAGAACATTCTATAACATGTATTTATGTATTTACTGTATTACTTTAAAAAATAGAAATGTGAGAGACCCTGTCTCAAAAACCCAAACAAAACAAACAAACAAAAAACAACTTTGCTATCCAGATTGCTGCTGGTACCTTATGAGGCCCTGTGTCAAAATGTCAGCAAAGTGAGCTAGGAAGGAAGGCAGAGTCACCTCCCTGTAACCAGGATTCTATCATATACACTATTTCTACACAAAGTAACCAATGGAGTCTTCACAGAAGGAACTGGGGGAGGGGCTTTTAAGCATCCCATCCTTCAGAAATGAGGCTGAATGCAGTACAACCAGTACCTGCATGTGAGCTTGGAAAACTGCCTAAGGTGTCACTCTTATGCCTGTCGGACCTCTCAGCTGCAAGATGACATTGAACCGATGACAGCTCTGACAAGGTGTATCTTCCAAATTCAAGCCCGTCAAGCCTTTTGAAATGATATCAGCTCTTGTGTATGATGAAGCTTGAGGTAATATCAAAGGTCCCTGTGCCTTGATCTTAACAGCAGCTGGTGACATGCGTGCTTGCTCATGTCATAGTAGGAATGCAAGCAAAATCAGGCCAGGGCTGAGGAAGTGTGTGCCACAGCCAAGAAGGCAGCGTTCCTATCTTATCAACTCTTGGAGATTGTTTGGGGCCAAGGACCCGGGTAACTGGACTCTGAAGACTGTTACTGCAGTGCTCAAGGTACAGACACTGAAACCATGACCCATAGGGACTTTGGTTCTATGATGGCTAAAGCTTTAATATCAGCTGTCTTCTGTGGCTTTGCTCTGCCTCGGGACTGTCTGGTACCTGTTACAGAGAGAAAGGGGCTTGAAGAAAAGAAGTCAACACTGGCTCCACTGTGGGGTACATTGTGTTGTTCGCCGGAGCGGTTCCTCTGCCTGCTTTGTAGGGCTTTTCTGGGTCCACCTTAGTTTACTATGCATTTCCTCTCCCTGTTCCATGGGAGGGCCTTCCTCGAAATTACATTCCTCTGTGAATTCTTTTTTAGGAACAGAGGATTTAAAAAATAATCTTGTGGGATTTGTTCAAGTCTTGACAAAGGAGAAGTCCACACTGGATGGATTTACTGAGAAGGAATGCAAAGTCACCTTTATCATTCCTGTCAAGGCCAGAAGCAGCAGGATTACTTGTGGGTGAGTCTCAAAATGTGCAGAGTCCTGGACCCTACTGAAGACTTCCTTGACTCGGAATCTCTGAGTGGGACCAGGAGGCATGTCGACAAGCCTGCCCCCTCCCCCAACTTCAAACATTACCAGATAAATTTTAAAACTTTGCAAAGGCTGGGTTATATCTCACTGGGGAGTGCATTGGCCTAGCATGCAGGAAGCTCTAGACTGACTCTCCAGGATTAACTGGATGTAATGGTGCATGCCTGTAATTCCAGCCCTTGAGAGGAAGAAGAATCAGAAGTTAGACTCTATCTAAAATATGTAGAAGAACGAAAGACCAGTAAGATGGTTCCGTGGTTAATGTCACTTGCCACCAAGCCTGATGACCTGAGTTGGATCCTTGGAACTCCCATGGTGGAAGAGAACCAGCTCCCGACAGGTGCCCTCTGATCTCCACACAATACCACATCAAGCACACACACACACACACACACACACAACACACACACACACATATGCATGCACACAAAATAAGTCAATAAATGTGAAAGAGAGAAAGAATAGGACAGAAAGGAAAACTTGGAAACAGCTTCTTATCTGGGAGCTGGGGAGATGGCTTAGCAGTTAGAGGAGCACTGACTCCTCTTCCAGAGGACCCAAGTTCGATTCCCAGCACCTACATGGCAGCTCATAACCATTTGTGTCTCCAGTCCTTGGCCTCTGATGGGACCAGGCACACATGTGGTGCATAGATATACATGCAGACAAAACAATACACATCAAGTAGCCTATTACAAGACCTTATTATCTCTTTTTTTCCCCTTATGGAATTAGTTGGGCTAGGTAATTTTCTATTCATTCTAAGCACAAGGATAAGGCAGCATTCGGAGGAGGCCAGACATCCACCTATTTAGGAAAGGTAAGGGCCAATGGAGTGGGGCTGGCAGATGGAGACTCATCCTATTTATGAAAACTGGGTCTATCAACTTCCATGAAGCTCTGGACAGAGGTCTGAGAGTTGGCATGGAGAAGGCTCTGGCCGGAAGTATTACCAAGCGGAAGAGGCCAACTTTCTGGGACTAACTTTTCCCTGAAACCATTCCCTTGCTGAGGGAATCTTTGATCATATGCATCTTCAGAAAGTGACTTTAGAACACAAGCTTAGAGGCTAGCTGATCTAGACACATGAGATAGAAATTCTCTAGCAAAATACCAGCACAGGGACATAGTGGACTCAGGGTATGAAAGAAAATTCTAGAGACAAGAAAGAGTCTCCCGTTTTCTGAAAGAAGCTTCTATGTCCCTATATCTCCAAGAACTCCACTAAAGTCCTTTCTAAACCACCCCCCTACTCCACATTCTGCTCTGCTGTAGGTGACTCCAGCACCCCTGTCTGTGCCTCAGCTGTACCTGCACCTACCTCTGTCTTGACACCACATTGTCACTTCCGAGGACTGGGATTCTTGGGAATAGGGCCCAAGTTTGTAAGTCATTGAGAAATGGGGCTTCTTTGAGTCTGACTTGGTCATTTTCACATTATGCATCCTCATGCCCCACTGAAAGCGTTGCCTTGGTGTCTATTGATGAGCCGCCAGGGCACCATGAGAAGAGCAGAATCTCCATCTTCTGTGTCATGGGGAGGATGGTGAAGCTTGAGCCAGGGCTGCATTCTCAAACCCAGGGCTTCATGGCCTCTTCCCACCCTGTCACTGTGGGCCCACCTGTAGACATGGTGGGTAAGACCTATGCCAGCAACCAAAGGGCACTTTATCTTCCTGCTCGGAAAGGCTGGGAAAACAACCACACAAGACAAGCTAGCCATCACACTCAACCTTGAACAGAACCCTCCTCTGGCCCACCCTTTCTAGAAGCTGAAATGCTGTCCAATGAGAGTTTGGTCCTGCTCTCTCACCTTTCCTGGATCCACCCTCCCGAGCAATGCAAGTTTCAGGCTGTGCTATGTTGCCGGGTTCTCAGGTATGTCAGCAGGTGTGCGGACAGATGTGGACAGCATTCATCTATAGTTCCTTCCCTCCAAAGAAAGAAGGGTCAACAATCTGGGAAAATGGAAAAGATTTTAAACACACGGAGAAGAAAATGTGTTTAATCTCAGCACGCAAGAAACAGAGGCAGAGGCAGGAGGATCTTTGTGATTCCAGGCCAACCAGAGCTACATAAGAAGTCATACTATGGTATGAAGACAAACACAGCAAGGCTCCATTTTTTAAGAGGTCGAAGTAGTGAATAGTTGATTTCTTTTCCTTCTTTCCTTTGGTTTTTATGCCATGGTTTTTCTATGTAGCCTTGACTGTCCTGGAACTTGCTCCTGAAGACAAGGCTGGCCTCAAACTTATAGAGATCTGCCTGCCTTTGACTCCTGAGTGCTGGGATCAAAGGCATGTGCTGCCAATTTAAACACAAGCCATATCTTGCTCCATTGCCCAAAGACCCTACTAACCAGGAATGTGGGCGGGTCCCTCCATGAAAAGTAGTGAGCCTTACATATCCCTCTCCCTTAGGCTGAAGATGCACTGCCTAATCCTGGCTTTAGGATAAAATAAAATCCTTTCTTGACTTCTTGGAGCAGCGTTTAGATATTGGGAGAATTGTATATTCGCGTTGCTCTGCTGGTAGCATCAAGGAAACTACCTCTCAACTTTCAACCCTCTCAGCGATCCTAACTACACAGCTCTGATGTATGGTCTACTCACAGTAGAGCCACCAAGGAGAGGAACCGACTACATTTCCTTCCCCTAAGACCTTACTAGAGTCTCAGAAAAGTCATTCTGTAGGCACTGAGTAACTGGACCAAGATGAGGCCTGCCACTCAGTCATCTAGCCTTGAAAGTACCAACAGGAAGGTGACACACTGGGCGGTGATTCCTCCTGAGGGAGGCCAGGGTGGGGAATGGGAGGCGGGTACAAAGATATTAGAAAAGGTCACACTGGCAAACATTGGAGTTACAGATGGGAGTCACACAGTTTGGAATCTGGAAGCTTCCGGCAGAAGGAAGGCAGTGATCCATGGTCCAATACAAACTGCAAATGGAGAGCCCAAGGGGGCTGTGGTAGCCCTGGCCACCAGGGGGCGTCCGCACGGGCTAGGGCCGGCTTCTCTGCTGGGTTTGCCTGTCCAAGGAGAGGCGGGGCGGGAGGCTGGGTTGAGATCTGGCCGCTGCCGGAGGAATGCGGCCTTTGGCTCGTCAAGCATTCCGGCTGGCTCAGGAATGTGAACAGGGTGTTCATTGCGCGCCCTGGATGCACAAGCTGGTCCTCCTCCCTCCGTTGAACACCGGGCAGGACCTGGTCAGACACCCCACTGAGCCTGCAGAACGCAACCCTGTCCATCCAGGTTAAGGATGAGGCCCTGGGGGTTTAGGGAAGCGGGACCTGGCTCTAGGCTCCTTCAGGGAGGTATTGAGGCTGATTATGGCTTAAGGAAAACCCAAAGCAATATATTTGGACATTTGGAAAACAGCTGTTCCGTAGAAAGGAGGCACAGGATTTGTCCTTCTGGCTACCAGCTTCAAGGATACAGGCTCAGATCCCTAGGACTTGCTCATTTTAGGATACCTACTGTGTAAGGCAAAGACTAGGGGAGGAAGAGGGAAGGCAGATGACCCAGTGAGGGATTAGATGCTCTCAGAGCAGCCAAAGTGACTGAATACCAAGGGTAGGGCTTTAATTCATTCCACAAATATTTACTAAGCCTCTTCTCTGAGCCAGAGCCTGAGTTCAATTCTGGGGACGCAGAGGTACAAACATCTACTCTCCCCAAGGGATTGTGACACTGATTGTGACAGCCTGTGATACACTGTGATACGGGCTGTGTGTGTGTGTGTGTGTTGTGTGTGTGTACAGGAATAGCCAAGATTGGGGGCAAAGATACAGGAAGAACCCTTAGGAGATCCTGGAGAGTCACCTGAAAGACCAGTGGGAGTTAGTGTTCTGGATGAAGGGGATCTTGCAGAGGGAGGAAAGCATGAGGTCTCAGTGGCCATCAAAAGGGCCTGCCAAAATGCTCAGCTGAGCTACAGTGAAGATGGAGTGTCCTCTGCCAACCCATGGTGTTGACTGGTTTGTGGAGCTCTTGCTCCACATGGGGACTGGGAATGGGTACACTGCTTTGCAGGAGTTGGATGCCCTTTGAGGATGGCACCCTCACTGGTAGGTGCTGAACAAGTACTGACCAGTGTCTCAAGACCTTGCCCCATTAAGCAGTTTGGTTGCTGTTACTGCCTGAGAAAAAAGCAGGCTGGGGTGGGTGTGGGGGTTGGGTGTTGATTGTCACTTCCTGGATTGGGGTGGTTGTGTGCAGAAGAGGAGACTGGTGTGACCAGGTTATCAAATAGGTCCTAGAATACACGCGGAGCACCTGGCGCTGCTGATGGGAAGTTCTAAAAGGGAAAGGGGCCTGGCTTGGAGGTACATTCTGGAGGATGGTTCACGGGCTGGGGGCAGGATGCATGAAGCAATGTGCACTGGGGCCAGGAAGGCTGGAGGTGGGCCGGAGTCCAGGGAAGGAGTGGGCAGAAGCAGAGGCGATAGGCAGCAGGCATTGCTGGGAGGTAGGGACAGAGGAAACCAATGAGATCAATGCTCTCAGGGAACCAGCTGCAGGGTGGGGCCAGGACTCGAGTATGCTCTCTCATGCCTACCTGGATGGGGGATGAACCTGAGCAAAGCGGGTCTCCAGGGCATTGTGACTTTGTGTGCCTGGATTTAACTGAGTGATGGAAAAGTCAATGTTTACATTCGACATTCCTTGCAAGACCTCCTCCTAGGAATGCATGGAGACCTCAAATCCTATGTCCAGAGGAAAAGTTGCAGGCCTTGGAAAGGCGCCTCCAGCATTGTTCCTCTGCAAACACAGGAAAAAGGGGTTTCCTCTAGCTTTGTGGTGCTCTCATCTGACCCCTCCCCCAGCCTGGGAGCGGGGCAACCAGGAGTAGGTGGTCATGGAAAATAAACACACCACCTCTGCTCTCCTGACTTATTTCATGTTCTTAGAATTTCCTCTCTTGGAGTCTGGCTTTGTTAGTTTAAGATCCCACATGTCAGCGGGTTGGGGTTGGGAAAATCCCTTACTGTCCGGCCTCTGAGGAGGCAGGGCCACATGGGGAGCTCAGAGTTGATGCCCAGGAAGAGCAGTGGCCTGGCTAATGGACCCCAGTCTCCCAGTGGTCCTGAGTCATCCTCTTGGGAGAGGCTCTCCGGCTGGGTGTGTGGCCTTTGCATGAGTGTGTTGCCTGCCAGTCCCATGGTGCCAACTGTCCAGGCCAGAGTGATGGGTTCATTTTGGGGAATGATGGGGGACATACAGAAGTGCTTCTGGGTGACACTAAGTTGAGCAGACAGCCCTGGCCTAGTAGAGAGGCTGACCCTGCTCACCATAGAGCCCAGGCTGTGGCCTTTTCTGGGTTGTCCACTGTGGCTTCTGTTTCTCTCCCTTCTATCCTGATCCCCGATCACTCCTTAGGAGATGTGTGCAAAATTCTGCCCACACAAGGATCTGAATAGTGTCTGAGACTTTCTTTACCCATGTATTTGTTCACCAACCCCACAGATACTATGGGGGGTGCCTACCAGGCATCAAGCCGACTGCTGGGTGCTGGGTACTGCGTGTACAGAGCCAAACAGGACAGATTAAAAACTAGCTGAGCATCCCTGACAGTGTGTGGTTGAGTCTAGAATGTAGAGCTTTGGAAGCCATGCCTTCTTAGTGCCTTCCATTAATGACCTTTGCCCTCCATTGGACCACCCTTTCCCCCACGCCTTTTACCAAGCCAACATTAGGTAGATGGCCCTTGTCTGGGCCTTTGTTGAAAGACATGTAGAAAAATAAAAGAAAGAAAGAAAGACAGGTAGGCTTCTAGGTGATAGGGATGGTCCAGCCAGAGTAGTTCTTTTCTTTCTTCTACTTCTTCCTTCTCCTCCTCTTCTTCCTCTTCCTCCTTTTTCTTCTTTTTCTTCTTCTTCTTCTCTCTTCTTCTTCTTCTTCTTCTTCTTCTTCATATAATTATACTATTATTATTACTATTATTATTATTTTCTCCTCCTCCTCTTCTTCTTCTATTTCTATGTTTGTTTTAAAGTTTTCTGTGACCCTGATTCTTGAAATAGTCTGTAGAAAGGCTGGCTTGCCAGGCGGTGGGCACGCCTTTAATCCGCACTTGGGAGCAGAGCAGGCGATCTTGAGTTGAGCCACCTGCTACGAGTGAGTCCAGACAGCGCTCAAGAACCTTTCGAAAAAAAAAAAAAAAAAAAGAAAAGGCTGGCCTTGAACTCAGAGATCTGCCTACCTGCCTCTGCCTCCTGAGTGCTGGGATTAAAGGCATGTGCCACCACTGCCTGGCCTAGAAAGTATTTCTTGTTTGTTTGTTTGTCTTTTCGAAAGATTTACTTATTTTTTGTGTGTCAGGTGTTTTGCCTTCATGTATATCTGTGTGAGTGTGTCATATCCCCTGGAACTGGAATTATAGGCACTTGTGAGCTGCCATGTGGGTGCTGGGAATTAAACCCCAGTCATCTGGAAGAGCAGCCAGTGCTCTTAACCCCCTGTGCCATCTCTCCAGCCCTAGAAAGTATTCTTTTTTTTTTTTTTTTTTTGTTTCTAAAGGTTGTCTTTTCCTGCTTCTGGAACTACACGTAGACCAGGCTGGCTCGACTCAGATTCAGCCTGGCCGCTCCCAAGTGCGATAAGGCGTGCGCACCACAGCCCGGACTAGAAATTCTAATGTTGTTTTTCCTTGCAAGACATGCCTCCAGTCATCACAAATCCCTACTCATCCATGACAGCACAGAGAAACAGAATGATAAAAAACAAACAAACCCTTCATATTCAAGGTAGTTTATTTACTCATTTAATTTTTAGTCTCATGTAGCCCAGGCTGGTCTCAAACTCATCATTCTCCAGCCGTAGTCTCCTGAGGGCTGGGATTGCAGGTATGAGCCCCCTGCCTACCATGTGCAGTGCTGGGGATTACACTCAGGGCATCATGTACACCAGACAAGTATTCTACCAACAGAGCTACATCCCCAGGCTTTGACAAACGTTAATCTCTCATATTTTAAAATAAAAATCAACTCAGGGAAATTCAGGTAGAGTGACTCAGGGTAAGATCCTGCCTCAAACAAATTTGCTAATCGTAAACAAAATATCAAAACTTTAGCTGGGTGTTGGTAGCACAAGCCTTTAATCCCAGCACTCAGAAGGCAGGCAGATACCTGTGAGTTCAAGGCCAGCCCGATCTACAGAGCAAGTCATTTCCTTCATGGCCCCTACCCTCCATTGGACTGTCCTTTCCCTGATGCCTTTACAAAACTGACCTTAAGTAGATGTACTCAGCCCTAATCTGGGCCCTTGTCAAAGACAAACAGGTTTGTGGGTGGTCAGGGAGGGAGGGCATCCTCTTAGAAAGAATCTCCAATGTTGTTTTTTGTTGGCACAGATGCGCCCACCAGACTGGCATGAATCACAGCAATTCCCTCAAGCCTCCATCTGCCTGGAAATGCCTAGTGATATTCTCCACAGTCCAGAACATTCAACTGTGAGCCAGTAGGCTTAGCTATCCCACCCAGCCACAAACCTTCACCCTGGGGAGGTCACAGAGAGAACAGCTGGAGACAGAGGCACCACCTTTTGAAACTACAACCATTCTGAGATTTTGACTAATGCGGTCTCTGAGCTGAAATCCCTCCCCAGTGGGAACTCCGTGTACCCAGAAGAGAGGCTCTGTCTGTCCTGACAGGTGGGTTTCATGGCTCCAGCGTTGCAGCTAAGCTAAGGCTCTGAAGAAATTATTATGCAGAAGGTTCTGGGAAGATCCCTTCAAAGCAGTGGTTCTGAACCTTCCTGATGCTGCGATCCTTTAATACAGTTCTTCGTGTTGTGGTGACCCTCAGTCATAGTTATTTTTGTTACTACTTCATAACTGTAATTTTGCTACTGTTATGCATCATAATGTAAATATTTAATATTCATGATATCTGATATGTGAGCCTTGTGAAATAGTTTTCAACCCCCAAAG
Source organism: Mastomys natalensis (assembly GCA_021653895.1). Lineage (NCBI taxonomy): Eukaryota > Metazoa > Chordata > Mammalia > Rodentia > Muridae > Mastomys > Mastomys natalensis. The sequence goes on along the minus strand of JAJTUV010000636.1, from coordinate 81,785 downwards.
GGGTCTCGATCTTCAGGTTGAGAACCACTGCTTTAAAGGTCTCTTCTAGACTCTCTCTTTCTCTCTCTCTCTCTCTCTCTCTTCTCTCTTGCCTGTGATGCAGAAATGAGCGTAGAGTTCTAGTAACCTTCATGAACCATGAAGACAAGGTAGAAAGAAGCCTTGGCAAAAACCAATGCGTTGGAAAAGAGAGAGAGGAAGAGAAGAGAAGAAGAGAGAGAGAGAGAGAGAGAGAGAGAGAGAAATACAGTTAACTCCATTAGAATTGTTGACTTCTTTGTGTGAAAAAATAGCACAAAGACCACAAACAAACAAATTTGGAAAATGTTTGCAAATCAGAGAACAAAAGGCACACACTAAAAAAAAAAAAAAAAAAAAAAAAAAAAAAAAAATCTAAAAGTTGATGACTCTGTAAGCAATAGTATCTAAAAACTGGAAAAAATAAATGACTCAGTAGAAATATTGGCAACTGATACAAGAGTCATTAAGAGAGCCAAAAAATCATGAGTTACCACTGGTTACACTGGTGTAAGCCAACACATACACACACAAAGAAAAAAAAAAAAAAGCAGAGCACAGAGTCTCACATCTGTAATCCTGGCGCTTGGTGAACCAAGCAGGGAAGGTGAGGCTCTTTCTCAGTTACAAAGCAAGTTTAAGAAGAACCATGTCCACGGTGTCTGTGTTGTGTAACTAAACAGATAAATGGAAACCAACTGGGGCCAACGAGATGGCTCAACCAGCTGCCTAGTCTTAGGACCAGAGTTCAATCCCAGAGAGACACACGGTGGAAAGAGAAACTGACCCAGCCAGTCCCTCCACAGGCATGTCATGGCAAGCACACCACACACATGCCATGCATGTACAAAAAATAAATAAAATGTAATTATTTTTTTTAAAACAAAAAGAAATGTAATACCTATTGCAGTTACTACTGATGCAGTTGCGCCTAAGGAGAATTCGGATGCAATGCTTTGGAAATGTGCAGCTTTTAGATCCTTCAAAAGGCACTCAATTAAAATTGTTAGATAAAACAAATGGCTTATGGAGCTGCAAAAATGGCTCAGTGCTTAAGGGCACATACTTTTCTTGCAGAGGATCTGAGTTCAGTTCCTGACATAACTCACAGCTACCTGTAATTCCAGCAACAGGGGATCCAATGCCATCTTCTAGCCTTCTTAGGTATTGCACTTGAGTGCACATACCCCTACACACACTCACACACACTTACACACCCACTCTCCCACACACTTACACATATACTTACACACATACACACCTCACACACCTTACACATAACTTACACACATACTTACACACACACAGACACCCACTCTCACACACATACTCACACACACACTCAAATACACCCCACAATGCATACACTTACATAATTAAAATAAATCTCTAAAAATCAATGGCTTACTTAAATACTGTGCATATCCTTTCTTATGCATTAATACAAATAATACTAATAATAGATTAATACATTGCATAATACATTAATACAATGAAAATCTATCACTAGTTCTGAGTTGGAACATTGTATACATGTATAAAGCTGTCAAAAAATAAAGAATACTCTGAAAAAAAAGAACAAAAATTTATCCCTAGTTTAATTCTTTCGTTCATTTTCTTTTTTCTTTCTTTCTTTTTTTTTTTATTAGAAATTTTTTATTGGAAAATTTTTTTTACATTTCAGATGTTCTCTCCTTACCCCATTTTCCCCCTCCCTCCCAGGAACTCACTATCCGTTCCCCCCTCCTCCTGCCTCCACGTTGGTGTGCCCCCACCCACCCTCCCCTGTACCTCACCTCCCCACCCTCGAGTATCCCCCCCCCCACGACGTCCAGCCTTCATGGGACCAAGGATCTCTTCTCCCACTTATATATAGCTCCCTTGCATATATAGCTGGAGCCATGGGTCCCTCCCTAAGCGCTCCCAGGCTGGTGGTTTAGACCCTGGGGGCTCTGGTTGGTTGGAATTGTTGCTTTCCTCATGGTGTCTCGAATCCTCTCAACTCCTTCAGCCTTCACTCTATCTTCTCCATTGGGAACCTCATGCTCAGTTTAATGGTTAGCTGTGAGCATCTGCCTCTGAGTATGTCAGACTCTTGCAGACCTCTAAGGAGACAGCTATATCAGGCTCCTGTCAGCATGTACATCCTGACATCCACATCAACCTCTACCTTTGGTGACTGCACATAGGATGGATATCCAGGTGGAATGGTCTGTAGACAGTCCCTCCTTCAGTTTCTGTCCTGCACTGTGTCTCTCGTTCATTTTCTAAGTGATTTATTTATTTATCTATATATATGTGTGTTGATCTTTTGCCTGCATATATGTTTGTGTACCACATGTGTGCCTTGTGTCCATCGAGAAGAGGGCATCAGATCCCTTGGAACTGGAGATACAGATGTTTGTGAGCTGTCGTGTGAGAGCTGGAACTCAAACCTGGTCTTCTGGCAGACCAATGGTGCTCTTCACTGCTAAGTCTCCCTCTTCATTCTTTTTAATGATGCTGGCAGTTTCTTCTTCTAAAAATACTTATTTTCTGTGTGTGCATTTGTACAGGAGCTCATGGAGGCTGGAAGAGGGGGTCAGGTCACCTGGAATAGAGTTACAGATGGTTGAGTCCCCATGTGAGTGCTGGCAACTGGACCTGGGTCCTCTGGAAAAACAGAGGAGTAAGTACTTTTTTGAGGGTTGGGGGTTCCAGATAAGGTTTCTTGATGTGCCCTGTCTGTCCTGGAACTCACTATGTAGACCAGGCTGGCCTGGCTCTCACAGAGACCCTCCTGCATCTGCCTCCTTAGTGCTGGGATAAAGGTGTGCGCCACCACTGCCCAGCTTGTACCTGGATGCATGGCTTTTATTGACCATAGCGTATGAACGGACATTCCTTTGTTTACAATTTTGGACACTGTGGAAAATACTGTGACAATACTATAATCTCTCTCAATATCCAACAATATTATCATTATATGTTATTGTAAATACTGATTCAAAACTTGTGTGTGAACTCTATAGTCATATTGTGTATGGTGTTTTATTGGTTCATGTTCTCCAAGGATCAGTCACGTGAGTTTCAAGAGATTTATTGAGTAAAATTTTCTATGGATGAATAATGGACAGGTTCATTCTTGAGATTGTGATTATTTAAACATATAACTGTGTACATATGTTTGTATTAAATGTATGTGTGACAATGCATACATGTGTTATGTATGTGCATATATTCTTGTAGAGACATGAAATATACAATGATGTGTATCATTATTATCACAGATAGATTTTCATATGTATATATCAGGTATATATATCTGCATAAATATTCAAAGAGATTTAGAGAAAAATATGGAAGGAATATATTATAAATAATTTCACAAAGACCCATACAAAGAAAAGATTGTATAGAAATGTCATAAATCCCAGCTGTCACACTCAAACACCCACTGTGGATCATTTCAGTTTTAATAAAATGAATTCCTTCTATCATTTGGTATGACCATGCCTGTAGTCTCAGCTACCCAGAAGGCTGGGACAGGAAAATGGCTTAAACCCAGAAATTCAGGGCTAGCTTGTGCAAATTAGCAAGATAGGTTTTAAAAAATAAAACAAAGGAACTGGAGAGATAGTTCAGCAGTTAAAAGCACTTGCTGTACTTTAGAGGACCCAGGTTCAGTTCCCAGCACCCACGAAGAGTTCACAACATCTGTAACTTCTGGATCTCACACTTTCTTCTGGTCTCCAGGGCACTAGGCACCACATGAGCGATATATATACATGCAGACAAACACTCATAAACATGGAATAAAATTAAATATATTTTTTAAAAATACAATAAAATAATACATTTTAAAAATCATGCCCAGGCCTTGCCCCAGCCTGTCTCATTTACTTGCCTGTGTGACTTCTCTTATTCTCTGTGATTGAGATGTTCCCTTCCAAGACAGAATCTCATCTTTTCTCCTCTTGCTGCTAGCCAGAAGGTTTAAAGTACCCAGTAATGGTACTTCCTGGGTACTTTAAACACTTTTTGAATGTTCTTTGGGTCTGGGATCCAGAGCCCTTTCTCTGGGTCTCTGCTTGAGAACTGTGATGAGGAGGAGTGTGAGGGGCAATTTTCGACCCCTGGTGGGAAAAAGTGTAGAGGAGGAAGCTAATGGGGGGCCTGAGTCACCCTCATCATCTGCATTTTTCTAGGGAGCGACCACACTGTGGTGCCCAAGGCAGCACTGTGACTCAGAGGTGAGGCTCGCGTCCCACCTGGCCCCACCCTCGAGCCCTACTTTCCAGGTCCAAGTTCCCAGGCAGCCTACCACGCCCAGCACGGGCAGAGGGCGGGACTTGAGTGATGGGCGGAGGGCTTAAATCTGAATTCTTTCTCTTTTGAAAGTATCCATGTACTCTTTAAAACCGTAGACTGAAATACTTCAAATGAATTTCCCTCCAAATCCACAGTTCCTTCATGAGAGCAACCGGGGCTAGTATGTCCTGCGTTCTTGCAGGGATATGTTAATACCAAGGTGGGTGTGGGGGGCATAAAACAGGTTGTGAGTCCAAAATCCTTTATCTGAAAAATGAAGGAGCCATGTAGTTTGAAATCTGGAATTCAAGGAATGAAGGAAGGCTGTGATCTGTGGATTGTGCCACACTGTGATAAAACACTAATATTTAGGCACCAAAAAGATAAATTCATAATCAGCCTTCAGTCCATTGCATTTAGCTTTTGCTACAAAACATACTTGTGCCATTTTTTAAAATTAGAGGTTTTTGAATTTTGTAATTATAGATAAGATGTACTTGAGACTGTACTACCCTGATTCTTGTGTATTATTGTGATGTTTGTAACTTTCTGGTGTTAGTATTAAACCCATATTCCTTGCATATGCTAGATAAGCACCCCACCCCTGTGCTGCATCTGTAGTCTTATTAATTTCTGAGACAGGGTCTCATGTACTTCAGTCAGGCCTTGAACCCCTGACCCACTAGGTGCTGAGGTATAGGTACATGGATGGCACTCTGCCCTCTCTCCCTTGCCTACTTACAGATATTTAAAGCATCGTGCTGTGCACATTGAACAGAAATTTAAAAAAAAATCCATTCACCATTTCTTTCACATCAGTCGAGTATATTGTTTTACACACACCAGAATTAAGCTAGCTGTTTGTCGCCATTAGGTTTGGTTCTAGTTTTCTGCCCAGCGGCCTCAGCGCTTCAGTGAGTGACACTGGACACTCAGCACATGTGCAAGGGTGTCTGTAGGTAGATTCCTAGCAGTTGTATTGCTGGGGCAATTAATAATAAGGATCATTAACATTTGCATAGTATTTTCTGAAAGCTGGGATTTGCTGTAAGTAATCCACAACAATCAGCACATCATAACCCTTGAAACCAGCTTGAGGGCCAGCTGTGCTAACTCATACCATTTTGCAGATGAGAAGAATCCAGGCTTAGGGAAGTGAAATGACTGGCATAGCTGGGACTCAAACCAAGGTGTCTGACTCCAACTCACATTCTTAATTATCACATTCTTCTGCCTTTTGAAGACCGTGGGAATTTGGAACACAGGGACAGGTTGCCAAATTGTCTTCCACACGGCTTTGTCAAGTCACGCTCTTGACCCAGCCCGCGAGCTGCTGTTTCCCTGGCGACTTGGAGCCAAATCAAACTTTTTGATCTTTGTCAATCTGATAGGTGATGACAGTATCTCGCTGTTGCTTTAGCTTGGATTTCTTTTGCTGGGAGTCAGACTGAGCATCTCGTCTCCTTAAAGTTACTATGGGGATCTTTGCCTGTTTACAACTGTGATCTGTGCTGAATTTGTTATGTCTTAGGAAGCTTAGCCCTCGGTGACCGAGGTACAGATGCTTGATTAGCTTTTGATTTTACTCCTGGTGGGCTCTGGGCAGAGTGTTTTCAAAAGACAAACAAAAGAAAAGTGAGTGGCTAGGGCCATAGCTCAGTCAGTGAAGCACTTGGATTGTAAGCACTATATCCAGAATCTATGTTTAAAAACAGACAAACAAAAACAAAAACAAACAGACAGACAGACAAACAAACAAACAAACAAACAAAAACCAGGCGTAGCAGAGCAATGCTTGTGCTCCTAGGACCAGAGAGATGGAGACAGGCAGAATCCTGTGGCTGCATGTCATCCCAGCCTATACAATCACTTGGCCAGTTCCAAGCCAATGAGAGAGACCCTGTTTTGAAAATAAGATAGATAATACCTGAGAAATGATGCCCGTGGTTGTTCTCGGTTTCAACACGCACATGTATTCACACACATATGCATTCTCCCTCATACGGGGAAGAAAAGGAAAAGGACGAAGTGCTGGGAAGTAGGGGGAGGGAGGGTCAGAGCAGCCCCCTAGAGAGATGCTCTCTGCCTGGTGAGGGGGGAGGAAAAGAAGATGATGGGAAACATGAAAACAGCCCCTGTTGGAGACAGGCCCTGGTTCAACCCTGGCGATGACCTACTCGGCCAGGAGCCAGGAGAAGGTCTTGGAGACAGACACTAAGACATCTTACTCAGATGCAGAGCTCAGAGACATCTTCAGTCAAAGCTTTCCTCCTGAATATGACGGCTCATTGCAGGTCTGCTGTCTGCTAGCCACCCAGTCCCTTCTTCACATCCATCTAACACAGAACTCCTCTAACGGCCACCAGAGATGGGCAGAGCCAAGCGGTCTGTGGCACCAATGACTCTAATCCTGCTTTCTGCCTCTTCATGTACAGACTCCACTCACTCCTTAAGTCATCGTGAATTCCTAACTCCAGGTCATCTGCTTCCGGGAAAACGCAGCAGCTCCAACTCCCAGAGTATTTTCGCTAAAACTCCTTCCAGGCTAAAGATTCTTTGGCTTGTTTTCTGTCATAGTGACTGTTAATGTCCATTGGTTTCCTCATAAAGTACAGATGTTGGCCCACATGTAAGGGCAACTGAGGGGGGCCCTCCTGGCACTTAGGACCCACCGATTCTCATATTAGTTTAGGAACTTAGGGATACGGAGCTGGGGTGACTGAGATCTCTGGATGTATGTCTTGGGTAAGACCTGTGACAGTACTTTCAGTTTTGTTTGTTTTTTTTTTTTTTTTTGGTTTTTTCGAGACAGGGTTTCTCTGTGTAGCCCGGGCTGTCCTGGAACTCACTCTGTAGACCAGGCTGGCCTCGAACTCAGAAATCCGCCTGCCTCTGCTCCCAAGTGCTGGGATTAAAGGCGTGCGCCACCACCGCCCGTCTGTGACAGTACTTTCAATACTCGCCTCATGGAGCCACAGGTGACTTCTCTGAAAGCCACAGGAAGACCTGGAGGTATCAACCGTTCTTCCCCAGCTTGCTGTAGTATCCTGGTCCTCCATCCCTTGTCTAATACAGTATAATCCCTCATACAGCTTCTCACTCAGCACTGTGAAGTTTGGATGGTGAAGCCTGGAATCCACCCCTCTAGTCTATGACTCAAAGCCATTCAACTCTGGCTGCCTGCCTGTCCCCCCACCCTCCCCAGCCCCTGTGCCAGGGCCACATTCATCCTGTTCTCCCTCTACTCCGAACTCATAGGGCCATTTGCATTCCGGGGACTGTAGGGGACCACTCAGGTTCTCAGTCACCCTTTGCCTAGCACAGCAGGTCTCTCTCTGGCTGCAATACCCCATTTCCCCCTCTGGTCTTAAACACTCAGTGGATTTACCAGCTTCTTCGGGTGCTCCTTTTGAAATAAAGAGAGCAGATACAAATGTATGAGTTTGGGATACCACACTGACATTTCTTCAAGTGACTGCAGCAAATACTGGACATTGTTTTTTAACAGAAAACAGCCTCTATCACCCACACTACCCTGAAGAACTGCCCGCCCTGTCTTTGAAAATGATCAGTGCAGAAAGAGATCTAATCCAGGGTTTGGTTATATGAGTTTGCGTATGTTCCCTGGAGAAAGCCCAAATGCCATGTCTTGGACATTCTTTCTATATTCCCCTATACTGCACACAACCATTACCATGACCAGGGTTACTCTAAGACAGTGAGACTGTTCATTTGTATTAGATGTTTTGTCAACTCTCCCATCAAGGTTGTTTGAAATGTCAAAGTGCCTTAGTATGTAAATCACCCAGGAAATACATGGAGGTAGGAGGTAGGTCAGCTAATAGTGACAAGAAAGCATAAGAGGAACCTAGGACCTGACTCAATGAGTTGGACAGGCAAATGCCTGCCTGCTGGTGGCTGTGCATGGTCATAAGCTTGGGTCTCCGAAGTGACTGTAACCCTCAGATGGCTGGCTCACTGCAGCTGGGTGGTCCACAGGGAGATGGGGTTGCAATGGGTTTAAAAGACAGTGGGTAACTGCAGAGATTTGAGAATCAGTCCCACAGAGAAAGAGGCGGATGAATCACTCAGAAGGTTACTATGTTTAATATCTTCAAAGCACTGATTCTCCAGCTTCAGTGAATATTATAATTACCAGTGATGTTAAAAACAAAAATTCCTGGTCCTACCTTGGAGGACTTGGGCTAAGTTGGTCATGGTGCATAATGGATACTTCCGTCTTTAAGAGCTTTCTAGATGGTAGTGTGGTAGGGCTGAGAACCTCTACTTGACAGTAAGTTCAAACTCTAGGGAGGCCCTTCAACCCTTTAGCACTCACACCTGCTGGGCTCCCACACTTCTGAGGCATGCCTCTCATTCTTCCTCCTGGGCCTCAGGACCTCTCTTATCCCAGTCACACACCTGGCCTCAAGTCCCCTGAGCACTTCTACCTGGTTCACAGTCAGGTAGACACAGAACAGTGAGCTACCTCGATGTACTTCTCCTCTCAGAACCTCATGGGCAAGGTTTCTGTGGCATGCATGTCTAACTTCGGGAGGTGTTCAGCCACCCCAGCCAGCAGGACCGGGGACCTATGTGCTGGCCACAGGGGCAGTACCAGGAAAGCATTCTTCTCCCTCTGCATTTCCTGGCATGGCCTTCTGGGGCTGCCCGGACTACTGAGTGGTCTCAGGAATGCTGCTTTCTCAGTTCAGGGAATTCAATAGGTGTGGTTTTTGGCCACCAGCCACTGTAGCCAGCAGAGAACATACACCAGTGACAGGTTTGACCCTACCTTCCTTTCCAGCTGGGTGGCTGGTCATAGAATCATCTGCTGGAAAGAGAAAGATAGCATCTCTGGGGTTTGCTATCAAGACAGGCGATAAAACATTTTTGACTCTAGGGCCTTTTTACTTGGTTATTATTAATTTTTTAATGCTGTTGTAGAATACCTATGGCCCAGTAAATAGTAACTTCACACTCATGAGCACATGAGCAACACTAGTCGGACTCAGTAGCTTATTAAATATATATATATATTTTGAAGGAGATGTGTTGGAATGAAGGGTGGATATAATTGAAATAAACTACAAACCTGTATAAAGCTCTCAGAAGATAAATAAAAATGTTATTGATGCTGATTTTGAAATGATATGCCTTCTCAATTAAAAGAAAAATGTCAGCAGCAGTGTACGGGGCGGGGAGAGGGGATTGAGGGGAACAAAAGCAAAACCTCAGAAATCTCAGTCCGGTAAGTGGTGTGCATGTCTATAATCCTAGCACATGGGAGATGAAGGCTGGAATATAAGAAGGTTAGGGTTATCCTTCTCTTCATGGAGAGTTTGAGGCTAACCTGGGTTACAAGAGGATGAGAAGAAGAAAGGGAAGAGGAGAAGAAAAAGGAGAAATGCTAATCACCATCCCAGTGGGTATAGAGTAAGCTTTTCTCATGACTGACCATGAAGCTAACTTCTGCTTATTTGGGGTGCTTTTCCGGTAGGGGGGCATAAGTGGTCTTGGAAAGCAATCAGGCCTGGGCTTGCGTAAGCTGTGCACTGTCTCTCATAAATAGACCCTTTAGAGACTCACTAAGACCCTGCCCTTTTGGAAAATAATATCTGGTGCATCCCATCCCGTCCAAGGAGGCATGCCGAAGCCGTGGCTCATCTTCCTTGTTCCCCAGGGGCCTCAGAGCAATCTTTTCTGTTGCTTCACAGCTCTTTAACTATGCTAAGAATGTGAGCCATTTCCCACGAGGCTGGCAACCATGAAGCAATCTGGAGCCCAACCTCCCCAAATATCTGCTTTGCAAACACATAAAGCAGAGAGGCATTCTGAAAATGTGATCTTCGGCCCATCACCTTGGGCGTTTGCACTGGCCTGTTCGCCTTGCCTGAAAGTGCTTCTGCTTCCAGAAAGCAGAACTTTCTAGAAGGGGCTTGCTCAAGAGAATGGACCTCAAGCTTTAGCTACTCAGGGCTCTTGGCAGGGAGTCTGCTCCCATCCCTGTGCTGAGATCATGGCTGACTTGGTGTTGTTTCGGTACTCTTTGGTTCCTGAGATGTCTGTGTGCAGGGACATGTCACCATCAGCAAGACACTACCTTGGTGGCTTCCAGTTTTGTGGCCTACATGTATGGGAGCAGACGTACCGGGCCTACAGAGGGAAGCACAGGGAGAAGCAGAGAATTTGGGGCCTTCCCGACACTCTTAGTACGCTTTGTTACGATAGAGCAGGTCGAGTCAGGTTCCAGTGACCTACATAACCTTCCAGACAGGGCAGGTGAGAGCCTGCTTCCCAGGCCAGGCTTGGGTGGAGACAATTTACAATGCTGAGACATTGAATGCTCACTGATGGCTGACTGAATCATACGTCTACAGGGTGGACTAGTATGTAAAAGTGACTTTATTATTTTTTTTAATTGAGACAGAGATGCACACTACAGTCCCAGATGGCCTGGAATTCTTTGTAGGACAGGCTCACTGAGGACTTATGGCCAATCCTCCTGCCTCTATGTCTGGAATGCTGGAATTATAGGCATGCACTCCATTCAAGCAAAAGTGATGATTATAAAGACTAACAACATTATAAACATTAAAATACGGTGATAAATGAACAACAATAAAAATACATGATAGTGTTTGGCTCCAGAACAAGAAATGAATTTGAAGGAAATTTTTAAGAAGGTCACGCTGAAGGTGTAATTCAAAAGTAGATAACTTGTCTAGAATACACAAGACCCTTGGTTCCATCCTTAGGAATGCCCCTCCCACCAATAAAAAATTAACCAGGTGTCTGGTGACCCACATCTGTAATCTCGGTACTCAAGAGGTTGAGAAAGGATTGCCATGAGTCCATTGCCATCGGGGATATAGAGTCTCAGGTCAGTCAGAGCTACAGAGTAAAATGCTGTCTCAAAAACCAAACCAACAAAAAACACTAAGTGACAGGGTAGGGACGTAGGCCAGTTGATAGAGTACTTGCCAGGGTCCATGAGGCCTTGGGTTTGTGGTGCATGCCTGAAATCCCAACACCTGGGAGATGCAGAGGTATGCTCACGATTATTCTAGACTAAGTGGAATCAAAGCCAGTTGTGGCTCCATGAGACTCAATCTTAATTACATAAATATATATATACCTTGTAAATAGAGGTTGCTGTATCGCCGTCATATGATTTAGAGATCGTAAGCTTTTGAAAAACAGCCTCTGCTTTCAAGCCAGACAGATGAGATTCAGTGGCTTAGCTCTTCTTTTGTGTAGAAATGACCTTGACAGATACCTTAATCTCATCCATGCAATGGGTACAGTGATTCCTGCTGTACAAGATTCTTGCAGCAGTCATTCATACAGAGCTGTTTCTCCCTCTGCGTCCTCTCTTCCTTCCTGCCCTTACATGCCTTTCACTACTACTAAGAGAGGCTTTCAGTTACCCTACAAAGGATCCACAACTGAGACACACCTGAGTCTGTCAGAGGGGAGATGCATTCCCCTGCTTACATCCCAGCATGGCTGGAGCTTGGATGTTTGGGAAGAAAGGTGCAGATAGCTGGACCCTAGAATACGGTCAGGGCAGGGGCCCCCATTGTCCTTGATTGCTGAGTACAGCAATGGCATGTCCTTCCAGCCTCTAGCAAAGTCTCAAAGGCCTTTGTAGCTGGCTTGTGGGGTGTGGTTTGGAGGTCGCTTGGCTGACCTTCTCCCAGCCCTTCTCCTGTGGCCTGACTTCAGCACCCCTTTTCACCTTTAAAGTATTTTTAATTGGTAAATGCAAATTGTGTATCTTCATGATATATGACATTTGGAAACATGTGCGTGTTGTAACGAGCTAAGCTGAGAAACATATATCCTGCCTCACATCATTAGCTTACGATGGAAACGATGAAAATGGGTTCGCTCAGCAGTTTCCGGTATAGGATCCGTCATGACCAATCATAATTACTCACTTCTATTGGACTGAAGTGTTGTAGGCTGGAGTAGCATCACCCTGACTCAGTCACCAAGCTGTTATCACAGGCACAGAGGCAGATAAACGGGTTCCCCAAATCTGAGTCACGAAAAACCAGAGAGCTAAGATATCATCTTGATGTCAAGAAAGCATACCCTTTTCCAAAAAGGTAGTATTTTCACCGGGCTAGTGCTGGTGCACACCTTAAATCCCAGCACTCGGGAGGCAGAGGCCAGCCTGGTCTACAGAGTGAGTTCCAGGATACAAGTAGTAGCTTTATGATGGCGGACCAGATGTGAACAGACAGAGGGCGCTCACAGAGACATGCTAAAAGTAATAGTTCAGGGGGTGTCCCCATCTGCCTTGAGTGGCACCCCACACATGCACATTTGTATCTGAATCTCCCAAAGCCCGAACACCTGAGAAGCTGGCCTTTGCAGCTGGGGAGAAACAGAGTGTTCAGAGAGACCAGCATGATAGAGGCAGAGGGACTCAAAGCCACATGGTCTTCAGAATTCAAGTAGTCCTGTGAATGTGGAGTAGAGTAAGAACAAGATGGGTGTGTGCGTGTGTGTGTGTGTGTGTGTGTGTGTGTGTGTGTGGTGTATCAGAGAGAGACAGAGAGATAAACAGAGACAGAGACAGAGACAGAGAGAAAGAGAGACAGAAAAGGGGAACCAGGGTCAATCTATGAAGTCAAACACCACAGAGAAACCAGAGAGAAAGAGACAGAGAGAGAGAGAGAGAGAGAGAGAGAGAGAGAGAGAGAGAGAGAGAGAGAGAGAGAACTAAGGTTTCCATGGCCTCCCAAGATGGACTCTTCATCTTAAGTGCTGTCACCTTCTCAGTTTAGACTGGACACCCTGGGCTTCCCACCCAGCTTAGTTATGTAGCCATTTCTATCTGTAATATTTGTTTTGTTTTCTTTGTGTGTTGTTTCTGTTTTATTTGTTTTTGCTTTTTTGTGTTTTTGTTTTTGTTTGAGATAGTTTCATTTTGCAGCTCTGGCTCGCCTAGAACTCCCTGTGTAGACAGGCCTATGTAGGCCTCCCAGACATCTGCCTGCCTCTGCCTCCCAAGTGCTGGGATCAAAGGCATGCGTCACCATGCCCAGCTCTGCAACTGTCTGAAGGGCTCCTATTAGATATTCCAAACTTTTCCGGGATCCCTTCCCTCTCTGTAAAGTGCTAATCCCAATGTCCCCTCTATCTTGAACCCTAGTTAATCCCACAGACCTGAGCCTCCTGTTTCTTTATCTGACGGAAATACAGTAACTATAGCCATTGTTAGAAACTCTGTGCACTGTCTGTTCAATCCTTGCAGCCTCCTTAAGGAAAAGAAACCATGGGCACACCCATTTACACAGGAGGAAGCTGTGGGTCACAAAGGATAACTCATTTGACATATTGTTAATTGGGGAATCAGGATTTGAACTCAAGATGCCTGATCTGTACTAGGCCATTAATTATCCCCCCATCCCCCACCTCCTGCCACCATTCTGCAATATAGACCTGTCGACTCTGTAGGGTGTACCAGGTGACTTCTGGGGCAGTAAGATCGAAGACTCCTGACCACCAGGTGTGGCGACAGGCTTAGGCCTGGCTGCAGAGCCTTGGGTTCTGGGCCTGCCTTTTCAGGGTCACAGGGTGGAGAAACAGGAGGAAGGAGGAAATCAAGTTGAGTCAGATGGCTTGTGGAATCTCTGGCCTTTATTAAATTCTGGGAAGAGGAGGGAAAAAAATGAGAGTGCCTATTCCAACTATGTAAGATAATCAGGGGCTCTTGACTGTTTACAGGCAAAAAAAATCTCAGGCAGCCGGCACCTGCAAGCCAGAGGCCAAGAATCTATGAGATTCAGCAGCCGCCGTGAGTGGCACTCCAGGGGAAGGGACAGAGTGGACAGGAGGGACTCCTGGCTCTTGGTTCTTATGCTTGTGGCTCCAACATTTCCTAGGGCATTTGGTCTCAGCCCCTGAAGCTCTGGCATGTGAGCCTGGCTTCTCATTCTCCTGAGAGAAATGGGATGAGGCCTGCCTGCCTGCCTGTCTCCTCCATCTCTGTCACACCCCCACGTTTCTGCATCCCAGGTTCTATTATCTTTCTCTCTGGGGACACTGGGCTTTGTAGTAGAACCTCATTCCTCAGCAACCCTCTCATTTGGAGAGAAACCGTACTGGTTCAGAGCCCACAGAAGTACACAGAGGCATGCAAGGCAGTAGTCTGCTTCTAGAAACCCTAAAATCCTTACACTTTAGCTTAGACAGGACAGAGCAGGTAAAAAACACTGGAACATAAGAAACCAGAGATGTCCTGTTAGGGCTGTGGGTAGATGTAGGACAGGAAGCGACAGCATGGGGCTTCCTGTTCTCTGGAATGTCGTTTGTTTATAATAATTCCAAGTATCTGAGGCTAGGGATGTAGCTCAGTTGGTAGAGTGCTTGCCCAGCATTCAAGAGGCAGAGGCAAATGGGTCTCTGGGAGTTCAAGGCCAGCTCTGGTTACTAAACAAGTTTCAGTATAGCCAAGACTGTTACACAAAGAAACCCTGTCTTGGAAAAAAAAAAAAAACCCAATCAATCAATCATGATAATAACAGTAATAATCACAGCAACAACAATAACAATTCCAGCTATCTGGGTCGAAGTGGAGTTGAGCAACCAACTGTTTCACTTATGCGTGCATACATCTGTAGATTTAGCTAACAATCATTTATTCATTTATTAAGCGATGATACCAGGCTGAGTATTTAAGTGTTTGAGAATGTCTAGATGAGGTGCTGCTCCGTACGAAACGGATGGCTCAGCAGTTACGAGTACCTGCTGGTCTTCCAGAGGACCAGGGTCTCCAGTTTCAGAGGATCCAGTGCTTTCTTCTGGCTTCCTCAGGCACTGCACTGCATGTACACGGTGCACATACATACATTCAGGCAAAACATTCATACAGACGAAAGGAAAACAAATCAATCCTTTTTTTAAAATAACATACTCACGTTCTATCTCATCCAGGACCTTCCTACCCTGTGGCTTTAGAATCTCCATTGTGGGTTAGGGTCTGTTTGTGAGGGTCATGAGAAACTCCCCAGGCATATGAAACCCAAACCTTTAGGTACAGTCCCCAGATTGGAGGCATATTTGCCCAGGTTCCCTTCTGTCCTGTGTTTTGGGAAAAGTATGAGCATCGGTTCCTCATTTCTTCATTCATTCCAATGGAAGTTTTGCATTCTGTACATATATGAAGAGAGTGTACATGGTGAGTATATGTAAGAGTGTATGTGGTGTGTGTATGTATGTGGTCAGCGTGAATGTGTGTGGTGTGGTGTATGCACGTCTGTGTGGTGTGCATGTGTGTGAATGTGTAGAAGGTGTGTGTGTGTGTGCATAGTGTGTGTGAGAGGGCGTGTGGTGTGTGTTGAATGTGTATGAGTGTTGTATGTGTATATGGTGTGATCTGTGTGTATGTGTGGTATGCGTGAGTGTGTGAGCATGTGTGGTGTGTGCGGGGTGCATTTGTGTGATTAGTATGGTGTGTATACATGTACATGTTTATGTGTTTGAGTGTGTGGTGCATTTGGTATGTGGTATATTTGTGTGGGTATGTATTTGTAGTGTATTTGTATGGTACATGTAAGTGTATGTTTAGGGATATGAGTATGTGGTATATTTCTCTGTGTATATACATAGTGTATTTGTGTGGTTCTGTGTATGCATGTGTATGTTTATGTGTATATATGGTGAACTTGTGTGTGTGTTTCTGTGTGTGTGTCTGTGTGTGGTATGTTAGTGTGTGTGTATAGTGTATTTGTGTGGGTATGTATGGGTAGTATATTTGTGTGGTGTGTGTATGAATGTTTATATTTATGTGCGTGAGAATGTGGTATATTTTGTATGTATGTATGTGTGAAGTATATTTGTGTGGTGTGTGTGTGTGTGTATGCATGTGCATTTTTGTGAGTATATGGTGTATTTATATGTGGAGGTGTGTGTGTGTGTGTGTGGTGTGTTGTATACGTGTTCATGCTCATGTGTTTGCTCTTTCACCTCTTTGCCCTACTCCCTTGAGACAGGCTCTCTCACTGAACCTGGAGCTAGACTGGAGGTTAGCAAGCCTTTGTAACTTCCTGTCTTTGCTCTCCACAGCACTGAAGTTACAGATGCAAGAGGCGATACCTGCCTTTTACACAGGTGCTGGAGGTTCAAACTTGACTCTTTAAGCTTGCTCAGAAAGCTTTCTTACCCACGAGCCACCTCCAGGCCCCAGAACTTTTGTACTCTTGTCAGACCTTGTGGTAGGCATGGAGTGGCAGGCAGCCCTCACCTTCCAGGTGTTCTCATGGGAACAAAGGACAACTGATCACTCCCGTTCCCTCACTGGTCCCCTGTTTTGTTCCCCTAACACCCTGCGTCCTTACAGTGAGCTGGGGACAAGTGAGCTCAGGCTTGTGCCGCGGCCTCTCCTCTCTCTGCTCCACTTCTCGCCTGTTCCCTGAAAGGCTGCTCTCTAACTGGTCCTTCTGGAATGTTCCACAGAAGTGTCCTCTGCTGGCTCTTCCCAGCTTCACTCAACCTGGCTCGTCTGTCTAGTGCGTATCACCTTCTAACATTTTCTGCCTTCTCCTTTTACCAATGATCTT
The DNA here is from genome assembly GCA_021653895.1 of Mastomys natalensis. Taxonomy (NCBI): domain Eukaryota; kingdom Metazoa; phylum Chordata; class Mammalia; order Rodentia; family Muridae; genus Mastomys; species Mastomys natalensis. The sequence continues at coordinate 64,902 of JAJTUV010000636.1, read as the reverse complement.
TCCACAGAACACAAGCCCTTGGGAGGGGAGAGGCTCGTCTCCGTTTCCAGATGTTGTCCAAGTATCTAGAATAGTGGTTGGTCAGTAAATATTTGCCGGATGAGTTGAGCAAATAATAACACAGGTGAGTCTGAAATGACCGGTGTACCCAGGGCTGGCTTGAGAGGATGAGTAAAGTGAACGCTGACTCCTCCCAGCTCCTCAACAATGTAATTTTACTTTTGTTTTTCTTTGAAGCATGCTTCAGTGTTCACAGGTATCCTGTGCATAGAGACCACCCCTTCCATGTTTGACATCTCAGTGCTTTTTCACAGAGAGGAGCATGTTTGGACGGTGGCCAGAAGCCCAGGGAGCTCTGCCTTGCATTCCTGGAGAGAATCATTGGTGGTCGGTCACGTATTCAGCCAACGGAGGCCACTGCACAGTCCGGACAGCCAAGATAATGGGATTTTAGAACAATTGTAAAAATACCTAGCATGTCCATCAGGGTCTCTGACAACAGATTAATGAGGCTCTGGGGCCTTGGTCACTTCCTGAAAGCCAAAAGAGAGAGGGACTTGTGTTAGAAAGAGGGCCTGGTGACCTCGGATTGCTGTACTTAAGGCTATCATGAGCTACTAAGTTGAAGTCTCCTCTTTGAAGCTAAAGGACAAACACATCAAAGGAGCTATCGACCCAGAGCCCTGGAAGCCAGAAAGACAGCGGTGTTACCCCAGCCACTGGCCTTATTCATCCCAAGCATGGGTTAGGGGCAGCAGGAGTCACGGGTCTGATGGCCTCAGTCAGGCCTTTTCCTCTGTCTCCACCCTCCATTTCTACTTGCCCTTCTTCTTTTGGCATCTGCTCTAGGGGGGTGGGGAAGTGTCCAGCATAGCTAGAGAGAAAGTCCCTGGGGACCCTGTTGGCATGTCCCATACCCAGGAAGGGACAGGCTCAGGAAGGCTGATCTCAGGAGGCAGAAAAGGTCAAGGAAAGTGTGTCAATGGTGCTCTTCAAGGGGGAAGGTCATCTGTCCACATTTTCTCGATAACCAGACATTCCTTGGTGTCCACAGTAGCTATTCTTCAATGGACGTCACAGAAAGATGCATACAGTGAGAGCCGGCCTGATACAAGGTTCTCAGGGAGAGCAGCCATCTGCAGAGAGTCTAAGGGAAAACTGTTGACAAAGATGCTGGGCCAAGGAGTCTTTGGGGGAAGGGAGGGGGAGAGGGAAGAACAGGCAAGATGGGGAGTAGCTACATGCAAGCTGACATTCCATTAAGAAATGAGAGAGAAGATGGGGTGGGGGGGTGCCTTGAGAGTTTGTGCGCATGCCTCTGTGTGTGTGTGTGTGTGTGTGTGTGTGTGTGTGTGTGTGGTTTCCAAGCTGGCTTTGAATTTGTTATGAAGAGAATGATTTGAACTTCTGATCCTCTTTCTTCTACCTCTCAGGTGCTGGGATTATAGGCATGAACCTCCAGTCTCTGTGTCTGTGATACTGGGGACTCAACCCAGGTCTTTGTGCATAAAGGGCAGCATTCTACCAACTGACTCATATCCCAGTCCCTTGCTCCTAGATTGCATCAAACGACCTCTGCCTCAAGCATCTCCCATAGTTCTCATGCTTTGCTGCGTCCAAGGCTTCTACCACTGAGGGCAGCTCCAGTCCTGGCTTCCCCCAGGACTGGGCTACGTGAGCTTGCTCTTCCCCTAAATGTGACTCTTTTCTTTCTGCCTCGACTCTATCTCTCAGCTTCCTATTAAAATGATACCACATCCACAAGTCTCTCCCAAACAAGCTTTAATGAATGAAATGATTTTTTTCATCTGGCAGTGTCCCAAAGACATGTGACAAGGTGATCAAGGCCTTAGGCCCTGTACATGGAATGTAGGTATCTCTTGTGATGACCAAGGGTCAGAGGTGTTTGGTTTCCCCGCTATCCTTTACCCAAGATTCTTCAAAGTTTAATTAAAAATCAGTGTCCTCCCCACCCCTCAACTCAAGCATAAGGTGTGATGTGGGGGGAATCATAGTTATAATAAAGTGAGAATATAAACAGCTTGAAATAGGAGGCCCCCAGTACCCTATCTCTGACCTTATGGGTTAGGAGGTCCTGGAATATGCTTTTAAGGGACAGCAGCTCCAACTGGACAAGAATCCACTGCAAAATTTTTCTCCATGTTATGAAAAGAAAGAGCCTGCTCAAGTGTACTGAAACCAGCATTTCCCAAGTTTACATGCCCAGGGAATCTGTTGAGTATATGTGTGACAAGCATATATCAACTATTTACATTACCCAGAGTCTGGATATTAGACAGGCTTGAACCTCCTCTGTGTCTGATGTGTTGTGTGACAAATTCTTAGGTCAATTTGAGCTCCTAGACACTTATACACTTACTCTCAAAATAAGTTCCTTACATGGTTAAGAAAGTGAAGAACACAGGTTTGTCACTTCTGTCCCAGAAGAACTGACAACAGCTGATAGAACTCACTCTAGTGGCCTTAAAGGTTCTTAGCCATAGCCAGGCAGTGGTGGGCACGCCTTTAATCCCAGCACTTGGGAGGCAGAAGCAGGCGGATTTCTGAGTTCAAGGTCAGCCTGGTCTACAGAGTGAGTTCCTGGACAGCCAGGGCTACACAGAGAAACCCTGTCTCAAAACAACAACAACAACAAAAAAAAAACCAAACAAAAAACAAAAAACAAACAAACAAAACAAAAAAACGTTCAGCCATGTGGAGTTGGAGAGTTGGCTCCTCAGAGGCTAAGAGCACTGGTTGCTCTTACAGAAGACCTGGATTCAATCCCCAGCACACAAATGGTGGCTTACAACTGCCTGTAACTCCAATCCTAGGGCATTTGATGTCCATGTCCTCTTCAGACCTCTTCAGGGCACTTCACACACATGGTACACAGACATGAATGCAAGCAGAACACTCATATACATCCAATAGTCTCCCTTCGTTGTGTGTGTGTGTGTGTGTGTGTGTGTGTGTGTGTGTGTGTTTGTGTGTGTGTAAAATCCAGTCATGTCTAAAGCTCATGAGGTCAAAGCATGACTGAGCCATGAGGATACACCCAAGGGTATCCTCTTGAGACATGACCAGGGTCCTCAGTGGTAAGTCATACCCACCTTTATCAAATGACCACTTGGCCAAAGAGTCCTCTTCCAAACCTTCCCTGAGGTTTGCTTGACCTGCCCAAGCTCTCTTCATGATCCACTCTAGCTGTATAGAAATTCTGCTGGTCTCTTGATCAACCTGGTCCATCTCCTGTCCTTCCTCTCCTTCCTTATGCAGCCAACTCACCTGTATCTACTCACCTGTATCTACTGTATCTACCTGTATTTACTGTATTCTTGCACTGTGAGATCTTCTGGCTGCTCCCAGGTACCCAGCCTGAGCTCTGTGTTTTCCTATAGAGTCTCTGCTTCCTATGTCGGGCACACCTGCTCCTATTCTGTGGGTTTTATCATCTGCCTCCAGCCCAGGGAAAACTGCCAAGAGCTGCTATAGTCTATGTCCCACATGGTAGTCAAGTAGCTCCTGAAATTGATGCTTGGCCTTGGGGAGATGGCTCAGCAGTTAAGAACATTTGTCAGTCTTATAGAGGATCCAGGTTCAATTCCAGCATTCACATAGCAGCTCACAACCATTGTAGCTCCAATTCCAGGGTATCCAATGCCCTCTTATGCCCATCACAGGGATGGGGCATGCAAATTATGTACAGACATACATGCAAGCAAGACATCCACTTAAATTTAAAACATTTTATGGGGTTAGAAAGATGTCTCAGAGGTTAAGAGCAATTGTTTTCTTCCAGAAGACTTGAGTTCAGTTCCCAGCATCCACATCTGGTGGCTTACAACCCTCTGTAACTATAACTCCAGGGATTCCATGCCTCTGGCTTCTGCAGGCACCTGGATTCACATGAACACTACATGCAGACACACGTCTGCACATCATCAAAAAATAATAAAAAATTTTAACAATAAAACATTCTAAATAAAAATAAATTAGGCTTTCAAGGTGCTTCCCTGCTCACTTGTCCCCCAAGGCCTGTTGGTGATGTTACCTTCTTCCTCGCTCTGGTGAGGAACTAATTGTAGACTACAGCAATCTTATGAATGTGGTGTTACCAGTCCTCAAGTCCCTGTTTTATAAACATTTTCCTCCTAAGAGCTTGGAGGAAGTATTATAAACCATGGTTTGGTCTCTGCATAGGAACAAACCGAGGGAGCAGTTGAGGGGTCGGCTCAAGGGAGAAAGGCTAGGAAGTCTGTGCTCCTGCCCTGAGAGTCTGCTTGCCCTCTACCGACTGGAGCTATGCAGAGGGGCTAAGGTGGGTCCTGGGAACTTGCACTTCACTGGCGTGTGCTGAGGTAGGCAGTGGTGGAGATCAGGCAGAACTTGGATCAGAAACGCAGCCAAGCCCAATCTGCCTGACAAGTGATGAGGCTGGAGAGCCTCAGGTTGTTGATGAGGAGCCAAGCCCAGGGTGAGCACCCTCCTTGAAGCTGGGGTGGAAGGTAGAAAGAGTCATTGACGTAGGTATAGAGGAGGGAAGGGCCCAAAATATGGCCCCGGAGCCTTCTACCTTGGTAGGACCAGCCCAACGGGAAGCCAGGGCTTAGGAGGACCAGGCAGGGTGGGGCAGGCCTACAGGCCACACCCAGCTGCTTGAGAACCCAATATATTATTAAAGAGAATTCCATTCTAGGAAAGGTTTGAGGCTTGCTGGCCATGCATCCCCCTATATCCTGGGATTCTGGGTCTCATTATCCTCGTGGTTTACTGTCCAGTAGTCAGTCTACAAGACGGGATGTGCCTAGGGATGAAAATGGACAGGTGTCTTGCCTGCTCCTGTTCTTGGATGCCCCTCAGCCTCCATGAAGTTTGCTGTTGAGAGTTTGAGTCGAAGCTGCTCCGCCGGGCGGTGGTGGCGCACGCCTTTAATCCCAGCACTTGGGAGGCAGAGGCAGGCGGATTTCTGAGTTCGAGGCCAGCCTGGTCTACAGAGTGAGTTCCAGGACAGCCCGGGCTACACAGAGAAACCCTGTCTCAAAAAAACCAAAAAGTTGCTCCAGAGGGAGCATGGTGCACGGTGTGGTTGGAGTCGTGGATGGTGGGCATGACTTCACTTCCAATGCCAGAGGGAACATGGTGCATGGTGTGGTGGGCTTCGGAATCGTAGGTGGTGAGCCTGACTTCACTTCCAGCTCCAGCCCCTCTCTAGCATCCCACATACAGTCAAGGCAGCATTCCACTCTGCTTCAACACTCTTGGCTTTCTTTGATGGCTTCAACTTCCTTTCTGGCCACACTTCTGACTCTTCTCCTGTGCCTCAAGCCCATGAGTGCTTGCTTGCCCATGATACTTATGGGCCAGATGCTCACCTTGTGCTTCCTTTTCCAGGACAGGAGTAGCTCTAATCCTAGTCAGATTGGAAGCTCTATCCTACCTACAGCTCTCCTCTACCAACCCATCACCCAGCTGAGAGGGCCCAGGTGGCAACGCTCTGACAAGCCACAAGGACCCTGCCTAGTAGCTCCTGCTCACCTGATTGTCGTGTCTACCTGCTCTGCTGGGACTGACTCAGCTTCCCGAGTGGGATCTTGGCAACCCTGTTCTTGGGCTTTTACTGAGCCCTGACCATAATGAACATTCCAGAGATAGCTGGACCAAACCTCAGATCTTTTGCTCTGTTCTCTCTCTCTCTCTCTCTCTCTCTCTCTCTCTCTCTCTCTCTCTCTCCTTTTTCTCCCTCTATGTGTGTGTGTAGGGGGAGGGTGTTGGAACACAAGTGAGGGCAGGTGCTAATGCACATGCAAACATATGTGGAAGCCAAAGATCAGCCTCTTTTTTTTTTTTTTTTAAGACTAGTTTCTCTCTGGCCTGGAGCTTACACATGAGCCCCCAGGGATCCACCTTTCTCAGCTTCTCCAACCCTAGGGTTACAAGTACATTCCTCCACACACAACTTTCCCCTCCTCCTCTTCCTCTTCCTCTTCTTCTTCCTCCTCTTCCTCCTCCTCTTCTTCCTTTTCCTTCTTCCTTTTCTTCCTCCTTCTCTCCCTCTCTCTCTCTCTCTCTCTCTCTCCTCTCTCTCTCTCTCTCTCTCTCTCTCGGTTTCTTTCTAAGACAGGGTCTCCCTCGCTTTGTAGCTCTGGCTAATCTGGAAATTGCTATGTAGTCTAGACATGTCTCAAATTCATAGAAATCAACCTGCCTTTGCATCTTGAGTGTTGGGATTAAATGTGTATCACCATTCTTGGCTCCATGGACAGCTTTTTAAACATGAGTTTTGGAGATCAAACTCTGGGCCCCAGATTGACTGAGCTATCATCCCAGACCCTACTGAGCCTTTCTATGGATGCACAGGTCTTAGGTTCCTAGTCTGCCCTAAGTCCTTTGTACATGAGTTCCTCCTATCCAGGACCAGGACGTCCTTGTAACACTGATCTGATAGCTTGATACCCTACTGGGGTCTCCTCCATCTCTGAACTCAACTCAGAGACCAAACTCTCTTGGTCTGAGCTTGGTGTGTCCTGTGGTGCTTTCCTGCAATTCTGTACCCTAGTCTAAGGAATTCCCTGCTTATATCAGCTGCTAGTTCTCTGAAAAGTTCTGAAGTAGTCATGTATTTGCTAGCAAATCCTATTGGCAGCCTCTACTCAATGCCAGGTCTAGGCTGGAGCTGGGGCTGCCAAAGGAACAAGGCAGACCTTGTCCTTGGGGCTATCACAGTCTGGTATCAAATATGTTGGAGCATCATACTACCTGTTATTGTAGAAGCTGAACCAGGTGCCTTGTGGGTTAGATGGGCAAACGGGGAAGATGGAGCTGAATCTTTGCAGGCTTTCTGGTTATGTGCATTTTATTCTTCACCTGTTCATAATACCTCATGATGGCATCTGGGATGTCATCTGTATTGTCTTTGACAATACTTCTGAGTACATGTGTCCAGGTAATCCCTTCACATTGAGCTAACTTCCTGCTCTGATGCCCCCTTCTAATTGCTAGATGCTTTGACTGCTTTAGATGAAGGGTCCTTCTGCCTGGTTCATTAAGTCCCTAGTCTGGTGTCTGCCACTCTGGAATGACTTAAGAAAACAAGATCTTATTTTTCATGTGATGAAAAATAGGATAAATCTTTAAAAAACAAACAAACAAAAAGATAGCTCAGCAGTTGTGAGTCCTTTCTGCTTTTGTTAGTTCAATTCCGAGCATGCACATGGCAGCTCACAACCATCTGTATGTATCTCTGCTTCTATGGAGATGCTTCTGACATTCCCAGGCCCTGGGCATACATGTAGTATACAGACGTTCATGCAGACAAAACACATATACACATAAAGAAAAAGAAAACAAAATAAAACAAAACCCACAAAAATTTTCAGGTCTTGACCACAATGTAATGAAAGAAAGAAAGAAAGAAAGAAGAAAGAAAGAAAGAAGAAAGAAAGAAAGAAAGAGGCGATCACATCCAAAAGGGACTCAGCCTTGTGCAGTGAAGTTGTACACACTGCTACCGGTGTGTGCCCAAGGACAAGGCCATGAAGAAGTTCGTCATTCAGAACATTGTAGAGGCCACAGGGATCAGGGATGTTTCCAAAGCAAGTGCCTTCATTGGGGATGTGCTTCCTGAGCTCCATGTCAAGCTGCATTTCTTTGTGAGCTGTGCCAGTCATAGCGAGGTGGTCAGAGTCCACCTCATGAAGCTCTGTAGGACTGAATCAACAACTATTTAGACTGTTGGGCCTGCCCATGACCTCCACTAGAGCCCATTGTAAAGGGCTGCCCTGGTACGCCAGAAGAGAAAAAGATCTGAGGAAAATCAAAGGGAAACAAGAACAAATCCAAGCCAAACCAAACTAACAAAAAACCCAACACATAAAATGACCCCCCACTCTTCTCTACCTGAACCCCAATCCATGGGGACACCTCAGTTCCAGGCAAGGCCATGTCTGTCTATTTTCTGCGCCCTCACAGAAGCTAGTAAGGCTTTTCTGAACTGTTCTAGTCTCTGAGTTGAGATTGTAGCTGTGCATAAGACCCCGGGTTTGATCCTCAGAATCCCATAAAATGGTGGTGAGGGTGCATGCCTGCAACCCTAGCATGTGGGAGGCAGAGCATGAAGATCAGGCATTCAAGGTCATCCTTAGCTACATGGAGAATCAGAAGCTAACCTGGGCTACATGAGACCCTGTTTGTTTAGTTTTGTTAAGAAATAAGTTAAAATAAAATCAGAACATTTCCAGCCTCTTGTGAGACTTCTCACTTTGAACTTCACCACTGCCAGAGAGACTCATCCACAGACTTAAGGCTTGGGCAGGCATTCCCTTCACAAGGCCTTTGCAGATGCCCCTGCGTTCAACATACCCTCTCTGAATGGCAGCCCCTTTCACACTCCAAGTCTGTTCTGTCTTCAGGGGAAAGGACTCACGATGTCTCTGCTGTGTGTCTAGGGCAAGCCAGGTTGAATTGCTCAATAAATGTTGAACAAACCAACTGTCTTAGAGAAAATTCCTTTCACTGCAAGTTTATGTTAAGTGGAAGTTTCTTTGGAAAAAGTCTTCAGAGACAGCTGGGAGCTGACTTGACCCAGGCCCAGAATTCACTTGCTTCTTCCTGTTCTGGTTCCTCCCCAAGATGGAGAGAGGCATACCCATTTAGAGGTTTCTGATTCTAAAATCTCCAATTCTTTAACCATTCACATTGAGAAACCTCAGGGAAGGAGCTAGGGATGTAATTCAGTGGTAGACTGCTTGCAGGAGTCCCTGGGATCAGTCCCCCATCTTAAGGGAGTAAGAAAAAATAAAGTAAAAGGAAGGAAGGAAGGAAGGAAGGAAGGAAGGAAGGAAGGGAGGGAGGGAGGGAGGGAGGGAGGGAGGGAGGGAGGGAGGGAGAGAGGGAGGGAGGGAGGGAGGGAGGGAGGGAGGGAGAAAGGAAGGAAGGAAGGACATATGAATGAAAGACAGAAAGAAAAGAAAATTCAGGCAGGAGAATGACTCAAGTGTAAACCAGAGCTCACTCCTGGTTTACCTGGTGTGGTGGTTCATAAGGGACTCTGAATCCAGCACGTTCCTCTAGACCTGTGGGACCTGCCCTTACATGTACACACTCTTCCACCAGCACATATATACCTAATTCTAAAAAATGAAAGGCATTTCAAACAATAAGAATTAAAAATAAATTTTAATATAATAAAACTTTTTTTAACCTCAGGAGAGAAAGCTAAGAGCCACAGTGAGGAGGATCATTAAGAAGATGGTGTTCTCATTCAAAGCTCAGTCTGGAGAGGATTAGCAGAGGATGAAGAAGGCAAAGAAAAGTCCTAGGAAGAGTTCGTTGCTCTTGGCAGACAAGGTTGACCGTTGCATGAGTGTATGCATGCATGCATGCATGCATGAGCGAGCCAGGGGCTGTGTGGTCCTCAGAGATGATTGCTGCATTGGCAAAGCATTTTCAGTTCTTATGAAAGCTCCAAGGGCCCACATTTCACAGATGAGGAAACAGGCTCAAAGTCACACAGTGAATAGTGCAGCCAGGACTTCACCTCCTGTGACACCGGATATATACCCTCAGGGCTTTTCCTCCCACTTCAGTGGGGCCTGCCAGACCTCTCCTGAGCAGTCACTGGGGAAAGGGGCAAGTGCTCACCCCACAGGGAGGGAGGGAAAGGGTATTCTGCCAAGGATTAACTCCAGTCTAATTTTTCTACCAGCTCTTGTCATAAAATATCTTGCCTCAGCGAGCATTGCATATGAATCTGAGCTGTTTCTTCAGGGTTTGAGGTTGTTTCATCGTTGCTTTATAGTTAAATTATGATCCTAGTCTCTGATTGGGGCCATAAGGGCCTAGGGCATGGGAGTCATGCTGTCTGCCACTCCTTGCTTTCTCTTGCATCTCCATGCTCACTCACAGAGCTTTCCCCCACAGGATCCTTCCTGGTCAGCCCCTATGATGAGTTCTATGAGCAAGGCTTGGATCTGTTTCCCTTACCTTTCCAGAACTGGAGGTCTACGGAGATCATTTGTAAAGATGGCTCAGTACATCCACTATTGCTATATGCAGGTCCCTTGTAATCTACCTTGGTCACTTCCACAGAGAAGTTGAGTCTTTTGAATTTGAACTTGCCTTGCTTGCATGAACCATAAAAATACAGCAGCCAGTCAGGCTGGAAGGGTCAGCAGGCACGGAAGTTTTTGTTTTTATCTTCTTTCTAGCTGCCTGCACCTAGGCCTCATCTGATCCACCAGGTGAGCCTGAGAGGTTGTGAAGCAGACAGGCATCATCACAGTCAAAGCTCACATGACTGACTATAGCCAGTACCAGGAGTTAAATACAGGAATAAGGCTAGCTTGGGCCTTTTATACTCAGGAGAGGCAAACAAACAAACAAACAAACAAACACATTTAAGACCTCAGGAGAAATCAGCAGAACTTCCCAGCTGAGCCCAGCCCTAACTATTGAGTCATGAATTATGAGTAGACACAATGTTACTTTAAACAGCTCAAATTTTGAGAAGCACCATAGGCAGCGATAGAAAATGGCTGCAGGGCAGTCCCTACCGGTGGTAGATTGGATTACTTTTCAAAAACAGATACTCAGGACCTAAACCCCTTTACCTGTAAATGTTAACTTCTTTGGAAATAAGCTTTGAAGATATAATCAAAATCAGTTGACATCTGAACTGCAGCCATCCCTAAGTTTGTAGAGTATTGTGTCCAGTAAACACAAAGCCCTGGGCTCTGTCCCCAGCACCACATAAACTTAGCATGGTGCTATGTTCCTGTAAGTCTGAGGTTCAGGAGGTGGAGACCTGAAGAGCAAAAGTTCAAAGGTCATGACAATATAGTCAGCTCAAGGCCTAGGCTACATGAGACTCAAGAAAAAGGAGGAAGAAGAGGAGGAGGAGAAGGAAGAAGAGGAAGAGGAGGAAGAGGAGGAAGAAATCAGATATAGCCATACTGGATTAGAAAAAGGATATGAGGAAGATTTAGATCTAGAGACACAGAGGTAGCGATGGACATGTTTCAACTATAAGAGAGGAATGCTAAGAATTGCCAGGAGCTTGTAGAAACAATGTTTCCCAGCCTGTGGGTTGAGAACCCTTGGAGTTTGATCCTTTCACAGAGGTCTCCTGAGACCATGGGAAAGCACAGATACTAATATTATAATTTATAAAGGTAGCAAAATTACAGTTATGCAATAGCAACAAAAATAATCTTATGTTTTGGGGGTCACCACAACATGAGGAACTGTGTTAAAGAGTCGCAGCATTAGGAAGGTTGAGAACCACTGTGCTAAATCTCAGAAGAGGCAAGAAGACTCTTCCCACAACATAGTCAGAGTAGTGTACCCTGGACGACGTCTCAGCCTCAGAAGACAACTCTCTAGAACTGTGGGAGGAAAAACTTCTGTGAGCCACACAATAAATGACCATGAGTTAGTCAATGGATGCACCAGTTTAGAAGGTGTGCTCAGAAAACATAAGCTACCTAAATCATGGAGCTGAGAAATGGAGGGGATTGCCGCCTCCATTCAGTGTTGTATCCCAGCCCTGCTTATAGCATCCTGCATCTGGGTACCAGTTTGCAGAGCTTAAATTCTTACATCGGCTGCCCACCCCATAGGGACTGATTCCAGGTCTGTGCATAAGGCCCCAGGTGCAAAACAAAGGGTTTGTTTTGTTTTGTGTTTTTTAAGACCAAAATAAAGATCATCTTTGGTTACTTCTTCCAGGAACAGCCACTCTCCTCATTTCATTTCTAATTCTTTATGGTTTTCGTTTTGTTCTGCTTTGTTTTGGTTTTTTGACATAGAGTCCTCAGTATAGCCTTGACTGTTCTGGAACTTGCTCTGTAGACCAGGCTGGCCTCAAACTCAAAGAAAGTCTCCTGCCTCTGCCTCCTGAGTGCTGGAATTAAAGGTGCACGAAACCACCATCCCTCTTCTTTATGATTTTTTCAATTATGCAAACATTGGCATAGGTATTTTTTGCTTTCATTTATTTTAAAATCTTAATTAATCAATCAATTACATTTGGGACAGATCTTGCTTTGTAGCTCTGATTGTTCTGGAACTCACTGGATAGACCAGACTTGTCTCAACTTTTGGCAATCCTTCTGCCTCTTAATTACTAAGATTGCAGGGGTGTACCCTTATCCCCAGATCATATGAGTTATTTTGTGTCATAGGTTTTTGTTTTGTTTTTTGTTTTTTGTTTTTTTGAGACAGGGTTTCTCTGTGTAGTCCTGGCTGTCCTGGAACTCACTCTGTAGACCATGCTGGCCTCGAACTCAGAAATCCGCCTGCCTCTGTCTCCCAAGTGCTGGGATTAAAGGCATGCACCACCACCGCCCGGCTGTGTCATAGGTTTTGGTTGTTTAAATTTTCTTTGCTTTCAGACACCATCTCATAAAACCCAGACCTGCCTTGACCTGGGTGTGGCTGAGGGTAATCTTGAACTCCTGATCCTCCTGCCTCTGTCTCCTGATGGTTAGTCAGGGTTGGGGAATGAGCCTAGGATGTCATGCCAACTGAGCTACAAACCTAGCTCTACGTGTCCTATTTTGTCAGTTAATACATCATGGATATCCCTCATGTCCCTCATGTCCCTCCATGTCACTCCATGTCCCCCCATGTCTCTCCATGTCCCCCATGTCTGTAACTGTATCTGTTTACCAGCACATATTTACTGGATGCAGCATGTCAGGAGATAACAATGAAAAGATCGCATTTGTGACCTCGGACTCCATGAAGCTGATGGCCTAGCTGGCGACATAGGCATAAAGCAAATCCTTGCACACAACATCGTTTCACTTTTCAAAGTTTTGGGGTAACTTTAGATTGTAAAAATGAAGAGATCTGCTGGGCGGTGGCGGTGCACACCTGTTATTTATTTTCATGTGTATGTGTGATTTGCCTCCACGTACGTCTATATCATATCCATGCCTGGTGCCCATAGACGAGGGCATCGGATCCCCTGGGACTAGAGTTACAGACAGTTGTAACTATGGCAGTGGCTCTGCTAGAGCAGCAGGTTTGCTTAAGGACTAAACCATCTCTCCCTAACACATTTTTTTTTTTTTTTTTAAACTGGCTGGCCTGAAACTCTCAGAAGTCCACCTGCCTCAGCCTCCTGACTGCTAGAACTAAAGCCATGCCATTACATCTAGCTGCCTTAAGATTTTTTAAGAGTACTGGACTAAGGCTGGGAGATTGCTCAATGGGTAAAGCACTTCTCACACAAGCTGAAAACCTGAGTTCCATGCCTGGAACTCACATGGTGCAACAGGGGAACCAACTCCTGAAAGTTGTACCCCCATCCCAATCATAAATGGAATAGAAAGATTCTTCTTTTTTAAGTACTAGCTGGGTGTAGTCCTAGCACTCTGGAGGGATACAGGCAGACAGATCATGAGTTCTTACATGCCTGGGCTGTATAAGATGGCCCCATCTCAAGCAAAACAACAGAGAATTTACATTTATGTGATATTTTCTTGTATGGAGGTGCATGTTGTGCCTTAGTGGGAAAGGTGCCACAGATGTGACCTGCCCTTCTTGGTACATTATATCCAGGGCTCATGATGTCACTATGTTCAATCACTGGTGATGTTTACCTTGGTCACAAGGCTTAAGGTTTCTCCACTCTAAAGTTACAATTTTATTCCTTTGTAATAAAAAAAAAATGTTTTGGAGCCAGGCTTGGTGGCACATTCATTTAATCCCAGCACTTAGGAGGCAGAGGCAGGCAGATCTCCATGAATTCACGTTCTACCTGGTCAACATAGTAAGTTCTAAGCCAGTCAGAGAGACATTGTGAGATACTGTCTTTATAACAATATATTTTTGGGGGGTTGGGAGGAGTATGTAACTAAGCATAGAACATGCATCTTTGTGGAAGTGGGAGTCCAGAGGGAACTCCAAGTGTTCTGCTCTAAGTCGTCTGTCACCTTGTTCCTTGGAGCAGGGTCTCTCACTGAACCTAGAACAGCAGTTCTCAAGCTGTGGGTCACAGGGGTCGCATTCCAGATACCTTGCATATCAGATATTTACATTACAATTCATAACCGTGGCAAAATTTCAGTTAGGAAGTAGCAATGAAATAATTTTATGGTTGGGGGATCACAACAGCATGGGGAACTGTGTTAAAGGGTCTCAACACTAGGAAGGCTGAGAACCATTGAACTAGAACTGAGCTGGTGGCCAGTGAGCCCCAGAGATTCCTCTAACTTCACATGCCCATAGCTTCTCCATAGTTCTAAGGTAAAGCCTACCTTTTCCTGGGCTTTATGCTTGTGCAGCAGGGCCCTTTACCACTGAGTCATCTCTCTAGCCAGGGAAGATTATTTCTAGGCTATATGAATACTATTGTTTCATAAGCTTTTCATTGATCAGATTTGGTATCTGAGGGTGACACTGGTCCTGGTGATCTGCTGCTTCTGACAGTGACTTTGGATCTTCCACATTCCTCTGCCTTCATTAAGTGGAATGCCTCAGCAAGGGAGAGTTGTCACAAATGCTCTCCTAAATGGCTTTAATGGAGTTTTACAGGGATACAATGAGAACATGAAACAGGGTGACCTAACTCAGTATGAGACAGTCAAAAACCTTCCTTAGAGGGATAACGTTAATGCTAACTCTTAAGGGATCAGAAGAACTTATCAGGGCCAGAGGGCTAGGAGAGGGGAAAGGAGAATGTTCCAGATACAGGGAATAGCATGCACAGAAGATGATCTGCACCCAGTGATGATAGAGATTGATCATGGTGAGTGACCATGTGGAGGCAGAGGACTTGGCGGCCTGAAACAACTTCCTCACGTGGAGACTATGGCTTCTTCCTGTTGGTATTTCTCTCTCTCTCTATACACACACACACACACACACACACACACACACACACACACACACACACACACATATATATATATATATATATATATATATATATATATATATATACACATACATAAATAATAAAAGAAATCTTTTAAGAGAAAGAAAGAATGTTTGCTCAGAACAGCCTGTTGTGGTCTCCTCATTCCCCAGATCTGTGTCTTTTATTGTCCCAAGGCTTTCAAAGTCCCCTAAGTCACTCATTTTCCATCTATTCAACTCCCTAAAGGCCTTAGTCACCTTCTGCTGGGACCACGATGAAATCACCATTAATAAAGGTTCTGTGAGGTGATGGGGATTTGGTCCTCCAAAAAGCACTCAGGTCTCACCCGAGAGTGATCCTGGCTTGAGGGGACATTCCCTCAACATCTGGCCTTGTTGGCTCTGCTGATCTGAATTCTTGGAGGGGAAGGAAGAGACCAATTCTTTAAGCACAGTGACGAGCACAGCGGTTACACACTCCTGGTGGACTCATTGTCCAGCTCGGGGAAGGCTGGCGTGGGAGACACAGGGCCTAGAGTACTGACCAGAACCCAGAGAATTCACATTGCACAGGGACAGAACCCCCGGGGTTCACTCTAAAGCTGACAGGCAGGCCTTTGGCCCCAGCTGTCTCCGGAGTTCTTCTGTGTCACTGCCTTTGTGTTGTAACTGCAATGTTTCTATGAGAGTCAAAGGGGAGCTTGAAAAGATGGGGACAAAGGGCAGAGAGGCAGAGTGGCTTTCCTTGTCCCTAAGGGAGATGATGGGAAACTTTTTACCCACTTGTCCAAAATAAACAGTCTCATATGTCCTGTGGAAGGTAAAGGGAACCCTTCGAGCTGCTCCGTGGCATGCTAGCTGCCTTGGGGGAGGTCTCATGTAACCCAGGCTGGCATCAAACTTGCTAGGTAGCTGAGAATGACCTTGAGCTTACCTTTCATCTTCACTCACCTTCCGGTGCCGAGACCATAGATGTGTGCCACCACACCAAGTTTACATCGGAAAGTTATTAATGAAATGTAGCTGCAAGATAGTCTACTAGACTTTCTTCTAGAATAATGGTAGGAAAAAAACATAGTAAAATAGTAATAATGACAGTGTCTCCGTGGACATTTGCTCTATCCAAGATGTCATGCTAAGGGATCTTTATATATTTTCCAACTGGCCACTCCAGTAAGGCCCCAGAATTCAAATTAGTAATCCAACTTATTAGAGGGGCTCAAAGAGCCTATTTCCCTATTATAAACTTTTTAAAATTCAATTTATTTATTGTGTATGTGTGTGAAAAGTTTAAGAAGCCCTGGCCTAGAGGGATTTCCTGCTGTACTTTAGCTTCAATTCCCACGTCTGTTAAATGGAAGCAAGAAAAGTTAAGTTGCAGGGCTGTGTCCCACCAGAACACCCAGCACAGCACCTAGCAGACAGATGGCCTCAAGAAGTACACAGCTAGGTTGGGTCCTCTTGCTCCTCCATGCTGCAGCCCTTCCTAGCTGCCTTCTGGGCCCAGTGACAGTACCCAGTGTGTTGTGAAACCCGTTTCCCAGTCCCAGTGCACCAGACATCAACAGACCAAACTCTGGCCTGTCTGCAACACCTGGGTTTTTCCCAAATCTTTTCCAGTAGACCTTAGGTCCCAGCATGTGGGCTGGCCATGGTGACCTACTTATCAAGAATGCGTATGGTTGTCTGCTTCTGCTGTTGAGTCAGGACCCAGGAGTTCTGAGGTTATTCCAGTCTAACCTGACCCTGCCTTGCTTTGTGCTCCCTGCAGCTGGCAGAGAGGGCATGAGCTTGTTTGCTGCCTGCCTCTTCAGAGCTATGTTGAGGGTACTACTTGGACAGGTACACGGACTTCATCTCACTCACATGCTTGCCACTCACTGAAGATGCTGGCGTTTGCTCAGAGCACACATGAGTCTGTAGTTTCGGGGCTTGTGTGCATGTCTGTTGTAGATGTAGATGCAAGTTCTTAAGAATGTGTGTGTGAAGGCTAGAGAGATATCTGTCATACAGAGCATGACTTCTCTTGCAGAGGATCCTGGTTTGGTTACAGGTAACCACATAGAAATTCATGACTGTCTCCATTTCTAAGAGCTGACCTCTTCTTCTGCCCTCTGTGTGCAAGGTACAAATGTGGTACACATATATACATGCAAACGAGTCACACTCATAAGATTTGCTTTAAGAAGAAGACGGATATGCACATGTCACCAAAGGGGCATGAGGTCTGGGGTTCAACCTTGGATAACACCAAAGGAGTGTCATTGTGTATGCCTGTGGTTCCAGCACTTCACAAGTGGAGGTGAGGAAGTCAAATGTTCAAGGTCATTTACTTGGCAAAATAGCGAATTAGACGCATCCCCCTCCCTAACCCTTGATTTTGGAAGTTCTGTCTCCAGAGAGGCATGGTCAGGAGCTTGCTACCTGAGGATTACAGGATGATCTCCGGAGCCCGTGTGTGTGTGTGTGTGTGTGTGTGTGTGTGTGTGGTGTGTGTGTGTGTGTGTGTGTGCCTGACAACTTGATGCCTTTATCTTAATCTGAATTTGGAACCTTAGTACCAGAAGATAACCCTGAGAAAGAGCATTTGTACCCACCCCACTTCTGGCCCACATCTAGAGGGATCTCAGGGCTGGCAGAGCCAGGCAGGAGTGACTCTAGGTGAGAGCAGCTTTCTTAGGGGTGGAGGGACCTACTGTTCCCACGGCTGTGCTGCCTTAGGCTCACAAGGCTGTCAGTGCCTGGGCTTGACTCAAGGGCTAGCCATCCTGTGTGGCCAGTTCTGGGCTCGCACACCCACAGCTGCCTGTTCATGTACCCCTGTGGCCCAGCCCAGGCCCTGGGGCTCAGCTTCTCCTCCTCTGACCTAGAGGATTCCACCCACAAAGTCCCTGTCATCCTCTCACCTCAGGGAATGACAGGGGTCTGGTCAATGGGGAGGGGCTTGGGACTTCTGGTCAAAATATCCCCAGGGACTACTGTCTGTATCTTGCTCAGGGCTACACGTGACTGTCTCTGTGCAGACAGAGAGCATACCTCTGCTGGCTGTGTCATCTCACCTGAGGCTCCTTCTCAACCAAGCAGAGCCTTAAAGAATGCCCCCCCCCCAAGAGATCCCTCAACCTGGGAGTGCAGCTCTTTTCTGTCTTCTGCTCATGTGGGACCACAAAAGAAGCCAAGAGGGAGACAATAGATACTGCTAGTGGGAGATTATATCCATGGGGAAAGCATTCCTAGGCACAGAAATGACACGTGAGATGCTTGGAGCTGAACCCGCCAAGTATTATTTAGATGCTGGAGGTGTGGAGGGGTCTGATGCCTGATCAAATCCGGAGCCAGAGAAACAGTGGGACAGTTCCTGTCTAGACTACTCATTCACACAACACTTCAGAGCAACCCTGTGCTTGGCTGGGAAGAGCATACGACGATCAAACAGATGGTTGGAGCATAAACGTATTTTGGAACAGAATTCACTTTACACTGACTGTTCTGCCTCAGTAAGTATCTGTTATTGAATGAATGAAACAGCAAATGGTAGAGGGAAGAAAGAAAGAGACACCATAGCCACCTTAGAGATACGGGATGGAGGAAAGAGAAGTCAACCACACAAAAGCAGAGAACCCACACCTTAGGAAGGAAGGCTCCTGTGCTGTGCAAATGTGAGGATATGAGTTTGGTTCCTAGACCCCTTGAGCATGGCTGTAATCTCAGCCTTTTGGGGTGCAGAGACAGGAGGATTGATGGAACTCGGGGGCAGGCAGTCTAGCTCCAGGTTCTGTAAGATACCCTGTCTCAAGGGAATGAGACATTGATAAAGCAGGAGATACAATATTCTCCTCTGGCCTCTTCACATGGGCACATGCACCTGTACACACACACACACACACACACACACACACACACACACACCATACTACACATGCTTACACATAAAAATAGTTCTCAGGCAAGCTTTGGTAGTGGCCCCACATTGTACAGCTGCTGCTGTGCTGTGGAGAGGCTTGCATGCTTGCTACTGATGCAATCTGTTGTGAGGATTGCCACAGTACACTGTGTTGAGCAAGCAGGAGCTGCAGAGGAGGGTCTGGACAGAGGCCTCCCCCACTAGAAATATCATTGTCATAGGCCAGGAAGACTCAGGAAGGGTCAGTCCTGACAGGGAAATGACCATGAGGTTGCCTAATAAACCTGGAATGTGTCCTTAGCTAGGAGCATTTGGACTTGCAAAGGACACCTATCTGAGGACAGATTATGACAATGACCTTCTTCTAAATCCAAAACTGGATTGGAGTAGAGGAGTATCATGTTCCCTCAACAAGGCAGTAGCTACTTAACTGTATATAACGCTACTGTTGCTGGGGACTGGATGTTACGTTGTGGCACAAGGCGGGCCCAAGACATAGGTCAGACATAGATTCAGGTCTTGGTAGGTTGGCCAATCTGTCCGGGCTTCCAGACTGCTAGTGCCATAGACCTCAACTTACTCCATCTCCAGTTCCAAGCCCCACCTAGAAGAGACAAAGGTAAGCCCTAACCATGGACATTTCCTAAAACATCCTCTCTTTGGGCAGGCATGATCCCAGTGCCCCTAAGTAGAGTTAACGTGAAGTTAATAATGAAGCCTTAACAGGTCCCTTAAAAAACAAACAAACAAACAAACAAACACAGACTCAACTTTTGGCACCATTTTTCTTTGAAATTCAATTAAGTAAGATTCGGGCTTTTTAAAAAAGGCAACTCTCTGTAAAGCCAATATTCGCTGGCCCATTTGGGAAGAACATATGCCCCATAGCAGGCTTGGGATTCAAGATGGAAGGCTCTAGTGGTAGAGGCTCCAACTTAGAGCAGACAGTGACCTTTGCAACCTGGTGGAAGTGGGTCCAGGATGTAGGAAGGAATCCTGTCAGCTATAGAAAGTTCAAGAAGTCATCCTGGGAACTAACAGGCCATGGGAAAGTGGATCAGCTGACCCATGCTTGACCAGTGGCTTAGATGCGTAGGAAGTATGCACTTCAAAAGGGGGATTTCATGGTGTATGAAGTCTACCTGTTTCCAAAGGCTGCTGAACACTTGGCTGCTGTGATACTCTACATGGGTTAGACCCAGATATAGTCGGTCCAAAAAGGCATTGCTGCCATGAGGTCTCTGGACTTTCTCCAGCAGGCTTGGTCACCCAGCAAGGTCTATGAAGACACTAGGTATCTGTTAGATCCTCACTTGGGCTAAGAGACAAGGCGACAGTCCTGAAAACAAGTTTCCTGTCCAGCTGGGGTTTCCGGGGACCATGGAGAGGCTTTGGTTCTCTGTGGGTTTGTATCTGTTTACAGTCACTGTTCTGGCACATTGTTAGGAAGCTCTTTGAGCCTGGCACATGCTCATGCCAAAGGAGAGTTAATAATTAACAGAAGGTGAGACAGAGGAGAGAAGCCAGGCCAGTAGCTCATATACAGCTCCTGGGTCGGAATGCTTCAGCACCACCCCCCCCTCCCACCCCCCACCCCATACCCTGAGCCACACAGCCAGCCCTATTTAGTCATCCTAGATGGGGGAAAGATAGAGAAGGTTGGGGCTCAGATTAGGTTGTCCCCTCTGACCAACGTGGTTTCCAAAGGGCCTAGCAGAGCCATCCAGGTTCTAGCATAGGCCCCACCCCTCTGCAGGTGTCCAGACACCTGAGGCAAATACCTTTTTCCTCAGAGCCTCTCCAACCCACCACCAGCTGCAGCTTCTGTTTCCAGGGCTCAGTTAGGGAGGATTGCAGAGTGCTGAATAACCTGTTTAGTTTCTTCCCTGAGAAGACTTACAAGGGAGCCCATGGACTCATGCAGAAGTAGAAAACAGAAAATATTGCTGCCCCTACACCTTCCTCTGGGGGACACATGTGTAGGCATATACACACATACATGTAGATATTCTGGGCACACTGGGGTTCATTCCTTTTTTCTTTCGGTCTACAGGAAATATAAAGGTGATTCTTTATAGGCTAAGTCACACAGAAGGCAGACAGCAAAGTCCACAGTCACTTGCAGGGTTGCTGAAGTCTGTGTGTTCTGAATTCTACCCACCTGTTGAATTCCATTCCTATGACAAGCAGATTGGCCAAAAGACATCCTCTTTAGAACCCCACCCACGGTTACAGGTTAATTTGCTGTCATGGGCCTCATGGCCTATCTGGTGGTCTGCTGCCTCCTGGTCATCCTTATGTCCATGGCATTCTGACTGGATTCAATGCCAAGATTAAGGGATAGTTTTCCCTTTTTTTTTTTTTTTTTTTTATGAGTTGGAGAGCTATACTTGGTGAACCTTGGAAAGGGTGGGTATGGTTATCACAAAAGACTAAAGACAAGTGCCCAAGAACTTATCACACTCTCTGACCTACTGTGCACGGGTCCGGCTGGAGGGTCCACATGGTAGCTGGATCCTTTAACAAGGCTGTGTGCACTGAATGAGAGGTAATGTGTTGTACTTATGCCTACTGTAGAGCAACCAAATTCAAAATTGGTTACCCTTGCTACCCTCAGGTGATCTCTGTGTCACTGCACGCTGAGTGTGGTGGCAGGGGCAGCCATGCCATTTAAACTGTCCTTAATACCACCTCACACAATATCTCATTGGACGTGTCACATGTTCTTGGCGGGAGTGACCCTTCAAAACCCTCATAGTCTTTCTTCATCCTTGCAGATAACCAGTCTTGTAGCTGGAGGTGGTCGCACAGACCTGTAAATCCACCATTAGTGAGACCGAGGTGGGAGAATTTCTAGTTTGAGGGCAACTTAGACTCAAACCTAGACAGTGTCTCAACAGACAATAGACAGACAAACATCTCCTTATAAGCTTTTTTTTTTATTAAAATACTGTCATACCTGGCGGAATGCAGCAGCAATCCTGGTACAGAGTGGCGTAACAAAACAGCCATGTTTACACTTTAAATATTCATGATAACTTAAACACACAGACACACGTCATGGTCTTTGGCAGAAAACGTTCACAGCACAAAAAAAAAATACTTTAAAAGAAATACCAAATATTAATCCAAAATATATTAAGTTGTTTTTTTTTTCTTTCACAATATTTTTTTCCTTTTTTTTCTTTTTTTTTTTTAAACTTTTATCTTTGTAAACAACGTACATGAACCAGACGTATTTCTCAGCTTTACACAGGGAAAGGGAAATAAAAAAATACGCAATTGCCCAGCAAATGCAAATGTTTAAAAAGGAAACTTCGAGTGCCATGGGAATGGAACAGACAACAGACAGAACTTCAAACAGTGAGAGAAAAACAAACAAAACAACCAGAGGAGAAAAACACAAAAGAGCTGAAATCCACCAATCGTTTTTTGAGCTGAATGGGGGTTGCTTTAAGACCAGAAGTCAAAGTCACTGCTGCTGATAGGCTGCCATGTGGGGTACTTCACCGAATTCCAAGTAGCTGGCCCTACTTCAGGGCTGGGGCACCAGAGCTTGAGGAGCCAGCCTCTCGGTGCCATTCTGCGATGGGGCACCACGGTGAGGACTTTTCTAAGTTCACTGATTAGTTTCAACAACCCAGCTCCCTCTCCCAGTCCCTGCTGGTGGGAACGAATACATTTATGAGAACGACGTCTTCAGTTTCTTCAAAGAGAACCTGGTGCTGGGCATGACAGATGTCCACTTGTGGTGGCTCATCACATCTGGCTCAGTTTATAGCCAAACTGACAGGATGTCCCAGGGATAGGAGCTGAGGAGCCATTCACAAAGGCTGGTGAGAAGAATCCCATGGGCATTAAACACAGGGATTTAAAACAGAGGAAAGGCAACCAATGTCAAAATCCACAGCCAAGAACTGGAGGCAAAGGAACATCTGGTAGACCTGTCAAATGTTTCTTTTAAGAACTGTGGCAGCAGGGGCAGGCAGCACAGCCCTGGAAGGAGAATCTGAGCCAGCATGCTTAGTCTTCTGTTCCAAGGAAGAGAATTATATACAAAACACACTGTTCTGAGGGCCTCTCAAATGGCCTCTAACCTACTCCAAGCAAGGGGACATGCTGGTGGCTCCCGAAAGACTCACACTCCCGTAGTCTCCCGAGAGATTCAAGTCTTAGTGATCTGAAGAAGGCAGTGAGAAACTGAAGAGCAGATAGTGTTGGCTGGGGCCATGCTTAGCCGCAGAACACCATGGCCCGCCTGATTATCGCTGCAGACCATTCGGTTGGTGCCCAGCCATTCTTGGGAATCAGAATCTGCTCTCTGTTCCCTCTGGGCAGGACGGAGGGGGCCTCAGCTCCCTTCTGCTCCAGCAATAGACCTCGGACTGTAGGTGTTGTCTAGCTTTTCCTTCCTCATTGTCATAGGAGAAATATAGGCCA
The DNA here is from genome assembly GCA_021653895.1 of Mastomys natalensis. Lineage (NCBI taxonomy): Eukaryota > Metazoa > Chordata > Mammalia > Rodentia > Muridae > Mastomys > Mastomys natalensis. The sequence continues at coordinate 41,693 of JAJTUV010000636.1, read as the reverse complement.
AAAAGCAGTCTTCTGGGGGTGTAGCCTTTTCTAGCTCCCTTGGAGTGCTCCTGTTTGAGCTCCATGCACCAAACCATCACTGGTCAGAGGAAGTGAGGCACAGCATTTGAAGACAACTGCTGGAATGCCGGGGGTGGGGAGCCAGGCTTCAGGGTCCCCAAGGCACTGCCACCCTCCTTCAGATCAGTATTTCCACCATGTCTGACAGATCCTGGACTCTGGTTGCAGCTACAGAGTCTGAAGAAAGACAAGAATATAAGTCTGTGCTGTGAGTATTATCCACTTGTTCTCTTCTGCACCCAACACAGGGTCTTTCAACAGATTCTATCCCTAAGCTGCCTCAGTCTCTTCCTCTTCCTTAGCTCAACTAAGAAAAAGGCTGTGCTCCCTCCCCTCAGCTGAGGAAGACTGCCTGTGTTTAGACTCTGAGCTAGCTCAAGTGATCCGGTGGAGGGTGCCCCCGGGGTTAGAAGCAGGCTGCAGCGTTCCTGTCATGCCTGTGGTTTTTTCTGAGATCATGGGGCACACACAGCCAGCTATGCAAGGGCAAATGTGAAACCAGAGTAGAAAGAGAAAAGGCTTCCTCTAAAGTTTCTCTTTTCTAGGCTCTTCCAAATGGCTTCCCAACCCAAGATCACCACCAGGCTCATTTGCCAAGCTCCGTCATCTTAGATATTTGGACTGGCAGGAGGATGTGAGGGCAACCTCTGGAGGAGTTACAGCGCCTTCTCTTGAGTTGCTTTCTTTTTGAAATTATGGGTCTGTCTCCTATTGAGACAACTTCCAACAACCCTTAGTTCACACTGCGGGGCTTTCCAAAGGTGGATGCGTTTGAGGAAATTTGGGGAAAACAGGCGCACGCGTTCCAGTTCACACCTCTGTCATGTTCTCAACCCCCTTCTAACCAAGCGGGGTGCTTACCCAGAGAGGTTGTCCTCTGGCTACTGTTACACCCCAGGAGGCTGTCAGGTTCTGAGGCCAAGCAGGCAGAGGTGCTGTCTGTAGGGCCATCAGTTTGGGTGCTCCCGTCTCTGCTCCCATGTTTGGTGTGGGCAGGGAGAGGAGCTGTGGTCGGGGGCTCCTCTGCTGGTACTCGGTCTGTAAGAAAAGCATGGACATTGATGGATATTGCTTGATGTAGGAGACAAGGTCCTGATGAAGGACATCCAGAGCAAACGCGGGGGCGGGGGCTGGGTAGCTCTTCATCTGCAAGATGTCTAGTAGAATGAAAAGACTCCTTTTTTGAAACGGAAATAAGTGGGGTCGGGATAGGCATCAATGCTCTGTGGCCCTTCTTTGCGGCTGAAATCTAGGATTTCTTAGTATTCACTCAGGAACAGTGGAACCTTGCCTAGATCTCTCTCCGTAAGCAGCTTCTGGTCTAGCATCTACTCTACTAGCAGGACCCTTGTAGGTTTTAGGGTCATGAGGGCCAAAGGCTAAGCCAGGTCCCCTAGAAGAGGGGTCAGGACGCCCCGGTCTCAGTGTGTGTGTATTCTGAGAGAGTCTGGTAATACACACTCAAAAATTCCCACGTTTCTGCCCCACTACAAGCCTCCTCATACCTCCTGTTGGCCGGACAGGTGCATCAGCTTGCCGCTCACTGGATGCGAGCCCTTGCCAGCCCTGAGTTCCCACAGCAGCCGCGAAGATGGATGGCACAGACTTGGCGGGCCGTAGGGTGCCCTGGGTGGCCCTGCCAGGGTCTTTCCTGGAGCGCTGCTGAAGGACCTTGATCACTGCATCCTTCTCTAGGATCTGAGCATGGAGCACCTTCAACCTGTTGGGGAGGAGGTCACACTGTCAGACTCACAGGCTCAGTTCCTCCAGCCCACCCATCTCACAGAAGTTGCAAAGAAACCCAGACATCCCTCTCTGAGGCAGGGAGGAGGACCTCTTGGTCTTGTAAGCCCACCTCATTGCAAGACTCAGATAAAGATCCCTTACAGAGAAGGAATAGTGGCCAGAGCTTGGGAGGTACCCACCCACCTCCAGCATGTGCATACCAGGGATTCACTCAGGGAAACAATTGCTTATAATTTCTGGAATGTCAAACATACTGAGCTGCTATGGGTGGGGCCTGTTTACCAGGGACAAAGGCCTGGGAAGAGACTGGGTAGCACGGTTCCATCCCAGATACCCTGCCTGACCCTATAGTACCTGCTCTCCATCTCCTGGTGTCTGTGGTTGCCTGCCAGCAGGCCCTCGTTGAAACTGCTGCTGGGCGAGGCCTGGGGGGAGTGTCGGATCAGAGTGGTGTCGCGCTGCGCAGCCGCAGTGGCAGCCGCATCCATGGCAAACTGCCTCATGGCCCGTTCCTCCAGATACTTTTGTTCCCACTTGGTCATGTCCGCCTCTAGAGCCAGGATCTGTTCTTCCTTCTCCCGTAGCTGTTCTGACAGTCGCAGGGCACTGAGCTCAGAGGACCCACCATGGCTGCTGTTACCACCTGTGAGGGAGCCTGTCTGCCTCTGTAGAGCAAGGAACAGCATAGTCAAGGGTAAAGGCTGGCAGCGGAGGGCCTTTGTTCCTCATGCTCACACGAAGACTCTCACACATGCATTTCTTTGTTCGGTCACGGGCAGCACATGCAGACCTTCCTACGTCCACCCAGAGATACAGGAGATAACAAAGGTCCTCACATCCTCTCCTTAATTCCGGTGGTCAGGAGCGTAGGGGCACATATGACTAGAAAAGCCATTCTCTGAAGTGGGAGTTGGATGTGAGTGGCAATCACACTGGGACAAAGTTTTGGTCCGCCTACTTCTATGACAGGGTAAAGTTGGATGTAGAGACAGAACTCTCTATCTGGTTTGTAAACACAAGAGATGTTTATGTCCAAGCACAGACTCAGGGCTCAGACACCTTCCTTCCTTCCTATTTTGGGAAGACGGATTATTACTGACTGGTACTAAGATATCAAATTTCTGTTATTGCCACAGTAGGGCTTGTGGCAGAGCCTTTGCTATCCAAGGTGCCTGAGAGGGACCAAGCAGCCAAGGGGGACATGGAGCAATCGTCTTTCCAAGGGGACAAAGATTAGAGATCAAGGATCCCTTGGATTCTGCCCGGTGTTGCCAGCTGTACATGTCTTCCGGGCTTACCTGCTGTGCGCGCAAGGCTTTGAGTTCCTGCTCCAGGCGCGTGCGCAGACGCAGCTCCAGCTGCTCCCGCTTTTCACAGGCAGCCTGCAACTGTCCCAGTGCCTGCTGCAGCCGCTCCACTTTCTCCACATAGGCCTGCTTCTTGCGTAGCTCCTCTTCAGCTCGGGCAGCACGGCTTTGTGCGTTGCCCAGAGCCTGCTCCAGCAGTTCAGCGCGTCGCCGCTGGTCCTCGATGGCACCACGTAGCAGTGCCATCTCCCGCTCCAGCTTCTCTTGTTCCTGTTGCTGCTCATAGTCTGTCGGGGAAGACAATAAAGAGGAGTGGGTCAGTGATGGCGGCCACCTTTACCCACTTGTGGACTCTGTACTGACAACTGCTTCTCACCCTCGTTACGTATTGCATTTCAGAAAGATGCAGATTAAGGTAAGAGTAAATAGCAGAGCCTGACCCTGTGACCCTTGATGGAACAAATAAGCCAAAGTGGGCTTTCAGCTGCTCGAATTGTGCCAGGCGTGGCCATCACCAAAACACATTTTCCTTAAGCTTCATGATAACTAGACTGCCCAGGCAGAAACTGTGCCAATCTTAATAGATTAAGGTACTGTAACAAGGTCATTCATTGTTTAAGCAGGAAGGGCACTTTTCACCTTATTACACTCAGTTTTCCAGGTAGAATGTGAGGCTCCTGATTTATAGAGGAAAAAACATAGGAACCAAATGGCTGAATGAGCAGCTCTGGCTATATGGTTGTGCATGCAGTCCTTCCCCTTACAGGCCTGCCAAAATGGCTCTAAGTGCAGCCTGCAGACGGTAGCCTCTCCTGCTCATATAACCCTTTCGTTGCATGGTCTGCGGACACACATGCAGGCTCACAAGAGATTCAATCATGCAGCACAATGACCAGGATGCTGGTCCAAAGACTTGTGCCCAAGATTCCAGCTATCCCTGACCACTTTGCTAACTGACTGGATAAGCCCCAATAAGAGAGAGAGCCTCTCCATCTAGCCGAGCCAAGGCAAGAACATGGATGCTCTAAAGCCTACAATCCACCTGGAAGGACTCGCCCTTTAGGAGTCTTGGGCTGGTCAACCAAGAATGGCTGCCTGTTTCTCAAGAGACAGGATTGTGAACAAAACTTTACCGGTGAGATTTTCTGCTATAGTGGATTGTTCTACATTATCCAGAACAGTAACTAACAAGGTCACATTCAGCTACGGAGCTCTTGAAATGTGGCTGGAAAGACAGTAGAAACTTAACTTTCTTTGGGCTACGTGTGGCTAGGACACGGCCCTAGTATGCAGAGGCCTCCCATCACCGACTCCTTGAACAGCACAGAAGGGGGGCGATCCCTTGCCATCTCCTTTGCCCTTCCAAAGGCCACACCAGCCTGGCTGGCCTCACTCTTTGGTGTGGAGGGGAAAGATGGGGCTATTCAATGGTACGTTAATACTTGACTGTCCATACTGTTGGCTTGCCAACTGGAAGAAGCCGGGTTTGGACTCAGAAATAGCTTCCTCTCTCATCCACTAGCCCTACAGCCTAGGGTCTGTAATGTCCAGGCCTAACAATACTAGGAGGTAGATACTTTCATAACCCTTGCCAGTCCAAGGTAACACCTGTCCAAAGTGGGCAGGACCAGTAGCCAGGCCTCAGAGTCAGCTCCTGAAGGCCCAAAACAGACAATATAGGCAGAGCTGCTGCCATGACTCATTGAAGTTGGGAAGTCAGTGGCTTATGGGGGTATTCTGTACCCTCCAGAATAAAGGGTCAACCTCAGCCCTTTAGGAATGGCTATCACATAGAAAAAACAAAACCTGCTAATGCTAGGGGTTTTCTTAGTTCCTTGGGCTGTGGATCCAGTCTTTTTTTCCATATGGCTTGTACAATCTCTAAGATACCTTGGTTGGGGGGTGGGAGGCCGAGCCTACTGAGCAGGCTCCTCACATTGAGGTCCCAGCCTCCCTTTGTGTTCATGCTCTCTCCTCCCAAAGCCAGGCTGGGCGCCACCCGGGCCGAAGGGCGCCACTGTCAGGCGCACAGGGGAGGGAACCGAGGGGGGGACGGGCTGGGAGCGGAACAGCCCAGCGGCTCTGGAATGCCAGGCATCCAGGTCACCCGCGGCTGCGAGATTAATGGCTCCAGCAAGAAGCCAAGAACAGCCTGGCGCTAGCTCGCTCCCCGGGGAGCGGAAACGCCTCCTGGCTGCTTCTGCTCCCCATCCCCCTCTGCAGGCTTCCAGAAACCCTCCCTAAGACTTCCTTTCTTTGCTAGAGCCTGGGTCCAAAACCCACCCCTCCCACCAAAGCACCACTAATCACTCTTCCTCTAGCAATCGGGGTCTTCTACAGACTCCCAAGGGCAAACTCTTAGGCGACACACCTCTTTCCCCTTCACCTCCGCTCCAGAGACCTTTAACCACTTCATTTGAAAGGTAGTAATGGATAGCCCAAGTCTTGCCCAATCTGAGTCCGTTTCCTGCCAAAGGCGTATTAGCAAGCACTCTTAAGTCCCTGAAAGAAGGGAGTGGGGCAGCTGGCATCCAGAAGCCCCTCTCTAGTGTCTCCTCCTCTTTAAACACCCCTAACAAAGTACTCGATAATACTCTTCCTGACCGCCTTCTTACCTGCCATTTGCCCTCAGTGTCTGAGACCTCCTCTATCCCTATCCTATCCTCCTATCCTCCTGCTGTTCCCACAGATTTCCCAGAATCACCAGGGGCTTCCTAAACACCAACAGGAACACTTTCTCCTTGAACGTGTGGGAACCTGCTCCTGACTTAAGCTCATCACCTGTCTGCCATTTTCTGGATGAATTCCTACCCTCTGCCCAACACTGGCCAGGTGCTTAGCCCGACTCCACTAATGAAGGAAGAAATTGATTAGTCTATAAAGCTTCCAGGATGCCTGGACCTCCCTGTTTTAAAGAGAAACTTTCTGAATGCCTCCTTTAGATCCGTAGCTGTTGACTAAACCCATCTGTGGTTATCCCAGGATGCTCCACCAGTTCGACCATGCCCTGCAGCTTGCGTCCCCAGGCTTTCTATTGTCTGGCATTCCTAGGAAACTCTGAAGAACCCTTATTGTCTTCCATTTAACTATTGCCAGGACTGTCATGGCCTCCCTACAGGAGGGGACTGAGAGTCAGCACTGTGTGGCTCAGCCAGTTACAGCTCCCTAGTCCCTGTTCATCTTTGGAAACCACCCCTTCCCACAACACTCATTCGGTGAATCTGTTCCCGAACAACCACTCTGCAAGGAAGAGGGCTAAACCTCAGGGGGAAGGGAGTGGTGGTGGAAGTGGGGTCACGTCATAGTGGTCTCATTGCCTGAACACCCACTCAGGTTTCTCAGCTGGTCCCCTACTCACTCTGAGCAAGCAGCTTAGCCACCGTGTCCTGACTGCCTGCCTGGGCTTCCTGGGTCTTGCTTGCCAGGTGGCGGTTTGCGGATTCCAATCTCTCTGTTTCAAATAAGGAGAAAAGATGTTTTAATATCGAGGGATGCTGTCAGCCTGGAGGGTTTACCCTTGGGTCCTGACTATAAGCCTCCTCCAAGCTGGGGAGGTGGGATTATAAGGAAGTCCCAGCTCAGATCAGGGACCAATCATGGGGGCTAATGTAGGCCTCTGTAGCAGAGAACAGATTCTGAATCGCCCCCCCACCTAAAACAGAGTCCCCAAAGTCTGACAGATGTCCTCCCAATGCCCAATCCACATGCCCAGTTCTCACCTCTGAGGTCTCGGTTGAAGTCCTGCAACCGCCTCATCTCACCATCCATTTTGTTCCTCATGGTCTTCTCCAGGGCCTCACGCTTGGAAGAGGTTCTCATCAGGCTCTCGTGGGCCTCAGAGAGCCGCTGGATTTCATTTTCCAGCTGTAAGAGGCAGGCAATAAATTCAATGTCAGTCAGGGTTCTAGGGAGTGAGGCCAGTGGCTCTATTGAGATATTCACAGGACTGCAGCCTCTTAGGTCAGACTGCTGGGACAGACAGCTGTTCCTAATGAAGGACTGGATGCTGCCTGGATCCTGGGCTAGATGCTCTTCAAGGAGGCTACCTCCAGCCTGCCCACGCCTAGTGTTTACAAAGGACCAGGGATGAGCATGGGTGGTTCAACCTATCCAGAACACTGTAGACGACAGTAAGTGGGAGGCCTGAGGCTGTTGCTAACATTGAGCCTTAGTGCACAATTGGCCAGGCTTCACTGAGGAAGTGGGGGTGCCAGACCCCAGCCTGAGCCGCCTCTGCCCAGAGCATGTGGCTGCCCCTCCCACTTGGAAGCCACAGGTCTTCCACGTGCTCCTAGCTGGCTTGCTTTGCCAACACGTTGCTTTTTCTTTTCCCTGAGAGGAGGGGCTTTCTCTTTGGCCAGGGCTGGCCTGGAACAGACTGGCTGTTGTGTGGGTGCACAAAGGGCTCTCTGTGGGAGGTGTCCACAGGAGGGGCTGCGCAGGGCGAGGGTACAAGTGTGCAGGGAGCTAGTGAATGAGTTCTTTCTAACCACCACCGGCCAGCAACTGCTCATGCATCAGGGCAGGCCTCTTGGCCGTTCCTCAGCTGTCTGTAGTGTGTGTGTGTGTGTGTGGTGTGTGTGTGTGTGTGGCAGAATGTGGTGCAAAAGACAGCCTGATAGGCTTTCCTACCCCTCTGCCTCCCTCCGCACTGCCCACCCCCAGGAGTGCCCTCAGAGTCCCCACCTTCTCAATGCGGCTGGCCTTCTCTGAAGTGCTCTCCAGCTCTCTCTGCAATCGCTCATTGTCCCTCTGCAGCCTGGCATTCTCCCTCAGGACGGTCTCCATCTGGGCCATGTGGGCATTGCCCGAAGTGGCCTGGGCACTGGGTGGTCCCTCCACTGCAGGTGGATTGAAGGAGCTTGGGGGACCATGGCCTAGAGCGGCTGGATGGAGGGGTGGGGAGTGCTCCTGGGGCTGCTGCAGGTATTGGTACTGCTGTTGCTGGAGGAACACTGGTGGTACCTGGGCCTGCAGGATCCTGGAAAAGAAGAGGTGAATGAAGCTCAGAGACAGACAGACAGACAGACACACACACACCCTGGCTATTATTGCCAATGACTCAGCCTCCCCAGCGCTAGGCAGCCACCATAGGGAGGACCTGTGCCATACATAAGGTATGTGCCTAAGACTCAAGGTCAGAGAGCAGGACCTGTGTGGGGTAGGGTGGCGCTGCATCCACATGCTCATTCAGTTCACAGCTGCCTTTGGGATCAGCCCAAGCAAGCCTGGTCGTCCTAAGCAAATACAGCTTAAATATTAGCTTTAAAAGACGCACCCTTGACCTTTTGAATTGATAGAAGGATCTTTTGGGATGGAAGCCACACAGATTCCCAGGCCCCTGGGGAGTGTGTGTGTGTGGGGGGGTGTGCACTTACTAGTGGATTCTGGTGGGGAAGCCAAGTCAGCTAAAGGAGCTCACCTGAGTTTTTCAACTCTTTGTTTCAAGGTCCTGCTACCCACAACTACTGAAATTCTTTTCAAAGACCCCAGCTAAGGTTAGAGCAGGGAATGAGATGCTAGGGGAGAGCTCGGTCTCACAAACGGGAACAGATTTCAGCTCCAACTGCTAGGCCTTCAGGAAACCAGTGTTATGGCTGCCAAGTGTCTCCTGTGTCTGCTAAATCACAAGGGTCTCCAGCCACAGAAGTCAGGCTTGACAGAATGGCCAGTGACAGCAGGTTCACCCATGACTGTCTAGCCTCCATCTCTATTGGGGAGCACCTCAGTTTATAAAGAACAAGGGGCCACCTCTGGATTAGCTCCACAGCAGAGCTCAGGACTGTGTTCTACGGGCCCTTGGCCACGAGTGTAATACATCCTTACACTCTATGTCTAGAGAACAGAGTGAGGCAAAGGTAGTCAGAGGGTCTTTCTGGGGCCTTGTGACCCCAAGTGTCACAACTGCCTTCTCAGTTGTGCTAAGAATTTTCTAGAAGCCTCCTGGAAGTTGGATTTCACTTCTGGGTCTATCATGTCCCCCACCCCCAGTGTTCAAAATCACCCCCTCTAGCCTATGGCCTCCCTGTTCAGTCTCTAACAAATACTCCTCGTCTGGTCAGCCAAGGAAAAGCCTGCACGTGCTTTTTCCTCCTATCAGCTCCAGGGAGAGCAGGGTAGAGGGCTGCCACTGGACTGACTAAACTCTCTCTTGCTGCCAAGTGTGGTCATACACAGGTGGCCTCAGAAAATAGTTGTGTCCTCCCCGCACCACCACCACAGGCCAGGCAGACACAACTGACATTCTTCGAGAATGATCTAGCTCCAGGCAAGAATGGCGACCGACTCCTTTCCGTTCACACTTGCTCCTGGTTCTCCATTTCCCACTGCCCTCCTCCCTATCTTTTTGTTCTCCTGCAAACAGCCCACTTCCTTGCCTGGATATTATCTTTTCCTGGCAGGGTTCAATAGGGCTGCTCCAAAAGAAGAAACTCTTCCTGACCAGCCCTGAGAAGGGAGGCGAGGTGGGGATCTGGGGGTGTGGAGGCTGGAGGAAACCCACGAGGCTCCACCCCCTGGCTCCCCAGCCCAGGGCCACCACTCTCTCTTCCAGAGAGGAGAAAACCCATTGGTGGGAAATGGAGCAATCAAGTGTATTCAGCAAGGGTGAAAGTGAGCCAGATCTAGTGAGCTTGAGCCCAGAGGGCCCCCGGTTCCTCAGGGCCCCACCTCAGCCCACCCCAAGGGAGATACAGCAAGAGTGCCTGCTTCTCTGGAAAGGGTGCAGGGGCAGCAGAGATGACTAAGGTCTAGGAACCTGGACTCCTGCAACGATCTGGCTTCCTGGTCACACTCACTGGGCTCCCAGCTCCCAGTCTAGCGCCAATGATCCACTCTCTAAGGCTGGTATTGATATCTCTTTTAAGATATCATATCACGCCCTTCAACACACACACACACACACACACACACACACACACGGGAGTTCACTTCACACTCAGTCAAGCCAAGTCACTACCCTGGTCCAACAGCATCCTGAACCTCCACAAAAAGAAGCTCACGCCGGGCGGTGGTGGCGCACGCCTTTAATCCCAGCACTTGGGAGGCAGAGGCAGGCGGATTTCTGAGTTCGAGGCCAGCCTGGTCTACAGAGTGAGTTCCAGGACAGCCCCAGCCACACAGAGAAACCCTGTCTCAAAAAAAAAAAAAAAAAAAAAAAAAAAGAAGCTCACTCACTCACTAGGCCCGTAATGACAAGCACAAGGGAAAACCTAGTAAGTAATTAACCGGCAGACCAGGTAGATACAGAAAGAAGTGGCTTAGGGAGCCACCTAGTTCTTTCAGCCTCATTAGCAACACCTCCCCATGAGGCCAACAACAGAAATGTCCACTTTTTCTTGAAAACCTTCAAGAAGTTCCACCTTTGGCCAACTTAACTCGGGAGCAGTTTGGTAAGGAATCCTATTGTCTTTAATTAGTTCTTTTTTAAAAAAACAAAAAACCTCACCTTTGAAGCCCATTCAAATCCCCTGGGAGTCCTCCTTATTTGAATTCTATAGACAATGCTATCTATATTTTGAGTTAAAGCAATGATGTCAGTTTCTTTCTTTTCTTTTTCTTTTTTGTTTTTTCGAGACAGGGTTTCTCTGTGTAGCCCGGGCTGTCCTGGAACTCACTCTGTAGACCAAGCTGGCCTCGAACTCAGAAATCCGCCTGCCTCTGCCTCCCAAGTGCTGGGGATTAAAGGCGCGTGCCACCACCGCTTGGCAAAAAATACAATTCTTTTTTTTTAAAGACAAGTCTTGCTATTTAGCCCAGGCTGGTGGTCAACTTGTGATCCTCCTGCCTCACCTAAACATTATAGGCATGTGCTACCATGACTGGATCAGCTAAGTCCCCAATCCTCCAGCCCCCAGCTCTCCGAGACTTCTCAAGACAGGAGAGAGTAGTTCTAGATCAGACAGCCCTAGGAGCTGGCGGGGTTGCCCTGGGACTGGGATCATGTAAGTTGAGATTCAAGATATATACGACCTTGGGGTTCTCCTAGAAGACTGAACTAGAAGAAATCCAGGGTTACCTGACTTCGGCATGCTGGAAGTGGGGGCCGCTTCGGGGACGGTATCTTGGGTCGGTGACAGCTGCAGTCTCCTGAGCCATTACAGAGTGTGGGTATTGAGGTGGTGGCCCACGAGGCTCTGGGCCCTCAGCTGGGGGTCCTCGGGGTTGAGGACCCTGCTGGCTGCGGGCCAGCTGAGGGAAGCTGTGGGAAGAGCTCATGTGGCTGGGGACCCGAGCACCGTTTCTTTCCAGGGACAGCTGCAAAAGCCGTTCACTCAAGGAGCGTACATGGCCGTGCCTCAGCTCTCGCAGAGCCTCATCCTGTCGTCGGCTGCCTCCTCTAGGATCCCGGTCCCCAACCTGCGGCCTGGACCCAGCCTGCTGCGCTGCGTAGTACTGCGAATGGGCTTTGGCCTCTTCATAGGTGGGCAGCTCTTCTCCCTTGCTGGGCTGTGGGCACAGCCGGTACAGCCTGTTCTCTGCCAGGTGGGTCTCTCCACCCTGATGCTCCTGGCCCTGGGGCTCCTGCCTGGTGGCCTGCTGTAGCACCTGATTGTCCTCAGGTGCTCCGATCTCCAGGGAGGCCTGGGGGCTCCCTGTGCCTCCAGCTCCAGCCCCACCCCGCAGGGCCTGCTGCTGGATGGCTAGCAGAGTGCGAGTCTCTGTCAGGTTGCCGTAGCGCAGCTGCTCCTGGATGAGGCGGTGCAGGACTGTCCCCGAGGAGTCTTCCAGTGTCCTCATGCTTCTCTGGCTTGCACACACCTGTCTAGACAATGGCCAGCAGGCACCTGGTCTCAGAGCACCTAAGAGAGAGAAAGAATAGCAATCAATGGAAGCACATACAAAGGAGGGAGGGGCACGTGCTCTAACACTCTGGAGGAAGGAGGAGGTTAGGTTAGGTAGATGGTTTTGCACAGGCCCAGATGCAAGTGCTAATATGGCCATCTATCGATTAAGTTTAGTTACTGAGCTTCTGTCATATATATATATAATATGTGTATATATATATACACATATTATATATGTATATATGACATATATTAAATATATACACACACATATATAATGTACATATGTATGTGTATGTATGTACACACAGTGTGCCTCTTGGAGTTGAAATGTAAGAGGTTGAACACCTGGTATGCTATAAATCTTTGACAAATGCTCATCGTTGTAATGGCATTCATGGAAACTTAACTGAGCCTACAGAAATACAACAGAAAACCAGAAGGCTATCTAATATCACAGTCCCCAAACAATCTCATTGTGACTCCAGGACAGCCCATCAAATACAACCACTTAGCAGTAGAACGCCAGTTTACTGGCAGGTGATAAAGAAGGAATGCAGCTCAGTAGAACGCAGCCCTAAGCAAATGGCTCCATTGACTCTTTAGAATAAAGAGGCTTGAGCCGCGGGTAGTCCACCCCCCCCACCCCCGCCCTCGCCAGACCCTGGACTCAAAGACTGCTGATAAAATACATCTGAGTCTCCTTGTCACAGATGACCTTAGCAGTCACTCTGCACGGTGAACAGAACGAGACGCTGCATGCGCATTGGTGAGGAGGCAGAGGTGTGCTTGCAGCGAGACATTTTTGCTGCTCACCATCCTCCTTCCCTGGCACACACATCTGCTACTTAGAAAAGCCCCTACTTGTACCCTAGAGGTACACAGGGGATGGTTCCTCTGCATCTCTGTTGAAATTAATAACCATCTATGCCAGTTGATGGGGTAATGAGACGAAGTGGAAGATGAAGGAAGGGAGGGTGGCCCCTTTCTGTGCCATAATGCTAGCCCCCAGTGTCCTACCTCAGTTTGGGAATGGTATGTCGGCAGAGCTGGGGGAAGGTAATGAACCCTGACGACACCCAAGCCGGCAACTAATCCCCCACCGCCCCCCCCCCAACTGCACCCTACAATGTGTAAGACTTGAGGAGTCTGTTCGCACGCAGCTTTTTCTACGCGGCATTTCCTAAGTTAATCACTGTCTGGGCTGACTCTCGCTAAGGAGGATCCGGGAGTGGCTAGAAGGAATGCAGAGCCTTCCCGACAGATTCCAGGCGCGCCAACTATGAGCCAGGCTCCCGGAGCACGGGACATTTCCGAGGCCTTTCATCGCACGGTCCCAATCTAATCCTCTAGATGCACAATCTTTCAAATACTTATATGAGCAGTTACTAAAAATCAGCTTCCTTACGCGGGCGTTGTACCTGGGCTGCTCCAGAATGCTGCACTCGGAAAACCAGCCACCTTTCAAAGCAAACATGCATCTCTGGCCTTGGCTCCCTCCAGCAGAAGGAACTAAGGCTAGTCTCTAAGTCAGCCAGGCCAGGGTTCCCGCGGTAACCACTTCTACCGAGGAGGACCTCTAGCACTAGCACCGGTGGCTGCCGAGTGCCCCGGGCGAGCAAAACCCGCAACCTCCAGAGGTCTTTAAGCATCGCGGGTCCGCCTCTCTCCCTAAGCCTCTTTGTTTTCCAAATACTTCAGCGCTGACGTCACCGGACTGGACAGCAGGCTGCATTCTTTCTAAGTGAGAGCCAGTTCGTGGCTCCAGAGAGGATTTTCCAAGGAAGACAAAGAGGAATTCTTGAGCTAGCTGAGGGTAAAAGCCACCTGTATCCCCAATCTACACAAAGCAGTCACGGTCACCCGGTATTCGGCGAGATATACCTACAGCAGCTTTTCACTTGCCCGGTACGGGAGACGCATACTCCCAAACACTGATCCTCTGTCCTTCCTCCAGCCCCAGTGGGTCGGAGAATCGTGTCCTCACCCCCACAAAAGCGTGAGCAGCCTGGGCTAGACAGACACCCAGGATCGATCCTCGAAAGGGTGCAGTCTTCCCTCCCTGATCCTGGGGAGGATCGTCCACCCCAGCTCCGATCTCCAAAGAGTCCGGCTGATCGCGGTGTCGAGGTACCGCTGGGAAGCGTCCCAGCCAGCCTCGCGCACTGCCCGGAGTGCCGGGCACCCTGCTTACCGCTGCGGCCCGCGGCTGCCGGCGCACGCAGACCCGGTTCGGCTTAGGTACGGTCGGCTACGGAGGTGCGCACTCGTCGGTGGCGCCGACGATCTGCTTGCTCGCGCCCCAGTGCGCAGCCTCTAGGTCAGCCCGCGCTGGAGGCGGCTGCTATGCCAGGAATGTGAGAGTTTCAGGTTCCCCCTTGGGATCAAAGCGAACCACAAATAACCTCTCAGCGCGCCGCCCTCCTCCGCTCTCCGCCTCCCTCCGCTCCCCGGCCCAGCCCCCGCCTTCCTCCCGGGAGGCGGCGCTGCGGCTGGCCGCTGGGCTGGCCTCAGCCTTGTCCCCTTGCCACCCTGGGCTCTGGCAGCCGTGCGGCATTCCCTGCCCCCTACTTTGTGTCCTAGCTGTTGGAGGTGTTTTAACCAACTGGTCCCAAGATCGCACCACCACTGTCCGCACCCGGTTCTCACCCGTCATTCCTACAGGCACCGAGGGACGACTTCCAGGGATAAGCCTCGCACGCTCCTATGGTGGCTGCAGGAGGGGTCTGTGGCGTTTTGGAGATGGCAGGAGGACTGCAAAGCAGTTCACATCCGCCCAGCTTTGACCGTGTTGCCAGCGAACCGATGTTTCGGTCCCAAGCAGCCGGCCTCTTTCCTAATGTCTACTATTTCACCCCCAGCGGCAAACTTTGAATTGCACTTTTATTGTTTACAAACACCTTCGCCAGCTCTTTTAGAACCTCCCTCTACAGGAAGTGTGGGAATCTGGGTTGAAACTCTGGTGGATTTAACCCACTACCCAAGTGAATCGGCCATTCACTGGGTATTCGTTCCATCTTCTCCCCAATTCCGCTAAGCTTTAAGCCAAGTACGCGGCGGGTCACCTTTTTACTCGGTCATCTGATTCCAGTCACCCTTGGGTGCTCTCATCATTCTCTGTAATAAATAAGAAACCAAGATTCAGAGAGTTTAAGCAACTTATCTAGGGTCACACAGAGAGTAGCTGATGCAGCCAGGTTTCTTTTCTTGGTCTTCGGAATCCGGGCTCCCTAACCTGACAAGGCAGGCCCAGAGAGTCTCTGGTTCCCAGTTCCAATGTCTTTTCCACCTCGTCTACACCTAGCCAACCCTCTTTGTCTTCTGCTTCTCTGGCTTCTGGTGTGGAATCTATTCCTCTGTCTGTCATTTGGGCCCTTCTACCTTTCCAGGAGACTCCTCCGGCTTAGCTGCTCTGACTCCATTTCTCCTCCCTCCTCTGGTTAGAACACGCATTCCTCAGGCCCATCCACCTAGAATCAGCGATTTCTGCTGTGGCCGGCCAGGTCCTCCCCTCCTTCCCTCAGCGTTCTCAATTCCCAAGTTTGCTGGAGGGGACGGAGGACAAGAAACCTTTCAAACTCCAAAGCCAGGGATGTGGCTAGTTTTGCATAAAGCTTTCCTTTAAAAGTGTATGTGTGTGTGTGTGTGGGGGGGGGGGGTCCTTAGGAGTTAACTGCCCTTGCTGCCTTAACAGAGGATGTGCCTTAGGGTCCCAGCACCCACCTGGTGGTTCACAACCATCTGTAACTCTAGTTCCAGGAGATCTGATAAGCAATTCTGAATTATGCTGGTACCAGGCACCCACGTGGTGTTCTCATGATATATGCGAAGCAAAGCTTTCATACATATAAGACAAAATAAATAAAAATTCTAAAAGCAAAAAAGTGTATATGTTTTACTTGAAATCCAAACATTGCGTTTTAGATCCTGATTGTGTCTGACACAGATGAGAAAACAAGTGTGCCAAGCCAAAGACTACCTCACAAAGAGAAGCTGTGACTCGCACACCTTTGTCCCTACTAGCTGCAGTAGGTAGGAGCCTGATGACAAAGACTAGAGAAGAGGTTCCCAGGTGTCCTCATTTCATGGCAGCATTCTTGGAAACCCTTGGTGGAGACACAAGAGTAGGTGCGGGCACATATGCTCTGAGTTACAAAATCAGGGGAAAGGCCATATGGCGCAGTCCTGGGGTTCACTGGTGCTTGAAGGGATACCTAACAAGATGTTTGAGGAACTAAGAATTCCTGAGATAGTTGGAGAAAGGGGCCAGTTTAAGGCAGCTAGAATCCAAAGTTCATTTTGGGGATGGGCAAGCCTGCTTCAGACCAAGACAAGTCCCATGTCAGTTTACGTACATAGCTCAAAGGAACAGAGTGGGGAGAGGGAGTCTCAGATAGAATGCATACACACTTTTTTCTCCTCTTTGCACGAAGGATAAAGGGCGGGGCCTCTCAGGCAGGGTCAGGCCTGGAGCCTCAATGGAATCTGCCTGAGCTGGCAGCCACACCTGGCTCTGCAGGGTGCTGGAGTGAGAACGTGGCCTCATCTCAAATGTGCCAGGGGAGCATACACACAGGTGGGCCCGGGCTGGCCAGCCTGCTTGCACATCCGTCTTCGCTGAGAACAGGGAGAAAGAGACTCAAGTGGGGAGGCAGGGGCTTCCTAGCTCACCTCCGTCTCTCTCCCTGATTCTCCCCACCCCCTGCAGGTAATGATTCTTCCCAGATGACTCTGGGACTTGCCGGATTTGGAATCTTGCCAGGGAAAGCTACAAAGCTGACCCAGTTCTCAGAGAAAGCCATTGCTTTGGAGAGCTCAGCTCACAGGGGTGTGGCTCCATCAGAGGTGTGTTCTGGGTTTAGCAAATTGTTCAAATATCCATACCCTTCTTATCCTAATCGGGCAGCTACTCCTCCCAGCCCCCTGCTGGAATGTGAGGGCAGGTTCTCTAAGGAGGCCCCTGCCTTGAGCTACCGAAAAGAGACCCGTCTTTCTTACTTCCCAAATGGTTGATTGGTGGGGGATGGACTCTGGGCTCCAGTGGCAACATCAAAGGAAACCAGCTAGTTGTGAAATTCCCCTTCCCAGCTTCCCTTGACACTCTACTTGACAGGTTATGGGAACAGGAAGCCTACAGAATCCAGGGCCAGGAACAAACCAGAAGAGCTGATGTAAGTGCCACAGAGATGAAAATACCAACCCTTCTCTGTTCCAGTGGTGGAAGAGCCAAGCAAGCGCCTTCTGTGTTTTTCTGCACACCCTGCTCATCCTCACGGACGCTACCTCTCCTTTTAGATGATCTCTTCCAAGCCCAGCCTTTCATCTCGGCTCCCTCCTCCTTTTCTTCCCAGGCCTCAGACCAGCAGTCTCACATGGGGTAGCTGGGAAGGGGCTGTGTCCTTGAGGTTAAATCCTGAAAAGATGGAGCATTTGTGAATTAAGGCCCATATCTGTGAAGGTGTGAAGGGGCTTTCCTACAACCAAAGGAGCCAGACTTTCCAGGCTGCATGTACTCTTTGAGCCTCTGACCATCCTCTGTGGGTCTTCAATCTAGAGATGCTGCAGGGCTGGGTTATCCATGGCCGTGGTAAGGAGAGGGGAGCTGTGCCCACTGCTCCTTTACCTTCCCCATGTGGGTCCACATGTGGCCAGACCAACTATGAACCTAGTTCTGCGTGGAAGACATGTCAAACAGATACTGGTATATAAGATGAAACTGCAGAAGGATATCCTTTAGTTTATTCTTCTCTAGATAGCTGTCATATAGAGGGTGGAGAAGGGAGTCCAAAGCTGCCACCTTCAGGCCAGTGAACTAAGACAAATTAATTTAGCCCCTGACACCTCTGTTTTCTGTGAAACTAAGAATAGTGTATTCTGATTTAGTGGAAGAGCCATTGATGCCTGGAAAGACCCTCTAGTCGTGACAAGAAGCTGCATCCAACATCGGGTTTCAGTATAGAACGCGCCCTGCTTTTTCCCAGGGGAGGGGGAAAAAAACAGGGTCACTGTGATGGAAGAGCGCCCCCTAGTGTTGGACCTCTCAGCTGTTGAAGTAAGTGCTCAGAGGGTGGGTCTTGGATCTGGGGTAGGGTATTGGTGACAGTTTAGTGTTTGGGACAAGGTTGCAGCCAGGGATAGACATCTCCTAGATTTTTTTTTTTTTTTTTTTTTTTTTTTTCGAGACAGGGTTTCTCTGTGTAGCCCTGGCCATCCTGGAACTGACTCTGTAGACCAGGCTGGCCTCGAACTCAGAAATCCGCCTGCCTCTGCCTCCCAAGTGCTGGGATTAAAGGCGTGCGCCACCACCGCCCGGCTTTTTTTTTTTTTTTTTTTTTTTAAAGACAGTCTCACTGTGTAGCTCCAGCTGGCCTGGAATTTACTACAACATAGACCAAGCTGACCTCGAACTTACAGAGACCCACCTGCTTCTGCCTCCGAGTGCTGAGTGCTGGGAGTAAGTGTGTGACACCATTCCCAGCACCCAGATCTTTTAGAAAACAGATTTGTTCTTGACTTTTTCTCCCATCTCAGCCTCTCCTGGGCTTTCTGTGGTCTTAGAAGGAACACAGCCATCAACACAAAGAGCGTTGACACTTAGGAAACACAGTCACTCCTCTGTCCACCCTTCCAGGTATCTGTTCTGTGACAAATCTCACATATATGTTCAAATATTTCCTGGGCATCCACTGAGAGACCCTATATGAGCTAAAGGAATTTCCATCTCTGGTAGTTTGAATGTGGATAGACCTCTGAGGCTACTGTGTTTAAGTATTTGGACCCCAGTTGGTGGTGCTATTTGGGCATGTTCAGGAGGTGTGGCCTTATTAGAGGAAGTATGTCACCCTAGGCAGGCTTTGAAGTTTCAAAGCTTTGCCACTTCAAAGTCAGGCCTGCTCAGTCTTGGTGGTACACTCCCTAGAGAACATAGTGGTTCCAGCCAACAATATTCTTCTTGAGAGTCCCCCTTCATCATTATTTCAGGGTTCCCCTTAATTTACTTCTCTTTGGGACTGTGTTTCTTGGACTCTTTGTCTTCATCTTTCTGGGTTTGCTGTCTTGTAGGATCCCTAAAAATGGACTTGCAGATAGCAAATCTAAAGGTTTGTTTATTTATTATATATAGACAGCATGTATACCTACATGGCATCAGAGGACAGCAGATCCCCCAGTATAGATGGTTATGAGCCACCATGTGGTTGCTGGGAATTGAACTCAGGACCTCTGGAAGAACAGCCAGTGCTCTTAACCTCTTGAGCCATCTCTCTAGCCCCCAGATAGCAAATTTTAAAGGAATTGTTCTTGACTCAGAGGACCTTTAAACACACACATACACACACACACACACAAATAAAATTATACTTATTTATTTATTTTATATGTATGGTTGTTGTGGTTTGAATCAGAATGGCCCCCATAGACATGCATTTGAATGCTTAGTGAGCGGCATTAGAAGGTATGGCCTTGTTGGAGGAAGTGTGACTGGAGAGATTACTTGGCAGTTAAAGTCACTTGGCCGCTGTTCATGAAGACTGGACCCCGACATGGCAGCTCATAACTATGTGGAACTCCAATTCCAGGAAACCTGATGCCCTCTTCTGGCCTCTTCAGGGACCTGGCTCACATATAGACTAACACACAGGCAAAACAACTGTCTTAGGTTTCTGTTGCTGTGAAGAGATACTGCGACGGTGACAACTCTTACAAACAGAAACATTTAATTAGGACTGGCTTACAGGTTCAGGGGTTTTAGTCTATTATCATCATGTTGGGAAGCATGGTGACATGCTGGCAGTTACAATGCTGGAGAAAGAACTGAGAGTTCTGGATCTGGATCTGCAGATAGCAGGAGAGATAGCACTGGGCCCGGCTTGGGCATTTGAAACCCCAAAGTCAACTGGGTAGTATTGGCAGCAGTGTGGGTGCCTGCCTTTAATCCCAGCACTTGGGAGGCAGAGGCAGGAGGATTTCTGAGTTCGAGGCCAGCCTGGTCTACAGAGTGAGTTCCAGGACAGCCAGGGCTACACAGAGAAACAATATCTTGAAAAACAAAACAAAACCCAAAGCCCACCTTTAATGACACACTTCCTCCAACAAGGCCATACCTTCTAATGAATGCTACTCCCTAAACATTCAAATGCATGTCTGTAGGGCCATTTTTATTCAAACCACAACCATAATATACAATCAATAAGTAAGTATACTTTTGTGTGTGTGTGTGTGTACCATGTGTGTGCCTATAGAGGCAGGAAAGGGCATTGGATCCCCTGGAGCTGATTCAGGCAGATTGTGAGCTGCATCATGCGTGTGCTGGCAACTGAATTCAGGCCCTCTGTTCAAGTTCAGCAAGTGCTCTGAATTGCTGAGTCACCTCTTCTGTCCCCAAGGAATCTTTACTCTATCCTCACACAGTTGTCCCAACTGAGACGTGGCCGGGTTATAGAAGTCTAGAATGGAAATCATCTTCCCTCTGTATTTAGAAGAATACTTCACTGTCTTCCTCCCGTTGCTGCCACTGAGAAAAGCATGATCCTGGCTGCAGATCCCTGTGCAAGAAATGTTCTCTCCTCCTTGAAGCTTTTGGGATTTCTCTACACATCTGGTGTCCTGGAATGTGTATGACATGTCTTCCGATGCTCTTATCCTTTGCTCTAGGCCTTAATTGGCCCCTTCTGGTATCTCATTTTGAGATCGTCTCATATAGGTTTCTTCTTCTTCCTCCTCCTCTCTTCCTCTTTCTCTCTTTCTTTCTTCCTTCTTTCCTTTCTTTCTTTCTTTCTCTCTTTTCCCTTTCTTTCTCTCTTTCTCTTCTCTCTTTCTCTCTCTCTTTCTCTCTCTCTCTCTCTCTCTCTCTCTCTCTTCTCTCTCTCTCTCTCTCTCTTTTTCTTTCTGAGGGTCTCACTATGTGGTTCTTAGCTGGCCTGAAACTTGATATGCAGACCAGGCTGGCTTTGAACTTGGAGATCCTCCTGTCTCTGCCTCCCTAAGTAATAGGATTGTAGGGTTGATATAGGTACAAGCCACCACATATCGTTGGTTGTGTTGCTTCCTTTTCTCTTCTGGGAGTTCAGTAATTTGAATGTCAAAACTTCCAAAAAATTATTGCCTAACTTTTAAGTCTCTTTTTCCTAACCTGGTATCTTTCTTTTCTTAGAAGTTTTCTCTTGTTTACTTCAACCTTTCTGTATTTCGCCATCACTTTAAACTTTTAGAATAGTTCTTGTTCTATCCCCTTTCTCTAACATTGTCTTCTTGTTCCGTAACTCATCTTCTTTAGTCCTCTGGGAGTTGAAAGTCTAGGAGAAAGTCTTCATCCATTCCTGGCCTCCACATTGCCTGGGTCTCCTTGGAGCTCACTTGTTTCTGTTTGTTTGGCTCTCTCTCTTTCATGGTTACAGTTTCCCTCAAATATGATTCTTGGCTGCCTGATCCTCTTTAAGAGGGTGGTATTTAGGGCCTGGGAGATGGCTTAAGAGGTAAAGTTTCCACACAAAAGCATTATTGCTTGAGTTCAGCAATCCCAGCACCCATATGAAAGCCTGAATCGGCAACTGGAGGCTGAGAGACAGGGGTTCATTGGTCTCACATGCACACGCACATGCACACGCGCACACACACACACACACACACACAAGCATGATGGCTTTAGCAGTAATGGAAGCCTCCTGTCAAGGCAATAGTAATGAGTGTCTCAGGGGTAAAAACAGAATGCGACTGTGGCTGTGCTTTGGGGACAGTGAGGAGAACGCATAGATCATTCTTTATCCGAGCTTGGTGAAGGGAGTGAGCTTCAAATCTTCTGGAAACTGAGCTGATAGATG
Organism: Mastomys natalensis; assembly: GCA_021653895.1. Lineage (NCBI taxonomy): Eukaryota > Metazoa > Chordata > Mammalia > Rodentia > Muridae > Mastomys > Mastomys natalensis. Next base: position 19,976 of record JAJTUV010000636.1, on the reverse strand, counting down.
TAGGAACTGGGTTGACAGATGTGGGGGCAAGCTGGGAGAAAGCTGAAGCAGGAGTGGGGCATGCCGGGCAGCCCTGAGCACTGGAGTGACATGGCTAAGATGTCTGTCTGCCTCTTTACACCGGATGGAGGGCACCTTGGAGAGCTTGATCAGCCTTCCTGTGTGCAGCCTCCCTTCACCCCTTGTTCCTTCCTAGCACCCAGGCACCTCCATTTCCTGAGATTGTCTGAGGCTCTGCTGACTTAGGGCCTTGTCCTCCCTAGGGACACCCAACAGTGGAGAGAAAGTGGGAGCCTCTTTTATCTGCTTCCTGCTTTCCAGGATGTTCTGGTCCAGAGAGGCATTTAGGCCTTCTTTGGCTGAGGGCAGGGTTTGTTTCTCCTGTTCTCTGCTTTGGGTAAAGGCACTGCTCTGTCCTCCCAGGCAGCCTCCTTTTAATTTTGTCCACTGTGCTAGCTCATTCCAGGCCTTGTCAGGACAGAAAGTTGGCAAGCTCAGAGTGGTTGGGCTGGTTCTACTACCCAAGAGCTTGCTTTCCATGTGTGAACTGGTTCCCATAGGTCTGTCAAGGACAGGCCTGGTAATGAGGCACTTCTGTAGAGTCGGGACCACAGAAATATGGTACTCACTCGGGGTCTCCAGAATCCTGAGGCCAAAGACATAACCACGGGAAGAAAGACTCCAAGAGGCCTGAAATTTCAGAAGCCTAGGATTGAACCTGCAACTCAGGGAGCTCCTGACACTGCCTGAAAATATCCTTTCTCTTCAATAAAACACCAGAGGAAGCTGACCCTTCTGGATACTTGGAAGGCATGTGTGAAGAGGCTCTTTGCTTCCCTCAGGCTGTGGCCAGTTCCTGAGGGCTGAGCCCCTTTCAACCTCTTAGGAAGAGTTCTGTTGTTTAGCCAGGCTGGGCTGGGGCTGGAGTTTCTTGGGAGATAAGATAAGGCCTGACTTTGTGCAGTTTCTCCTGGTGTGTTGTGTGGGCGCTGATGGGATATGCCAGGGAGACTCCACAGTTAGCATGCCTTTCTGACAGACTCAGAAAAACAATTTCTGAGAAGCACTTTTCTGAGTGAAGAGACTGCAGGTCCCTGCAGGAAAGATGCCACATGTGTGAGGATGTGTGGAAAGAAATGAGACTGACTTTAAAAAGATGAATTGGAGTAAAGAAGTTATCATTGCTGGGCAGTGGTGGCACAGACCTTTAATTCCAGCATTTGGGAGGCTATGAGTTCGAGGCCAACCTGGTCTACAGAGTAAGTTCCATGACAGCCAGGATGGCACAGAAAAACCCAGTCTCAACAAACAAACAAACAAACAAACATATCATTTAAAGTTTTTTCTCCCCCCTGGTCTGTGAGATGGGGTTTGTCTCTAGAGCAAGGCTGGCTTTGAATTCAGAAATCCTCCTGCCTCTGACTCCCAAGCGCGGGGATTACAGGGGTGCACCACCTCTGCCTGGCTCAAACATATCATTTTAGTAGAGAATTCAAGATGTTTCCAGAAAAGGGCAGTGAACAGTGATGCCCATGTGAAGTCTAGGCCTTGGCTAACTCTGTGCAGAAGACATGACTGGACCCAGCTCCCTAGCTTGTATATTCAAACCCTTTGGCAGTGTACTGGCTGGTTTTGTGTGTCAACTTGACACAAGCTGGAGTTAACACAGAGAAATGAGCCTCCCTTGAGGATATGCTTCCATGAGGTCCAGCTGTAAGGTATTTTCTCAATTAGTGACTGGGTTGGAGGGCCCAGTCCATTGTGGGTGGTGCCATCTCTGGGCTGGTAGTCCTAGGTTCTATAAGAAAGCAAACAGAGCAAGCCAGGAGAAGCAAGCCAGTAAGCAGCATCCCTCCATGCCTCTGCAGCAGTTCCTGCTTCCTGACCTGCTTGAGTTCCTGTCTTGACTTCCTTTGGTGCTGAACAGCAATATGGAAGTGTAAGTTGAATAAACCCATTCCTTCCCAACTTGCTTCTTGGTCATGATGTTTGTGCAGGAATAGAAACCTTGACTGAGACAGACAGCTCTTTTCTCAAACCCAGACTATATTCAAAGTAAATGGCACTGGAAGTGACTTGGAATCTGGCTCTCCAACAGAGAAATTGATCTGGGAGAAGCACAGGGGGGTTGTCCCTGGAAGGTCAGAGGTAAGAAGCGGTGACAGAGGAGGAGCGGAGAGGGAAGTGAGGACAGGCAGATCATTAGTGTAATGCTTGGACAGTGTCAAAGCTGCATTTGTAATATAATAGAATTCAATATAAAAGCATGTAATAATAGAAAATCATGAGATCTGACCATTTTAGTGTAGGATTTGATGAACTTTGGCAGTTGTGTAGAGTTATGTACCTATATTCCAATAAAGAGCGAGGGTTTTGTTTTGTTTTCATTGTTTGTTTGTTTGAGATAGGGTCTCACTATGCATACCTCTGCTTCCTAAGTGTAGAGATCAAAGATACACATCCAGCAAGAACATTCTTTCTCTTTTAAAATATTTATTTTTTTTTTTTATGTTTTATGTATGTGGGTACTGCATGCATGTCTGGTACTCTTGGAGGTCAGGAGAGGATGCCCTGAAACTGTAGTTAGAGATGGTTGTGAGACACAATATAGGTGCTGGAGCCCTGGGATCCACCTGTCTCTGTCCCTAAGTGCTGAGATTACAGATATATGTGCCTCTATACTCAGTTTTTATGAAAGAGCTGGCGATCCCAGCTCATGACCTCAACAAGCCTTGTACCCACTAAACAATCACCCCAGCCCCATATTGAATACCTTCTTAAGTACTCAATACAGAGCTGGAGTAACTCATCATTCACATATTATTAAAAAAATTAAGCCAAGTGTGGTGGCAAACTTCTTTAATCCCTGCACTCAGGCGATAGAGGCAGAAACAGAGTCTATGAATTTAAGACCAACTTGTCTACAGAGCTAGTTCTAGGATAGCCAAGGCTACACAAAGAAGCATTGTCTGGAAAAACCAAACTAGAAAAATTATTACTTTATTGTTTAGTGTGTGCATGTATGTGTTTATCTCTGTATGTGTCTGTCTGTGCATGCATGGATGTATGTGTTTGCATATGTGCATGTGCGCCACAGTACAGGCATGGAGAGAAGACAGTTCATGGGAATCAGCTCTCTCCTTCCACCATGTTGATCCTGGGAATTGAACTCAGGATTGTTGCCAGATGCCTTTGCCTGTTGAGTCATTTTCCTGGTCTTCTTGGATGTGTTGGTTTTTTTTTTTTTTTAGAGGGAGATAGAGAGCTTACTCCCAGGACAACCTTGGACAAGTGACCCATAATTTAACCTCTCCAAGAATAAATAAGCTAAGAATACAAAGTGTCACTTCTGAGTTCAGAAGCTTTAGAGGTCATAGGAGTGGTGAAAGCCAGTATGCTGGCTTTTCAAAGGCCATCACTGCCACCACAGACCTCACACCTGGTACACTCCCTACCACTACCACAATGATGAAGAAGGTCAGCTCAGTAGAAAAGGCACAAGGGATCTTTGAGGATGTCATATAAACCCAGGCTCCTGAAAGTAGAAAAGAAAGCAGGGTGGGGTGGAAAGTTCAGGGGGGAGGGAGTGTGAATAAACCATTATTAGATATTTTGATTTTTTTCAGATGAGCAAAAGGAAGCACCGAGAGGCCGAACAACTACGTCAAAGCCACAAAGTAAGGTTTGGGTTCAGAACTCAAGCCCACAGTTTTCTACTCTGCTCTATGTTTTATTAAAACAACGTACTGACTCAGAGCGGGAGGGGACTCGGTCAGAGTGGCTAACACATAATCCAAAGACGATCTGCCTGGAGCAACTGCAAGAACAAGATGCTAGCTTCTGGTCTAGTGGGATGGCTCAGCAGGGAACAGTACTTGCTATCAAGCTTGATGACTTGAGTTCCAGCCCCAGGACCCACACGGTAGAAGGAAGGAATTGACTCCCAAAAGTTGTCCTCTGTCCTCCACATACATACCATGTCACATGCATAAACACCCCCCACAAATATGTGTGGTGGTGGTGATGATGATGAAAATAATAATAATAATAAAGACTCTGACGAAGCAGGAACAGAAGAAGCTGAGGCTGACAATCTTCATGGCTTTGTCAGTGTTCCCATCTCCCTCTCATATGATGATACAGATTAAGAATAAAAGTTCTGAGACTCGTGTAGCCCAGACTGGACTCAGACTGCATTAGGTTCTGAGGATGACACTGAACTATTTATTCTTCTGCCTTTACTCCCAGTGTTGATTAGAGGTGTGCGCCACCATGCCTGCTTTAGACAGTGCTGGGGATCGAACCCAGGACCTTGAGTATACACTCTACTAACTGAGCTAAATCCACAGCCGTAGAAGAATATTTTATGGCAATGATTTGGTAAAGGACCGGTTCTTTAGTAAGTTAGTAGTTCTTTAGTAAGTTTATAGTTCTAGAAATATTTTAAGAAAAAAGGAATCTCACCTTGCCACACTTGTTAAATATAAATTCTTCTTAAAATTTTTAAATGAGATAACTTTTTGTATCTTTATTAGACCAGGGTATAGTGGGATATTGGACAGCATGCTTTGACCATCTTGTATGTCTGTTTAACACCCCATAGGACAGGGATTGGTTTTATCTCTTGTAATACAAAGTACATTAAAAAGCAACTTGGAGCTACCACCATACATTGACTATGTCTTTGACATTTTGAAGCTGGGTGTGGTTGCTATCCTGGACCCTGTCACAATACAATACAACACACAAAACCATACATATACATACACATGTAATTTTGAATTTAAATATTTTCTGTGAGTTTTAAATTTCTAAAAATGTCATTGTATGTATGTGGATGGGTGCATGTGTGAGTATCTGTGTGTGTGCCTTTGCATATATGTATGGTTTGCATATGTGTGTGCATATGTGTGGAGTGTAGGGTTCAACTCAACCTGGAACTCACCAATTTGGCTAGACTGAAAACCCCAGGGTTCATCCAGTTTCCCGCTACTTCCCCAGACTGGGATTATAGGCCTCATGCTCTTAGCTGTTTTGATGAAGGTAGTGTTGAACTTCTTTTAAACTTCATCCTTGCTCAGCAAGCTCTATAACTAAGCCCTCTCCCCAGCCCCAGAACAAGCCGTTTAAAATCTGAGTCAGGTAAGAGTTCTTGCTCTGTGTGTATAGGGCCTGGATGTGAGTGTGAATTCCTAGCATTCACATAAAAAAGCACAGCTTGTCTGAGCCTGCCTGTAACCCTGGCAGTGGTATGGACCAGAGACAGGAGGATACTCAGACACGGTTTCTATGTGTAGCCCTGGCTATCCTGGGACTCTGTAGACCAGGCTGTCCTGGAACTCAGATCCACCTGCCTGTGCCTCTCTAGTGCTGGGATTAAAGGCGTGCGCCAACACCATCCAGCTACCATCTCTTCTCGTGGTGTCAGTGGGATGTGGTTGACTGGTCCTCCTGTTTCAACCCTGCCTCCTGGGACTAAGTGTCTGAGTGACATTGTCCAGTGCAGAAGGTGAAGATATAGGGGGAGAGACCCTGTACCACTGGATTCCTGGTAGGTCAGTTCCAATAGGTCTCACAGGTGAGTTAAGAATGGGAAATGCATTGTGTCAACACAGTTTTTCTTGCTGGAGTTAGTCCTTGTCTCTATCCTGTTTATAGGGAACACACTGTCGTGGCTGATGGCTTCTGATTCAGATGGTGTGCCCTGAGAGACTGTGGTGGTTTGTATATGTTTGGCCCAGGGAGTGGCACTGTTGGGAGGTGTGGCCTTGTTGGAGTAGGTGTGTCACTGTGGGTGTGACCTTTAATACCTTTGTCCTAGCTGCCTGGAAGTCAGCATTCTGCTAGTAGCCTTCAAATGAAGATGTAGAACTCTCAGCTTCTCCTGCACCATGCCTGCCTGGATGCTGCCATGTTCCTGCCTTGATAATGGACTGAACCTCTGAACTTGTAAGCCAGCCCCAATTAAATGTTGTCCTTGTAAGAGTTGCCTTGGTCATGGTGTCTGTTCACAGCAGTAAAACCCTAAAACACCATGGGTCCCTGATCTGTGCCACCCACTTTCTCCTATGCCAACCCATTGCCTATCTGTGTTTGTCTCAGCTGTTGCTTTCTTCTCAATCTAGACAGAACCTTCGCACAACCAGAGACTTCTATTGTTTATTGCTGGCTGTATCCTTAATAGACAGAACAACCTTTGACATTTACCAGAGAATTCCATAAATATTTGCTGAGTGCAGGAAAACTTGGACTTTTGTGATTCCCTCTCCACCCCCATAGGAAGATCCAAGTTGTTCTGTGACTGGTGGCTGCCTGAAGGAAGCCACAAATCTCATTATGTTGTTTCTAGAATACACAGAGATGTCCTTCTAGGGATGAGAAGTAGTTGCTTGAGATATTAGACACATGACATGGGTCCGAACCTATTAAACTCCTTAGAGGTGACAGGTCCTATGGCCTGTCAGGCTATAACACCTCATTGTTGGCTTCCTGTGGTACACAACCTTGTAGTTTTAAGTAAGTTGAAATTAGTGTCGTCAGCACGTATTAAGAAAGTAATGCCTTTAATCCCAGCACTTGGGAGGCAGAGGCAGCAGATTTCTGAGTTTGAGGCCAGCCTGGTCTACAGAGTGAGTTCCAGGACAGCCAGGGCTACACAGAGAAACCCTGTCTCGAACCTTCCCCCTCCCCACAAAAAAAGAAAGTAGTATTTAATAAGTATAAAGCTAGTACACTCATTAGCTTTTGCAGATGGCTACCCCAAGTCCTCTATCTCAAGAATTGCATTTATTTGTCTGTGAGAATCGGACACCACACGAAGGTCACTGCTAACTTAAGCAAGCCAGGGATATAGATTTCTTCCTCTTCAATGAAGCATGGCGTCAGCAGATGGGTAAGCTAGGGATGGCTGCAAGCCCCACCTCGGTTTTCCGTAATCTTCCTTCTCCTTCATCCTTTAACCACTGTCTCACTGTTGTGAGATAAACACCGCAGCCCCGACTATCCAGTCTTCCTTTTAAATACCAAGAAGCTGGGGTTAAAAAGAACCAGGTAGAATGATTAAATGCCCCTAAATCAATCTTCTTAGAAATAAAAAGTAAGTCAGGCAGTGGTGACACATCCCTTTAGTCCCAGCACTCTGGAGGCAGAGGCTGGCAGATCTCTGAATTCAAGGCCAGTCTGGTCTACAGAGCAAGTTCCTGGATAGCCAGGGCTACAACAGAGAAACCCATCTCAAACAAACAAACAAACAAACAAAAAAACAAACCCAAAAGTAAATACATAAAATAAACATTACAGGAGGAGAGGCCAGCAGGAGATGGCTCAGTCGGTAAAGAGCTTATTGCATAAGCATGAGGACCAAGTTCAGGTCCCCAGCATCCATTTACAATCTGGGTGCCATGGCATTTGTCCATATCCCTGAGCTGGGGAGCAGGGACAGGCAGATCCCCGGAGTTTGCTGATCAGCCAGCCAGTCTAGCCAAAACAGCAAGCTCCAGAGTCAGTGAGAGACTGTGTCTCAAGCACAAATACCTAGCTCAGGAGAGACAGCTCAGTGTCTGAGAGCAGTGAAAGAGAGGAGCCAAGTTTGATTCCTTCCACTCACATGTGCTTCACAACCATCTGTAGCTCAGTTCCAGTGGGTCCAACACTCCTCTGACCTCAGCAGGCACCAGGGACACACAAGGCATCCATATATATGTATATGTGTCTGTGTGTGTATGTGTATATGTACATATGTGTATGTATATATATGTATGTATGCATATGAAGCCTTCATTCACAAAATAATAAAATAAGTCTTAAAAGTAAAAATAAATATAAAGTGAAGAAGGCATTGAGGAAGAAACTCAGTCTCAACTTCTGGCCTCCTCATGGACATGCACACATGCATACATCACACACACACACACACACACACACACACACACACACACACACCACACATGCACACACAGTCTGATAACCCTTTGTTTTAGTGGGAACTTTTAGACAAATTATATTTAATGAATTTACCAATTTATATAGGATCAAGCCCACCAGCTTACTCTTTGCACATTTGTTAATTGACGAAGAAGCAAAGTGCTCTTGTCTCCAGGTGGGACATCATGGAAAATGGATATACTGTGAACTGGATGCAGAGTTCCTTTCTTTTTCTGTCTCTGTATCTGTCTCTTTCCTTCTCTCCTGCCCTGTACCCCCCACTGTCTTATGAACTAGCATTGACCACGGATCTGTCACTTTCTTTTTTTTTTTAAGATTTGTTTATTTATTTTATGTATATAAGTACACTGTAGCTGTCTTCAGACACACCAGAAGAGGGCAACAGACCTCATTACAGATGGTTGTGAGCCACCATGTGGTTGCTGGGAATTGAACTCAGGACCTCTGGAAGAGCAGTCAGTGCTCTTAACCACTGAGCCAACTCTCCAGCCCGGATCTGTCCCTTTCACTGTCCTTTTACTAGGAACATGATTCTAGGTGCAGTGGGTTTTCAAGGGAGAAGATCGTGCAAGATAGAAACAGAAGTGAGGCCCACGGGGAGCCATGGTAGAAGCTGCCAGCCACGTTTGACTTTCTATCGCTGTTAGTGACTGAGTGAGCAAATGAATGAGAGAATGAATGAATGTCTAAATGAGTGTGTGTGTGTGTGTGTGTGTGTGAATGAATGGGTTAGTGTGTCTAACTTGCATAGGAAGTGTATGCAAGTGAGGAACTGAGTGAAAGAATGAGTGGCTGTGAGTGTGTGTGCATGTGTGAGTGTGTGCAAATGAGTGTGTGTGAGTGTGTGTTGTGAGAGTGATTGCATAATTGAGTATATAAATGAGTGAATGTGTGTGACTAAGTGAATGTGTGTAAGTGTGCAAGTGAGTGTGTTTGGTTGAGTGAGTATGTGTGTGTGAGTGTGTATGCATGTGTGAGAGTGATTACATAAGTGAGTGAGTGTATAAATGAGTGAGTGTGTATGACTGAGTGTGTGTGTGTATATGAGTGAGTGTATGTGTGAGAGTAAATAAGTGAGTGACTGTGAATGTGTGTGCATGTGTGAGTGTGTGAATATATGTCTGAGACTGTGTAAATAGATTTTGAGAATGACTGGATAAGTGAATGAGTATATAAATGAGTGGATGTATGTGACTGAGTACGTGAGAGTCCAAGTAAGCATGTGAGTGTGTTAGTTTGTGAGTGTGTATGTGAGTATGTGCATGAGTGTGTGTATGTAAATGAGCGAGCGTGTGTGAGAGTGAGTGAATGAGTGAATGAGTGTGTATGTGTGAGTGTGAGTGTGTATTAATATAAGTGTGAGAGTGACTGAGTGTGTAAGTATGTGGGACTGCGTAAGGGTAGTTCTTGGCTGGGCATGGGCCTGGAACCCCGAGACTCCAAGGGAGAAACGGCAGGAGTTCGGCCATGTCCCCAGAACCCAGGGTCCTGACAAGCAGTCTAATCTCCGTGGACCTACATTGTTCAGTCACGTAGGCCATTACGGCTCCTCCCAAAGTGCACAGGTAGAGGGTGTGACTACAGGCCTCAGGCCCTAGAGATTTACATACTAATGAAGGTCAGAGGGCAGAGCCAATTAAGCATTCTCCCCAGAACCTCCCCCTTTCTCCCTCCCTATTTAACTCAGGTCTGCCCTGAGTTTGGGGGTGGGGGGGGTACATCCAGATCCATCCACCACCCGCCATGAAAATAAACCCTTTTGGAACCAAGGACTTCCTCATGTCATTGGGGCCTGCCGTTGCCAAAGCTTCCGGCCTCTGGAACTCCAGATCTTTCTCCTGAATATGGGACCTGTCACGTGGAAGCCTCTGGGACTCCCCCACTGCGCCCCCTTTTCCCACATAAGTATATTGTGAGAGTAATTGAATAAGTGAGTGAATGTGTAAATAAGTAAATATGTGTAACTGAGTGAGTGTGTGAGTATATTGTGAGAGTGATTGTGTATATGCAAGTGTGTATGTATATGCAGGTGTTGTGTGAGAGTGAGTGTGTATGTGTGAGTGAATTAATGAATGAGTGAATGTATGAATGAGTGAGTGTGAGTATGTGTGTGAGTGTGTGCGTGAGTGCATCAATTTGGTAGACATTAAGGAAGAATAGATACAGGAAAGGCATAAAAGCATCCTTTGCAAAGCAGCAAGCCAGGACCACAGCACTAAGCTTCCCACGTCTCCCTTGACACAGCTTAACTTTCCAGGCTGCTTAGCTTCTGCTCGGACTCGGTCTTCCTCCTTCGCCTGTGAGCACATGCTCAGGGAGTTGTGAACTGCTTTCGGAGGAAAAGCTGAGAAATTTTTAATGTTTGAAAAACACATTTCTTCCCACTCACATGGCTGAAATTAGGCTGAACACTCCTATGCTGGAATTTTCCAACCACTTTCCATTTCGCAAACATAGAGGTGGCGATGTGGACAAAGCAGGGGTTTGTTCCTCGGGGAGGAAGGAGCTGGGTCTGTGGCACACCTTTTGTGTACTCAAGCATGAGCTGGCCAGAAGAAACAAAACCAGGAGAGACTCTCCCCAGGATGGCTGCAGGGACTCCAGCAGCCTTTGGAGATTACAGTGAAACATAAACACTTTTCCATGCATTGTGGGGCACATGGGGTATGCCATCTCAGATTAAGGAGAGGGAGTTCCTGGGTCTTTTTGGGCAGAGAGGGGTTCCAGGAAAGGTGGGTCAGAGCTTAGCCTGCGAGCATGAGCCATGTTAGAATGGTATTGAGCGTTGTTATAAATGGGAATTTGTGTGAAGGGAAGTAATCAGGGGAAACATAGGATTAAGCTACAGCTGGCGCTTTGGAAACAAATGGAAGTGCATGTCAACCGCTCAGAAAACACTGCAGACTGACACAGGACACCCCCCCTCCCCCGAAGTTTAGGGGTCATAGTTCTTGGAGGGAACTTGAGGAAAGCATACCCTTCTGAGGAGTAAATTAGCTCACCCCTCCAGCAAAACTGAGCAGCTGGTGGCAGCAGCCTTGAGGGTGGGGATTCGGTGGGGGGGGGGGGGCTGCATCAGACCTCCTGGGGACCAGGAAGGCTGTTGAGGATACGCAGGGGTCTTGGACATAGGGAATGACAAAACTCACCATGACTCTTGGTCTGCTTTAGGATCAGGGAGACACCCAACATAGGAGACAAAGCACACAAAGGGTCACTCCAACTTTAACCCCTCCCACCTCCGCTCACGCCCCTTCTTTGCTCCAGCTCCCTAGTCCCTGCTCCATTTCTTTCCACTTAACTGCTGTTGGATCTGATGCAAGTCATATTCCATTTATTTGTCGTATGTCCAGTTTATGTCCACACTAGAATATAAGGCCAAGATTCCCAGAGATGACAAGATTACCTGGCATGCAGTAGACACCTGGTGTTCATTGCATGGAAGGAGGCGATAACATGGCTGAGGCCTGTTTTCAAATTGGCAGTCTCTGCTCGTTGCTCATACAGCTCATGATGAGGAGAACAGCGGTATTGGCTTGGTCCCTTGTCCACAACCAGCGTAGCTGTGTGTGTATGTGTTGCAGCAGGGGAGTGGTGACTAGCAAAGCCAAGCGTTCTCCTCCTGAGAGCCAGGAAAAACTACAGGTGATGAACTCCAGCAGGCAAACTCCCCACATCTCTGACTGAGCACTGTGTCAGATTGCCTGTCCCATCTCTGCATGCCAATGGTTCTCTGTCTCCTCTGTGCCATACCCCACCAGCCTCAGTGGGCACCACGACCACCTCCACCTGAGGCTCCTGCAGGAATGGTGGGCAGACCTGGTGTTTCCCCTCCCAACACTCACCCCCATCCTGTGAAATGTGCTTCACTTTGCTCAGAAAGGGGAGTATGCTCCCTCTTTCCAATTTTCATGTGGTATCCAGAACTCCTGGATTTCCTGGAATTTATATGAAGAAATCCAGCTACTCCAGCATAATTTTCATATTCAAAGTTCCTTCCAGTGGGGACTTGGCCATCTGGGAGACAGCCTCTGGGGTAGAGACAGCTTGGGTTCCTGAGATCTGAAGAACTTGTAAGGTCCTGACTTCCCCATTTAAACTCTTGGCCAAATGTGAGAATCTAAGTTTGATACCACACACACACACACACACACACACACAAAGTGCTGAGTGTGGTGACATGAGCACCCACACGTCTATACACACAACACTCTCACACACTACACACATGCACACAGCATGCATGCACATGAATGCCATGCACATACATGCATCATGTGCACCGTGCCTTACTAATTTCCCTTACTAATTTCAGAGGTGTTGTGCTTCAAGTGACAGCAAATTTTGGTAGTGGTTCCTTACACGAATAGGTGCCTAATCCAATTATTTAGCAAAAAGAATGGCAGTTGCTGGTGGTTTTAGTTCATTTAATTAACAACACATCCATAGTTGCAAAATGCTTCTCTCTTTCCAGTCCTCTAGGTATAGTCAGATGGCTTTCACTTTCCAGCTTGCCTTTTCACAGTTACATGTTGACTGCTACTGCTCCAGATGACACACCAATTTAAGGCAGGAAGACAGATGTGAATGGGGCAGCAGCTTTCTTAGAATATCCCAGCATCACTAACAGACTGCTCTTAGTTCACATCATCCATAATAGATGACACAGCCAAATCTAGCTGCAAGGGAGTCTGATTAATCAACCAGGGCTGGACACGTTCTCTTTCTACAGAAGACCAGGTCCTATTATCAAAGAAGCCATGGAGAATGGGTGTCATGACAGGCACTGGAGAGAGAAAGAATGCTAAGTTGTTGTGAAGATCAAATGGGAAGAGGTATAGACAGTGCTTAAGACTGACAGGCCCAGTTAGATGCTGAAAAAATACAATTCTTCTAATCAGGGCTGGTGAGATGGCTCAGTGGTTAAGAGCACTGACTGGTCTTCCAGAGGTCACGAGTTCAAATCCCAGCAACCACATGTGGCTCACAACCATCAGTAATGAGATGTGATGCCCTCTTATGGGGTGTCTGAAGACAGCTACAGTGTACTTACATATAATAAATAGACAAAAACCTTGGTGTGAGCGGGGGCTGAAGCAAGAGGGTAAAGGGAAGGGGAAAACAAAACAATTCTTCCAATCAGTGCCTTCATTGAAATAGCTCCATTGTCTGAAAAGCCTGTGCTATGCACAATAAAATTACTTCCCCCTACTTAGACATTAACTCTTTCTCAGTCTCTCTGCTCCTCTCCTACCACGAGATGTTCCTCAACTTACACTCAAGAGCACGCCTTGCGCTCTAGGCTGTATTGTTGTAATAGAGAACAAGGCCACGAGTAATAACCACATAAACAGGAAGAGAAGCAATTAAAGTCAGTGACCAGCACCATGCAGGAAGTGAATGGACTGAAAGGCTGCAGCACCTCATGGTAGTGTGGCCTGGGGAGGTCTTGATGAAGTGGCCCTCCTGGGACTGAGTTTTACGGGAGGAACTGGAGCCTCCTAGGAAAGCCAAGCAAGAAGCAGCAACAGCAAAGACTAGAGGGCTGGAGTAAGTAGGTGGCCAGAGGCTAGAGGGGGTCAGGCCTTGCAGAGTTCAGTGAGCTGGGCAGGAAGGTATGAGGCGACTCTTCTGGGAGGGACCAGACAAGGCAGCCTCCAAGGAGAGGCAGAGGCAGAGCAGAGGCAGAGGCAGAGGCAGCAGGCAGAGCAGAGGCAGAGGCAGAGCAGGCAGAGGCAGAGGCAGAGGCAGAGGCAGAGGCAGAGGCAAGGCAGAGGCAGAGGCAGAGCAGGCAGAGGCAGAGGCAGGCAGGCAGAGGCAGAGGCAGAGGCAGAGGCAGAGGCAGGCTCCAAAGGCAGATGCTGGGAGCCTGGAACCTGGAGTTTGGTTTAAGTAAGATGTGGAGCAACTCACTGATAAAGAAAGAAGAAAGAAAGAAAGAAAGAAGAAAAGGAAAGAAAGAAAGAAAGAAAGAAAGAAGAAAGAGAGAAAGAGAGAAAGAGAGAAAGAGAGAAAGAAGAAAGAGAGAAAAGAGAAAGAGAGAAAGAGAGAAAGAAGAAAGAGAGAAGAGAGAAAGAGAGAAAGAGAGAGAGAGACAGAGGAGGGAGGGAGGGAGGGAAGGAGGAGAGGGAGGGAGAGAGAGAGAGAGAGAGAGAGAGAGAGAGAGAGAGAGACAAACAGGGTCTCATTATATATCCCTTGGCTGGCGTGGGATAGACAAAGCTGGCTTCAAACTCATAGAGATCTGTCTGCCTCTATCTACTTAAAGTCAGGTTTATTTGAGTGTGTGCGTGTATGCTTGAGAGAGGGGGAGGGGAAGAGGGAGGGAGAGAGCGAGAGAGAGGGAGAGGGAAAGGGAAGGGTGAGGGGTGAGTTCCTTGGAGCTGGAATTTTATTAGTTTAAGCAGCCTGTGTAGGCGCTGCTTGGGCCCTCTGGATAAGGAGCATTTTGTGCTTTTAACTGCTGAGCCATTTCTCAAGACCTCCAACACCATTTTACCAAAGTGATGATCAATTTAAATTTTTAAATGATCACTCCAATTGTTCATTCATTAATTTATTCAATTTATTCATTCAATTTCTATTTACTGGGCACCAGACACTGCACTAAGGCACCAGGAATCGATATAGAGAAGTGTACAAATCACAGAAAATCTACCAGCCCCGTTTTCCACGTATTGCCTTGCTGAGACCACCCTGTAAGGAGGTTGTTAAGCATGAGGCAGGCACATATTTTCCACACTAAAGACAGAAAACAAGCAAATCAAACTGAAAACCATTTCGTATGTCTGGTGTTGAGAAGAGAGGGGGACGGAAGTTTGGGTTAGGTTAAACTTTGGACAAGGCATCTCTGGAAAGTTCTTCTGAGAGAGTGAGGCAAGAGTCTAGCATTGCACATGTGTAGAGAAGACATAGCTCTCCAGAAAGAGGCACAGTTCATTCAAAGGCCCTGACAACAGCCCATTCCTCCCAGAATTTGCAGATATCAATATAAAATGCAGTTCTCACCACAAAGGGAATAAGAGGGAGTTTATTCTGAGCCAAATGTGAGGGCTGCCGTGGCCTGGCAAACCACAGGTTCCCGAAAAACATGTGCCAACAGTAAGTAGAGATCTCTTAGTTGGGTTTCCATTGCTGTGAAGAGCACCATGCCAAGGCAAGTCTTACAAAGAACAATATTTAACTGGCTGGCTTCCAAGTTCACGGTTCCGTCCATTGACATTAAGGCAGAACATGGCATGCCCAAGGCAGACGTGGCTAGAGGAGCTTAAAGTTAACATCTATTCTGAAGGACCAGAGAAGACTGTCTCATGGGCATGCTGGAGGGTCCAAAGCCCACTCCTACTGACATGGAGTCTGGTCAAAGAACAATAGAACATGGGTGCAAAGTATTTAACAAACACTTGATAGGGAGCATCCCACAACATTGATAGGGAGCTCAAATCACACATGTAGAGCATTTACAACATGATAGGGAAGACCCAGCACATTGATAGGGTCAAGCCCACACACATTGATAGGAGTACCACAGCACACATTGATAGGGCCACCCCCAAGATATGGTTACCACACACATTGATAGGGAGCATCACAAACATGATAGGAGTATCACACACTTGATAGGGAGCACCACACATTGATAGGGATACCCACATTGATAAGGAGCACCACACACATTGATAGGGAGCACCACACACATTGATAGGGAGCACCATAGTACAAAGCAGAGAAGTCTTGGCTCTGTGTCTCAGATGCTCTTCACAATAGATCACAAACTTCATTCAGATTTAGTACAAGTTTGTGATTTGCTAAGTTGATATATTCCAAAGGCTTTCCCTAATAGTTGAAATAATGTTGGTTAGATACAAATGGTGAGCACTAAATAAATGGTCATGATGGCTTGAATGAGAAATGTCCCACTTGGTTCCCATTTTGAACACTTGGTCCCCAGTTGGAGGTGTTGTTTGGGGGAGGTTGTGAAACCTTTGGGAGAAAGGGCCACGATGGGAGAAGTAGATTACATGTGGGGATGGGTTTTGAGAGTCCACATCCTGACCTGCTTCCAGCTCACTTATCTCATTGCTTCCTGCTTTGCATTTGACTTGGTCAAGTTTTTTTTTTTTTTTTTTTTTTGGTTTTGTTGTGTTTTTTTTTTTTTTTAATCGCACTAAGAGCAAAGTAACACATGCAATTGTTTAATAAGGAGGACTAAGGATAACCCCAAGCGGTTTTGGTTCCAGTTCTGCACATTGTCTATCAGACAGTCAGCCTTGTAGCATCTTTAACACAGGTATAGCTTTTTTTTTTTTTCTGAGATCTTCCATTCACACAGCATGGTAGGGAGGCTGGAACAGAATCTAAGGGCCAAGCAGCAGGGAATGAGGGAGAGGTATATAGCTTCTTGGGGAGCACCACAAGAAACTTGACTTTTCTCTGAAATGGGGCTCACTCGGGGTTACATAACCTGATCTTTAGGTCATGAGCATTCTCTCCATATCTTGAGAAGAGACAGAAGGAATGCAGTAGGGCTATAAAAACACAGCAGTTATGTGGGAGAAATACTTGGGGCTCAGTCCAGGGAGAACTCCAAGGAGAGGTATCTGAGATATTCAAGAGACACTGGGTGTGGGGGGAGTGGGAATTGTAGAATGTTGGGGGTACTTGGAGTTCAGACTGGAATGTTAAGTTAGGAAATCTTCAATGAATACATGTGTTAGTCATTCCTACCACTACTGTAACAAAATATCTGAGCTAATGAACCTATAAAGAGAAAAGGTTTACTTTGGCTCATGATTTTGGAGGGTCCAGTCCATGGTTAAGCAGACCCACTGCTTTCAGGCTTTGATGAGACAGGAGTGTGTGGTGAATTGAAACTGCCAGTTCATCACCAGAAAGCAAAATGTGAGCATGAGGAGGTACAGGCTTAGACTTTTCAAAGCCTACTTTAATAAGGATTCCAAATGCTTTGAGCCCCCTTCTTGCCCACCATCCAAAGGTAGAGGAGAAAAGATGGTAAATAGGACAAGAGGATGCGGACCTGTTTAGAAGTAGTTCTTTGGAGGTGATTCCAATCTCTATTTGGACACCGGTAGTCCAGTTCAGTAGTGTCAGGATACCAACCAGCCAGTTCAAAAGTGTTACCAACCATGAATCAGCAATGGTGGCACTGATCCAGCAGAAGCAGAATAGGCAGGGGTCAGAGGGAGCCAACTAGGACCAGCCAGAATGCCAGGAGAAGTTCTCTACTGTGCCTCTCTCAATGAAGTGAAGATCAGCTTAGATATAAGAACAGTGAAGAGCTGCACACCAAGCTATGCAAGCATCTGGTCACTGTCCGTTGAGTCCTACTTATACTCTCTCCAAACATCACATGTCCTCTCTGGGTCTTGCCTCAGCAAAACATCATGTGAGACTGTATCACATGACACAACCAGAAATTTCCACTTCATGGAGGCACTAGTATCCCACAATCCCCTTCAAGGTCATACACTCTAATGACCCAAGGGCCTCTTAGTAGGCTCCTCCTCCAAAGGGTTCCACTACTCTGGGGACAAAGCTTTTAACACTAGAGTCTTTGGGGGAATTGTCAAGATTCAAAGTATCTAGGGCTAGAGCAGAAGCTCAGTAGGTAGAGAGCGTGCCGAGCATATAGGAAGATCAATTCCCTAGCACTGAGTAAACCAGGCGTGGAGAATCTCACTTGTAACGTCAGCATTCCAGGGTGGAAGCAGGAAGATCAGAGGTTTAAGGGCATCCAAGCTCCACACTGAGTTTGAGGCCAAACTACATCACTAGTATTTAGGATTCAGGGTTGGCTGTCATCATCTCAGAAGAGGATGCAGAGATGACACAGAAATACTGATTCTTTGCTTCCTGGGAGGGTTCATCTTACCACTGCTTCATGGCAGGTGGGGTGAACAGTACCCCATTGACTTTGGGTTGGGCTATGTGGAGGTCACCTTTCATCATGTGACAAACACAATTAAGAACAATCTAAACTTGTTTGGCTCATGATTTCACAGGTTTTATTCAGTTGGCAGGCTCTGTTGCTTTGGACAAGAGGTGAAGTGGACATTGTTAACAGACAAAGAGATGGAGCCGGGACAATTCCCTCCCCCAGCCCCCATACCTGCCCCAAATAAAACCCCTTGTGAGCTACTTCCTTGAACTAGGCCCTGCCCTTTAACAGCCAAGTCAAGTTCTGAACGGCTCAAAGAATTAACCCTTTGCTTTACAATCCAAGTCCTCTGATCCAGTCAAGTGCCCATCAGCTGTCAGTCAGGCCCTTAACACACAACTCTCTGGGGGAAACATTTCAGAGGTAAACCATAACACTGGCCACGTGACTTATCTGAGCAGTTAATGCTAGCAGATTTTGTGCCTGTGTGAGTTTAACAATCTTATGCTTCTGCTAGAAGAACATCCTTAAGGGAGTTGGGCCTTCTTCCAGGGACCAGATACAGGGACCAGACGTGCCCCAGCTGTCTTACAAATCCCCGGTCTCAGGCGGTGGCAGCTGGCCTGCAATGCAGAACAAGAAAGAAGTCTTTACCAGGTGCAGTGCTCAAGCCTATAATCCCTATATTTGAGAAGCTGAGGCAGGGGGATTCAAGGCCAGCTGGGGCTAACCAGTGAGTCTGTCTCAAAAACAAAACAAAATAAAAAAACAGGAAAATAGAAAATGGAAAAAGAAAAATGCCCTCTCCTCCCCCCCCCCCTGGTGGACCACTAACCGCTCCCTTCAGATCCTAGAGAAGGTGGGGAATTGGGACTTGTCTTCAGCATGTAACTCAGGAGCGGTCCATGCTTACCAGGCCTGGCACCTTCTCCTCTGCTCCTAAATCTTTCTGCAGTAGTATTGTCACTGCTGTTTTCCTGAGGAGGAAGGCCAGATTTAGAGACGGTGACGTTTGAGTTGGAAGCCTTGCCCTTCTTGGGGGGCAAGCAGTGAAGAAGAGCAAACACTGCCATCTGGAAACTGCCATCTGGGAGGGAGACTTGGGGTTTTGGTTTTTTTTTTGTATTTATTTATTTATTTTATCACTTGGTTTGTGTTTCTTTTGTGCTCCACACCAGGTGTACCTGTTATCTGCGCACATGAGAGGCACTGTGCTTGTAGAGAGAATGCCCATCTGTGAAAAGGATTCAGTTCTGTCCGAGAAGAAAGTCAATATGACACCAGGCATCTGCATACCAGTATTTCCCTCCAGTCTGATTTCATGCCCTCTCCCAGTACCTGTTTGTAGGGAGAATTATTGATGAAAATTCTAGAAGATTTAGGGTCAAAGAAGGCCAGAAAATGAAAGCAAAAGTTTCTTACCTTTAAACAATCAGATTTTGATTGCTTGGAGCCTTGGTCCAATAATGCCTTAAACAACTAGAGCCTCTCTTAGAATAGCTTGAGGCACCTCACCGCCAAACTTGCCTCAGGTAGGAAGGACAGTGTCATAAAATAACACGTCCCCTTCTTATCTGTGCAAATACTAACCCCACACAAAATGGCACTGTGGATAAAACAGGGTGAGACTTCTCTTGTCTTTTATCAAAGGGCCCCCATTCGCTTTCACTCTTCTGCCATGAGTCCCTCTGAGAACTCCACAGCTGAGTTTCTCTTTCCCACAGTGTATACTCTTTATTAAAACTTTTATATGCATTCTGGTCTGGTGAATATTTTACCCCCAAGCTTTGGGGAGGGTCTTTCCAAGGTACCCCCCTAACAGAGCAGGTCCCAGTTTGCTCCAGTGGAGACAGCTGGCCTCCTGGGGGACCAGGCACTCAGGACTGCATACTCTCCTTTCTTGGTGCAGAGAAAAGAAACCCCCAGGAAAGGAGTAGTAACTCCCGTTAAGGTGTCTGCCTGGAGACACCATCCTCAAAGGCCCCTTTTATCCCCGTCGTTCCCTCTGCACGATGTGAGCTGGCTACTAATAGCGATCCAAATTGAGCAGTGAGTCCCGTGGGTCTTTTGTGCAGAGGTGAAAGTTCACATCTGCCCACACTATCGCCTGTCTTTGGGGCTTTGTTTTCCTATC